>JAOTQP010000469.1:3997184-4025742 GCA_026413545.1 Cichladusa arquata
GCGGGGCGCGCCGCGGGGGGGCGATGGGGTGGGCGGGGCGGGGGCGCGGGGGGGGCTGGGGCGGGGAGTCCTGAGGCGCGGGTGCCGCCCGGCCTGGTGGCCACTGGCGAGGAGGAGGTGGGACAGTGGCTTTTGTCCTCACGGGGCTTTTCTCTCGCCAGCCTTTACGGGACCGTGCCCAGGAGCCCCTCGGGTGACGCCAGGCAGGCTCGCCGTCAGCTCCTCTTGAGGGTGAGGGGCTGTCTCCTCCCCGGCCCCGGGGACAGCGGTGTCCCCACAGCGCGGGGGACGCCGGGCCCTCGGGGGAGGCGGCACAGCTGGAGGAGAGGCGAGGGCACGGACGCTCCCTCCTTCTCAGCGCTGCATTTGTGGGCTTGGGTTTTCCTTCACGAGCTGTAATGTCACTGACTGATTCACGTTTTTCAAAGCGTTTTAGTGCTGGTCCTGCATTTCTTCCCTTCATCGAACAAACCAGGCACAGTTTTCCCCGGCGCTGACACACAACACCTTTATCACAACCTGCAGCTTCTAATGGTGAGCTGGTGCTGCTCTAAAGCGCGGGTGAGCTTCAGGTCAGCAAGAGGAACAACCCTGGGGACTGTCCCTCCATGACCAGATGGGTCTGGGCAGCAGCCAGTAGCTCCCCCACATTCCTCTTATTCCCTCCTGCATTGCCTCCCCCATCAGTCTCCCTTCCCTTTGTTTCCCTGCCCCTGATCAAATCAACCAGCACTTTTAGGTACTTGAGAGAAAACACCAAATAGATAGAGTACAGGTATCAAAAACTCCTGCAATGAGATTATGTTTTTGTATTTAAATCAACTGTGCATCACTGGAAGTTTTTCACAAAGCTCTTGTCTGTAGGATCCTTGGGTTGCTGGAGCTTTGAGTTTATACCTGCAGGACCAGCCTTCTAGCCCCATAAAAATAGAGCATCCTGTCTCATAAACAACCATATTCCAACACAACATCTTTACTTAGGAGATCTATGAACAGACTGAGAAATCAAAGCTTCGTGTGAAGCAGGAAATGAAGGAGAATGGAGTTCTGCTCTGGTTCCACTGTAGCAAGGACCAAGGGGTGAGCTGTTCTCTGAGTACCTGTGTGTGTTACTAAATGATCATTTGACCCCAGTACCTCAGCTCTCCACTTTTTGTCACATGTACACTCATTAATTTAGCCAGTGTTGCCATGAGGCTGAAGAGCAGAAGTCTTACCAAAAAAAAGTGCATATTAATTAATGTGCCAAGTCTGAACATACACACAGTTGCTGCAATTTATTTGTTTTATCAATTCAGGATAAGGGTCTTTCATAAGGGTGATTGTCATGTGAGGTTAGCATGGCAATTCCTTCTGAAATTGCTAAAGCTGGCTCATGAGCACAGGAGACAGAGGGGTTCAAATGTGGGCTGTTGTTTTTCCTCATCTGCTTTGTGGGCTGTTGGTCCATGAATGGGGCAGGAGAGATGGTGTGTGGGATTTTGGTCTGGCCAGCACCTGGAAGAAACCATTTTTGGATCAGTATCTGGTCACTTTGGACACTCTGGCTGGAACAAGCTGGGGGTGCAGGGCCTAGAGATGATTGCTCTATTGTCAGGCAGCTGGGCCTGGGCCTTTTTTGTAGGGGAGAGGATTGTAATGTGCTCAGAAGAATGCAGAAACAAATGCTGACCCTGAAGCAGGGGTCCCTGACTTCTCCACAGTTGTCCATGACATCATCACCTCCATTTGATTTCCAGAATGTATCAATAGGAGCCAAAGTCTTGCTCCCTGGTTTTCAGTCAGTGCAAGTTCATAGCAGGCTAGTTCTCTCTCTCTCTCCCCCCTTTTTTTTCTTTTTTTATTTCTTCATTTATTTTAACATTAGCAATTGTAACTACAGAGCAATCATACTACAAGTTGTAGAGTGTATAATAATAATTTTTACTTCAGTACTCAGAAGTTACCTGTGCATTGCACCATCTACCTCCACTGAAAGAAACCCAGTCCCTGCCTCCAGGAGATTTCTGTTTGGAAAAAGCCAGCTGAGCAAGTGCAAAAGAGAAAATATTTCAGCTAGAGGAAAGCACCTGAGAGTTAATTACATGCTGGAGTGCCCAAGCCTACAAGACTTCAGTTGCTGAGTGTTCAGGGTTACAGCTTTCACCTGGCCCTGGGTAACAGGGCTGTGGGAAAGGGAAGTTTGGGCATCTCTTGTATGGGGTTTCTTCTATTGTTAGGGTTTCTTACTGCTTTTTAAAAGTGATGTCTTCTCTATTGTATGATTTTCAAGAGGATAAGATTGTTAATTTTTCTTTTCTTCTCTCCTTTCTATTTATTTCTGTTAAAGCAAAGGGATAAACCTCCTGAAAAAATATATTAAAAATGGTTAAAAGCTGATAACATGAAAATATAGTATTTAAAAAAGTCTGCTCAACACTCAGCCTCTGAACCCCATGTCAATTATGAAAGCTACTAATAACTAAGCTGTGCTGTAGTCCTCATTCCCATGGCAAGTTTTGTGTGCCCATGGAGTCTGCTTTTTTCCTGTCCACAGAACTGGAGCCTTTGTCAGAGATGTGCTAGTTAAAATTGGTAAATATTCTCTCTGTAAAAAGACAGTTATTTTAAAAAATCGATGTTTTCTGCTGACGGTGTGGAATAAACACTGCTTGTGATAACCCTTATAATTCTCACATTAAAGAGGAATCCTGACCCAGGTATTTACAGTTTGGCCCAATGAGCTGACACACCTGGCTCTGTTTCTGTGAAGTCCAGAGAAGAGTGTGAATAGTTACAAGAAGCTTTGCCTGACATGTTCTTAAATGTCCCATTAAGTAACTCAGCTTTTCCTTTTTGCTATGGAGTGTTAGTGAATCTCCAGAGAAACTCTAGCCCTCTCTCCTGATGCTCCCTACCCTCTATCTATGCTTTTGAGAACAAGGAACTTTTCCTAAATATCCAATCCCTGGCACTACTTGAGGCTGTTTCCTCTTGTCCTGTCCCTTGTTCCTTGGGAGCTGAGCTCCCACCTGGTTGCACTCTCCTGTCAGGGAGCTGTAAAGGGGGAAATCGCCCTTAAGCTCTCTTGCAGACTGAGGCCCCACCAGCTCCTTCAGCTGCTCCTCATCAGATTGTGCTCCAGAGCCTTCCCCAGCTCCACAGCCTCCCCCCTTTGTACGTGCTCCTCTCAGGGAAGGTTGGTCTGGAGCCCCATGTACTGCTGCTGGTCAGTAGACAGTGTCTAGTACCACTGCAGGTTCACTAGCTATTTATTGCCAAAACAAACCGTGAGGAAAGGACCTCAGGAGCTAGTGCTCTACATCCTACCTGCTCCAGACTGTGAAATCTTCATGGTTGCTTCATGCACTGATAGATTTTTCTGTATGAGTTACTCAAAATACCCGGATTTACATTGTTCTGTTCCTCTTGAGAAACTCGTCATGACACTGCTGTTGGAGAGGCTGTGCAGGTATCCTTGGGAGAGCTGGGCAGAGCAGCGTGGTATGAAATGTCCTTGGGGCATGGGGCAGCTGCTCTGTGTTCGAGATGAGGATACGAGCCTGGAGCTGCTCAGCCTGCAGCAGCTCAGACCCTTCCATTCTGTACCCCACTTCCCCACACTTGTGGCAGATCTGGAGAGCCCCCCTAGCGCCCTCGCCGAGCTGTCAGGGAGCACTGATGGCTTTGGGGCAGGTGAGAGTTTTTGGAAGCCAACCTGGTTTGCTGTGTGTTGGTGCCAGCAGGTGGCAACAGCGCTTTGCAGCACCGGCAGCCCCACTGGGTCCCTTCAGCAAACGGCTGCACCGCCCCTGCCAAATCCCCGCTGCTCTGGTACTGCTCGTCCCTTTCCTGTGTGGGTCGTGCATCCCTTCCTGCCAGTGCATTAAGCGGTGCTCAAAGCCAGGAGCTCAAAGCTGTTCACTCAGCCTCAGACATCTCCCTTCCAAAGGTGGTGGTGGGTGGTGGCCTGTGCCTGGATCTCTGTCCTGGGACTCTGAGCTTTCCTGCTGTGTGAGTGGGGCCAAGTCTGGTTCAGTTTCTTCTGTCTACCCTGGGTACCACATTCAAAATTCAGGCACGGCGAGGGTAAACCAACAGAGAGTGGAGTGTATCGTGGAGAGTGACAATAACTGTGCAGGGAGATGGGTACAGCCACCAGGTGACTGGGGACATGGTGGCTGGGTGATATAAGGGACATGGCAGGGGGGTTGGAACGAGATGAATTTTAAGTCACCTTCCAACCCAACCCATTCTATGATTATTTGCAGCAGCAGCTTAGGCACCTTGAGCCTGGAGAGCCTGAGAAGAGGTAGCACTTTCCTAGCATAAATAGAGCTGTGGAGCAGAGTGGTTAGCCTGAGAGCTGGGTGTCAAGTGCTCTCCCTAAAGGTAGAATTACTTAGCAGGATAGATGGGGGTCAAACTTTCCTGTAAAATGTGCTGTAAGAACAACTCTCTTGGTGCTGTGGTGCTTGTTTCCAGAGGAGCTATTTCTGGCTCCTTTTGAACACCCAGAGGCTGGAGTGGTTTGTGTCTGGTATTGTGGAGAGCAGTGATGTGGAAAAGCACTAGTCCTGCATTATGCAGTTAAGCAGTACCACTATAGGAACTGAAGGCAAGTTATCTTCTTGACAAGAGGATCCTTTTGAATCTATCATGTTCCCAGTGCAAAGTGGAGCTTTCAAGCCCTAGGAAAGAAAGCACTTGTACAGAAAGAAGCAAGAGTTGGACTCATTGGCAGTTTTACTCTTTGCTGTGGATTATAGTTTTTGTCTGGACTTGGCCCCCAGCTTCTGTATAGCAGATGCTACTCAAGCTCATGCCAAAACATTCTCTGCCTGAGCTTGCAAGCTACATTGAAAGATTTAAATGGGGATGTTCACCATAGTCACCTTTCTTTTTGGTGAAGATTTTGAAGAGCACCAGCACCTTACCTGAATTCAACAAAGGAAACTAGGAGCAGAGAGCACTCTGAATCTAAATTGCTCCTCCCATGGGTGTAAGGCATAGGACATTAGTCTATTTGGGTGCATCACAGCTATTGATAAGTATAAAGTGATTGTTTTGTTTTGGCAGTAATGTCCTGCTCCAGGCCTTAAATGGTGCTCATTGTAGGAAAGCCAGGGAGAATTCAAAGAGAAATCCATACCTGTCTGAGCTGGTACTGTGGAAATCCACTGGCTCTGACGGTGGCTCTTCAGATCTGTGCTTTTATGGAGACTTTAGCAGACTATTAAAGCTACATCAGTCTCCTTCCTGCTTTCAGACTGTATCATTACACATCTTGCAATATTGGCTGCACAGGGCTGATTTTCTGCTGATATTGTGGCTCTTAAGGCTGTCTTGAGTGTTGAGCAAAGAAAAGAGCCTTTATCTCTCAATCTTGCTGGCAGAGTGGAATAATCAAGAGTGATGCTTGCAGCTGTAAAGCTCAGAGTGCTGCTGATGCTCCTGTTGGCTCAGCAGCCCTTTGCTTCTCACAGTGACAAATCCCTAAATTAAATGAAGGTTCTTCCAAGCTGAGAGCATGGAATTCTTGTTTTTCTAGTGTTTCTAGGTAGTGGTAGCACACAGTTCAAGAGGATTGAGCTGAATTCTGAGTCCTTGCAGGTCTATGTGCTGTGCAGAGGAGGGAATGGAGAGGCTCATGTAATTCTGGAGAGCTTTTTGCTTTCCTGCTAGTTTCTTCTGGCTGCCCTGGAAGCTGAATGCAGGTGAGTGAGGAGCCCCCTGTTTAACAGAGCTGTAAGAGATAGTTGCTGGCACATACTTTATCGGAGCAATGCACCTGGCATTCACTGAATACTTCAGGGGTGACTCCTGTCTGGTACAACCTATGGTAGACTCCTGTCTGGTACAGACTCCTGTCTGATAATACCTATGAAAATTGTTGTAAAGACTCCTTGAAACAGAGGAAAAAATGCTCTGCTGGAACTGATAGCGTGGCTTTGTGCTTCAGTGGGTCACACTGGCATTTGAACTGGAGCTCCTAAATGTGGTTGAATCCTCTCTGAGTTATTCACCCAGAAAAATAAGAGGACAGTACTGTCCAGAAGGGCTGGAGAAAATAAGCTTGTTTTGATTGCATGCCTATTGCCTGTGCAGATTGGCCAAACACCTACTTTTTCACTCTTGTCCCAGTTAGGAACAGGAACACGCAGCTGTAATTCTGGTAAAACCACAGTGCGGTCACATGTGTGTTTACAAAGATCTCTGCAGTTCAAAATGAGCACCTAACTCATTCTAAGGTGCTTCTGACCTCTCTGTGTCCCTCCTTTCCCCTGTGAATATTTCACAGGGCTTTCTGTACTTCCACTGCTTTACTGCTGCTTTGTGAGGCCAGCACCAATATGTGTGAGCCATTTGGAGACTCCTGGAAAAGAAACTCAGGGTTTCTATTCTATCTGTAGAGAACCATAGTGGAGTAAACCCAGTGTAGTGCTGATCCCTGGGTCTGAGTTCAGCATGCAAGGTTTCATGGACAAAAACCTAGAGAGGACTTGACAGCTGATGTTCCCCTTTCTGACAGCATTTTTTCATACCAAAATATGTTTTTCAAGCAATTAAATTAAAATATAGCACTAAATAAAACCAATTATTCAGATTCATGTGCTTCAGAGGGAAGAACTGAACTAAACTGAACTGAGTCCATGCTCCCATTCACTCCCAACACACCTTGTGGAAGGGAAAACTACAAATTAATGAAAGACTCCTCTTTTATTTCATATTATAGTTTGAGTTGAACAGGACCTTTTAAAAGTCATCTAGTTGATCCCTCCTGCAAGAGCAGGGACATCTTCAAATAGATTTCTCCAGAAACATTTCAAACCAGGAAGATGCAGTTACCTGGTTAATAGTTGTTTGAATTAGGATTCTGAAGAGCTTTCTTTCTGTCTTCTTATAAAGCAAAGAGGTGCAAGGCTACCTGCTCTTTTAGGCCTCTTTGTGTTGAGGGACTCAACATCAAACTTCTGTTCATTAATGAACACTTCCTTGGCCTCTGCTGTCAGGGCCATTGACAGCTCTATCCCCTGAGGTTCTGCAAGGTTCACTCATAATTTATGTAAATTGCTCCAGGCCACTGCAGTGCGAGACTGATGAACTCATGGCTGCCTCTAGAACTGAAGTCACAAAGATTATATTTCTCCTAACAAAATACTGTGTGTATGTTAGTGCCAGCAAGAAATTGTATCCTGCATTAGCTTCTATCCAGAGAAACTGGTCTGTGATTTCCAGGATATGAGAAATTGAACCTCAAATGAAGTTGTACTCTGGGAGTTGGTGAGAGACACAGACCCTCTGCAGGTCTGCACGAAGCTGGTTTTGCTCTGATAATTCACAATGACCCTCATCTACTTCTTTGGTGTCAAAATTGTCCATTAAATTCCTCATGCTGTACATCTGCCCTGCTTTGAGGCTTCTATTGGGCACCAGTGTACCTTAAACAGCAGACATATGGCAGGAAGTGTACAAGACAGCTCAGTGGCTGCTTGTCTTCCTCACAGAGAAGGAGATGTATTTGGCTGCTTCTAGGGTCTTGGTGGCAGTGAAAAGCTACCTGGGAGTGTTTCTCTCATTGCTTGCTCCTATCCAATGCAGCAGGTCTTAAATGTGGGATTTGTGTGTGTGTTATTTCTCACTGGTTTTGCCACCTGTAATGATGCTGAACAGCACTGACTGCCCCTTAAACCACTAACATTTCACTTGGAAATACACAAAAAAGTAACTCCACTCTTCAGCTGAGACTGGTCACTGGAATGTGATGCCTCTCTTCCCCAGAACTGTAGTTTTATGAGTTTCTCCTTCATTCTTTAAAAACACTTCCCCTAATTCTATTTTACTTATTAACCTCCTCCTTGCTGCTGAGAGACTTCAGATTTAACCTGGCTGGAGTATTGCTGGTTTCTCCCCCAAATCACTTGTAGGACACTGCACTCATTGCCAGTTCAGGCAATGAGTTCATTGCTCAGGTGAAATTTGTGAAATGCTAAAGAGATCTTTTAATGCAAATTTTCACTTAGAGTTTATTCATTTAGGTAAGTCAATATTTCATAGAATCATTTAGGTTGGAAAAGACACTTAGGATCATCTAGTCCAATTGAAGACCTTTTTTTGCTGTAAAACAAAAATATCAGAGCTGTGAGGATTTGTTGAAATTTTGAAGTGCTGGAAAGCATGGCATAAAATTTGAGTGACTTTTAAAATATAGGCAACCAGCAGTGCTTATATTGAGGTGGTTTTTCAGACTTTTTGTGAAAAGTAATTAATCATGCCTAATATTTAGTAGGTTTTTTTCCCTCTACCTTTCTGGCTTCTCATAGCCAAAGGACAAACTGAATTAGCTCAGTAAGAAAGACTTCTCTGAGCTTGCAACATCTCAGAAGTCTTGAATTTGTGTCCAGAGAAGGCTTTTGGTCTCCAGCTGCTTATTCATTTCAACAGTTGACTCAGTTCAGTACCTGTATAAGAACGGTTGGTTGTGTTATGGGTTTGGGTTTTTGTTTTTTTTTTTTGGTTTTGAGTGCTTTTCCACATTCCCAACCCCTCTTCAACTTAATGTTTGATGGTTAATTTGGCACTTAAAAGCATAATTTTGTTTCTATTTTCCTTACATTTTAAATTTCATTTTTGTAATGTTCAAGGGTGCACTAGCAACAGGAAGTTAATATAGCATAAGTAGAAAACACCATGGACACATTCAGATTTCTGTATCAGCTGTAAAATTGCTTAAATACAATCACTTTTCTCCTTTTTTGCTGAGAGAGAAACCATAGCAATGAGCTGTTGTCAGATACAAACAGGTGAGTTTGACTTGCCTTCTCTTAGAAACAGATAAAATTAGTGACTTCAAAACAAGATTTCCTGTTTGCTGATTCCTAAATATGATTAAGATTGATTTGAACCACTTTGACTAAAGTGGGTCCACCCTGAGCACCTTTGGCAGTATTTTTTTTAACATCTGGCCAGATATTTGCTGTTATCATGACACACTGGAGGTGTGTCAGGTAACAGAATGTTGCCATCTCTTTTTTTTTTTTTCTTTTTCCTTCTCCTTCCTTCTGGTTAAGGTCTCTTCCATCAGAAGCCACAAAAGCTCTAATCTTACAAATGCAGGAAAACCCAGACATGCTGAGCTCACAGGAGGTGAGCTGTTGAACAATCAAATCAGTTGGTTACCTTCCCTTAGCATTTACCTGTCTTCTACAGTGGACTAGGAAACTCCAGATCACCACAGCTGCATTTTTATGTGGACAATCAACACCAGTTTGATTGCTTCCTGTGCATTTTTCTCGATGGGAAAGCTGAATTTGTTTCCTTTTGCTTGTAACTACCTTGCTTGCACTAATACATCTCTGCAGATGTGCTCTGAATGGATCACATCCAGATGAAAACACATCCAGATGCAAAATAACCAACCAGCTCCCTGAGCCAGTCCACAGTGCCAGCAATCCCTAAATTATCACAGTGCAATTTGGAAGGATGATTTAGGAATTGGTATGAGCAGCTGGATGTGAAGGTTGCTGTAGCTGACCCTGCTGCTGAGGAAAACAGCCCTACACTGCTCCACAGAGTTAGAGGGGTCACTCTTGTTAACCAGGGCAGCCCTGAAGAAAACTTTTGCCAATGTGGAACTCCACAAAGTCTAGAGGTGTATCAAGTGTTTAAAAATGTTTTGCTGCACTCAGAGTGAAACTGCATCCTAATGGAGGTGCTGTAAGGTGTAATACTGTGTGTGAAGCAACCATGCACTCTGAATTTGGTCTGTGCAGACTTGAGACATCAGCCCTGTCTCCTTGTCTCAGACCTTGAAAAGACAGGTTTTTTTAGGCTATAGCTGCTGCCCTGCCCAGCAGAAGAGGCAAAGACTGAAGAGCCTGAAGAGGCTTTCCAAAAGTCACCAAGGGTTTAATTACAAGTAGGCTCACATTCTGAATATGCAAAACTTGAGTTTAAATCCCTTGGAGCGTATTTAGGGCATGAAGATGTGTACAGGGTAGAGTCCTGCCCAGTGTTATCAGATGCAGCAATCCCTTTGCCTATGTAGGACATGTCTGTGTGCCAGTACACGTCTTGCAGCTGCACAGAAATGCGTCAGAGCTCATAAATGCTGCTGAACCAGTGCAGAAGTGCCTGCACCCACTTCAGGCTCTCTGATTATGGGATCGTTGCAGGCAGAGGCACCTGCCTGACTCTGTCCATGTGCATTTATCCCATGTGTGAGTGTGACCTGGTTCCCAAGCCTTGTTGGTGGTCAGTTGCTAGAATGAGACAAAGGTTTACCCTCTGTCTTTTTTGATTAGAGCTTGGAAGGGAAGACAACTCTGATGTCTTGGGGACAGTGACCTCATTAGATGATTTCTGCCTTTTCCTTTTGGTGGTAAATATTGGTGTTTCAAAACAAAGCTATAGTTGTTGAACAACCTCAAACTTTTTATTGCTTTGTGTCTGGCACCTTCTTTGCTATGAGGTGATTGATCCATTCAGTAAAATGTGTCACTTTGAAGCAAATTAGGAGACAGGAGACTAACAAAACAGTTATATTTATTGAAGTAGGTTCTGAAGCAGATGATGCAGCCTCATCAAAGTCCTAGATGTAGCTAGAAGCTGCTGTCTTGCAGTGAGCAGCTGATTAACTGCTACCTAAGTAGCAACAGTTGATTAAACTCTTCTCAGATAACATTACCAGACTAAGATTTAGGAATATAGGTAGAGATATTCTATGATTCAACTCAAACTGCTGCAGTTTCCCCTTTGCCCAGTTTGTACATCAGTTGTGGAGTACACCATATCTCTGTTTTGTCTTTGTCAAGACATATGGATAACAGAAAAGTTGTGTCTACAGTGACAGTGGGCATGGCAGTGGGTTAAGAGATGAAAGCATTGGGTATCAGTGCTAGTCTACATCAGAAACCAAAGTAGTTGTTAAACTTGATGCATTTAAGTCACTAGATCTGTATCCTCATGAAGGAGAAATGTCTAAAGGCTGTGGAAAATAAATTGACTGACACAGCTTCTTTGGTCTGGTATGTGACACTCCAAGGTGATCCCATAAAGCAAGTGATTCAACTTACTGCATGGCTTTGAGAAGGTTTTGAATCAAGGCCTTCAGAAACAAGAAAAAGGTTCAAAAGCTCCGTGTTTAAGCTCTGTGTTTAAGTTCCCATTAAGCTGCTGCTTCCATGTATTGTTTTCCTATTGCAGCTGGCAAAATATTTCTATGTAAAAATAACTGTTTTGTCCAACCTTCCTTTCCTCCTGTACAGCTTTGCAGCACAAAGCCCGACATTGTGTGTTTGCAGAGTTGATAACTTCACAAACACAAACTCTAAGTATTGCTGCAAAAATCACCTGAGATTGTACATTAAAAGTGAGTGAGACAATGTAAGAGGTGGTTCAGGTTTGGTTTGGTAGAAGGAGTTGGTCTGGCTACAGGGCCAGAGTTTTGCTAGAGGATCTTGTCTCTGAAAAGACACTTCTTAGAGCAGGGATAGGTTAGCAGGGTTGGTTCCCCGACTCTCTGAAGATTAGCTGGATGTCTTTGGCAGCTATCTACTTCTCAAAGTCCTTATTCTGCAGGTGTTTATAACATGGGATCTCTGTGTGTAGTTTCTGCTGGAATTGTAGGATGTGTGAAGTTGCTGGGATAGGCTCTGCAAGGTGAGACACAATAACAGCTCCAGTCAGAGCCAGGCTGTGGGAACACAATGTTGAATGACCTCCTTGGCCTTTGGGGCTATTCTCATGCTCTTGCAGGCATCTATGTCATGCAGAGCCTCTGCAGGGTGCTCACAATTCACTGGCTATTTTGCTTCAACTACAACTGCTGAAAGGCCTTCCCAGAGACTTCCTTCTCTAGCAATTGAACTGTTTAATATTGAGCAAAGCTGTTCACAATTAAACTATCTCTGTGTTCTTGCTGATGTAGCTTCTCCAGGGTTTGTTCCCACTTGAGATGCATATTAAATATATCTTTGTGGTCCCCTGGTTTTATTAAAGGAGTGCTCTAAGCTGTTTTGGTCACCCCACCTGAGACAGGAGCTGCAATGTGGAGCCTGTTCCAGAACACTGTCAGGAACAGCTACACTGGAAACTGTTTTGGGGTGATAAAAACTGCTTTTGCACTGTTTTCTGTCATTCCTTTGCCACAGGGGTTTTCCCATTATAGATCCAGTCCTTAAGCATAAACATTCTATGGGAAAAGGGGTTCTGATTACACCAACACAACCTTGGATTGTAACACCACTTCTTTTCTGGTCAGCTGAGCACTGTATGCTGTGATTTCATCTGTTTTTACTTATAGAGACATCATTTAGTGTGAAACTGTATTTTTAATACAAAGGTGTAAATAATATAGGTAGAAAACCATGCTCTATTGAGTGGGGGTTTTCTAATACAAAGTTTGGGTTTTTTATACACAACCCCCTCATGGTTCTAGTTTCTGTGTCTTTGCTGCAGGGTGGAAGTTGAGGGGGTGCTGCATGCTGTGACAGTTGGGCAGGGAACACATGTGGGATGAGATTGGCACTCACAGGGAGCTGGGAAGCACTGTGGCACTTGCATATTTGCCAGATTTCTGGGAAAAATTATCATTAGTTAAGCAATGCTGATATTTAAGCATTCCTTTTCATTTCATAGCCCTACTGAATAGGAACAGTTTAGATATGGCCCCTGTGTCAAGCTGTCAGCTGCTGCAGGAAGCTAAAGCATAATTTTTAATAATTTTTCAGCCATCAAGGTGGTAAAGGCAAAAATACAATTTTCCAAGACACTATCAGGCCCACTCTGCAGGGAATAGGTGAGTTAAGGGTAGGCAGTAGCACAGAATCTCTGGAGTCTTGATTTCAGCTTCTGTGGGACAGGCCTCTGTCTAGATTAAATTCTGAGTAAGGTTATTGGATAAAAAGAAATTTCTGAGAGAATCTTGGAGCAAACACATCTGGTGCTGGAGATGCACAGTCACTATTGCCATCTTACCCTGATCACACTGAGCTGAGCTGGGGTCCCAGGTGGCATCTCTGCATGCATGTTCCTCTCCTTAACCCTGCTCCTTTCCCTGAAAAAGCCAGCTCAGAAGCTCAGAAAGATCTGTTGCTGAAGGGTGTGAGGTACCTCAGCCCTTTTCCAAGACAGCAATGCAGTTAATGGCAGCCAACATGCTTTGTGTTAATCTGTGCTTGAGCTGTGTGTTGGATGCTGGCCAGAATGTTCAATACGTCACATAATAAGGTTTTTAAAAAGTTCATTTGTTCCTTTTTATCCCTTGATTTGGAGACCAGCATTGGTGCACGTTGTACTGGAGGGATTTATGTGACCCACACCTTGGAGAGGTGGTGTTCTGTCTTTTCTTGAAGGCAACAGGATGACAGCAGTTACGTCTCACTTCTGACCTCCTTTCAGAAAGAAGGTGTTACAAACATGTGAGACACCCAGTTGCTAATATACAAACTATTAGTGGGGAGAATTTGTGTTTGGTCTGGTAGAATTTCTTGGCTGCAGGAAACTCCTATTACTAAAGCTTCTTTTGTTTCAAATCGTAACACAGCAAGCCAGCATTTGTATGTGGTTTAATGAGATGAAATGGTGTAACATGTGCACATGGAAGAAAGCCGAACATTGTGACATTAATATGATAATGTTACAACAAGAAGTTGACGTTGAAATTAATTTATAAATCTTTTGGAACTCATTGATATGTTTTTCATAACACATTGAGATAAAGTGGGCAAGTTCCTGCAATACACTTCATTCTGGATAAACTATTTCCTATCAACAAAGCCACTTGATTTTTTTTAACCAGACTACTCATAGTTCAGGGGGAATTGTAAGCTCTGCTTGCCTTAGTCCTGAGCTGTGTTAATCATAAAATCATAATAGGATTACAGAATGATTTGAGTTGGAAGGAACCTTAAAGATCATCTATTTCCAGCTGCCTACATGGGCACGGACATAGTCCAAAATGATGGAGGTGATTGAATCTGTGGGACTGACCCACGGCTGAATATGAATGTCTAATTTCACCACTTGGCACTGTATGAAAATGAAAGAACATCAATTGTGCCAAAGCTGCTGTGGGAATTCGGCAGGAATTATTCCTGTTTCAGCAGTGCATTCATCATCTGTTACATGGGTTTTCCTGGTCCAGATGATGCTCCCACCCTCACCCTGAAGCCGAGTCCTTGAACGAAGCCCAGTGAAGAACAACAGAGAGCCTCCTTAAGAGAGAAGAAAGGGGAGGAGAAAGCGTCTCTCTCTGGGCATAGCAACCCCACCTCCCGGTTATTTCATCTTCCTTACAAGGCTTAAGCCAGAAGCTTTCCTCTGTGCCTGGGTCCCTTAAAAGCAGGAGAGCAAAGCCCAAGGATCCCGGCGGAGCGCAGCCGGCATGTGCGGCTGATGGAGATGGGGAAGGCTGTGGCATGAGCCCTGTGGGAAGCACAGAGAGGAGGCTGGTGCTCTCCAGAGAGGTGTGACAGTAACCTGTGACTCCTAAACCAGTGATGCAGATCTTCTAAAGAAACATGAAACCAAACCCAAAAAGAAATCACTGAGGGGGAAAAAGTGCAACATGAGAGGTAAATATATTTTTCCTTGGGCAAACTGAAATAACTGGCTGTATTTTGTTTGAAAATCGTCATTGTAAGCAGGTGGCTGAAACTGCAGACTGAAAAAATGCATTTATTAACGTCTGAATAAAGACTGGTCTGACTCTGACTTCAAAAGCAGGACTGGGTGAAAAACCCAGATCAGTAGATGAATTCAGGTACCTCTAAAGAAATTTTGAAGTTTCCCTTAAGGCATTCACAGCTTAAACCTTTTCAAAAATCTACTTTTCTGTTTTGCTTTCTCTGCTGTTGCTAGATGTTTTCAAGTAGTAGTATGCACGTTGTTTTGGGGGGAAAAGCGTGGCACAACCAAAACCTGAACTGAGAATATATCTCAGAAAACTGTCTCCATCAAGACATCTCAAATGCTCCCATACCCTTGTTCTTGCAATAGTGCCATTTCTTCAGAAAGATCCATGACCTACTGAGCTGGAATGTCTGTTGACATCTGGTTGAGGTTACTGTAACTGGTATTTGGGGTTCTTTTTTTCTTTTTTTTTCAGTTTAATTGAAACAAGCTGAGATTGTCTGCACATTCTATGAAGTGTTTCCATGCTCTGACTGTCTAGTCTCTCTGATGGGTAATTCTAGAACTGCTAAATCTGAACGGGAAAAGAGGAAACACCTCAAGAGTTTCAAAACTGCAGCCCTTCTGTAGACCATGCTGCCAGGGATAGTCAGTGGCTCAAAAATGCAAGACTTTGACCCCCATCTGTAAGATGGACCAAGGCAAATGTTTTGCAAATGTGATACTACTGACTTCAGCATAACTGTGTTCTTGAATTTCTGATTTACATCTTTGCAATGCTAGAGGACTTACAGATGCTTTTATTTACCAGCTAAAATGAAAACCTGGCCTGTGGAGAAGAGCTGTTGGAAGCTCTGACAGACCTTGAGGATTACTAGACAACTCCTGCAGATTCTCATCAAAGGCTTTGGCTCAGCCTTCCAGTCAGTGCATGCAGAGCTGTGGGTTCAGCACTTGAGGATGGAGGTGCTACGCCGTTCCTCAGTCTTTGCTGCAGAGGTGATGGAGGTTTTTGACAGGTCTCCCACTGACAAAGAGCTTGTGTCCCAAGCCAAGGCTCTCTGCAGAGACTACATAAACTCAAGGCTGATTCAGGCAGGTGTCAGCTGGAGCAAACCCGAGTACAACTCCCCAGTGCCTGGGGGCAAGCTGGCCGAGGTGTCCACCATACTGCTGAGACTTGGTGAGTCCTGCTGGGATGGGGAGCTCAGATTGGATAGAGTGATTCTGGAAGAGGCTTTTCCTGTGATGACATACAGAGGTTTTTCTTCTCTGCTTTTGGCATTGAGGTTTGGTGATCTTCCCTAAACATCTCATTTGTTTCCTCAGTCTCTTAGAGCACTGCTCAGCACAGGGTTTCTGCAAAGTTGCCCTTTTCTGAGGACTTGCAGCAGCTCAAAATCACAAGGCAGTCTAAGGAAGCCCAGCAGCAAACTGATTCTCTGTGCACAGGCCTCCAGCTGTGTAACAGTTCTCACAGTACTTAGAGCAGTCTTTCTCAGCTGGGCATTTTAGCAGTGTTTTCTCCAGTAAGTGCCTTGATTACCACCATGCATCTGGCATCTTCTAGGGCACTGCTACTGCTGGACTTAGGCTTCACCCAGCTTTAATTTGGGGGTAGTTGCTTAGAAAATGTGCTGTGGGAGATTTTGTAAAAGCTGCTTTTAAAATTTCCTTTGTCTACCTTAGTTATTCAGCAAGACCTGAGTTTTCCTTTTTTTTTCTTTTTTGCTGAAGCAAGAAGGAGTTGGTTGGTGTTGTCTGGCATACTCTGCCAATCAGTGCCACCTTCACAGCACAGCAACTATGGGGGCTTCAGGGAGACCCATTTGAAGGTCATGCCTGGAGGCTGTGACATGAAGATATGCTTTAGAGCTTGTACCAGGTGCACCCTCTAAATGTTGACAGTTGCCTGGCCTTTGTTTTGGGTTGAGTTGCACCCTGTGTGCTCACAGTCTAGCTCTTTGTCATTTGGGAACCCAACACCATTATTCTTGGAAGTTGCTTCCAACATCCCTCTTTGCCTGCAGGCTGGTATATTAGTTCACATCTGTGGAAGCTACCACTAGCATTTGCATCTGATTTAATTACATCAAATAGATCTGGTGAAGTAAGCATTAGCTGGGCATAAAAAAGTCAGGACCAGGGCTGGTGTCCCCACTTTCTCCCCTTTCTACCACTTTAATACTATCCTAAGCTCCTTTTTAAGGCAAAGCTGTGTTTCTTTTAACTGGCTTTTTTAAAAAATTCATTCTTTTTCACTTTTTCTCTTCTATGTTGATTTTACCTCTGCTTTTGTTTCCAGTGATTGTTTGGTCTTTGGGGGGATTTTTCTGTTCTTCTGTCAATCCCGCTGTGCATTTGTACTCCCTTTCTTCTCTGTCTATGTGGGGGGTTGAGGTTTATGTACTTTCAACCCAATCTTCTGTGGGTGGCCAGGAACATGTTAAAGGGCAAGCAGGTGGCTCACTGGATCTGAAGGCGTCTCCTGGATTGTCCAGATGGAAAGATTTGGCTGACAATCCCAGGAACTTGGTGCCTTCTCTGAGCAAATCTGTTTGGAGAGCACCATGTGGTACCCATGCAACCAGAAAGGTGAGCAGTCCTCCTCATTAAGATGAAGAACAGTTTCTGTCCTGTTTCTTTAGAAACTCCACTTGTCACATGGCCTGTCCCTTTCTTTTCCCCTTTGCTGCTCTAACCAGCACAATGCCTGCTGGTACCCAGCCACCTGCCAGGAATGGTAATCCTTAGCCACTTCCTAAGCACTGCACACAAGCAAACAGTTTTTTTCCTTCATGACAGTTCTGAGAAGCCTGTGGAGATGGGAAGTTGGAGTATTTCCTAGCCACTTGCACACAGAGACTCTGATGAGCAGCCTGGTGGGTCAGCAGAATTCCTGGGCACAGGCAATGCTGTTGGAGGTCATAGGGAGGGAGGCTCCATCAGCTCAGTGAGGTTTAGCAGCTAATTATGGCAATTAATGAGTCAGGCATGGTGAAACCTAATGGTATAGCCAAATGAGGCACCCCAGACCAACCTGCTGTGACTGTCATGGGCTTGGTTTATCTGAACTTTGACCTTTGACCACTGCAATGAGCTTCTGCACGTGGGAACTGTCACTGCTGCCCTGCTAATTCCTCCACAATCACTGGAGGAAGAAGAAATCACCAAATTTCTCCAAATGTTGCAAAGTTGGGCATCAGAAGAAGGACACTGGAGACCAGCACCAAGGTATCACGCCACAGAAGAGGTCCTGGGGCTGCTGGGGCAGGGAGGCTCTCTGAGCATTGGAATGCTTTCCTGTGCTTTCCTTCCCCAAATGCTCCTGCCTGCCCTGTGCCTTGCTGCAGAACAGGCCATATGTGCCTCCAACCAAACCCTGATCTCATCTGGGGCCTCCAGGCACTGCTTGTTAGAAGCTGTAGCAGTGGCAGGCTACCAAGTGCTGATCCCAGCCTCCTGTGCCTCCCTCTCAGCTTACCAGGGCTATCCCCATTTCTTTGCATTTACCAGGAAGTCTGTGTGCTGCCTGTGAGGAGAAAAAGGCTGCTCAGTAGTCCAAGTTAGGTTTCCTCTTATCAGGGCTGACCATGTGTTGGCAGGTTTCCTCTTGCTGTCAAACAGGGACAATCCCATGCTCGGAAAGGGCTGAGAGAGCTCAGCTGTGGAATTCTGTAGGGCTGGGTATTGCCTGTGCTGAGTGCCAGATAAATGACTTAAGGATCAGTAGCTAGTGGCTCTAAAACAAGATCCTGATTGCAGTGACATTGTTTTTTTTACCTCTCATATAAATGAAATTTTGAGGAAGATCAGTTGCCCTCTGGCTGGGCCAAGTCACCTGGGTCTTGCAGTGGGATATAAAGCTGTTGGTATAACTCTTCCTCTTCCCAGAGCACCCTTGTGCAGGAGAAGAGCACAGTGTGTCCTAAATCTAAGCCAAAAAGGGCTCTCCATGCACAAAGGGCCTTGGTCCCATGTGGTGTGTGTCACGTCCCTACAGCAGCTGTGCAACCTTCATTACATATCCAGGAACCTCTACAGAGAGAGAAATCCCTTGGAGACTGGGATTTATTAATTCTACTACTCAAAAACTGTGGGGTTTTTCCTACAAAGGAAAAGCTTTACTGTTGTTTCCCAAGCTCCATAGCTCAGTCCTTTTGGAGGAGGTTCTCTGCTTGTCCTTGGTATTTTTGTCTTGGTCTTCAAGCTGGCCTAACACCTTCTGCCATTTCCCAACTGGGCAGAAAGACCTCTGGAGGTGAAAGCACATGTCTGTGTGTGCCAGGTGTCTTGCTGCTGAGGAGTCAGCCATGCAAATGAACATCTCTTTAATAATTTTTAATCCAGATTGGCTCTCAAGTGCCTGTGTGAGCATAAAATAGCTGAGAGTCTCTTTGTTTAATTAATGTTGTACAGCTCTGGGTGGATCCTTGGCTTTCATCAGCCTTCAGCATTCTTGAGTTTCTCAAGATTCCCTCTCTTGCACTTGAGGCATTTTTGTACAAGCCTGATGGGGTGCTGAGTTAGGGCGTATCTCACAAAAGCTTACATGGATGTACATGCCTCCTTCTCACTTCTGAAATAAAATGACATGGCTTTGCTTATCTGAGACCTGTCTCCTGTGCTGGAGGAAAGGCAGGCAGCCAGCTTGGGAACAGCATTTATATCAGGGATTGCTGCAGCCATGCCACTGCTGCAGGGCCACTAGTCCTTTTTAGGAATCCTAGGATGCAGGTGGTAGGGAATTGCAACTAAACCACCCTAAGCACTCTGCCTGCCTAAACTCAGGTGGAGCTGGGCTTAGGGAATTGCAACTAATTCACCCTAAGCACTCTGCCTGCCTAAACTCAGGTGGAGCTGGGCTTAGGGAATTGCATCTAAACCACTCTAAGCACTCTGCCTGGGTTTCAGACTGAAGCTGGGCTTCAGACTCTTAGGCTGAAGGCATCCCTGGGGTGATCCCAGCTGTAATTCCTCCATGGAGAGAGCAGGGCTTGGTGCTGTGTGTGCTGACCCTGGCTGTTTGTTTGCAGGGGATGAGCTGGAGTACATTCGCCCCAACGTCTACAGGAACATCGCCCGCCAGCTGAACATCTCTCTGCACTCTGAGACTGTGGTGTCTGATGCCTTCCTGGCAGTGGCTGCACAGATTTTCACTGCAGGTACAGTGCCCAGACAGACACACAGACAGGGCTGGGTGGAAAGGAACAGGATGGAGCCACCTCTCTCGGAGAAAGCATGTTTCTGGGATAGCCTGCGAGGTGGGGCCTGCTTTCTGAAAGGGCTGTGGGCAGTTTGGCAGTGTGCCCTGCTTTAATGGTTTAATGAGAGCTCCTCTCTGCTGCCTTCTGGCAGGGAAATGTCCTGCATTGTAATATCCTCCCAGTAGGTTCTATCTCATTCTAGAAGGCACCTTGTGCCCTTCCTCGTTAGGAGGTGGTTGTTACCTCACTGCATAGGGAGGTCACTCATTCCAAACTTCTTTGCTCATCATTGGCAGCTGCAGAAGATTCATTGCATGGGAGTCTCCCTTGTTCCAGCTCACTCTGCTCACGCTGGAAGCCAGAATCAACTCATCACAAGAGAGCTCCTCTCCTCCTGGCTTCCTTTCCCACAGCAACACCCAGAATTGCAATGGGAGCTGCTGCTTCGCCTTTCTCATGTTGGGGAAGTCTTGGTCCTTAAGGCTGTTCCAGATGAGGTGCTGCTTTGAGCTTTCTCCTTGCTTAGATGTGAGTGTTCTGAGGCTGCCGTTAGACTGGCTCCAGAGATAATGGTCAGAAGCAAAAATATATCCTATGCTGCATTCAGCTCTTCCTGGAAACAATCCCTGCCCACAACTGGAAAAGCAGCCTGTGGGAATTGAGGGAAGAGAAACCTTTTAGAGGGATTTATGTCAGGCAGGTTCTGACATGGTTATAGGTTTTCTGCAATGTCTTGTGTTGTCTGTGGAAGGGAGAGTAGATACTAAAGATTAGAAACAAAACAAAAAAAAAAGGAAAAAAAATCCCAAAGACAGCAACTTACTAGCAGCATAGCAGTATGAAGCCACTGGAACCAGTGACAATAGCATGGGAAGTGTCACAGGATGCAGGGGCTCTTGTCACTTTGGCAGTAGCTGCTACAGGATAGAACTCCAGCTGTCAGTTGTACTTTCAAATAGGCTACCTCACTCAAAACCTTTTAATCTTCACAATCAACTGTGCTTCTTTATCTGGAACCACTGACACTCTGGAGAAGCCCTGACATGCAGAAGGTCTGAAGATTTGTGTTGGAGAGCACAGATCCTCCCCAGAATCATAACAGATGGCAAAATGGATCTCTGACAGGGACTGCTGAAGCAGAGCTTCTGGCAGTTTGAGCAGGGCAGATTTTACTGCCTGGGTTAGGGAAATGGATGGAATTGGACTGTGGCTGGTACTGCAGCCCTCAACAGCCTTTCAGTGTGCCTGAGTTGCAGTTTGCCTTTGCATTGGACTGGCTTGGGAGGGTCTGTGAGCTCAGAAAAAGCAAGAGTTGGCAAGTATGGCAGGAATGTCTCAGTGTGGCTGTTGGGCAGGTGCCCTGTCTTGTCACTTAGTGCTGAGCTTTACTGGTGTCAAGGCTTACAGAAAAACCATGGTCAGGTTGGCAGGCTCAGGTGCAATTTGAATTGAATTTTGAATTTGAATTTTAGATGAGTACAGCTGACTGCATTGGGGCTGGCCCACCTCCAGAGCTGAAGTGACACACAGAGCTAAGCCAGGAATGCTGCAGGTGGAGCAGACTGTGATGCTATGATGCTGCATAACCATGAAAGCCTGCTGCCTCCTGGGAATTCTGCTCTCACTGTGTATTGACAAATCCATGGAGAGCTGCATTTTTTTGTTCTTCAACTTCTCAGCTCCTGAGAATGTGTGGGTAGTTTAAAATTAAAGTAGAAATCACATCTCATAGTTCTAAACCTGGGTTTTCAGGATATTAAGAATTGAATCTGGACTCAGCCCTCTGAGGCTGACAATGCTGGGGACTTTGGACTCAAGCTCTGTTGGCAGTGCTGCCCCTCCTCTGGAGCCACCCTGCTGCAGAAATAGTAGTGTGCTGGCTGCACAGGGGCTGATTCAAACCTTCTCAGAGCTCTCCATGCTCTGTTCTTAATTCTTTCTCATCTCTGCTGGGAGTTGTATATTTAATTGCTTTTATCAACTTGTTATTGTAATTACTCCTAGGTATAATGCTGCTGAGTGGCAGAGGGGTAGGAGCTTGCTGGTTTTTAACATTCCTGGATCCCACTGCAGTCTCAAAACTCAGCATTTAGCAATAAATTCAGCAAACTGGAGTTGACTGTAGCAGTCAGACATTTATTCCTTTTTTTTTTTCATAGTTCAGAGGAAAGAGGCTCTTATTGAGCAAAGGAAACCAGACACTCAAGTTCAGTCTGAGTTTTCATGCCAATTACCAAGTTTATTAAGAAAACAGCTACAGTCTGACACTGCAGTGCTTAGACAGCTTGGGGAGCCCCACTAGACACTTACAATGCCTTTCCAGCAAGGAAGCAGGGGATTTTGACCCTTTTTTTGCTGAAGAGGATTTCTCCTTAATCTTTTGCATGTCTATCTTCCACATTCTGGTCTGGTTTTGAGCCTTCACACTGTTGCTCTGTCTGTGCTCACTTCCTGTCCACACTGTCTACAATTCTTGACTAAGCCCAAAACTGCCCTGAGCAGCCTGTTTCAATGCCTCCTCTTTCAGTGAAGAAATTTTTACTAATACCCAATCTAAACATCACCTGGAACAATTTGGGGCCATTTCCTGTTGCCCCATGGCTTGTCATCTGGGGGAAGAGACTTTAGGCTCTGTTTCCAAACAACTCATTAGTTTCTCAGGATGAGAAGAGCCCATCTGTGTGGACACAAGTACTGATCTGCTTTTGATGGTAAAGGATCTGTAACAGCATCATCTGTGATGTTACCACTGGTTCTCATGTGTGGTCCAAAGGTGCTCTGCAGGTAGCAGGAGACTTTCCCCTGACTTGAACAAGCTTTGGTTTGGGGCCTGGCTGAGCTGACATTTACCTTAGATTTTAAAACAAATGCCAGAAGGAAGAGGTCACTTGGTGGAAAACAGAAGTAGAAAAGGGAGAGGCATTTTCCTTTCCTAAAGGAAGCACTTCTGTCCTGTTGGTAAGAGCTGCTAGGCATGAGGGCTTTTTCAAAGCTTCCAGCCTGGTTTTTACTGGGTTTGGCTTTTAATCAAGAGTGCCTGAGCTGAAGTGAGCCCTGTGTAACAGGAATGTAGGGTTAATACTTTCTGAGGAGAAAGCACTTTCCCTTCAGGAGCAAATGGATGTAGATGAGACCAAGCTGACTGGTGCTGTTGACACACTTGAAGGAAGGGATGACATCCAGAGGGACCTGGACAAGCTTGAGAGTGACGAATGGGAATCTCATGAGGTTATACAAGGCCAAGTGCTGATGCTGCATCTATGTTGGGGCAACCACCAGGACCAATCCAGGCTGGGATGAACAGATCAAGAACAACTCTGGGAGAAGGACTTGAGGGTGCTGGTGGGTGAGAGCTGGACATGCCCTGGCCCTGTGTACTGAGACCCAGAAACCACCCATGTGCTGGGCAGCAGGGGAGGGGGAGACTCTGCCCCTCTGCCCTACACAGACCTGTCTCCAGCCCTGGGTCCCAGCACAGGAAGGACCTGGAGCTGCTGGAGAGATTCCAGAGGGGGCACCAGGATGATCAGAGGGATGGAGCAGCTTTGCTGAGAGGAAAGGCTGGGAGAGTTGGGGTTGTTCAGCCTGGAGAAGAGAAGCTCCCAGTGACCTAACTGTGGCTTTCAACTCCCTGAAGGAGCCAACAAGGAAGTTGGAGAGAGAATATTTACAGGGGTGTGGAGTGATAGGATGAAGGGGAATGGCTTCAGACTAACAGGTTTATATTAGGTATTAAAAAGATATTTTTCCCTAGGAAGATGAGGCCCTGGCACAGGTTTCTCAGAGAAGCTGTGGCTGCCCCCTCCCTGGAAATGTTCAAGGCCAGGTTGGATGGGGCTTGGAGCAACCAGGGATAGTGGAAGGTGTCCCTGCCTGTCAGAGACTGGAAAAAGTAATCTGTTTTGAGACATCTTAGGATGCTTGGAATGCATGGTAGGGGGTGGGTCAGACCTTTCTCTGGTGAGGTGGTGCCCTGGCCCCTGTACCCCCAGCCCCAGAGTGTCTGTCAGCCATGGCACACTGAAGGCAGCCCCCCAGTGTTACCTGCCCCAGTCCCTGAGTGTCTGAGAAACCACAAGTCCCACCTGGCAGGAAGGCCCAGGATGGGCCCAAGCTTTAAGAAGCCTGACCACGAGGCAAGCATGTCATTGTCCTTTAACCCTACCTTCATTTTGGAGTTTTATATCACTGGAACCCAGGAGTTGGTACCTATATGTCTGTTTTTCTGCATCTTTCCTGTCTTTCTGTTTTTCTTCCTTTCTTCTTTCTTCTCACGTAACGTGACATTGAATGGGTTTAAAGATTTTTTATGTTCAGTGGGCTAAGTCTATGCAATGGTAAGTGATGTTATGTTGCATTTACTCTTTTACCAATGTTCCCTGATTTTCTGTTGTTTGCCAGCAAATTTTCATGTGGTTTTTTTTGCCTCTTGAGAATATCTGGTTGGGATTTTCTCCTGTGCATCTATCCAAAGCAAAACAACCTTGGTTTTAACCCTGGAATTGACTGGTGTGTACCACTGCCCATGACAGGGGACTGGAATGAGATGAGCTTTGAGTTTCCCTCCAACCCAGACCATCCAGGGTTTCTCTGAAATGCTGTTAGAAATGCATCCTGCTGCTCCCTCAGAGCTTATGCTTTATGACTTGAGCTTCCTGCCTTGTGCACACCCCTCTCAGCTTTTCTCTCCACCAAAGCCTCTTCTGTCTGGCTGTATTCTCCCAGCTGTTGAAGTGTAGCAGTGGATCATGTTTCTTTAAGGTCTGATTTGTGAGCAGGACTTTGATGCTGAGTGGAGCAGAAGGAAGTTTATTTGAATAACCTCAGGTAGTGTGGTGCACTGAGACTGCACAGTCATGTCTCATGGTTTCTTCATCTCTCCCCTGGGGCAGACAAGCTCATATGAGCAGGAACACTTTCAAGAGCATTCCTCTCCTGCTAATTCATTTTACCCTGGGCTCAGCAGTGTTTACATACCTTCAGCTCCATGGCTGGCCTAGAGAGTGCAACTTGTATTTATTTTTTATAGTGCCTTCTAAGCAGCCCTTCACTTTTTCCATATCCTTTTGTTCCATGTCTGTGAGCAGAGCTTTCTCTCTTTTGGCCGCTCCTTTTGGACCAGCTTTCCATTCCCTGTTGTTGTTAGCTCCTGTGCTTGTTAATCCACACAGTGGGAAGCTGTGAATGGATTGTCTTGCTTGGTGATGAGTGCCTGTTTTACCCAGTGTGGATGACAGCCAGGCCCTTTGAGGAATTTAGAGCAAGCCAATGTATTTTTGCTTCTCATGTGCACTGGCCAGATGCAATTCCAGCTTGTGCTGAGATGCATCATTCTAGTGTCACTTTGAACCTGGCCTGGATGTCATGGGGGACAAAGGCGCTGCTCTCTCAGTAATTGTGCTCCTCTGCCCCTGCCAAGAGAGTCTTTGAGAGAGAAATGGAGCTGGTGTCCTGGGAAAGTGCAGAGGATGGCTGCTGAGGCATGTTTCCTCTCCTGCCTGGGGCTGGATGGTTGCTGGAGCTCTCCTGGGCAGGGGGCCTGGCCACAGACATGGCCCAGGTGTTGGAGGTGCCTGCTCTTCCCTTGCTTCCTACAATATCTAGTGAGAAGAGGAGCATAAGCTGTGCCCTGCTGTTGTGAGTGAGAAGCCCAGCCTGCTGTCTCCAGCAATGGCAAGAGGACTCCAGACAAATGGAAATCAGGAAGGGATTTCCTCCTCTCCTGCCCCCATGGACTGACTCTGCTAGTAACAGGAAAGGCAGACTGAAGGATTGGTTTGACCCTTTTGGCCATACTCTGAAAAGAGGATGTGACCCCTGAGCCCTCCACATCCATCACCATGATAAGCATTACCCAAGAACTCATTCTCCTTCTGCTGTCAAAGGGAGAGGGGTTCTTTCCATGTGCCAGAGAAGTGCTCACCTCCTGCAAGTCCTGCAGCAGGTACCACTATGGAACAATCCTGGCAGGGGAGCTGGAGCTGAAGGGCTTCCTCTCCATCCTCTCTGGACTGATGTGCCTTAGAGCAAACTGCTTTCCTCTGTGCTGGGGAAGTCATGGGTCTTCTATCCTTGAGCCTCTATGTTTCACAGGCTGTGGATACACTTTTCTGGAGCTCTCTTTCTGTACCAGAGTGACTTCAGTCCTGTCAGTCTTTGTTACTGCCATGTAAATATCTCAGAGCTAATGGACTTGCTTCAGATATTTAAAGAGTGCTGTCAGCAAAAGCTTGGGAATAAGCCAGTGAACTCTTCCCTGGAATTCTGGGTAACTTTTGTTATGTAACTCAAGATGCAAGGAGCCATATTTCTGCAGGGATGGAGAACTGTAAAACTGACTTATACTGAAGCTGAATATAAGCCAGCTGAGGCTCTGGTCCTGAACATATCATCAGCAAGGAGTGTAACCCTTTAAGGCCTCTTTCATGAGGTAGAACTATACTGACCTGCACTCAGACAGCCTCTTCCTTGCAGGGAGAACCCCTCTGTCTAGTCTTCTGTGGTTTCATAGCCTTTTCCTGGCTCATTCTGCTGGCTGTCATGGTGACACACAATGTGAGAAAGGCAGATAAATAGTGTGAATGCCAAACAGGCAGTGAACTTCCTGAGTGACAGCACTGGTGTCAGGGACACCGCAGGGTCTCAGCAAATAAAACCAAAAGAAGAAGAACACTCATTTTAGCTGCATTAATAACTTCCTCTGATCTCTGGGATAGTTCTGGGGAAGGACAGTATCACAGGGGATTTGAGCTAGTGCTGTTACTGTTGCTGCAGAGCCCCACAAAAAGTTCATCTGTAGATTTTTATCTTGCATTAGTCATGAAAAGTGTGGGGTTTTTTGTAACACTGAATGGATTTTCTTCAGTCTAACAAGGTATTCCTGTGGCTGACATTTGAAGAGTTCCTCTAAAGTTTAGTTCGGTTTTTTTATTATTATTATTTAAGGAAAAGAAAAGCAAGCAATTCCTAAAAGTGTTAGTGTGAGTGCCCCTTTTGAAGCACCAACTGTAAGAATTGTGGAAATGCTCTGAAATCTGCATGTTTTCTAAAGAAATATAGGACATTCTGCTGCAATGAGAAGAGCTATGAGGAAGCTGGAGCTCCATCCTGGAGGTGGTTCAGGCTACCTGGGGGTCTGAGAGTGCAATGAAGGAAAGAGGGAGACCCTTCACCCCATTTAAATTGTATTTTTTCTTGCTGAGCACATCCAGTTTTCTAATGGTGTATTTAACCCCTCCTGATCCATAGATTTATGATCTGTGTGCATAGATTGCACACATCCTTCCATCCTCTCACCTCTTTTCTTTCTTGTTGCAGCCCTGCAAGAACAGTTCTGTGTGGTTTTTAAGTATTAGAACTTCACCAGGTTTTTGAATATGTTTGGGGGAGACTTTGGACAGATTCAATAGAGACCCAACACTTTAAAATACTTCACAGTATGCTTGATAAATATGGCTATTGCAGTTAATAAAGTACAGGGGGGATTGCCAGCTGCAGTTCTGCATGGGAGTGAGAGGGTTGTGTTTCCAGGTCACTGATCCTGAGAAAAGCCTGATGAGGAGCAGCTGACTGCAATGTTTGAGCATGAAGGATTTATGACTGCAGTGTTTGAGCATGAAGGATTTATGGCCAGTGGTGCTGGTAAGGCTCAGGAGAGCCCCCGGGAGGCTGGCTGGTACCTAGAGCTGAGCTCCTGTGCTTATCACTAACACCAGCAGGAAAGTGACTGCTGGGACAACTTCCCTGTGGAGACAGTGCAGGCAGGAAGGCTGTCTGTCTTCTGGGAGATTAGATAACTGACTGACTCTCCACCCCTGCACTGTCTTCCGTGGGGTAGCACAGACAATATTAAGTAGGCAGTGGCCAAATCCTTGAAGCTTTTCAGGTGGAGACTGAGCCCTAGTCCTTATATTGGAGAGGACAGCAGCCCTCATGAGTGCAAGTGGAAGGGTAGGCTCTCTTGTGAGCAGCAGCAGGACCTAAGGGAAAGGCATGAAGCTGTGTCATGGGGGTTAGATTGGATATTAGGAAAGATTCTTCCCCAGAGGGTGGTCAGGCACTGAACAGGCACACCAGGAATGTCACGGATCCAGGGCTGCCAGAGCTCCAGAAGCTTTTGGACAACACTCTCAGGCACAGGGTGGGATTGTTGGGATGTCCTGTGCAGGGCCAGGAGCTGCTCTCACTGATCCTTGTGGGTCCATCCAGCTCAGGATTCTATGACTCCTCTATTCCAACTATGATTCTGTGACCTATCTTGGCCTTGTAACTTTGCCTACCTTAGTTGCTTTTGTGCCATTGTAGAATTGAAGATGCTTATCTTGTATGCTTTGAGTGTCACATTGGAACAGTGATTAGAAAAAAACAGGAATGCTTTGTCTAAGGGTGTTTGAGCTTTATGTTGAAGACAAAAACCCCAGCTTGTTCAAACTATTTGAATTCTGTCACCTCCTATGCATCACATGCATGGCTGAAAGCCAGTGGTAATACCACACATAGTGGTGCACACCTTCCCTATCCCTCTGTGTGGAGAGTTTTCCCTGATTCTGGTCTCCTATTGTTTCTTTACCTCCATGTGGAGAGCACACAGAAATGTGGCTGCATGCAGGTAGCGTGGGCACATGTAATGAAGCAGAGTAGTTTCCTTTGATTACTCAAGACTTGTTGGATCCCAGAAACCTGGGATTTTTGAGCTTTCTGTGCTTTCTGGCACTGACCCCCTGGAGAACACTGCTTTT
>JAOTQP010000469.1:4026194-4056245 GCA_026413545.1 Cichladusa arquata
CTCCTTCGTGTTTTTAATCCTGACTCTGAGTGAAGACAGAAGAAAATGAAGACAAGCCACTAATTAAGTGGTGCAGACACCACCTTTACAAAGACTGAGCTGAGTGTGTGTGTGTGTAAATATGACTGGCCTTTTTTCTTTTGACAGGCATAACGTGGGGCAAGGTGGTGTCTCTGTACGCCGTGGCAGCCGGGCTGGCCGTGGACTGCGTGCGGCACGCGCAGCCAGCCATGGTTCACACCATCGTGGACTGCCTGGGAGAGTTTGTGAGGAAGACCTTGGTGACATGGCTGAAAAGGAGAGGAGGCTGGGTAAGAAGTGCTGTCTCATTGAACTTGTTTCTGTGTGTCCAGACCAGGAAATATCCCAGTTAATGAAAGTGAGGGTGTGCTCTCTGCAGCTTTATGCAGAAAAAGGCTGTGTGAGATTCTCTCTCACAATGCTGTGGCCACCTCTGTCCTACTTACATTTGTGCTAGACCTTTATAACTGTTACTGCCTCGTGGTCCCATCCTCAAACACATCAGTTATTCTTATCCTCAGCATGCTGCATAGCTGAGACATAATCATTCAATCCTGACCCACCAGCACCTGTTGTGTTCCTGATCTTCTCCAGAGCTAACAGCCAGTCATAGTGGGACACTGTAGGGATCATTCCTGTGAGGCACAGTCACAGGGTGCCCAGAGAAGCTGTGGTTGTCCCATCCCTGGAAGTGTCCAAGGCTAGGTTGGATGGGGCTTGGAGCAGGCTAATTTTAGAGGAAGGTGTCCCTGCCCATGGCAGGGATGGGACTGGATGATCTTTAAGGTCTCTTCCAACCCAAACCATTCTTTGGTTCTGTGATACTCTTGGCCAGCTGTTTTGGAAACTGGCAAAAAATGAGGCCTGCCAGCTTAATTCTCATTTCACCTCTAAGCACTGGATTTCTTTGGTCTCTCTATACCCAATGAGAGCATTGGTTCCTGTGGGGGATCATTCATAGTAAGAACTTTGTTTCGGTGCTGTGGCATAGCTGGATACCTTTCCAGTGACCCCCTCAGCTGACTGGATGGACTGTCTGGCTGTGTTAGTGGCTGGCAGCTGGGTGATGTCTGTGTGTACCAGGTTCCATGTGCCTGTCTAGCAGGGACACAGACAGTCCTTGGATCCTTTAGTGTGCTGCTGGACAGATGCTACTTGGGGCAAAATATTGCCCTATGACACCACTCAGAACAGAACATCTCAGAACTCATAGAACATATTGTTCTCAAGGCATGCACTCTTTCCAGACTGAGCCACAGCTGCAAGTTCCCTCTTTTCCAAGAGGTGAAATTTCTTCCTAAGCCATCAGGAAATGGTCAGGCTCCTCACCCATACAGATCTGGAGAGAGGGGGGTGTCTTTTCCAAACTGAGTATTGCTTCTTTGTGCTGAGACTCCCCAGCTGTCAGTAGCTGGTTCAGTTACCTGATTTCTTCAGGAGTGTGAAGAAGAGCCGGGAAAGTATCATTGTTCTGATTTTGGATGCCTTGTACTTACTAAGTACCAATCCTACCTTAAATCATCTCTCTAAATCTGTGTCACCTTGAGGCCAGCTGACTCAGGGAACTGTTTGCTTGGGCTAAAAGTAACCTTTGATTTGAATGCCCTGATCTGTTTCATTTTGCATTCCAAAAATTGATTGTGCCAAGGCAGGTGAAGAGGATATCCTGGGATTGAGTAACACTGTTCCTGCCTGTGAATGCCAGTCCCTACCTCAGTATCATTTGAGGTTTACTTTAACTGCATACATGCAGAGCTGCTTGAAGTGCATTCTCTGAAACATTTTTTTTCTAAGATCTAGTTTCATTAAAACAGAAATGTTGCGTAGGAACGCATCTCTTTCTAGTTTCCAACTATTTTTTCTTTGCTTTGGTAGAACTTGCATGCTCTGCTAAGTTAGCATCTTGTTTTAATTTTTGTATTGCTTCATTAGAGTTCAAAACAGAGTGTTTGGGTAGCTCCAAAAGGATATTTTTGGAAAATTTCTTGCATAGCAAGCATGCTGCAAAACCCATGTCCAGAGCAGCAGTGGTTCTGTGCAGCTGAGGAGATAAATCCACCACTGGCTCCTTCTGCCAGCCATCCCTCTTTAGATGGGCAGCACATTCCTATTGGAGCTGCTGAAGCCATGCTGATTGCTCTTGGGATCTGGCCTTAAGGAATGGAATCCAACTTCACTGCCCCCATCAAGCACAAGGCTGTGAAGGCTCCTGGGGTTTTCTGGTACAGCCCATTGCCAACACCCTTATCAGCAACTCTGGGCTGTGAAAAGGAACCACTTTTCCTCTAGAAATGAGGGGTCCCTTCAGTCTGGGGAAAGGCTGCTAATCCCATCTCATGCTGTGCCTCCCTGAATGTTCTTCCTCTTGATCTAGGCACTGCAGCAGGAATTTCCCAGCCTTGTTCACTCACAGGCCAGACCAAGCAGCTCTTAAGTGGAACCTCTCCCCCACAGCCAGGCCTAGCTGGTGTTGGTTTGTCCTGGCATGCCATCCTTGTTCACATGGCCCCCATCTCCTGCACATCAGCCTAGGCTGAGGCTGCCAAGAGTAACCCCTATGGCCTGAGCTGGTCCAGGAAAGACACCATGGAGACTTTGGAAAGGCATGTGAAATTCTTTATTCAGCAGCAGGTTCCCATGCTGCTTCCACAGGGTGAGAAGACCACAGAACTCAATGCAAACCTCACAGGAAGAGCAAGAAAGAGCCTTTGAGACATCATTTCTTCCTGGGAAGGGTTTGCAGCCTCAGTGGCTTTACAGTAGAATGGAAAGATTTAAACTTTTTTTAGCAGCATTTGCTCCAAAGCAGTGTATGTGACTTGAATTTGTTTGAATAATTAACACAGAACATCAAACTGACATTGTAACAGTTTATCAGTGCCTGACAAGGCAAAAAGCCTTAAGTAGCTTTGAAGTTTTTAATTCCACTGCCTTATCAGGTAGGCTTGATTTGGATAACAGCAGCTAAATCAATTGTTAAACAGCTGAGTAATTTTGCTTATCTAAGCAAGCCCCATACTAAGTGCTTCTGAGTGCAGCTCCTCTTGGTTAGAGCAGTGAGGTCATTGCCTTTGGGTGAACATAGCAGCTCACCTTTTCTCATCTGGCAGTTAACCCTCTACAGCTGTAACCAAGCTGTGTGGGCCTTGCACTGGCTCACAGGAGGCACTAAAGCCATCAGAGCTTATGTTTCTCAAGGATCAGGTACCCTACCATGTGTGTTCAGACAGGTAGCTGCATGTCATGACTTCTCTCAACTAAAGGGATAGTTTGACACAACTGTGTTTTAAACATGACCCCATGCAGGTTTCTAGAATCTGACAGGTTGAATCAGCTCAGACTATTTTCAAATTCAAATACAGTGAGTGTGCTAAGCCATCTCTGAAAGTGTTCAGGGAGACTCACCTTGCTTTCCTCCACAATACAAAGTACCTGTAACCACTGGTACCACATTGCAGCATCTTCTGGTAACTGTCTTGGCTCTGCTTGCTATGTTTGCTTGTGTTTTCTAGCTATAGGCAGCAGTATTTCCACACCTTGGTGCTGACTCAGCTCTCTCCTGTCATCCTGCACCTTCCCATCATTTCATGCTCTGTATTCCTCCCCTCTGCAGTTTCTGCTTGTTAGTTATTCATGGGCTCAGCTTCTCCTGGTGCTCCCAGGTCAGCAATGTGGTGAGGTGCACCATGCCAGCCTTCCAGACACAGTGAACAAGGAGCTGCTGGGACATGTGGGAGCTGCTGGCTCCAGAGCTTTGGTCTGTAGGTGATGATGGGGTTGGGTAGTGTGGCTGTACTCACTAACCAGACTCTGGGATTTGTCCCTTCAGCTCCCTTTTCCTTTCTTCTAATGATGACCAAGGTTGGTCAGGCAAGGCTCATGCATGTCTTGAGCACAAGCAGAAGGAATAGAGGAGATTATTGGAGCATTCATGGTCTCTCATGTCCTGTTTGGGGAGGAACACCTCAGGATTGAGAGTCTCACTTGTCTGTGCTTATGTCAGAAAGTAAATTTGGAGGACTGCTGAGCTGAGCTTGTAAAGAAAATACTTTTGGGGCTGTGAACATTTGCCATCCTTGTGATGTGATTATTGTTCTCATTTACCACCCAAAAGCTGTTTCTGCAAACCACATGGGGTTGATGTGCTAACAGTGCACCCTCTGTCACACAAACACAGTCCACATCTTGTGCTAGGCTGGAGTTTAACCAGAACTCAGTTATATCATGGGCAAAGCTTTTAATTTTTATTCCTGCACCAGAAAATGCATTTTCCTCTCTACCTCTGTCCTGTTCACTTCACCTTCTCAATATTTTCCATTTTCTCCTTCCCATGCTAGCTGAGAGCCTATTTCTACCAATTTGACTAGGTTTTTTTAGTTTGTTTTTTGATTTTTTTTTTCAATCATTGCAAGCCAGCTTCTTTTTAATACTTGAAACCAGTTGCCCAAGAGATCTTTTGAGACCCACACATCTGGGAGGCATCTCTGCTGGCATATATATTTCCACAAACAAAGCTACAAAGCTTACATTGCTTTAGATTTAAATTGAGGGATGGCCTGCTTGAATGTCTTCCAAAGAAAACATTAAATCAAGAGAAAATGTACAAGCAACTTGAGCTGATATTAAACAGGACAACCTCTGGGAAGCATCTGGCTTTACAGAAAAGGATGGGAATGCTGATGCTGCTAAGGCTTCCTAGACCTTTTGAACAGGGAAAGAAAGTTGTATTTAGCTATCCAAAATAGGAAGTGCTGGATATTCTTCCTGTAGCATTTCTTTCCCCAGGGGTGGCTGAAGAAGGGCACACTTTGGTGGGGAAAGTGTATTTTGCAGGGCTCTTGAGCCTGATTTAATGACTTTCAGTGTGTGGAATTGTCAGAGCCAACATCTGGTGCTGCAGCAGCTTTGGTGTGATGCCATGGGTTGTGGGGCTGGGACAGCCTGCAGAAGTGGCTGATGTGGGCACCTCTCTCTGATGATCTCTCTTCCCTCCTCCTTAGGCAGACATCACCAAATGTGTGGTGAATACTGACCCCAGCCTTCGCTCCCACTGGCTCGTGGCTGCTGTTTGCAATTTTGGTCACTTCCTCAAGGCCATCTTCTTTGTCCTGCTGCCTGAGAGATGAGTCTGACTTGCCAAGCACAACCCCCTTGCCCCATCTTCTCTCCCACTCCAGAAGCAACAAGAAGTAACTGGATAAGTAATTCCAGACTGGTAATAGCAATCTCTGAAGAGGAGGAAGAGAAGAACTGGGACACAAAAAAAGGCTTGTTCTCCTCTCCCATCAAGCAGGAGCAGATGATCAATCACAGTCTCCTATTTGCAACCACACCACATTAATCCTTCCAAGAATCTTGTTTCCCTGGGTGACCTGCATGTGTGGCCTGGGTGTAGCTGGTCCCTGGGCATGCTGATGGCAGCTGTGTGCAGCATGGGACTGTCAGATGGCTCCTCCTTACTGCTGTGTTGCATGTTTATGCTAGCACCAGGCAGAGGGGAGATGGAAGAGAATATTATTTGAAATGGGATAAAAAAATAGGAGAGGGGGAGAGTCCCTTCTTCACTTAATGTGATTTCCCTTTCAGTCCTCAGACTTACCTTGTGTTGATTCTTGTTACATTTGTGCTTAAACTTCATGTCCTCCTTTATCCCTAACTCACTTGCTGGGCTCTGCCCCAGCACAGCATGGTGAGTTTTTAACAAGATAAAACCAAATAATCTGTCAACAGATGCTTCTCCCTGACAAGTCCTGGAGATTGGCCTGAGTAGCTGTGTGAGGGGCAGGATGAGAGGGCAATGTGTGTTTTGTTGACCCCTCTTACTGCAGTCACCTCAGTCAAACAGGAGAGCAAAGGGCAATGCCTTCAAGCAACAACCTGGGATGGAATTTCATCATGAAGAAAAATGTATTCTCCACTGTGATTCTGTCAGAGCTAAGCATGTAAGTAGGAAAGGGTGGGGTGCATGGGCAGAAATAGGGAAGCTGCAAGTGGCATTGTAAAAACAGTGAGCTGTGCTGAAAGTAGCTGGTGGGTGTTTCTCCTTTAATCTCTTTACAGTACAAGTCATAGTCTTCTTTGTGGCAAACAATAAAAGAAAATAAGTGGTATTTCACTACTGCATAGGCTATTGTATTTGTTTCCAGACCAGAGTTAGCAATTCCAAAAAAGGCCAGAACAGTGCAGAGACAAACACTCCAGCCATGCTAAAAATACTTCAGCTTTTCCCCTGGTAGAGCATGTTAACCTGTTAAAACTCCCTTGCCTGGTTCATGCCTGGAATTTAACCCATGTTGTTGCCATGTCAGAAACATGCTGTTTCCACCAACAGATGCGGGGCCTCCCTGCTATGAGCAGGGAAAAGCTGTGGAGCCTCTTCTCTGCCAAAGCCTTCTGGAGACTCCCTGCTCAGTGCCCTTCTCCCAAAAGTGTGGCACTGGGCACAGAAAAAAACATGGATTAAGAACATCTGGCACTATAGGGGGTTTTGCTGGGTTTTTTCCCCCCTGATTTCCCTCCCAAACATTTAGAGGAGCTTTACTCTTCCTCCAGGAGTTAAAAAGGGGTCTGAGAATAAAGCAAAACCTTTACTTTTGGTTACTGTCCATGGGCCAGGTCTGTGTTCTGACCAGCACAAACCCTAGCAGAGGATGTATGGGAGTTAGATCCTTGCACATTCCTACTTTTTCTGCTCTTTGCACTTTGGCTGATGCCTTGGCATGTAGGTGCCAGGCCCAGCTTCACCTCTAGTGCTACACCCCCAGTGAAGAGTGTTTGGTCTACAAGTACATTTTCAGATTCTTGTGGATCAAAGCCCATCAAGGTAAGGTCCCCCACTCCCAATCTTTCAACAGAAACACTCACTGAGAAGGAGAGCCTCTCATTTCTACATCAGAGCTGTTGTGGAGACTTTGGGCTGGGTTATACTGATGAAGTTGCCAATGTAGTTGCTGATGATGCCATGAAGTTGGGGCTGTAAAGCTTGCAGCAGCTCCCCAGATAAAACCAAATTGCCAGAGGAACATTTAATTATTTTTTTAAATTTCCTGACATAATGGCATTAGGGGTTTTGCTGGCATCACTTACAGTTAGGATTTCCTTCCTTAGATTCTTGGCAGATCTAGCTATGGAAATTTAGGGCAGGTACAGAACACATGGGGAATTACACTGATCACCTTTGGGCAGCAGAGTGAGGATCCTTCCAGTCTGCAAAGAGAGGCACTAAAAGCTTTATAGTCCATAGCAGGAGGGTGCAGATTTGTTGTCCTAAAGGAGCATGTGGAAAAGCAGACTTTGGATTTCTGGAAATACCCTGGCTGTGTGCAGACTTTGACTTGGACAGCTTCACAGCTCATCAAGTCCAGCTTGCCTTGTGTCTCATGGAGTGAATGGGAGTTCTGGAGCAGCACAGTTGGTCTCTGGGACTGGCAAGACCTGTCTCAATTTAGATGCTGTTTTGAAATGTAATCCTTAAGGCTATGGGGTTTTATCACAGTAAACAAGTGATATCAGAGGATCTATTAAGGAACACAGAGAGTTAAATGCACCAATTAAGTGGATTTAACAAGAAGATAATGACAAGCCAAATAAAGCAGCATTGCTGGAAAGGAATGTGTGTGGGTGGGAAGGGGGTTACAAGAGTCAGACAAAGGCTCAGCCTGGAAACTGCTGATAACGAAGAGATGGTGGAGCTCTCCTCCAACAGGTTTCAGACTTCCCTGGCTTCTGTTTGTCTTCTTGCTTTTGCTACTCCCTGCAAAATACATACCAGAGCTGATCAGTGTGCTGCTCACCTTGCACTTGGTGCTAAAGGGGGGTCCTTCAACCCTTCTCACTCTGTAACAATCACATCACCACCAGCCTCATCACCAAAATAAACAAAGCAAAAAGAGTTGCACACACCACTGTGCATTTGGGAACTAACAGAATTGAGCATGATACAGACAAGTGTTTATGTTGTGTTCAGTCCTATCTGTAATGTTTACTCATTTTGGAGTACTTCCAGGGGTCCTTTACAATCTCAGCTCTCCTGGGGCTCTGTGATTTTTCTATTCCCTCCTCTCTTTTTGCCAGTCCTACCTGATGGGAGACATCAGGGTTGGTTGTTTATCACCCTAAAAAACATTTTCCTTTTAAATGATTGGTGAAGGTCCTAGGAGTAGATCTAGTTCATTTAGTTGTTAAAGAAAACCAACAAAAAAACCAAGTACCAAGGGTAGTACTATTGTGCTCCTCCATACCAAAAGCCTGTCTGTTGTTCCTCTTCTAGCATCAAAAACTGAAAATCCCCAAACTAACCCCCTTGTTCTTTACCCCCAATGTTCCCAACTATCTGCTTGAGAAATCTGCTTGTAGTAAAAGCTGCCTTTGTTTTTTTAAAGCTGTTTTCCACACATTGAATGTTCTAAGTGAGAATTACATACAAGCTGCCTTGGGGAGCTGTTCCCTGTCCACAGTGACCTTCCAGTCCACTGCCCAGTTTCATCCCCTTTTGCTGAAGGGCAGCAGTCACAGTGGTAGGGGACAAATCTCTTAGCATGGGGAGACATGGTTACTGCTCACTTGCAGAATCCAGCCAAGCTTTAGCTGATTCCTGCTTTTCTATCCCACCAGAAAGACTGGGGGCTCAGGGAAAAGGTGAGGAAAGGTCAGGTGGCAGCATGGGAGGTGCTTAGGGAGAAGCAGGAGGAGGAAGAAAGGGTTGGATTGAGATGGGAAAATGGCATCTGAAGTATTTTTGCAGCTGTGGAATGATTTACAGAGGAGAGCTTTGCCTGTGTTTCACAGCAGAGTAGAACCTGGAAGAACCTGAGCCTCATCTTGCCTCTGTTCACAGAACTTGCTCCATTAAGGATTATCCCACCATCCTCCCTCTCCAACACCAACCTCACTCTCTGTTTCTTTGTAGTGAACCTACAGTACATTCAGTCAACAGAAATATCTTTATCACAAAGGAGGGAAGCAGAAAAGCTCTCTTGGCTTGGGAGTTTCAGTGATAAGCATTTGAGAAGTGCTTATCGTGTCCTAGACATGGCCTTGCCCCAACCACAGCCTGATTTGTACCTCTCCCATATCAAACACCCACAGCAGGTTCACCTCCTTCAAAGAAAGTGATTTCAGTCTCACAGCAGATGTCACCTTTGTTCCTGTACTGCTTTTTCTCCTGCAAATGGAAAGAAAACAGTCTGTGAAGCCTCTAATTTATCAGACTTGCATCTGTATTGTAGACCAAAGTACAGAACAATAGTGACAGGGAGAGAGATTGAGGTCTCCCAGGAAATTGCAACAACAAACTTTCTCATTTTCAGACTCATTTTATAGACCCTGAGAGAAAGCTCTATTTTTTTAAAATTCTGCTTTTAATGTGCAAAGTCTGCAAGTGGGTTTTATTGAGAACAATTGTGAACTGAATATGAAGCAGATTGCAAGTCCCTTAGATGGGTTTCTGAAAAGATCAGACCCTGAAGGCATTCCAAGGGCTTTGCCAAGAGCCTTCTTGATGAGGCTCTCATCAATATGTGTGTTCCCTTGAATTTCTTCACTGTCTTTTCTTTTTTTTTAGGCCTACTATTTATAATTTTATAGGCATAAAATTGCCACAGATTAATTATTCTCTTATGGCAATGGGAAAACAATGCATGCTACTAGATTAATGACAAGAAAACAGCAATTTAATGTACTGCTGGCTGAGTATACAAATTTCTTCTATGCAAATGGTTTGACAGCTGGAGTTTAAATACTCTCTCAGAAAAGCCTGTAACCTCTTTAAACATTTTGGCCCACTGGGATTATGAGCCCTGAGCACAGCTAAACAGAGCAATCCTCAAGTGAACTTTACACTGTCACCAGGACCTGGAAATGCATTGCATGTTCAAGCAGAGTCTGTGGGAAATGGAGTGCCCCTGGGTCCTTCACATGACATGCAGACCATGTCCAGGCAAGGTCAGATGGAATAAAAAAGCTTCCCCTCTCACAGAAGGAAGAAAATAAGGAGTTGGGAAGGGAATTTCCAGCTTCCTTGCAAGCATATTTATTTCAGAGCTTTAACTGAGAAGAAATGTCCTCTCAGACAGCCTTGGAGTCTTCTCCATCACTGCAGGAAGACTTGCTTGTACTTCTCTACTGGTGTCAAATACAATCCCCCATTGTTTCAAATTTCCACTTCTGTCCCTATCTCATGACCTTCTCTCTTGCTTTTGTTGAGCTCTGTGTTTAAGCAAGATAAACTTTTATTCCCCATTCCCTGCTGGAGGAAGCACTGGGCTTGCTCTTGAGTCCCTTTCAGCCACCTCAAGGGCAACTGGTTTGGACTTTGGGAGACTCTGGGCAGCACCAAGGACTTTCAGCATCACCACTCTGATGGGAGCTGAGAGCATCAGTTACTCTGTAGGACAGTGTCTCACCTAACTCTCATTAGGCAGGGGCTGGAGATCCTGCACTGGCCTTTGCTCTGCAGATCCAGTCTCCCAATGCTCTGTGACCCTGTCCAAGGAACATAAAACCACCTGAAAGTTGACCTTGAAGCCCTCTCAACATTGTAGTGTTGCCATTTTCCTCCTGTTGTGGAGGTGTGTGTTGGGGGCTGTGCTGTGGGGAGTGGGTACAGTTTGTACCTATTTCCCACCGGAGCTGAGCCAGGATTTTCTGGTGATCAAAGAAGGGGATTAAAAAAACCCCCAAAACAGCCTTTTATTTTGATCTCCTTGTCACTTCAAAAGAACAATTCAACCACTGCTAAGCTGCTAGAACATACTTGGCTCTCAGCTCCTCAGCCAGAAGTGGCCAGACTGCCCTTTTTAAGCCTGGCAAGCTTCTGCCAGCTAACTCTTGCCTTATGCTGTCAGCTTTCTCTCTCATCTGGCTGGCATTGGTCCTGGGTAAAGCTGTCTGATCCCCATGGGCACCTGACCCAGCAGGTGGTTTTCTCCAAACAACAACAAATGTTGTTTTCTCCTGTCCAAACCACCTGGGGCCGTGGCAGAGCTGGGTGCTCCCCTGAATGGCATTGTGCCCCATTGCCTGGCGTGTTTTCCCTTTTGTTAGGACTGGCACAGGGTGTTTCTACAGAGTGAAAAAGGAGAGAGCACAACTGGCTTTTGAAAGGGATCAAACTCCCAGGATTGTGTTCAAAGCCTCTCCTGCTGCCTTCAAGGTTTGGGTACATGCTGCTGGCACCCAGTCCATGGCTTGAGCTGTAATCTGTGGCTAATGGTAGATTACTTGAAGCTGGGAAAAGGTGCTTGGAATATCTGTGCCCTTGGGTTTTATGGCTTAAGTGGAGGAGGAGAACAGCACTACTAAAAATACCTACGTGTTCAAGCTAGCATTTTGTCTCTGAGGGGGAGTGATGAATTCACAGAGTCAAGCCCAGGCTGTGTATTATTACGAGCAATAAACCTACTGGAGGTTGGAACTAGCTTGAGCTAAATGATGAGGCACCCTTCCCAAACCCTGCAGCACATCAGGGGGAAGACTGGAAAAATTGCACACTGGCTTTGCTTAAATTTAAGCAGTTTAATAAAAATAAAAAAGTTGGCAGAATGGCTTGTGTTGGCATTGGATTCACAGCTTGAGAGGGTTTCTGTAGGGAGGAAGGCTGGATGTGTAGGGCAGCTGAGTGGGATGTTCTGCTATCAGGTTTTGAGGAAAGGTTTTCCTCTCAGTTTTAGGCTTCAGCTCTGGTTTCAGACCTGGAGCTGGAGGAGAAGGAGCACACAGACATCCAGGGATGGGTGAGGGGACAGCAGCTGGAGGAAGGCAGCCTGGCCCCCACAGCAGGGCTCTGGCCCTTTGGATCACTGCTGCTTCTCATGACAAAGGATTGTTTCTATTTGCTGTCTCCCAGGGCAAACACAGCTCCAGGGCTGAGCAGAAACAAAGTCCTGAGGACACCAGGAGCCTGAACTGTCTACATGCCCAGGATTAATGTGCAGTGGCTTAAATCAGTTCACTTAGGAGTTCATATAAAGTAAAGCACTTAAGGAAAGGAGAAAGGAAAGCTGTAAGGACAGCAGTGAGGTCCAGGAGTATCCCATGAATTCTCAGTGTACTTTCCAAAACCCAGTTATCTTGTGGAGACAGCTTCCTAGCTAGAAGCATTTGTTGACTGCACATATTTCTGTCTGCAGACATAAAAATTTCACTCAGCCCTGTGTTCAAGGGAAGAAGAGCAGCTGAGAAAACATTTGCCCTTTTTCAAAGAGTTTTATTTACTTTGGGATCAGAGTGATTCAGCATGGAGGCACCAGCCAGGGCTGGAGGCAAAGCTGCACTTCCCTTGAAGAGAGAGTTAAGGATTATATCAAAAGTGGAATTTAATCCTGCTATCTTTCACTTGAAAGATTTAGCAAAGTGCCTCCAATTTACTCCAGAAACTTCTCGAAGTCATGCCCTCAGGCTGTGAGAGAGTGAAATACTTGTTGACTTGTCTGAAGGAATTGAAGGAAGCAAGACCTGTGCATGGCCCTTCCTGCACTGTTACCATGTGTAGAGCTGAACATTCCCATCCCATGACCAGAAACCAAGTGAAGAAGGAAGAGTGGAGCAGCCAAGGGACTGAGCAGGGTGATTTAACACCCTAGACCCAGCCCTCAGTTGGCCTCAGCATTTGCAGGGTGTCACTCTCAGGCTGATCCTGTAGAGGGAGGCTCTCCCTTCCCCAGGGGCTTGGTGCTCACGGTGGTGGCTTTGGGACAGGCTGGCTTTGGGACAGGGGCTCCTGACAGTGCCAGCTCCACAGGAAGGCAGGCAGGATCCTGAGCTGCTGCAGTGGCATTGGCAGTGCCAAAGTGGGACAACACTGTAAGTACAAACCAGTTGCTTTCTGTCTCCCCCAGCCTTAGCAGACTTATAATTTAACATATGGAACACAATTCTGGTTTCAATGCTTGGGAAAAAGTAGTGAATATCCAGCCCAAGCTCTCAGTGACAGACTGCACAGGTCCATCTGAGTTGGTATGTCCCTTGGGATGCTGGAATATTGAGATGTTGGGATTCTGGGATGCTGGGATATTTGGATGTTGGGATATTGGGTTATTGGTATGCTGGGATATTGAGGTATTGGAATGTTGGGATATTGGAATGCTGGGATATTGGGATGCTGGGATATTGGGATGCTTGGATGCTGGGATATTGAGATATTGGGATATTGGGATGCTGGCAGTGATGTTACAATGGTAGTGGCCACTATCCCGGACTGAGGGGTTGGACCAGGTCTGTGTTGAAGCTGCTCAGAGGAGAATGAGAAGCTGCTGGAGGTAGCAAAAGACAACTCAGCCAGAGCCAGACTAAAACCCCATGGTTGTGCTGTGTGGTGAAAATGAGATGAAGCTGGGGCTGTAGTGAGTCAGTGGCAGGCACAGAGCCGAGCAGGGGAGTCAAGCACACGAGTCTTAAAGTGCAAGGGGGCATCACTGCGTGTGCTTACAGCAATTCTGTACAAAAACATTAGCACCAAACAGCCTCTCTGATTAATCCTGGGTATAGAGGCCAGGCTGGATGTGGTTTGGAGCAACCTGGTCCAGTGGAAGGTGACCCTGCTCATGGCAGGGGACGTGGAGTGAGGTAGGCTTTAAGGTCCATTCTAACCAACCCATGATTCTGTAATTCTGTAAATTGGTGTAAATATGTGCTGGTTCTTCCATGCTGATTTATCATCCCTGCCCTCTGCAGAAGACAAATCTCCCCTGAGTCCTTGGAGGGAGCTGCTTTCTCCACCACCTACTGCTGTGCAGAGGAGGTGTGGGCTCGTGGGAGGGTGGGACATGCTGCAGGGACGTGGCTGTGTTAAACCTCTAGGTGATGCTGAAATCAGAAATTTCAGCAAATCAATTCTTCTGTCTCACTGCTGTCCAGTGCCCAACCCAAGGGCTGGTTTTGCCTTGGCAAACAGGGCTCTCTGAGGTTGGATGGGCACTTTGGGAATAGTCACCTATGCAGGTAAACCAACCAAACTCATGTTGGGTGGGGTGAGACTAAACAGCCTCTTCCTCAATGGGAGGGAAATGTTTAGGTTGGGTATTAGGAAAAAATTTCTTCAGTGGTGTTCAAGCATTGAAACAGGTTGCCCAGGGCAGTGGTGGAGTTGCCATTCCTGGAGGCATCTGAAAGGGGAGCAGATACAGCACTTGGAGACATGGGTTAGTGGTGGCCTTGGCAGTGCTGGGCATCAGTTGGACTCAATGATCTCAGAGGGCTTTTCCATCCTTAATCATTCCATGATTCTATGATTAATCCTGTTTTGCATGGCTGATAACTCCTGGAAATGGCCATTGCCAGATCATGAGAGGCAGAGGGAGAAGAGGAGGGTTAACCTGGCCCCTTCAAATGTGCAGGTTAAGGGGGCAGGCCTTTGGCTGCTGTAAGAGCCTGGTGTGATAGGGAGCAACAGCCTCTCCTGGGGAGGCTGTGGGCAGCCTCCAGTGCTGATTCCCACAGTGTGGAGCTCAGGAAAATCCCAGGGTTGTGTCCCTGCAGACCTGTCATGCACATTGTCATCTCAAGGGGCCCCTGGGTTCCAGACAGAAGTGTGTAAATACAGCACAGACAAATGGGATTTACAGGCACCAGCTTCCTGGCCTTACTTTCCAGAAGCAGGAGCGTCAGGAGTGCACAGAAGACTGAGAAAAAACAGCTCTAAAAAGGGAAAAAACATTTGCAAATGTGCCTGCTCTCCAGGCACTCCTGGGAGAACATAAGGAGTAAGTTTGGAAAAAAGCCTGCCACCTTCATCTCCTCTTTTAGTAACAGTTCAACCTGCTGAAAAGACATTAATTGACTCAAAAACAGGCTGGGAACTTAAACATTACCCTTATTCCTGTAGCTCCAGCCTCTCCCAGCCAGCTCTAATGGCCACAGGCAGGAAGGCCTCCAAGGCAGCAGCGTGATGCTGAGGAGACCCACCACACTGAGAGATGGTCCATTTTCTGCTGAAATGTTTGTAATTAAGAGCTCTGGCTCCCTGGTGATGTGTGTCCTATAAAGGACTGAAAATAAAGCCATTAAATAAAGGAGGCATTGTTGCAACTCTTGAAAAACTAAACAAACTAGGAAAAAAAGGCACTTTAGAAGGAAGCAGAGTTTTGACTGCATTTCCTGGCCTGGGATGCTGCTAATGCAGGTACAAACATGGATTTGTGAATGCAGCTGAAGCCATGGAGTGGAGTTATCCACATAAACTCAAACTCTAAATGAGATCTGGTGTTTGTGCCCTTTGGAGGGCAGCCACACTGCTTTCCCAGCCAGCACCGTGCTCCAGAAAGCAAAGTGGATGCAAGAACATGTGTCTGTGTTTGATAATTCCCTCTTAAGCTTTTCTTCCTGCTTTTCTCTGCCACCACTCAGCCAGCACAGCCTCAAGAGCAGCTGCTGTCTTTCAGCTATGTGCTCCACCTCTGCCCCCTTCCCACCCTGCTGGGATACTGGGGTGCTGGGATACAGGAATGCTGGGATATTGTGATGTTGGGATGCTGGGATGTTGGGATACTGGAATTTTGGGATATTGGGATATTGGGATGCTTGGATGCTGGGATATTGAGATGTTGGGATGTTGGGATATTGAGATGTTGGGATGCTGGGGTGCTGGGATGTTGTGATGCTGGGGTGCTGGGATGTTGGGATGTTTGGATGCTGGGATACTGGGATGCTGGGATTCTGGATATTGAGATGTTGGGATGTTGGGATATTGAGATGTTGGGGTGCTGGGATGTTGGGATGTTGGGATGCTGGGATACTGGGATGCTGGGATTCTGGATATTGAGATGTTGGGATGTTGGGATATTGAGATGTTGGGATGCTGGGATATTGGGATATTGAGATGTTGGGATGCTGGGGTGCTGGGATGTTGTGATGCTGGGGTGCTGGGATGTTGGGATGTTGGGATGTTGGGATGCTGGGATACTGGGATGCTAGGATTCTGGATATTGAGATGTTGGGATGCTGGGATGTTGGGATGTTGGGATGTTGGGATGTTGGGATGTTGAGATGCTGGGATACTGGGATGCTGGGATTCTGGATATTGAGATGTTGGGATGCTGGGATTCTGGATAGAGATGTTGGGATGCTGGGATGCTGGAATGCTGGGGTGCTGGGATGTTGGGATGCTGGGATGCTGGAATGCTGGTGTGCTGGGATGTTGGGATGCTGGGGTGCTAGGATGTTGGGATGTTGGGATGTTGGGATGCTGGGATGCTGGGATGCTGGAATGCTGGGATGCTGGGATGCTGGAATGCTGGGGTGCTGGGATGTTGGGATGCTGGGATGCTGGGATATTGAGATGTTGGGATGTTGGGATATTGGGATATTGGGATGCTGGCAATGGTGTTGCAATGGTAGAAGCCACTATCCCAGGTTGCTCCAAGCCCTATCCAACCTGACCTTGGACATTTCCAGGGATGGGGCAGCCACAGCTTCTCTGGACAACCTGTGCCAGGGCCTCGCCACCCTCCTAATATCAAATCTAAACCCACCCTCTAAATGATCCTTTCCCATGCTGTAATCTATGAAATATCTTCTGAAGACTGGTACAGAGAAGATAAGCAAGGATGCTGTGCAATTTTTCCTAATGAAGGCAATATAATTAGACCCAAACCTTGGTGTCTGCTGGATCTTAAAGTTCTTTCACTTGCAGTAATGTTAAATCCTTACCCTAATTTTAGGTACTACTCCCAGACAGAGGGAGATCCTCCTAGTTTAGGAGACAAAAAACACTCCAGCCCATGTTTAATTTTAATTCTTGCTGCACACTGAGTAATTTTTTAGTTTCCAAATTACTTCTGGAAATACCAACCTGTCATTTCATGAGAGCAGACTCTCCTTGTTTCTCTCACAAGTGGAATTCTGATTTATTGTGGCCAGAGAGCTACAGAGCCAAATGCTCTGAGCAAAGGTGCACTGCCAGCCCTGGAAAAGTGGGGCTTTGAGTCCACACTTCAGGTGCATTGCTTTGCTGGTGTCTGGCTGAATGCATAGAATCAGGTTACCAAAAACCACTGTAGTGCTGCAAAAGTCCCACAGTGCTTGGCCTGGTCTTGTCTCAGGGGAAGTGTTCTTTTATTCAAACACATAATCATTCACAGTGCTTAGATAATGAATGTAAGCTTAAAATAAATATCTTCATGTCTGGATTCTTCAGTGCTTTAGACAGCAGGAGAATAATATTTCAAGGCTGGAGGACATAAAATGCACAGAAAAAAGGTCCCTTTTTGGGCACAGCTGGTGCTTGTAGCCAGGTGTGGTTATTGATGTCCATGCTTCAAATACTCCACAGCATCAAGGCTGGCCTTCTGTTGCTTGCTGGAGGCAATAGATTTCTTCCTTTCCTCTCGAAACTAAAGGCTTTTGAGACAAATACACCACTCCCTACCCACCAAGCCCTTACAGCTGTGTGTGATACCCAGATCACGGCTGGAAAATGTTGCGTGTAAGTAAAATTGGCATTATAGTGCTGCAGTACTGCTGAATCTGCACAGGTCTTCAGTAAAGAGAGTGAGGTTTGGGTGTGCTGAAGGGGCTGGAGGCACTAGTGGGGGTTGGATACCTCCATATTCTCCTGGCCTGGGCTTACCCTACTACTGCATCCTTATTTTTATTGGCTAATTCAAGAATATTTTTACTTGTTATCTCATTCCTCTTAACATTTCCCTCACACCCCAATGGGATAAAAGTGCAACAGACCCCAGAGCTAGACCAAGGGTCTTGTCCAGGTGCTGCCAGCATGGCAAACTGGGAGAAATTATCCATCACTGAAATATTCTGAGCTGAAAAGTGGAAAGAATGGGGTATAATAATCTGCAAAACGAGTGTCTCCCAAAGGCTGAGAGCTCAGGTCTGGCACAGAATGCCTCAGCAAGCAGCTTGTGGAGCAAGGTGAGAGTACAGCAAAGACAATCTTTTAAGAAGGAAGTCAGATGTCTGAAGCTGCTGCCTGGGGGACAAATACCCACATTCCTCCTCCTGTTTGTTTGCCTGAACACAGAGGAGGTCTCCTCCTAACCATGGGCTCACAGTTGTACCAGGAGAGGAAGGAGATGTGCCAGAAGTGTAGGATCTCTGTGCTGGGCAGCACACCCCCCACCCACCAGCTCTGATGCCCAGCATGGGGTTAACATCCATGAGGACTTTTCAACACGTGGTAGTGCCAGGTGTCAGATGGCAGCAGCTCCATGGCTTTGGGAGGAGATGGATTTCCACCTCTACCTGTTTCCCTGATGCTTCTAAGTGTTTATATTTTGGAGCTGAATCTCCCCCACAAAAGAAAAGGTCTTTCAAAAGAGCCACTGCTCAAAACCTGGGGGGTGGGGTTTGATGCACCAAGAATGGCTGGGGAGTTTTGTTTCCTGTGGAAACCAGGCTGAAGATAAACCCACTCCAGACTGACCCCTCTGTCAGGAGGTGGGAATGCTGGGCATCTCCTCCATGGCCTGATCCATGCAGCAGTCCCATGGGAATCCAGTTCAGTGACCTTCTGAAGGTTGGGATGGATGGTGTTTGCTGCAGCAAGAGCCAAGGCCAGCACTGGGCTCCTGGTTTTGGCACTGAGAAGGTCCAGGTGATGCCTTCAGTGGTGACAATGCCATTCCTGGTGATGGTGCCCCTGTTGGTGGTGATGCCATTCTGGCAGCTTTGGAGCTGTAAAATTCATGTGATGCCCTTAGAGCTCTTCCTTCCCACACCTCTGCTGCTTTTCCCAGACTATTTTCACCTGCAATATTTTTCACTATACAATGCCCCAGGCTTCAAATCATGATCACTGTGCTGATCCTGCCCACTGATGTCTCTGCCATGACAAAGCTATGAGTTCATTTTGACAAGCTCAGCTCTGTGGGCATTGCTTTCAGGCTGCCTGCAGGTGTGCTGCCTTGGGCATGTCTCAACAGTCCTGCAAACCAGCAGCAATTTCAAAGAAAAATTAAATAATCAGGCCAGATCTTGTCAAATCATCTCTCCTGATGGATGTAATCTGTTTACTTTATTGCTTATTAAAAAAAAAAAAGAGAGAGAGAAGCCAGCAAATCTCATTGGAGGCACACCTGCTTCATCCAACAGCTGCTGCCAACACATCTCTGGACTTGGGAGAAGTTTAGCATGTGATGCCCCACATCAGAGATGTTCACTTCTTGCAGGCTTCATTGCAGGGAAAGTTGAGAGCCAGGTGCACAGAATCCAGGCTGCATCCCAAGGTTTGTCTGGGGAGTCTTTGCAGAGGAGAGACAAGAATGAAGAAAGAAAATTCAGGGGTCTGTGCTCTGCATCTTTCTCTGAGCTGCCTACAACTGGCTAGAGGTGAACAAGAGGCACCTTAGCAATTTCTTGGGGGACTATGTCAGCTCTAGACCACAGAATGAGCATGGAAAGGAGCTCTGGCTTAAAATGTACTCTTAGTCCCTCACTAAAACCCCAGGGACATTTCCAATAGACTCATGTCTGCCTCCTTTCTCTGGTAGTGACTTCAGAAGAATATTACCTTTCATACTGGGGAGGAGAAGTTCAAAATCTCAAGGGAAGGGACTAAATTCCAAATTGCATTAAGATAACTGATATAGCAGGCTGGCTTTTCTCAGGCACCAAGAATGCACCATTCTGTTTGGCTTAGGGCATGAAAGGGGGGAAAGGAAGGTGGGCTCTCTGTAGTATAAATTTGGTGGCCCTTATAGGCTCAAATCTTGGCTTTGAATTTTTTTTATGTCTCTCAGTAGCTGGTATGGACACAGCAGTGGATGTGGAGATGGTGTTGCTGCTCCTTCCTTCCACAGCCTCTGTCCTGGTACCACCAGGGAGGGATGGATGGATGGATGGATGGATGGATGGATGGATGGATGGATGGATGGATGGATGGATGGATGGAAAAAGCTACACTGACTGGCTGAACAGTTTTGTGAATAAGAGATCTATTTTGAGGAGTTGTGCACACAGCTCCCCAAACAAAGCATGGTACAAAGCATGGCATCACCAAAATGTTAGCACACCATGCAGAGCTTCAGCCAGCAATGGGGTACAAAGGGCTGGTGGTCTGAAGAGGTGGGAATAATGCAGGACAATAATGCAGGTGGGAATAATTCTCTCTCCAGGCTCTGGATGGAGGCTGGTATACAGGGTGCAGGTGGGTTGAAGCCCAAAGGGAGGAGCAAGCTGTTCTCTGGTGCCATTCAATTTAGAGAAGCAGCCAGGCTGTGTCTGACAGAGTGACAAAGCTCCTTGTTTCATGACTCATTTCAGGAGAACAGCTTTGGTAAGCAATAACTTTTCACTTCTTTGATTTCAGAGGGTGTGAACTGAAAAAAAACCCCAAAACCAAACGAAAAAATAAAACCCCAAGCCCATGAGTTGAGAACAGAGGCCACATGGCTGAGAGCTTAGCCGTGTGCTCTGAGCCAGGATTGGGGCATGCAGCCACCCATGTGCCTCAGGGCAGGCCAACCCAGGCAGAAATGGAGCTGCCTCAGCAAAACCCAGCTGGCTCCACAGCAGGCAGGCTGTTGGCAAAGCAGGTGGCTGGGAATGCAGGGCAGGAATTCGGTGTAAGGATGTCCTCCTCCCACTCACCTGCTCTGTGACTCATCCCGGTGAGCTCATGCAGGAAAGGGAGGAGGGTGCTGCCAGCCTGGCAGGGTGGGAATGCCACAGCTGCCCCAGGAGAGGCTGAGCTGCCCCTGTGATGCTGCCAGTGGGAATGGGGAGCCTGAGCTTCACACCACTGAGCTGGGGGGGAGCCCTCGTATGGGATGGACAAGTAGAAAATTTCCCTATTTCCAGCCTTCCCTTTCCTGTTCCTTCAGGCACAGCAAAATCAGGGAGGGCAAGGCAGCCAGCATGCCTGTGCAGCACTGGGAATCTCATTTTATCCCCCTGGAGTGCTCTGAGTGAAGCCATAAGAGCTCCACAGTGGGGACATCCAGGGCTTTTGGCATCTCTGCAGCAGTGTGGTGGGCACACACTGCACATACTTTGCTCCCACCTCTATAGGGAACATTCCCAGTGTCACCACCTTCTTTTTGGTGCCATGACAAGCATCCATAGGGATCACTGAGGCCAAAAGAATGAAAGAATGCCATGGAAAGCCCTGGCACTCCAATATGTTTTCAAAGGAATTTGTTTTCTTTCCACTTCCATGTTGAAAGCAAACCATTTTGAAGCCCAGGAGAGTAGCACTAGCTCACCCACTGGGTTTTTGCTCTTCACTGCTCCCTCCATACACTGCTTTTCTTTTTCAGCTGTCTCTGAGCAGCCTAGGAGATGAAGAGCTTTGGAAAGGGTAGCTGAGGCTGCAGCCTGGGCTGCTGCTGCCCTCTCCTGGGTCCAAGGTGGCCAAGAAAGCAAGAGATGATTTTTTGAAAGAGATTCCTGGGTTCATGTCACCCTTGGCAGATCCTCTTTCATCCTTGCAGGGAGCAGCACTCAGAGGGTGCCAGGCCCAGGGATGCTGCCCAGGCTGGTACAGGGCTGGCCTGGCTGTGCCATTTGAAGGGCTGTTATCAAATCCCTTCAGGAATCCCAGCAAAATTTATGGCAGGACAATGGATGATCAGCTTGGAGGGCAGGGGTGCAGCTGTGCTGACCCAATACTGTGGGAGCTCTGGGTTTCTCACCTCATTTGCTGCCTCTTCAGTCCAGGAATGTTTTATTTCTATTAAACTAAAAAGCCCTCTGAATAAGACTCTGATTTCTTGTGCTGCAGACAAGTTCCCAGCTCTGCCCCTCACCTTGACTCCACTGTCAGCTGAAATAAAACCTCACATTGCACCTTTTGCCCTGTCTTGGCCATGCATTGGTCCTGTCCAGGACCCTCTTCTGGCTGGAGGGATGTGCACCCAGCCAGGTGAGCACCCAGCTCTTTGCAGGAGGGACAACAAAGTGGGGGCACCCTCCTTCCAAAATCTGAGCCTCTGGGGTCCTATTACTTGTCTCTCTAAAAATCACAGAATGCTAGAATGATTTGGGTTGGAAGAGACCTTAAAGACCATCGAGTTCCACCCTCCTGCTGTGGGCAGGGACACCTTCCTCTAGGCAGGATACCTGCCTCAGGATTGCAGGTGCCTCAGGCTCTCCAGCCAGAAGAACCTGTGCAGGTGGGAATAGTTGGGAATAGTCCATGGGCACCTCCAGCACACAGGAGTAACACAGAGCAGTTAGTGCCACAGCTAATAAGAGGATGATGGAGTCTCCCCTGTAGCTCTGAGCCTTTAATTCAGCAATTGGCTCATGGTTTCAGAAGCTACTTAGAGGCTTATTCCAGTGTTAGTGCCTTGTGAGAGGCTGGGAGCTCAGTGTTGCAGGGCTCTGAGGCTCTGGGGTGTTAGTGGAGCCTCAGCTCTGTTCTCAGTGGAGCACAGGAGAAGGTGGGGTCAGTGGTGTCCCTTTTCCTACAGCCTGCCCAGGAGTGGGAAGCTTGGAGTCAGTAACACAGACCCACATCTCCCAGGAAAGTCAGCACAAAGCACAGAGAAGCCCTGGGAAACAAGCTGTGGCTGAATCCTCCCTGCCACAGAGTGTGCAGCCTGCAGGTATGAACCACATCTGGGCACCAGAGACCTCTGCAGATGTGCTGCCACAAACCCCGTGGTGGCCAGCAGCAGCAGATGGACAGATGGACATCCACGAGGTGGTGCCAGACCAATGAGAACAGAGCTGGGTGTCCTGCACACCCTCAGGCTGGAAGTTCCTCACTTTTCCTAACTCACCAGCCCAGACCTTTGCTTGCTTGATTTTTTTTGGTTGTTGTTTTGTTTTGTTTTGGTGTGGCTGTTTTTGTTTGTTTGTTTTTTTTTTTCCTGGAGTTGACTCATATTGAAGTTGGCTCCACACATGGAGCCACTCCAGGTGTTTAAGAGCCAAATCTACCCACTTATTGAAAACATGGAGAGCTTGAAGAGCTGCTGTGATGTGACCTCCCTGGTGGAACCAGCTGCCAAGCACAGGCACGAGGCCGCCACGATGGGCAGTGGGACATGGGCCAGCTGGGAGCTGTGTCCCAGGGTGGGCCATGCAGCACCTCTGGTCCCAAGTGCTGGGCCTGCCAGTCCTGCCAGAAGAACAAGCTGCGTGGGCAGTAATTCTTCCCCAAAATACTCTTCCAGGCAGCAATGGAAAACTCCGTCATGGGCTATTAAATATGAAGCCCCTGAGCCACAAATCCTGCCCCAGTCGGAAGTGCCAGACTATTTATACACTCCCATGGAAGAGCCAGAGCAGACCCTTGGCTGTCTCTGCTGCTTTTTGAACATTTTCCAGTCCTGCTATATGCTTCTGAGGCAGGGAGAGCAGAAATGTGCTCCATGAATTATGGATGTGTAAAGGGTTGTAATGATGCTCTCCCTTTTACAGGCTCCTCTTTTCCAAATGGTTTTTAACCTGTGCCTCTCAGACCATCTGGTAACTCCAAACTCTCATTCCAGGAGGGGGTGACTTGGAACACATTATAAACACTGTGAAAAGAAGAAAACAGGAAAAACCACGTTTGTCCCCATTCAATACCAGCTGCCATTTTATTGTGTCACAGGTTGTTGTTCACCCTGAGCTGCTGATGGGCTCTTTATCACAACAACCACACAGGGCTGGAAGCTGTGAGCTGGAGGATTGGACACCAGCACCAAGGTTTTTCCCAGTCTGGACAGCTGAATCCTCCCCAAAGTGGTGCTTCACCATCCTCTCTGCTCACACCTCTTCATCCTCCCCAGTAGCTGGGAGGAGTGGGAGGAAGGCAGGAGGCAAATGGTGCAGGAATATGGGAGGAGGGACCAAGGCAGTCAGTCCTGGGGATGGAGCAGTGGTGGCCTGAGCCATTCCTGGTCCTGGGGCAGGGGTGGCAGTGGCAGCAGTGCTCCCAGCCAGGCTCCCTGTGCCATGGCATGTCCTAAGAGTGCACATCCCCGTGCCTGGAAGCAGCATCTGGTGGGGCAGGAGGTGAGAAGGGAGCATGCATGCTTCCCCACCTGCCTCCCCTCCATCCCCCCAACTCCTGGCAAACGCCAGTCCAGCCCCTGCTCTGCCTGGGAGCTCTTGCCCCCATCCCTGGGAGGCTGCAGGCAGGACACTGAACAGCTGTGGCTTGTCCCTCACGCTTGGGCTGGGGCCAAGTGGGACCAGGCACCCAAGGCAGCTCCATCCCCTCTGTGTGGAGCATGAGGAGAGGGATGGGTGATGCACAGCAGGATCAAATGAGGAGCAAATTCTTGGTGTTCTAAGTGATAAAAGCCAGTGAGATGTCAAGCTCTTGGGGGCCTGAACCCTTTTGTCCCACACTGACAAGCTGGGATAGAAAAACACCTCTTCCTAACCTCTCCCTGCAGTAAGAGCAGATTCCCCAGCCCTGCCCACAGTAAGATTTGCAGGGTCAGGGTTGTGGTGTGACAAGATGCTCGATGAAGGCTTGGTAAGGCTTTGCCTTATCTGCTCACCCTCATCCTCACCATCCATAACTGGTCCCACATCTTTGCAGGGGGCTGAGCTCCCTCACCCTCGGCCATCTGCCCGCCGGCCCCACTGCCGGTGGCCCCGTTTTCCCCTTGCTCCATCCTGAGCACCAGGACTCAGCCTCTGAAATCCCCAGGAGGTGGGATTACCAGGCCCTGTGTCTGGAGGATCACCTGGCTTTTGCAGTCTTGGGCAGAGCTTTGTGGAAAATAAAAATGGGATAGGGTTGGGAGTGCATGATGTCTCCTGAGGGGAAGCAGCTGATTTAGCTCCTTGAAGGCTTCATGCCAGATGAATTGGTTTTGCTGGATGTTTTAGATCCTGCTTTGCCCTGCCTGGGAGACAGCCACACTTCTTCCTGCAGCTGAATCCTTCAGGCATGATGGAAGAGCAGCTTAAGGACCCATTAGCAATGTGGCTGGCAGCCAGCAGTGGATCCAGGAGAGATGGGGTGTGTGTGTAAAAAGTATCGTGGCACACAGGGACCTTTCATCTCTCCACTGCCACATCTAGGGCTGGGGTTTGGCTGGGCAGTGAAAATAAGCTATCAGAAGATCTCCAGCATCACACCAAGGCCCTGCATGGGATGGGCTGGGAGCCTGTGGAGACCCTGGCTCAGCCCAGATAAAATTGAGGCCAGTGGGAATGGGCAGTTCTGGGGTGTTTGAGTTTTTCTCCAGCCTGGCAGGAGAACACAGACCCTCCAGCTGAATCAAGTCCCCACAGAACAGCCCTTGCCCTCTACCCCGCTTCTTCATCTTTTTGCAAACCCTGATTTTTTCCCAGCCTAGAAACAGACAATATGGGGACCACTGCCAGTAGCTTGTGGAGGGGCTTTCCTGAGAGGTCCCCACCAGCTTTAGCCCTACTTGATGGCAGGTGCTGCCTGGGGAGCAGAGGACTCACTGAGAAACCCTGGGAAGAAGCAATATTAAACTGCACCCACTGGGCAGAAGCCACCCCCATTCCAAATGGATCCTCTCTTGGGATGTGGCTTTGTGAAAGCCATGGCAGGATCCACACCCAGGAGCAACAAAATCCAGAACTGGGGGGAGAGCAGCCCTGGTGACTTGGTCCCAGCTGCAGACAGACCCTGCTGCAGGCCCCAAATGATGTAGCCTGGAGCACTCCAGACCCCACAGGCCCAGGCAGCATCCCAAGGCACAGGAAAGCAGGAGCCCAGGCAGCCAGGGAGGAACAGGAAGCAAGATCCTTTATTGTACACAGTACAGAATGTAATGCAGCTTTGCAGGAGATACATAGCCCTGCTTGAATAAAGATATTTTAAATCAGTCCTCAGATTAACTCCTTCTGCACTGCAGACCTGCCACACAGAGCAGATGGTTAAAAACCTGTCCCCAAGGTGGGGTTCCCAAAACCAAATGCTCCCCATGGGTACAGGCCACTGCAGCCACCATGGGGAGAGCAACCAAGTCGTTGGAGAGTTAATCTTCATACTTCCCAAAAAAAAAAAAAAAAAAAAAAAAAGGAATCAGACAAAAAAAAACAACAAAAAAAAAATAAACCAAACAAAAATTCCAACTGAAGCTAATTAAGGAAGAGAAAAAATTCCTATACAGCATTTACAACAAAACATGTAGCTGGTGCAGGGGAGGCAGGTATGGATATATGAGTGGTGGAGGAGTGTTAGGAGGTGCAGCAAGGGGTGGGGGGAGCTGGAGGGAAGTGGGATGTTGAGGAAGGGGGGTGGGGGATCCCCCATCCCTACCCACCTCAGCCTTACAGCCCAGCTCCGAGGCCATGCTGAGCAGGGGGAGCACAGCTGAGCCAGTACTGGGATTCAGCCCTGGCTCCCCTGGGAAAGAGGACTGGAGCAGTGAAATGGAGTGGACCAGATCCTTCGGCAGCCATCCCAGGAAGCCATGGGCACGGAGGGCTGCCCCCTGCCACTAGGAAAGCCATGGGGGTGTCCCCAGGGGCTCCAGGGACAGCAGCCGAGCTGCAAAAAATAGCTTTGCCTTAAAATACAAAAAATCTACAAAAATCAGTTTAGAAACCTTTAGTATTTTCCTAAAACATCCCAAAAAAAAAAAAAAAACCAACCAAAAACAAACCAAAGAAGGGAGTTAGTGTCAGGGTCTCCTCCCCCCCAAAATGCAACCCATGGCCCAGAGCCAGAGCTGGGGAGGATTGAGGGCACGGAGAGGATGCAGGAGGTTCTATGGGAACAAGAGGATTATATGGGGAGGGGTGTCAGGAAGAAGGCAGAAGGCTCCTCGGAGTTGGGGTAGGATGCTGTGCACATCAGCCCCGGGGTGCTGGCCCCGCATCCCTCCTCTCTCTCTGTGCAAATCAAAGCCCTTTCCACCACACAAGGCAGCTACGCAGGGATTGTGCTCGATGCAAAGCAGATTGTCGTGACAATTGGCTCGGTAGCCACGCAGCCCAGACTTGGGGCACTGCCAGAGCCAGGGCCTGGGGAAGAGGCTGCAACTTTAGGCTCCTGGTGCCCCAAGACATCACACTGATGCACGGCAGGAGGTGCCAGCCACGGGCAGTCCTGTGCACTAGCCCTTGGAAAGGAAGGGTGGGAATTCGGCAGCGACACACATGGGGCGTTTGAAATTCCTCGAATCTGTGTGTGCACCCATGCTGTTTGTCGTTGGGTTTGTTTTGTTTTTTTCCTCCTTACAGCCAGCCAAAAATACTCGTTTAGAAAACCGTGCCAGCCCCAGGTGGACGCGCTGGTGCCAGTGGCTCTGCCGGCCGGCCGAGTCAGTAGGCGAAGCCCTCCGCGTAGGGAAGGCTGCTGCAGGGATCCATCTCCAGGAGGAAGGCTGGGCTGTCCTCAAAGTGTGTCAGGGGCACCGTCTCCTCCTCTGGCACCGGGCAGTCCGGCTCTGTCTTCAGGAAAGGGCGCTGGTTGTCGGGATAGGCCATGGAGAACAGGGCGTCGGGGTCACAGACGAATTTATAGACGTACCGCTCGCCGGCGACCTGCGGGGAGGAGGGAGGGCGTGAGGGGGGCCCGAACACCAGCCCTGCCCTGGGGGAGCACCACACACCTCACACGGGATCTACCCCTCCTGCCACACCCTGGGACAGCAGGGGACGGTCACACCCCGCTCTGGGGGTCCCTCACCTTCTGCATGATGCCCTTCTCGTAGTAGTAGCGCAGGGAGCGGCTGAGCTTGTCATAGTTCATGGCTGGTCGGTTCTTCTGGATGCCCCAGCGCCGTGCTACCTGCGGGGACAGAGAGGGGGCGGCCCTCAGGGATCCTCAAAGGAAATCACAGCTGAAATGCAGGCCAGAGGCTGGTCTGAGAGGGCTGGGGCAGCTGCAGCCAAGGTGGCACCGTGGTCTGGGAGTGGCTCCCTGCCACCACACAGCCACCGCCGAATCAGGGCCCAAATCAAAAGTCATTTCATTAGGGAGAGCCTGCCAAAAAAGCTGCTTCAAAATACCACAATTTCCATGCGTGGTGCAAGAGATATTATGGGTAATTACCCACAATGCGCAGCTCAGTGCTGGCCACAGCTGCTCTCAATTACTCCCCAAACAGCTCCTTCCTACGTGTCACCCTCCCGTGGAGCAGAGTGACTCTGGCATCACAGTGTGCCAGCACGGAGCTGCTGCTGCTGGAAACCCAGGGCAGAGGATGGGAGCAGCTTGGGAAGGAGGGAGCAGTGGCAGAGCAGCAGAACTCAGCACAGAGGCGACACCACCACGGCTGGTGACCACTGCCACTTCAGGAGCAGCACACACCATGCTGAGAGGCAGTGGAAGGCACTAAAGGCAAATTTCTCCAGCTGGCTGGAGAGCAGAGATATGTGCCTCGCCTCAAGTCAGAAGGTTCTGCTGCATGGGAAGGATCCAGCCCACTCCTGCACCCCACCAGCCCCAGGGCAGGAGCTCTCCTACCTCCTCAGGCTCGATCAGCTTGAACTCCATGCCCCGGCCGGTCCAGGCGATGAAGTGGGCGTTGGCAGGGTCATCCAGGAGGGTGACCAGGAACTGCCAGAGCTGCAGGGACCCACGCCGCTGGTAGGGAGGGCCCTCACGGTACAGGGTGGGCTCCTGCTTCACTTTACCTGCACAAAGACACCTGGTTAAACAGCCTGGCTCTGCCCCTCTCCCAGCTGGAGACACCTACAACAACATGGGGCATCCCTGTGCCAAGACACCTGAGCAGGATCACGGGGTGGGAGGGGGAGAGGTGCTGGGGATGGTGCTGCAGGCAGGTGGGTGTCAGGAACAGAGATGGAGCATGGCACTGATGCCAAGCTGCCATGTGGGATGATGCTCAGCAGCTCTAAGGAGCACTGTGCCAGCATTGCTTGGCTTTATAAGGCAGGCACTGCAGATCCCAGCATCCCCACACCTTCCTCCACGAGCCTCAGTTCCTCTGGGGTCAGATTCTTACCCTCCAGCCTCTCGGGTACCACGCACGTGTCATCAAAATACAATCGTGTGTCCTTTTCATATGAAAATCCTGTGGGGAAAACACCCTTCGTCAGCATAGGGCCCCTCCACTACCCTGGCTGGACCCCAAAAAACCCTGCCATGGCTGAACCCAGCACAGGAGCCCATCCCCAGCTCTGGGAGCAGACCTGTTGCCAGTTATTTCAGTGGCTGAGCACTGTGCAGCTCTGCCCCCCCGTCACTGCTCCAAACCCTATTAGCAGCCCTGTCAGATTATCCCCGATTACACGGCGCTGCCGTGCCCTCCCAGCATGCTCAAAGGGGCTGCTGGCTGCTTCTGGGGCTGCTGCCAGCACATGTGGCTCTCCTGGGGCTTTTCTGGGTGCCCAGGGAGTGCTGCCCACAAGTGAGGGGTGGGATGGGGCCAGGACAGGGGACAGTGGGGGAGTCACTCACCGTCATGGCTGTTGGGGAAGACATTCCCCCGTAGGTACGAGGACTGGCAGTTAGGCACTTCTGAGGGGGGAATGAAATGACATTGAAGTTGTAAATTCTGTAGGTGCCACCAGGGATTTGGCAGCATATTCTTCACCCCGAGCATGGACTGCAGTGAATCCTCCCTCCCCACTCTCCCTGGTCCACTACATCCACCCTCAGCATTGGGGAAAAAAATAGCTAGTATGATTTGGGGTGGCACTGGAATTTAGACTGGAGCTTGAATTTTCACAGGCCCCACATGAAGGGAGGCACTGCTGCGCCTCCCCTACCATCTGCTGGGCTGTGCCACCCTCCATCCCGAGGTTGGGGTATTTTTAGGTCCTAAGGCGATTAGAGGATTTTTCCGTGATGCTGGTAGGGTCCAGCAGCCAGCAATCACAGCTGGCCCCAGGCCAGAGCCAAGGGGGGACCCACCAGGCACTGTGGAGCACCCCAGCCTGTGGCTATGGCACTGACCACACCGCTGGCATCGGGTGAACACCTTGGAAAGAGGAAAGGGGGGAAATAAAAAGGCAAAGCGGTATCCCAGCACCACGGCCTGAGGCCCCACCCTGCCCCTGTCACTGGTGTCACCCCACCCAGCCCCTGGCTCACACCCACCTGAGTCAATGCAGTAGTCCCGGGGCTCCTGCTTGATGCCCAAGGGGGGCTGGAAGCTGTGGCCAGGGGGGCCGGGCAGGCCAGGGCCGTGCTCGTAGAGAGGGTCGTGGTACTCCTGCTTGAATCCCTGAGGGGGGCGG
>JAOTQP010000469.1:4066114-4098243 GCA_026413545.1 Cichladusa arquata
TGGGGGTTTAACGGGGTGGCAGACTTGGGGGAGGCGGGGGGGGAACAACCCTCGGGTCCGGGTCCAGGGTGGCGAGAAAGGTCCGAGTCCGTGCACAACGTGCCCAAGAACCTGCCACACACAAGCCATGCACATGGTATGGACTTGGGGCCTCACAGGCCGTGGGGTCCCCTCTGCTTTCTTGGTTTCACACAAGCATGGCAGCATCACACGGGACCCCCTGCGAGCCCAGGGCTAACACATGCCTGAGTACTGATTTTGGCACCCTGCAGGCACCTAGGAGGCAGGGTTGCCTTTTAAAAGGAGCATGGGAAAAGTAGTTCCCACCTGCAAGAGCTTTGGGACCACGGGTCCCTCCAAGCAGATTTATGGACACACACCCTTGAAGGACACCAAACGTCCCAGAGGTTTGGGAGTGAATTTAGGACAGAGTGGTGCTGCTGGAGGCCTGCCAGGCCCCCCACTGCAGCATTTCCCTGCTAAGTGCCTCAGTTTCCCTACATGTAACAAGGTGAGACCTGCCATGGGGACCTGGCAGTGGTTGCTCAGGGAGGACACAGTTTGCACAAAATAAATGGGCTGCGTGGAGGCCTCACACTGCTGTGGAGGCAGACTAGGAAGTTATTGCTGGAGAAGGCAAAAACAAGGTGTTTGGTTACATATTGCACATCTCATCTTAGGAAGGAGAGGAACCTTCTGCTTGGATCCTGGGAAGCTGCCCAGGAATTAGGAAGTCTGTCAGTACAGAGATGTTCTGGCCAGCTTGAAATGCTCAGGTCATGGGCTTGTCAATGTCCTGGGCGAGCTGCCCAGCCTGTCTTTGAGCTGCTGGTAGGAACTCCTCTGTCCATGCTGGGTTACTAATGAGCTCCCAAATCCTGCAGGGCCACCTCCACCCCCCAGGGATGACGGTGGCCAAGGCAGGTAGCTCATGTGCCACGGTGTCCCAGGAGTGATGGGGGGGCAGCTGGGACACACCACGTGCTGGGGCAGGAAGCACAGCGGGCACGGGGTGTCCTTGCTGCCGGGGGGCTCTGCAGGCACTCGTGCTCTCACTTCCCCTCTGCACAAAGGCAACCAGGATTAAATCACCGCAGGTAAAATTAGCAGATGACACATGGGCGGGCAGGTGGCAAAACCTGGGCTGGGGAGCAGAGCAGGCAGAGGGGATGAGCAGGGTCACTGCAGAGCTGGGGAGCACAATGGGCACCCCAGATCAGTGCAGATCTGCACCCTATGGGGGTGCTCAGCACCCCTGGGACACGGAGAGAGTGCTGAGGCCAAGGGCGGCCATGGGGCAGGCGGGTGGGAGGTCACAGGAAGAGCTGAAACCCCTGGAGAACCAGGGCTGGGAGGAGGTGTGGGGGGGTGGGATGGTGACCGGTGCCTGCTAAATTTAGACCCCAGTGATGAAAAGAAAAATTTTTTTTGCAGGCTCCAAATTTAGCCGGATGCAGCTCGCACTGAGCACCGCTCCATCGCGCTGCTGCTGCCGCCAGCACCCCTTCAGCCCCGGCATCCTGGAGTGGGCACCATCCCCAGGGGTGGGGAGGCCACAGCTGGCCAGGAATGACCCCCATGCAGCCCAGGAGCAGCTGAGGAGGAGATCATCACCATCTTTATTGGAGGCAAGGCCACAGCAGTCCGGGTGTACACGGCAACACGCGCTACGCTACGGACACCGTTCCATGCAGGCAACCACGGCTACACACGCACAGGGAGGAGGGGGCTGGGGCTCCTGGGGCAGTGGGGCACCCCAGCTCTCTCTCAGGGGTCCCCCAGTGCAGCACTAAGTGCCCAAGGGCTTGTTTGGGGGTTTGGTACTGGTACCCAAGGTGTCAGTTCCATCCCACGCACTTGGGAACTGGGCTGAACTGGGAGACACTGGGGAATGGGGGCTGATCAGAGCCCTGAGTGCCCCACAGCTGCATGGCTTATTCCTCCCTGGAGCCAGGGACAGCTGGGCTGAAGTCCCAGCCTCTGTGGGTCCCTCCTGGGCTAGGGACCTTTGCATCATCAGACTAAGGAGGTCAGGAGCTGGCAGGCCCATTGAACCATGCCTGCCTTTGGCAGTGTGGGAGCAGAGTGGAGCTGGGTGCCCTGGTGCAGGTGGCAGGGATCATGTCCCTGGCCATCAGAAGGGATGTCTGGGTTGGATCCTGGCAGAGTGGTGCTGGTGTATCACATCCCACCACCCAGAGTGGTGGCCCAGGGCTCCCTGTGCCCTGCAGGACGAGGCTGAGTGTTCACGCCTGCATTTCAGCTGCTCACCCCTGGCACTGGGTGCAGGCACAGGCACCATGCCCCCCTGCTTCCCCAGCTCTGCCACCACCAGCAAACCACAGCAGAGACCCAGTGCTGCTCTTGGAGCCCAGCAAACTGTGACAGGGGGAAAGGAGCAGGAAAACCACTGCTGATTCCATGCAGGCTCTGGGATAAAACCCTGGGCTGAGGCTGAGTGGGCAGGGAAATGGAACCAAACCTGCTGACCTTGTGTGCTGCCATCCCACAGAACAAACCTGTCACCCTCCTGCTGGCAAAGCTCTGGAGATGACAGAGGTGGTTTTTTTTCACGAGTGTGGGGCTGTGAGGCACTGCTGCCCTTGGCAATGGGCTGGGGAAATGGAGGCAGCTGGTTCACGGGACCTGGGGTTGGTTTGGCCTTGCTCCATCTGCTACTCATAAACAGCTGCCTTGGGGGACAAGGAGGAGGAGGAGGAGGAGGAGGAGGAGGAAGAGGAAGAGGAGGGTGGATTTCTGCACTGTGGGTGATGCATGCCTGTGTACACGGGTCACAAACAGCTCCCTTCCAGCTCACTGTTCACTCTGGAATGGTGATGGCAGCACCCTCTTCCACGGGAATGATATTGAATGGGAGCTGCCTGGGAGCAGGGGCCATTCAGGATATGGTTGTATCCTGCATGCAGGCCCACTGCTGGAGGCACTGGGTGACTGCAGAAGCAACCAGCAACCTTTCCCATGGGCCACTCTTGCCAACTCCTGGCTCCTGGGAGTACATTCAGACCATCACCAGCTCCATGCATTCATCTGTTTTCTGGTCCCTGTGCATCTTGGAGAGAAGCTGCATCCCCTGATCTGTCCATCCATGGGTGATGCCACCAAAACCTGCCTGTGCATCCCAGTGGGCCCCAGCAGTCACGCAGGCAGCAGCATCTGGGAGGCTCCTGGGGTTTGGAGAGGCTTGTGGGGAGAGCTGGCCATACAGAAACCGAGGTGCAACCCCTCTGCCCCACTCCCTGCAGCCCAGGAGCATCAGGAGCAGCAGCTGTGACACAGGGAGAGCACCAGCCTGGCAGAGCACACTGGGAGACGTGTAAAAGGTGCTGGGGACACTTTCAAGTGAGAAGAGCTTCTGGATGTCTGTCCCCAGGGTCTCCAGCCCCCAGGCTTTAGGAGAGAGGAAAGTCCATGTGGAAGGAGGTGCCATGGAGGACAGTCAGCAGAGAAGGGAGGTGGTGTCTGTGTCCAATCTGGGCTCCTAAAAAGGTGACCCCCCAGAGTCCCTTTTTTGTCCAAAGTTCACTGAATAAATACATAAATATGAACAGAAAGTCCAGAGCTGGGCCGCTCCCCCCAAAAATCCCTTTTTTTGCCATTTCCCTGTAAAAACACAGTCTCCTCCCACCCACCCCATGCTTGGCCCTGTGCACTGTCTGTCCCCAGCCTGTATCATGGCTCACTGGGCTGGCAGCAATGGTTCTTTGCATCTCTCTTAAACCCCACAGCACAGAGGTGAGTGGCCCAGATGGCTCCTCTAGGCCAAGGAAATAAATAATTCCTCCCATTGCAAGGACTGGGGGACACAAAGCCAGTGCAGAGAGACATCAAGTGGTCTTCAGGAGGATGATAAATAAATAAGTGGAGCTTAGTGCTGCCTCAGGAGCACATTCACTGGCAGCTTGGCTGGAGGGTATTTAAATAAAGGGGGAAAAAAAATCCCAGTCCTAGTGCTGCTCCAGCAAATGTGCTCTCTGCATGCCAGCCTGCCTGCTCCCCCTTCTTCCATCCCAGCTCGAGAGGATGCTTCTGCTGATCAGGAAGGAGCCTACAGGACCTTCCCAGGATAAATAATCCCCACTGGGCTTGGAGGGGGAGTTTCAGTCCCCTCCACAGGATGGCATTTGGGGACCCCTGCATCAGGCAGATGCCTGGGATGCTGAGTGCCTCCAGGCTGTGCATCCTGGGATGATGCTTTAATCCCGAGTTCGGTTTCTCCTCTTCAGGAAAAAGAAGCTGCTCTTCTGGGGGGGCCCCAGCAGCATGGGCACCTGGCTTTTGTGTGTAATTTTGACCTAGAAAGAAGTAGAAAAACTCAGCTCAGTAAGAGGGTCCTCCAGGCCAAGGACCCTCAGGAGTGACCCTGTGAAACTGGGAGCAGCTCAGCACCAGGGTGAAGAGCTCTGGAATCATGTCCAGGCAGTGCTGGGATGGGAAGAGGAGAAATGGCAGGGGAGCCTCCTGCAGCTCCCCCCGCCCCCAGGGAGGAATGGGCATGTCATGAGTCTAGGACCATCCTGGGCACAGAATCACAGCTGCTCTGGCTCTGTGGCCACCTCTCAGCAAGGCAACAGCCTCCTTCCAAATCCATCAGCTGTGCCACCAGGAGCCCAGGCTGTCCCACCCTGCTGTGCTGCCAGCCCCTCCTGCCCCATCCCAACACCCTGCCAGCCCCTGTCCCCTCCCTGGGCACTCACAGTGCAGGATGGCTGCATCCAGGGCTCCCCATCCACCTGCATGGGCAGCAGCTTGGATGTTCTGCAAGGCACAAAGAAAAGGAGGTGACACAGGTGTCAGGTTTCTCTATGGGTCGGGCACTCAGCTGTGAAGAGGGTAAATAAATACCTGATGATGACAGAGGAGCACTGGGCCAGTCTCTTGCCTGCACTCTTCAGCCCCGTGTAGATCTGCCCCATTTCCATGGCTCCTTCCAGCCCCACCACCTCCAGGAGATGGTCGCTGAGGTCTGCAGGAGACAGGGATCTGAGCAGGTCCCCATCCCCAGGTATCCCCTGCCTTCTGCCCTCCTTCTGCCTTCAGGGCCACTACACCAGGGCTGCTGGCTGTCCTGAAGCACAGCAGGGCTGGTGGCACTGAGGAGATTTATCCTGATGTCCTCTGTGTCCCAAGACCACCAAACTGGGTGTTTCCAGCACTATCCAAAATTTTTGGAGCAAAAGCACTGGTCTGAAACAGCACCTGGGCCTGCATGGCTACATGGTGCCAGCCCAGATCCCCACCAGCCCTTGGGCTGTTTGTCTGCAGTGTGTGAAATGATGACACCCCTTGCCTGGGTGCCCTGGGGTGCTGCAGCTCCCCAGAAACCAGCACACATGGCAGAATATCTGGTCAAATCCCAGGGTATCACCTCTTTTCACAGCTCATCCTGCTCTTCTGGGCCACCAATAAGGACACCTGGCAGAGCCACAGCTTCAGGGTCCTCTTTCACACACAACCCCTGAGGAATCCTCTGAGCCTGCCACACCTTCTTACCCACCCACGAGTGGGGATGTCCCCAGGGCACCAACCCTGCTGTCCCCTGCAGTCCCTTTGGGACTGGCTTGTGCTCTATCCTGCTGCCTGCTGCCACTGGCTCAAGGGACAGCCAGTGACAGTCTGGGATGTGACTGCTGTTCTGGCAGCCACATCACAGGGGGGCTGATTCCCACCCCAGCCCCAGCCTGTGGGAGCTGGTTGGTGCAGAACCCAGGCACCTTGTGTATTTTGCTGGCTGCTTTCTCCCCACTGGGGAACGCTGCCAGCAGGGATTTTGGGCTGTCCCTGCCCATGGGTACAAGGTGCCAACTGGGCTCAGCGTGTATCCTGCTGCTCCCAAACCCCACATCCAGGCTGGCAAGGTGCTTACCAAAAAACCCTTGGTGCCAGCTCTGCAGCTGGCTTTGCCATATTGTGGGGTCACTGTGGCACCCCAAAAGACACAGAGCTGGTAACAACCCCAGTGCTGTTGTTCCAGAGATGGTGGGTACCCAGTGCCCCTGTGCTGACCCCACACTCCCCTGCTGCCCAGCACTCACCCTGCACACAGAACTTCAGCTCCTTGGCATCGGTGACCACGGTGCCAGGCAGTTTCTCGGGTGCCTTCTTGCCCAGCCGGTTGTAGCCACGCTGTTTCTTGGTCTCACCCCACAGGTTGGAGCCCCCGTACATGCTGGGGATGTTGAGGACAGCAATGCCCTCCAGGGATGTGTTGCTCAGGTCCAGCAGGGTCCCATCACACTGCAGGGTACAGGGGTGGGGTCGGGGGGGTTGGAGGAGCTGTGCCCACCACGTGGAGCCCCCCTCCTGTCCCACCACAGCAGGGAGGGTCCCTGAGCACAGTGACACAGAGTGCCTGCAGATGCAAATATCCTCCCACTTTGCCTTCCTCGAGTGATTAGCAGCTCCTTGTGCTCACACTCCTCGTGCTGCTCTCCCTTCTATTTCCATAGGAGTTTTATTGCAGGTCCAAAATGGCAGTTTCGAAAAAGCAAATTCCTGGGGGACCACATAAAACCTTGGCTAGACTCAGTGCTGTGACCCAAAACAGGAGGCAACACCACCTTGACCCTAAAGCAGCTTCCACCCAAGGAGCTCCAGCACCTGCTTTTCCCCTGCTTTCTCCCCTTATCCAAACTGACTTCAAAGGACTGGAAAGTTTGGCTGCCCAAAAAGTAACTCAAACCAGTTTGTTTTCAAGTGCCATTTGGAAACTAGCAATAAGGCTGGGAGGAAATTAGGGGAAGGTGTCAGAGGGAAAAATGTCAGGTTTTGGAGAGCAAAGCACAGCACAGCACACAGAACTGGCATCCCAGACTTTGCTGTCATGCCTCAGCGGAAAATTCCCTGCAAAAGTTAAAATATCCACTGCCTGCAGCTTTCCCACAGGATTGAAAGCAACAGCCATGGAAATGCATTTCTTAACTTCAGACCTTCTCACGCTACCCAGACATGGATCCTCTTCCTAAACACCTCTGGTGAAAGCAGCCACATTTCCATCCAGCTTGAATTCCTACAAAGCATTCCTGTTTTCCTTGAGGCATCTGCTCTTTACCTGCCACTCTGTGCTTCAGCAAATCCCAGCACAGCTTTTTCCTAGCATTTTGGTGGTGCAAAGGCATCTCTGCTCTCACTTACTGTGCTGAGAGGAATGAAATGGGCTAATAAAACCCTTCTGCTGCTCCAGTTCTGGTTGTTTTCCTTCAGCAAAGGTCTAGAGCTAATTTTTATCAGCTTTGGCCCATGCTGAGGACACCAGAGCTGGGCACTCACACGAGTGAGCAGATCCTTTATGCCTCCCCTGGTGCTGCGGGATCTTATTTTTAGCATCACATTGAAAACAAAAAAGCAGGAATCTTCTGGTTTGGGAGGGAAGAGCTCTCCCTCCAAAGCTTGGAAAGGATGTCAATCCTTTCGTTCTCAATACATCCTAATGATGTTGTGATCTGTAGGAAGAGAAAACACCTCAGTGCTCTGAGCAGCAGCTACCGAGTGAGAGAGGGATGGACAGCACACCTCGAGCATCATCCCCAAGCACAGGCACCATTCCCACCTGCCAGGGAGGCTGGGATGGGAGTGAGCTGGCTGCCAGCAGTGCAGGATGCTGGGATGCTGCAGGAGCTGCTCCTGCCCACGCCTGCCCAGCAGCCATTCTCCCTGCTCAGCCTCCCCAGCTCGTGCCAGCCAGGCACAATGGGCCCTTTGAGCAGGGGCAGCTGACTGGCAGCGAGGCTGCAAGGAGAAATTTGCAGCTGGGGGAAAAAGCAAATTCATTTCCAGGAGTTGTAAGGGGGAACGAGTGCCAATTTCCAAAACAAAACTGCTATTTCACTGCAAGGCTGACAGTTGCCTGGGAGCTGGAGGGAGGACAGGCGGCTGCTTTCAACTTCCAACTCTGTGGGATTAACACTTTCCTGGCAGTGGGCTCAGCTGCAGGGGAGCACCCCGAGAAGGAAAGGGGGGCACCTCATGCCCATCTCCTGCAGCATTCAACTCCTCAAACAAGGACTTTTATCCACCTTGGGACACTGCTGCACGGATGGGGAAGGGGGTGAGACGGTTGTGATGCTGGTCCTGCCCCTTCCCACAAGTCTACCCACCCCAGGCTTTGGGAAGGGAAGAAACTCCCCCTATGGAAACAGGCATCAAAATCCCTCTGCCTGTGGCCACACATCTCTGCTCTCTGCCCACCATCAGCACCCTGCACCCACCACCTGCTCTGACTCCCACCACCTCTTGCAGCAAGTGCTGTTTTCTCCCCTCACCCTCCAGCCCAAGTTATAAAAGGGTGGATTACCCAGAGATAGGGAGAGAGGAAGTTTACAGCCCAAATCCCCAGCGCAGAGAAGTGACAGCACTCTTAGCAACCACGGGCCCTCCTCCCAGCTCTAATTAAAGGCTGTTTCCATGTCAGCCAATGAGGGCTGGGAATTCACAGGGAGAATGTTCCAGGCATGCTCTCAAGTACAGCTGGAAGTGGGGAATACAGGGTTATTCTTCTGGCTTTGTAGTGAGTGCTGTGGGGTGGAATAAGGGGTCCTGCCTGCCTCTGTGTCCTTCTGCCACAGCAAGGGGCCAAAGCCATGGTGCCACCCTCTCCCCAAACAGCTGAGGGATCCATGGGCAATGCCTCCAAAAAGCCTTCATGTCATGGCTAGAGCCAGGGACCATGCCAGGAAACCCACCTCAACCTCCACATAGTCATGGAGCTTCTTGCAGGTGGCTGCAAAGGTCTCTGATGTCCCAAATTCAAAGTACCACAGCTTGTTCTTCATCCTGGGGCACAGAGACATGTCAGTATCCCACCTGGAAGCAGCATCTTGCCCCAGTCAGCAGAAGGACGGGCTGCCAGAGACTGTCTGGAGCTGCTGTGATGGGGACATGAGCCATGGATGAGGACACAGCCATTGTGGAGAAGGACCAGGGGCATCCTGGCCCTGGGGAGTTGTGTGGTGGGATGGGGGGCTGTCAGAGGGTGGCTCTGACACCCAAGAGAGGGGCAGGATAGGGATGCTGGGTGCTCCCAAGGCATGGATGTGCTGTCAGGAGACAGGGCACCCTATGGAGGGGATATCTCCCCTCAGCAGCCTCCCAGCACCCCCTGACCATGGCTCATTCCCTGCATCAGCTGCTGAGCCAGGCTTTGAGGAAGAGCTGGGAGCTGTGAGAGGCTGTAAGCCCAGAGGAGCTGAATTTGAGGGCAAAGCCAGACACTTTGGTCCACTCAGAGGTTTTTTTAGCAGGTATTTCTAAACCTGGATATGGGGGTCACGAGCCACGGCTCCTCCTGCCATCGCCCCATTTCCATGCACCCTGAGCACAGCAGGAACGAGCTGTGACCTGCTGCCTGCCCTGCCCTCCCTGCCTGGCCTGCTCCTGCCTGTCCTGGAATTCCATACTAATTATAAAGCATGAATGAACCTAACTGGGTGTGTGGCCAAGTTTCAGCAGCTTGCCACGACACACAGGACTTGGAGCAGCATCCCAAACCCCCACCATGCCTGGCCCTGGACCCCCTCCACATCTCCCACATGCCCTGCCTGTCCCCTGAGGTTGGTCAAACACAAAATCCTTTCTGGTGCATGGCAGGGCAGGGAGTATCCCCACACCCAGCTCTCAGGGGGGCCCTTACCTGCTGTTGAATTTCTCGGGGTGTTTTTCTCTCATGATGTGGAAGCGGTGGGCGATGGAGGCATCCTGTGGAGAGCACAGGCACATCAGTGACAGCAGAGAAAGGGACAGGAGTGCTCAGCTCCTCATGCTTGCCACTGGTCCCCGTGGCACAATGACAGTGTCACTGATGGTCCAAGGTGATGGGGGGACCCTCAGCCAGGCTCTTCCCAAAGCTTGTTAGGTGGGACATAATTAGTGCACACCTTTTCCATGACAGGGGCTGTGCATGGAGGGGATGATGAGAGGGGAGGAAAGGCACCCAATGGAGCAGTGGGGCTCTGGGGACACCCCAAGACCCTGCACCCTGACAGCTGCCCTGCCTCTCCTGAAAATCATCACAACCTCTCCTTCTGCAGAGTGCAGTCCAACTCAGAAGCTTCACCAAATGCCACCTGCATTAGCAGGAGCTGATGTGAACCCAGAAGCATCCTGCAGGTGCCATGGTGGCACCCCTAGCACAGGACAAAAATGCTGCAAGCCCCCAGGAAGAGAAGGGGGGCTTGCAGCCCAAAACACTCCTGCTCTCAGGACTGAGCCCCAGCACTGGGGAAACCCCCATGACACAGGGCTGTCATCCCCCACAAGCTCTCTAGCCCTTCTAGGTCAGGAAAACATGGAGGAACATGGGTCCAAACACCCAAGCAGGGCTTTGCTGATGTCTCACCAGGTTTGGAACCCCAAACTTCCCTGAATCCTATTTAAGCTCCTTTCACACTCACTCTTGCAACATCCCTGTGTTGAAAATAGAGATCCTATGTCTGCTTATGTATCTTGGTGCTGCCTTTACAAATGACAGCACCACCATTAAAAAAAAGGCCAGGAGATGGAGGGAGGTTGGCAGAGTGAGCAAGGAGGAACAGGAAGGGAGAAACCAACTCCTGCCCCATGGAACTCACCACCCCAATGGAAAAGTAGTTGTTGATGATGGTGGATGGGACAGGGTCCCCGTTGGCCTCCCTGTCAGTAGGAATGATGTCGATGTGCCAGCGGTCCAGCATCACCTCTGTGCTGTGCTCTATGTCCTTCAGCACCTTCATCAGGTTGCCTCCTTCATAGCCTGGAAGGGAAAGAGGATGAAGGAGGATCAAGGAGGATGAAGGGGAGCACAGCCATGTCACAGCCAGGTGCCAAACACCTGGGGCTTGCTGCTATGGCACATTCTTGCAGCAGTGGCAGAGATTTTGGCTAAAGGCAGAGCTCTCCAAATGGGAAAGTTTGGGCAGGACCGGCTGCAGAGGGCTCAGAAAGCAGCGGCTGCTCTTTTTGGAAGGAGTGAGAGGCACCAGGCTTAGATGCAGCTCTGAACTGCTTCCCAGGAGCCCAGGAGTCCTCCCTCCCCAAGGGCTGGCCACCCCCTGGACAATGCCCCTGTGCTCACCTCCTCCCCAGCGCAGGCACCGCGCCAGGTCGTTGCCCGTCCCCAGGGGCAGGACGGCCACCGGCGGGTGCTTCACCAGGTTTGCCTTATCTGCAAGGGAGAAGAGGAGTTTGGGGCTGACAGGGCTCATTCCCTGGAATGATGCTGCTGGCAGGACCACCACCCCAGTGTGGCAGATCACCAGGATGCAGGTGGATGATGCCCTGCAGGAGCACAGCTGTCCCTCGCTCACCTATGCAGTCCAGGATCCAGCCCACCGTGCCGTCCCCTCCACAGGCCAGCACGCGGAAATCTGGAGTGTCCCGAAAGAAGTTCAGCCTGGAGAAAGCCAGGAGAGACAAGGGGTGATGTGGGAGAGCAGGGGCTGGTGGGGGGGGGGCAGAGGTTCTGCAGCAGCCCCATACCCTGGCGTGGGCCCGCCCCGGTCCAGGTTGTACACCTGGCGTGGGTTCAGCAGGTAGTGAAACTTCCTGAGGACTCTGGGAACAGAGAGACAAGAGGAATTCTGTCACTTTGTCACACAGGTGATTCCCACACCAGAAGTGATGCCCCCCAACCCCAGGGGGAAGCTGTTCCCAGGCAGGACCCCACCTACCGCTCCCCTTGCCTTCCTCCACTCTTGGGGTTGACAAACACGAGCAGTGGGTGAGTCCCGGGCTGAGGGCTGATCTGCAGGGCAGAAAACACAGCTGGGAATTCCTGCCTGCTGCTGGCCTCAGTGGCAGAGCCCACCTGCAGGAACCTACCTGCAGCCCTTGCCCATCCACTGTGGTGGAGTTGAACTTGAAGCCCTGGCTGTCCTCGGGGCTGGTGCTGGCAGGGGAGTCACTCTCTGAGCGCCGGCAGTGGGACTGCCTGTCCTTTGGGGAACCGAGGCGTGGATGCCCACACTGCCCAAGGAGCAGTGCCAGCAGCCAGGGGAGGCACATCAGCCTCAGCATTGCCCTGCTGGGTCCTTACCACTGGCAGCGAGGAGGGGGACACTGACCAGGACAAGGGGGGCACTTACCAGCACAACTGGGCAGATAGAGGATGGGAGCAGGATGTGGTCCCGCAGAGGGCCCCCGTCACACTCTGGCTTCACATGGGAGGCACACTTGTTGTGGAGCTGGAGGGGCAGGAGGAAGGGATGTGGAACTGGACAGCTGCCCTCTCAGGACAGGAGCCCAGAGCTGGCCATGCAGGCACTGTGGATGAGCCCCAGCCCTGTGCACTCACCGTGACTTGGCACCAGACGCAGTGCAGGCCAGTGATGCCCTGGTAGCACTTGATGCTCTTGTGACATCTGTCACACTTGGCAGGTGAGTTGCCCTCGATCCAGGTGTGCTGCATCACCTGCAAGGCACGGGGACACCGTGGCACAGCACCCACTGACCCACAGGCATCTCCCTCCTGCTAAGGGTGTCCACCAGGACTTTGGAAGCTTGTCCTGCAGGGATGCTGCTGATCCAATCCAGCCCCTTGCATAGCCCCTGTGCAGAGCCATGGTAAATCTTGGAGCTGGGGGTCATGTGGGTGCCTGGGGACTGGGATGGGGTCCATCCTGCAAGGCTTTGGATGCTGGGAATGCCCATGAGCTGCTGCCCAGGATGTGAGGGGCAAAACCCAGGGGAAGAAGCTGTGGGGAAGCAAAGCAGGAGACCAAGGGGGCAGGACACATCACTCAGAAATGCACCAGCTGCCTACTCACACTTGTGTTCTTCTTGGATTTAACATAGGTGCTGATGCAGGATGCAATGTCTTTGGACACACACCTCTCGTGGACCGTGTACTTGCAGACTGGTGAGAGAGAAAAATCACAGAGCCACAGAATCACCGAGGTTTGAAAAGCCCTGTAACACCCTCAAGCCCAGCTGTTACCCCACCACTAACCCAAGTGCCACCAAGAAGGTGCCAGCATCACTCCCCAGCATGGGGGCTGCCCCCTCCCCACCCAGCCTGCAGCACCTCAGCACTAGCAGGGACCAGTCCCCCCTCCCCAGGGCACACTGGGTGTGGCAGGAGCCCCCAGTGGGGAGTGCAGCAGGGCTGCAGCACTCACAGGAGCAGCAGAGGCCCTGCTTGCGGACCCCCAGCAGCATGGTGCGGCAGAAGTTGCAGTAGGCAGGTTTCTTGAAGTGCTTCAGCCTCCAGGCGTGCTGCCCATCATCTTTCACGTTCTGCAGGAGAGTAGAGGGTGAGGGGGTCACCCTGCTGCCAAGAGTCCCAGCACCCTCAGCCCATCATTTTTATCAACTTTTCATCCCCTACAATCCCCATGGGTGTTTCTGGGGGTTTGCTCCCAGCAGGATCATGGGCTCCCCCTATTCCCCTTCTCTCTTGGTGTTCCCCAGAGCATCCCTGCCACTGCATCCCCCTGGACACATCCAGCTCCAGCTCCCATGGAGCCTTGGCACAGCCCAGCCACAGAGAGGACCTTGGCAGCTGACAGGAAGGTGACTTCACATTTGGGCCAAGCTGCCACCACCACCATGGGGTGACAAAAGCACGAATCTCTTCATCTGGGACCAGGCATGAGTGCTTTGCAGGAGCCAGCTAAAATTCCCTGCTTTCTTCGTTTTTTTTCCTGCCAGAAATCCTGTCCCCCACCCCACCTCTCTAGGGGAATCATGGACACCATGAGCAAAACCACCTTTCCCTGGAAATTATTGCCTGATGGCCAGGGATGCACTTGAAAGAAATGAAGGCCAAAAGGATGAAAAAACAAGACAGAGAAATAAAGGGCATCCCAACAACCCCACCTTTGCTCTTTAAACCTCACTCTTCAAGAGGAGATGCCATTTTAGGTACTCAGGTTTTGATTAAGTGTTCATCCAAGGAGCAAGCCCAGCCTGCTCAGGCTCAAAAAATGAGCTTGGAAAGACTTGGGGGTGAAGGGAGCAGGGTGGGGGTGTCAGCAGGGCCAGTGTGGGGCTGTGTGGTGCTGTATGAGTTTGTGGTCTGTTGCTGGGGGTATGCTGGACCTGCTGAAGCAGGTGTCCACAGGGACACTCACTGTCTCCATCCCCAGCAGCACCAGCAAGGGGATGGTGGTCATGCCCCCCCGGATCCACTCCTCCAGCGTCACAGTCCCATCGTGGTTGTAATCGATCTCTTCCATCATATCCTTCAAGATCTGGAGGAGGGACAGAACGTGGTGATTTGGTGATGCCACCCAGGGCTCTGGCTCTGCCTCCAGCCCCAGCACTCACAGGCTTCAGCTCAGTGGAGTCCCACTCCAGGTACTCAGCCACGTGCACCATCTGGTTGATGATACGATCCAGCTCCTAAGCACCCAGACAAGGGACAGTGTCAGGAACAACTCCAGGCATGAGCAGAGTGTCCAGCCCCAAGCCCCCAAACGCCCAAGGATACCCCAACCCTATCAGTCTCAACAGTAACACCCCAGTCCTCAATGGGTGCTCCTTCTTTTTTCAGAAAAAACCTGCAAGAAAATCTGTAATGGGTTTTCCTTGGGAAAAACTATTCTGATAAACCAGATTTTATTTGCAGCAGGTTTCAAGGGCAATGCCCAAAGAACAAAGAGAAAACATCATGGGAGAAGGAGCTGTGCACAATTTTTTTCTTCCCTGAAATACCATGACCTGATGTAGAGCTACAATTCTTGGTGGGTGGATTTTTCTCTACCTCCTGCTGGATGCAGCAGAGCTGGCATGTGATCCCCAGCTCTGCAGTCCAGCTGCTGCTTTCCTCTTCCCATTCCCTTCCAAAAAGAGATCCCTGCCCCTTTTTGGAGGGCCTCACCAGGGCAGTGGGCACCCCAACAGTGTCCTGCATGTCTCCAACCCTCTGATTAGCCCCTGATTTCTGTCCCAAGGGAAGGCTCACCGAGCTGTCCAGGACACCATTCCCATCGGTATCGTAGAGGCGAAACATAACTGGGGAGAAGAGAGAAGCTGCTGATGATTGGGGCACCTTGGGGTGCCCCAAGCACCCTGTTCCAGGCTGCTGGAGCTTCAGGGTGGGAGCAGCACAGTGCTGGGTGAGCTGTGGGCCCAGGGCTGTGCAGTATCGAGGCCCCTTGGCCAGACAGGAGGAGCAGAAGGGAATGCTGCGTGGTTTTCCCAAGTGGAGCATCCAGCCCTCCACTCGTCCCCAGGTCACCCCTGCAGGTGACACCCCCACAGAGCAGGACCCCAGGGTCACACTTACACTCCAGCTTGTCCTCTGCTCGTCCCCTCTCCAGCAGGGACAGGTAGCAGACAATGTCCTTCAGGTGGACCACCTGGGCCACGGGGGTGGGAGGAGGAGGTGGGGTGGCTTTCAGGGAGCTGGGGCCTTTCCTCAGGCTGAAGGGCAACCTCTTCTCCGTGCTCCTCGTGCCTGGGGACATTGGACCAGGAATTGTCACAGCTCTGGGGCAGGGACCCATTTGGGACTGAGTGACACCACAGGGCCAGGGCTGGGACACAGAGGGGACACAGGAATGGGCACCCAAAGGGCACTTGGGGCTGGGTGCCATTGCAGGTGCAGGGCTGGGCAGTGCCTCTCAGTCCTTGGGGTGCAGACTCCCACACTTCCATCCCTGCAGCTATGGGCAGGATGAGCAGGAAACGTGTCCTGCTGGGAACAAGCACCCACCCAGGAGGAGGGAGAAGCTCAGTGGGCAGCATGGCAGCTTGCCAGGGTGCCAGGACAGCCCATGCTCACTGCCCATGCCAACAGCAGCAGGGATGCTCCTGGCAGAGGGGCCCTTCCTCGGGGGCTGGCAGGGCATGGGGCCCCATTTCCCCCTCCCTACAAGATGCTGCCAGGTAATTAAGACATTGACTGATGGGGACTCTGCAGGACGGGATCAGTAGCCTAAGTTTGCCAAATAAAGGTGTCAGGATGCCAGGAACCCAGTGAGTTTGGGAGGGCACTGCCACCATGCTGAGGGCTTGGCCAGACACTGGAGAGGGTTTGTCACTGCCCTTGTCCCCCTGCAGAGCCCCAGCCAAGCTCACCTGGTGACTGAGGGCTGAGCACAGACACAGAGGAGATCTTGGAAGAGCCTGAGGAGTTGTGAGCAGAAGTGGTGCCAGTGGTGGATTTCTGGGAGGATGATCTGGACCAGCTGGGGGAGGCATTGGGGATGGATGCCAGCGTGAGGGATGCTGGCTGTGGCTCAGCTGTGTTGCTCTGGCAGCTCTTGGGCTCAGGAGTGTGTCTTCCCAGAGCCCCTCGAAGGGTTTTCCCGTTGATCCCTGCAAAGCAGACATGCCCAAGGGCAGTGTGACATCAGGGTGTCTATGCCCTTCCTCCAGGAACTGGCTCTGGGTGTTTGCCTCTCTGCTAGCCCCAGGGCTCTCTGAGGGCACCCCAGGTGGCCCCTCAGCCTCCTGCCTGGCCCAGCAGCTCCCAGCAGTGCTCACATCCCCCAGTGATGGACAGCACAGTGCTCAGGACCAGACAGGGAGCATGTGGAGGATGTGCTCCTCCATCACCAGCCAGACTGGAGGACGTTCTCCCTTTCCCTTTGCAATTTATAGTCCTTTCAGCAGATGTCTCCACAAGCCATGAATCCACGCAGGAAGGGCGGGGGGAAGCAGAAATGGGTGCCTGGTGCACAGGCTACCCTGGCTGCAGCTGAGTGCAGGGGGCTGCTGGCACCAGCACCCCAGACAGAGGCACAGGTCAATCAGCCTGCATGGAGATGCTGACACGGAGTGATTTGAGCTCTGAATCAGAAGTCCCTCTCTGGAGCAGCACAGGGAACCCAAGGGACAGGATGGGGCTGTGATGCCACCCCCTTCATGTGCCACCCCCACCCTCCATTCCCATGGCAGTGTGGGATCAAGCCCAGGGTGCCAGGCTCCCCCAGAGTGCCCAGTGGCTCACCAAGGCTGCTGTGCTGAGACACACCAGGGCTCTGCTGCTGGCTCTCGGGGGAGGCTTGGCAGATCTTACGCTTGAAGGAAATGAAGAGGTGCTGGCAAAGCTCCTCGGGCACATCTGCCTCCAGGTAGGTCTTCATGAAGAGGCAAAACCCCTCGTAGTCGATGGGCTGGGGAGTGGACAGAGGAGGAGGAGGGTGGAGGTGCCCCAGGTCACCATGAGCTGCAGTGAGGGTGGGGCTGCATGCCCTGGGCACCTCAGCTGCAGAGCCCTCCCCAAAACTGCCTGGAGGTAACCTGAAGGGACCCAGAGGGAGCAGAAATGGCCAGTGCCAGTGTGGCTGAGCCAGGGAGCAGGGGCACCAGCCAGGGCAGGAGCTCTGGGAATGGCAGGAAAAGGCAGAGCAGTGGCACCTTCCAGCCCAGCCCCAGCCCCATGGGGGCTCCTCCTCCTGAGGACTCTGTGCCTCCTCCTCCCCTGCTGGGCACTGCCATTGTGTCAGGAATGTCTTCTCAATGGCTTTTGTGAGACATTTTGTGAGACATTGTGGAGTGAGGCTCTGCTGGTACCACGGAATAGCAGGGTACCTTTGTGCCCCTCCTTGCCACGTTCAGCCCACTGATTTTTCTCATTTTGCCTTGATTCTAGTGATTACAGCCCCCATGGAAGGCTCTGTCCTGCTGGCTCACTAATAGATCCCTCTGAAAGCACTTGGAAAAAATAATCCCAGCTTTCTTTGGAGGAGAGTGAGAGGGCACAGAGCTGTCCCATCCCCATGCTGGTCAAGTAATTTGCTTCTAGGGGGAGAATAAATCCCTCCTGGATTCAGCCTGGCAAGGCAATGCCCCAAAAAGCTCTCATTGGGTTGGGGTGGGATGGCCATACAGTGAGAATGGTCTGGGAATGGCTAGGGAGCAAAACCACGGGGAAAGATTGGGGCCAGGCAGCCAGCCCTGCCTTCTCCTGGCTGCTTCCTGCTGTGGGACTGGGCTGGGAGAGCCTGCAGGGGCTGGGAGCTGCCAGCAGCACGGGGGGACACTGCTGGGGACAGGGCCATACCTGTTCAGGGTTGTACCTCGAGAGGACACCGTCCCCGTGGAACTCCTCCAGAACATCCTTGAGCTTCTTGGTGGAGTCTGGGGAGACAAAGGCACCGTGCTGAGCATGGCCCCACGGGGCTGCCTTCCAGTGCAGAGGGCTTTATCTGCTGGGTATACAATTTCTGGATCCTTCTGTGCCTGGAAGAAGCCACCCATGCTCTGCTTCCCCTTCCAGTTTCGGAGGGCAGGGCAGATATGGAAAACTGGCCTGGGAGATTTACATATAGAGAGAACTTCCTCCTAGCAGTATGGAAATAAACACCAGACCCAGAGCAAAGCCAGGAAGGTGTGGAGCACACTCCAGTCCCAGCTGCTCTGGTGTGCTAAGCACACCCCTGGGTGTCCCTGCCCCAGTGCAGGTGGCTGCTGGCACCCCTTGGCATCCCAGGCATCCCAAAAGCTGCCTTGGGCTGCCCCTTGATATCTCCAAGAGGTGCCAGCAGGGAGAAATAGATCTGTATTCACAGAATCATGGAATCATTTAGGTTGGAAAAGCCCTCTAAGACCATCAAGTCCAACCATGAACCAGCACAATTCTGCTCACCACTAAGATAGAAATGTCCCACACCTCCATGGCTTTTAAATACCTCCAGGGATGGTGACTTCACCACTGCCCTGGACAGCCTGATCTTGACTACCCTTCTGGGGAAGAAATTTTCCTAAATATCCAATCTGAACCTCCCCTAGTGTAGCTTGTGGCCATTCCTTCTTGTCCTATCACCGGATTAGTCCTTTCACAAAAGTAGTAAAGACTTTCCCTGGCTGAGTGTCCTTAGGGCTGGAGTGTCTGGAGGGACATTCATCCTTCCAAAAGGAAAAACCAGAAAAAAAGATCAAGGTGAGTGAACATTCAGCCCTCACCTTCACACACACCTCTGGGGATGTGCATTTAAAAGGTTCTCAGACACACCAGCCTTGTTAATTACTGTGAAATCCTCTCTCCATGTGGGGGCTGTGCTGGCTCTGATCCCCCAGCCCTCTGCTGGGGACAGCACTTGGCACAGGACCACAACTGTCTGGGATGTCTGGGGCACTCAAGGAGAGGGATCCTGGCCCATCTCAGAGAACCCCCAAATCCTGCTCCCCAGCTCAGTGCTGAGCCATCCTACAGGGGAGGAGGCAGCTCTAGTGTGCTGGCCACACTTTGATTAACAAAACAAAGATGCCATCAGTGTTCTGAGTCCGGCGTTACAGATGGTGCTTTATGGTCTGGAAAGCAAAGCCCATCATCCTGCAGAGAGGCAGAACGAGATGCAGAGAGGGATACTGCACACACAGCTCTGCCTGCAGCCCTGCCTGAGGTCTCTGGCTGGTGGGCAGGAGCGTGGGGAACATGAGGAACTTGTCCCCAGCCTCACCCTTGTGATGTGTCCCCAGGGACAGCCTCAGAGAGCTCACAGTGTGCCCTTTGCCTCTCAGTCATCTCCCATCCAGCCTGCCCAGCCCAGGGTTATGCCAGCTCTGCAAAGCAACACCCTTGTGATTTTACACCCCTTCTCCCTTCATCCTGTGGCTTTCCTGCCCCACCCTGCCCTGCTCTCAGCACCACCATGGGCTGCACCACTTCTCCATCAACTGCTGCAAAAAGCACGCCCACGCTCCAGCTCCCTGCCAGGCAGGACCTCAAGGACCTGGTTTGGGATCTCTGAGCTTTGCCCAGGCTCTCTCTCCAGCTTCTCCCAGCTCCAGGACCCCTTTTGGTGCTGCTGCAAATCTCCTTTTCTCGGCAGGAGCTGCAGCAGAGCAGCTCTGCAAAAGCACTGAGGAAAATTACCGCAGAGGGCTGGCAGCCCAAAGCGTGCTGTGGAGCAGCTCCTGTGTTTGGGAAAATCCAGTCTGCTCTCCTGGTTGGCATTTCACTCTGCTGAGGAACGTGGGAGCCAGCCGCCTTCAGACGGACTGAGCCGAGCTCACGTGTCCGGCCCCAAAGCTCAGCTTAAATCCTCCTGGGCAGGCAGGCATGGGGACCCCAGCTTAGGGTATGTTAGACTTTTCCAGCCAAAATCTAAGGAATCGCCTGGTTTTCCAGGAGGACACTAAGGAGAGGGAGCTGGCCAGCCCAGCACAGACCAACAGGACTGTTGAACCAGCTCTGCTCATCCCAGGAGGGCACAGGGTACTCACAGTCCGTGTACTGCTGCAGCTGGGCAAACTCAGCGGGGCTGAGCGAGATCCACATGCCATCACTCATCTTTGGGCAGCAGGAACGTGCTGGGGGCCACCAGGCTCAGTGCCACACAGCAGGCTCAGTGCCACAGGTCACACTGGCACAGCCAGGGGCACGGGGGGCTCTCGGAGTGCTGGCATCGTTCTGGGAGAAGCCAGAGCTTCAGGGCACCTTCAGTCAGCACCTTTCTCCCTGCAGGGGACAGAAACAGAGGAGGGGGTCAGTGGTAGGCACAGACTGGGTCCTGCTGCCACAGCTCCCAGGGACAGTCACCTTCACTAGTGGGTCTGTGGGTGTGTGAGCTTGGAATTGGGGTGCCAGGGTGTTTTCCCACTGCAGACATGGGGGATCTGTACTCCAGGGAGCAGGAGCATGCAGTGAAACAGGGGTGAGCACAAGGAGGAGCACAGGGCACCTGGCTGTGTGAGCATCCTCAGGGTCTGGTGTCCTCCTGTGCCATGAAACCAGCCTGGAGCCACCCACCCACAACAGCCACAACTCCCGCTGGCCACGGGGTGTGGCTGACAGAGGTCAAGCAAACGCCTTGGGCAGGAAAGGAACTTGTCACCCCCAGCATTTCCTCTGGGGAACCCACCATGGGGAGAAGGAAGGGCACGATAATTTAAAGAAGATGCAAAAACTGGAGGCAGGGAATACAAGAGGGTATTAATATGCAGCTTACTCCGGCACCTTTGAAGCTGGTGTTTACTTCCAGAGAATCATTGTAAGTGACAATCTACAGTTTTTCCCTTTTCTACAAGTGAAAAACCTGTGCCACAGAAAATCCCTGACCAAAGGGCCCTCTCCAGCCCACCCATTTATAGGCTTCAAAATGTATTAGGTTTTTTTTCATTTAACCGAATTGGTCATCAGGCAAAGGATTTTGGAGGAGGTGGTTGTTCTCCAAGGAGTTTGATCTCCATTTTAGGGCTGTTTCCCTGCTAAATGTTGACTCCCAGTTTCCAGCAGCATGAGCTGGACTGGATTGGAGAAAGCAGAGCAAAGATGAGCTTGGGATGATGCTTGGGGAGCACCCACATCCCCCAGGTGGCTGCACCTCTCAATTCACAGGAAAACCTCTTTGATTAAGATGAACAAGTAATTTTGGGGTGCTGTCAGGTCCCACATGCCACACCAGCCACACACAGAGTCCCTAGGGGCATTCACATACAGGGGTGCACCAGGAGCATCACTTCACCCCTCATCCTCAGGACTTTGCCCACATTTCTCTACTAGTGCTTTTTCAGCTTTATATTCAGCTGCTGAAAATGCTCCAGGCCAAGATACGGCCCCAGGGGCAAAGCCTGGTGTTGGCAGAGGAAGGAGCAAACCTTCTTTGGGGCTCTGGGGAGGATGGTGACCCCTGAGGAAAACAGCACAGGGCTGAGCATCTGCCTGGATGGCTGCCAAGGAGTTTTCCAGCTGCACACCAAGAGAGGAGCCCAACAAACCCTGGCCATGCATTTGCAAGAGTTAAATGTCACAGCTCTCCTTAGCCCTGTTCAGTCCTTTCCTCCCAGCAGCACAAAGCCACTGGGGGCTTGTTCCATGGTCTGGGGCTTGTTCCATGGTCTGGGCTTCTTGGCTGCTTCTGAGGCTGCCTGGAGGGCTGTGGGGCTTGGGGACCCCACAGGATGCTGATCCTGCCCAGGGCTTGAGCAATGGCTGTGCCAGGACAGGGAGCAGTGCCCTGGGGCACTCATGGTGGGATAGCACACACAATCCTGGGGAAAATCTCACCTTCCCACCCTCACTGGGGCCCTGCAGCCCCCTGGCAACTCGCCTCCAGCCTGTGACTGCCCTGGCAGCTCTTTGTCCCCATGCCACCAACCAGGGACAGGCTGGATGCAACAGTGGTATGGCTGGGGAAAAACCACCCACACTGGTATTAGTTTTGTGGGAATCTTCATCTTGATGAAAGCACAAGCAAGAACATGGTGTTTGCTCCGCTCCTGGATGATGGGATTGTCCCAAAGTACCCCCGAGGCTGGTCCAGAAGAGCTCAGTCTGTAATAAATGCTCAGGAACGCACACAAACCCTGTTTGATTTGATCACAACCTCTTTTTTATCCTCAGCTTACCCACGGAGAGGCTGAGAGAGCAGAACTAGTTAGAAGCAAAGGCAAAGGGGGGGACCTGGCTGGCTCCAGCTCCCAGGAGGAGTTTGGGGGCACTGAGCCCTCCCACAACCGAGGGCAGCAAAAATATCCCTGGGGCCAGGTGGCAGGGCAGCACAAAGCACCAGAAGGAAAGTAAAGCAGAGCTAATTGGGCCATCCCAAGGGGCTTTCCCCCAGCAATTGCTGGAATAACAAATGCCACTCCTGGCACGTCAGCCTTGGATTTCAGGAAGGGCAGGGAAAAAGCCTCCTCAGGAATCCAGCTGCTCCTCGTTGGGCCGCCCTCTGAATTGTCAGCGGCAAATTATGTTCTATTAAATCAAATTTGCCTCTCGCTAAAAATAGCTCCCTACTAGTGTTACAAATAACACCGGATTACCCTGCCTGGAGGCTCTCACCGGGACACAGCCCCTGTCCCCCTCCTTGCTGTGTCCCTGCCAGCCCTGAGCTGAAGCAGCTCAGGAAAGGGGCACCTTGGACCCTCCCCAACCTTCCTGGGGGAATCAGCAGTGCTGGAGCTCTTGGGAAGCTGCATGGAACATGCTGGCAGCTCCAGTGATGGAAGAGGTGCTGTCAGAGCATCGGTGGGTGCAGCTCCACGGGAGCCAGGGCCCAGCCATGTAGGGCCTGAAACACATCAACCAGGGAAATGCCAGGCAGGAGTTAGCCATGGGCAAGCAGAGCCTGGACATGGGGCAGGACCGAGCCACGGGCAGTGGAACACGTCAGCACCCCTGAGAAAGGGCTGTCCGTGGAGTATTCAGGGATGGGGGACTCCCAGAAGCAGCAGTGGGGTGGCAGAGGAGCTGTTTTCCAGCTCCTGCATCCCACAGCACAGTGCTCTGGGGGTCACTTTGGGATGGGGAGGACTCGTTCTACTGCCACCCACCTGGTCCCCCAGGACCACAGCTACTGATGGGCACCTAACCCTGCCCATGCTGAGGCAATGGGTTGATGGGTTGGCAGCTTCCAGGTGCTGGCAGAGCCTCCAGCCCCCAGTCAGCATCACAGGAGTGTGATGGGGCTGCAGCACATACCCCACAGATGGCTTCAGATGCCCTTTGGGATGGAAAAGCATCAGCTCCTTGAGGTGCAGGAGGTGGCACGAGGAGGCATCACTCCTGCTGAGCACACACACACGTGCAGAGCTGTGGCTCCCTGGCAGCAGAGGGATACAGCACAGCAGGATGCTGGGCTCTTCCCTGCATCCCTGCCCGGGCCTGCAGAAGCCACAGTCACGTGCCACATCTCCTGGGGCAGAAGCATGGCAGGTCCCTGCAGGAATGGCATTTTCCAGGCCTCCCCCACCATCTTTTGGAAAGATCAGCCTATTTTTGTGTTGGATGGGGAGAGGCCCCTGAGGCGGTGGGTGGAGTATAAATCCCTCCTGTCCCACTGCAGCAAACAAACCCCAACCAAGTCACGCTCAAACTATTTTCTGCAGCGACAGGAGAAGGCGCTTTCCTGCGTGTTGCCAGCCCAAGAGGACACTCAGGATCGGCTTTTTCCATTCTCCAAACCTGTTGCTGTCCACACATTGTCCTCACCTTCTGACCATCCACCAGACAGAGCAAGGCACGCTGTCCAGGTACCTCACACCAACTTAGCTTTGGATGCTGAGCACCCTCGTGGCACCAGGGTGATAAAAGGTGCTGCCAGGGGTGTCCAGAGCATCTGTGCTCTCCCCCACAGTGACACAGGGAGAGGTGGGTGCCCATAAACAGCCCTGCAGCCCCAGGGTTGGGCTGTGGCTGTACCCAGCTGGGTGCTGGGAGAGCTCAGCTCCGCCTTGTGACAGCAGGGACCCAGCAGAGCCTCCCCTGGAACTCGCCCACCCACCAGGGCCACAGCTCAGCTCACACCCCAGAGACACCAACAACTTCCTGACTTACTGTTGATGGATTTTTAGAGAACAGTTTTGCTGGCTGAGCTCGGAGCAGGCTGGATCTGAGCTAGGATATCTTCAGAGCAAGAGCCATGACCCTTCCAAGTCCCAGTCAGACCAGACCTTGCCCCACAGAAAAGCCCTTTGCCACACCAGAGAGGGAAGAAAATGCTGGCCCTGCAGCCTAAGGACTGGGATCCTCCCCAGAATCCCACCTCCATCACCTTGCACCTATAAGCCCAGGACTTCAGGACACCTACAAACCTGTCAGACAGAAGCCCTGGCTCTCCCTCCCTGCAGGAATCCTTGGCCATGAGTTCCATGGGTTACAACCACACCTAGTGTGGGATAACACTGCTTCCCGATAGCTTTGGAATACATTCCTCCCTTTCATCCCCAACACAACCTGCAGAACAAGTCACATCAGCCCCTTCCCCAGGCCAGCCACACGAGCACCACCTCACTCCTGCTGCCTTCCAAAAAACAACGGCCCCGGCAATTTTTACTTAACAAGAAAAGACACTAACGAGCTTTTCCGGCCTGGCAACACACGGGAACAGCTGGATTGGGCTGTTCTTCTGCCCAGCCAAAGGTCGGGTGCTTTTATAGCCAGGCTGAGAACCAACACACTCTGTGACACCGAGGGTGCTGTACGGTGCTGTAGGGCGGTGTAGCCCCCTGGGTGCTGGTTGCCATCCTCCTCACCCTGGGGACAAGGGTCGCTGCCCTCTCCTTACTCCACCCTTCGGGAAGCTTTTCCCGAAGCTTTTCGGAAGCCTGGGAACCCAATACCCCAAGCCCAGCGCTGCCCCATTCCCTCAGCGCCTGCACCGCTCCCTGCACGGCTCGGGAAGGGGTCAGGGCTGGCCCGGGAGAGGGTCACGGACTCCGAGCGGGTCCCGCGTGGGGTGGGGGATTTGCCACGACGGAAAGGGGTGATAAGCCCACCGGGGTCCCCGCCCAGCCCCGCGTCCCCCCAGCGCTGTCTCCTTACTTGGCGGCGGCAGCGCGGTGCCATCGGCGGGACCGGCCGGCGGCTGCGGGGCTGGCGGTGCCGGGAGCGCTGCACCGAGCCCGGGAGCGATGCACAGAGCCCGGGAGCGCTGCACAGATCCTGGGAGCGATGCACAGTGCTGGGCTGGCGATGCCGGGAGAGCTGCACAGATCCCGGGAGCGCTGCCCAGCCCGGGATCGGCGGTGCCGGCGGCTCCCGGCGGGGCGGGGATGGAGGATGCGAACCGGCCCGCCCCGCCGCTCCGATCCGCTCCGCCTCCGCCGGCACCGGGCGGCCGGGCCGGGAGGAGGAGGAGGAGGATGAGGAGGAGGAGGAGGAGTTGGAGGGAAGAGCCCGGCGGCCCCGACCGCGCCCCCGCCCGGAGCAGCAGCCGGCTGCGGGGGCGGCGGGAGACGTGTTTCCACGACGAAACTCATTTGTGATGAATTCCCACTTCCCCACAGCCGCAGGGTTTCCCCCGCTTCCCCTCCGCACTGCCCTGCAGCCCCGATGCTCTCTTGTCCTGTGCCTGTCTCCATCCCCAACCCTAACCCCATCCTTGTCCCCATCCCCTCCTTCACCCTCATCCCCATCCCCATCCATATCTTCACCCCATCCTTGTCCCCATCCCAGTCCCCATTTCACTCTTCCTCCCCCTACACCTCGGTCTTTCAAACAGTTTCACCCATGGCAAAGGTTGCTCTTTCCTCAGGAACAGAAGAAACCACTGAAAACAAACAAACAAAAAAATGCCAAAACAGATAAAAAGCATTTTTATTTTCTTTCCATGACGCGTCTGCCTGCCTGCTTGGGAGTGACACTATTTCAGGCATGTCTATTATTTATGTTTCGCTATATTTATATTAATTAGAGACGTGATCCATGCACGTAGTTCTCCGACTTCAAAAAAAGCAAAAGAAGGGGAGTGACAGCTGGGACTGAACTTTCTTGAGAGAAACAGGAGCAGGTTCCACAGCCATGGCTGTACATTGCACACCAGTCCTAGATGATGTTTGATCTCTACATGGGGCATCTCTCCAGTCCCAGCCCCACTTTCCCTCCCTCTCTTCTGGCTGGGACCCCAGAGAGATGGGTTGGGGCTCTTGGCTGGGATGCTGAGAACGACAGAGTCATTCCAGAGCCACACCACTTTTAGGGGAGACAGAATCACAGAATCATTTAGGTGGGAAAAGACCACTAAGACAGTCCAGCCATTAACTTTTGCTTAGTCTGTGCCTGGGAAAGAGGAGCAACCCTTCAAAGAACTGACTGGTCTCTGATGCTGGGCTGTGCTGAAGCACAGAGAAGTCTCACACCCCAGAGCAGGGAGAAGGGACCTGCTCCCATCCCTGCCAACCATCTCCCTCAGAAGCTGTGATCTGTGTCAGCCCTGAGCCAAAGCAGGTGACATCTCCTCTCCCCTGAGTGTCCCAGCCCTGTCCTTGTCCTGTCTGTGCTACTTCTCCATCCCAGGGATGGGGATTGGGTTGGGGATCAGGATGAGGATGGAGAAGTGGGGCCTCAAGGCATAGTGAAGGGAAAGCAGGGTAGAAATTCATAATAAATGAATTTTATTGTTATCAACTATTGCATGGAGGCAACATATGGGTAAGAGGAGAATGAGGATGAAGAAGTCTCCTGGCCAGATACTGTTGCTGTTTGCATCCAGGGTGTCAGGGCACATGGTCTCTGGGCTGGTGAAATTCCTCCTGCAAGGGCTCAGCTGGTAGACAGGGAGTCCTTTTCCCAAAAGAAATTTCACATCACCAGATGACACCTTTCCCAGCTCAGGGCTGATCCCAGCCCTCCCAGGAGCAACACACTCAGGATGCATTATTACCTCCTGCCATAATTTCCAGCAGTCTCCCAGAGTTTTCTAAATGGCCAGGAGCTCTCACAGGTTTTCCAGGTTTCTCACAGGTTTGGAATGGCCCCACAGGAGTGGGGCATGAATATTTTTTGCAGGCAGGGTGGCCAGCTCAGTCATGAGAAGCTGCTGGCCCAGTGAGATGCTGGAGTCCTCCACTCTGCCTTGGCTTTGCTAATGCTCTGCCAGGGCTATTGCATCTGAGTATCCCTTCCAGGGATTAATTAGTAAATTAAAAGGGTAGAAAGACCAAATTATTATGGTTAGGCACAAGCCTAATGGTGATGATGTCTCTCTCTTGCAGATCTGTGTGCTGTGTCCTGACACACTCCCAGTCCCTAAAAGGGCTGAAGCAGCAGATTCACCCCCCAGATTGATTCCCTTAGTGGGACACTGGGGTCAGCTTTGGGAGGAGGAGGGGTAATCATCACTGATACCCAAGTCTGAAAGCCCTGACCATGCAACCACAGTGCTCCACAGCTGAGGGAGGAGCAGGATCCCTGTGCTGGGGTGGCAGTGACTGTGGGCCAGGGGTGCTGCAGGAGCTGTGGAGCCTCTGAGCACTGCCTCTGCTCATGCAGGAGGAAAAGCCCAGCTTGGAGAAGCAGGAGGGACAAGGTGCCAGCATGGGGATGCCAGTTTCCCAATATTCTCCCTGCTGTGCTCCCTGGGATGACCCACCACCCACCAAACTCCCTACAGGTGTGTCTGCAGGTGCCCCCTGGCACAACACCTCTGCCAAGCCCTGTGCCTCAAGGCCAGGTCTGTCCAAACCTCACTCTCCAGGTTAAGGCGAGTGATGGGTTAATGAGAGCTGCAGCCCCATTTTCCATCCCTGTCCAAAAAAGCCATTACATTTTGCCTGGCAAAAATTGCTCTTTTTAAATCTGAGTCACTTATAATTCCTTTTCTTGAAGCTCAGTGGTTTCTTCTTTTTCACTGGTTGCCCCTGGCAGAGCTCAAGCCCAGCAGGGATCATCAGAGGAGGGGATGAACCTTCCCTGGCCACCCTGGACACACAGATCCCACAGAGGTGATTGCTCTGCACAGGATGGGCTCTGATCCAGCCTTATTTTGGGAGCACTCAAAGGGAAGAAGGTGCTTTTTTCAGCATGACAAGAAAAAGAGAGGTTTCAAATGTTTTTTTTTTATCACCTGGGCAGATTTGGGAGATTTTTATCAGCTCTCATCTTGGTTTAAGTCTGGTTAATTTTCTCTTGAAATGTTGGCCCAAGGCAACGCCAAGGCTGGCTGCTGACTCAGTTGTAGCACTGCCTCCCCTCCTGGGCTCTGTGACGTAGGAGAGAAGGAATCCCAAGCAATTATGACTTGATTATTTTACTGAACGTGTGATTCCAAATGGGAACTGCAGAGCAACGAGCACTGCAGTCAAGATAAAATTAAAATGAGCCCAGGCTCCCCCAGTCCCAGCTCTCACTCCAAAGACAAACAGCTGCTTGGGAAGCCCTTCACAGCCCAGTTATTTCTCAGTGACCACAGGAAAAGTGATAAAAACTCCATAAAACCAGAAGAAATTTCCAGGATGATTTTTTTGTACAGTTCTGCTCAGTACAGTTCTGCTCCCTGGGAGATGGGTGGTTGCCAGTATTATATTAAGTCTCAGTGAGCCTGGAGAGAGGTAGATTAGGTTGGAAATTAGAAAACACTGCAGGGATGGGATGTCCCCTGAGAGAGACCTGGCTGAAGAGAAAGGAGATGCCAATGTGGCTAAACTGGTCCTTTCCCAGCTGCCAGTCATGGAGATTTGGGTGTCCCTGGGCATTGTGCTGGGGCTCCTGCATGCAGTGACATGAGCCAGTGGCAGGGTGGGGCCCTCACTTGCTCTTTCACTATTGTGGATTTTCCCAAAGAACTTGGTGTCGCCCCAGCAGGCTTTTCCCAATCCTTGGGGTGCTGAGCATCACAGAGGAAACAACAGCTTGGCTGCTGGCTGCCAGCTGACCCCATCCCTGCCTCTGCACCTGGGGAGCAGCCTGCACAGCCCTCCTGCAGAGCATGACCTCTAGGCAGGATGGCTCTCTGGAGGGTGAAATAATTCTGATTTGGGAAGCCACGGAGCTGACAGGAAGTGAGAGAGAGTTGCAGCAGCACAGTCAGTGCAGCACACATCCATAGCAGTGCCAGCAGCAGCTCTCCAGGGCTGGGTGGCTCTTGCCCAAGCTCACAGAGCCAGTCTGCTGTCAGGGAAAGATGCTGTGAGTCAGGGATTTTGGAGAAGTGGCGTCTTCCCGAGGCTGGAGGAGGACTCCATGCTCTCAGCATGGAGCTTTGTGATCCATGGCTGCCTCTGAGCCCAGGAGCTCAGTACAGGCTGGGGAAACCCAGGGGAGGGAGCTGGGAGATGAGAGTGGTGTTATGGGGTGAGTCAGAGCACCCGTGGGTACTCCTAATTTCACCCCTACCCTATTTCCCCTCGAGTGACCTTGAGCTGTCAGGTGATCATAGAATTACAGAAATGCTGAATGATTTGGGTTTGAAGAGACTTTAAAAGTCATCCAGTTCCAACATCTCATCCCCACAGATGGAGACACCTTCTGCTAGACCAGGTTGCTCCAAGCCTCATCCAAACTGGCCTGAAACACTTCCAGGGAGGAGACATCCATATCTTCTCTTGGCAACCTGTGCCAGGGCCTCACCATCCTCATAGGGAAGAATTACTTCCCCAAATGCAGCCTAACCCTGCCCTCTGGCAGTGTAAAGCCATTCTGCCTTGTCCTATCACCTAGCCCTGTCCTTGTCCAAAGTCCTTTTCCAGCTCTCTTGGAAACACTTTAGGTACTGAAAACCCACAATAAAGTCTCCCTGGAGCCTTCTCTTCCTCAGACTAAACAATCTACATAATTTCCTCATAGGAGAGGGATTCCATCCCTCCAACCAACTTTGTGGCCTCTTCTAGACTTGTGATAGCCAGAGTGACAACATGACAGCTCATGATACTGTCACAGCATTCTGCCATCAGAACCCACGGGCAGAGAGCATGAGGTTCTTTTAGCCTAGTGAAAAAAAATCCCAAATATAACAAACTACATGGAAAACCCCCTCTTGTACAGGGATACTGATGTATCATCTGCAGCCTCAAGCGTCCAGTACTGGGGGTGACACTTCACTGCACACCCATGGGTGCCTCCATCACCAAGAAGGGAGGAGGAGGGCAAGGGAAGAGCAGGGAGCAGATTTGGGGTGCAGGAATCCATGCAAAAGAGCCCCAGCTCTGTGTCCTCAGGGCAGGCATGGGAACAGAGGGATCCTGCATCTCTGGCTGCTGCCTTGCTCACAGAGTGTGAGGAGAAGAGCAGGGAAGGGAGCACAGGAGCTGTCAGATGCTGTTAGTGGTGTGACACCTCTTAATAAGGCCCATCTGCCTGCAGACCTGATTGGGAATGCTGCTGCCAAGGTTCTACAATCAGCACTAATAAACACGCTGGGGCAGCATTTGGCACCACGAGCTCCAACACCCCAGCGTGACAGTGAGACAATCAGGACTGCAACAAAAATCCTCGCTGCAGCACAGAGCTCCTGGGAAACTCTTTGCATCTTTTGGGATGTGCTGATGCAGCTGTGGGTCACTTCTGGTGGTGTACCTGGTTCCCACAGACACCCATCTTACCTGGGAACATGCACATGGATTGTGCATCCTCAATCAAAAGACTGAACAGGTTTTCCACCAGCCTTTCAACCATGAAGAGGTTTATCTGAATTTCCATCCTTCTTGTCCTGCTTTGCTGCACCCCAAGGGACACAGGCAGCTGCTCAGTGAGGCAAGAACTGTGAGAAGGAAATCCCTGCCTGTGGGAAGAAGGATTGTGAGGGGATAAAATGTGCTGTGGCAAACCCCTGTGTCATCCCAGGGCAGCACGTGCAGGAGGGCACCGCACACAGCGTGTCTGGGAGGGAGCAGCTGGGCCTGTAGGTGTGGAACAGCAGCAGAAAGAAAGCCCATGTGATTTGGGAAATGCCACATTTGGGGATGATGAAAGGGTAGGGTTGAGTCAAGTGGCTATTGATGAATCACAGGGCTGTAGGGAACACGCTGGTGGGTGTTGAAAACACTCTGCAAAGCTTGGCTCAGCTGCGGCAGACATTTGGGCGTGCAGGAACGTGCTCAGCTGCCTCTTCTGAGGATTTTCCCACCAGAGCTGGGGATACCTGGTGGGATCAAGGGGAACCAAACCCCACAGTGTCCATGGGGGGGTCCCCTGCACACTGGCACCCCCAGAGCAGGGGAAGGGATCAGTGGATGGGCGCCTTGGCACGGAGCATGTGGTGCCAGCACGGCGTGTTGGTGTGAGCTGAGCTTTGCCATGAGAGCCCTGCCCAGGGAATGCTTGGTGCCACCCCCAGCTCCTGGGCCCTGCAGAGCTTGCCCAGATGCTCACCTTGCCTATCTTGCTCCCTCAGATGATTTGGCCTCTCTTGAGTGAGCAAAATTAAACTAACTTCATTAGAAACCCTCTTGAGTCTGGAGCACCAGGCTGCAGGGGACAGTGAGTCTCTGCTGGGCATAGGGGGGTCCCCAAATCAAAGGTGCTGATCCTGTGCATCCCCACAGACCTTTGACAACAGGTGGCCCAGCCTGTTGTCCCCAGTGAGGCTCCCCTTCCCCAGAGCCACCGTGCTGGGGTGCAGCTCTGTCCCCAGCACTGCCCCAGCGAGGGCTGGCTGAAGAGCTCCTCACTGCCAGCGATAAGAATCGCTCTAAGTACACACTTCCTTAAATCCCTTGAACTCCTGAATTAAAATACGGATGTGGGATTTAACTTGGAAGGTTTTTGAAGGAGATATTTTTGTTATATATCATCATGCGTGTCACGAGCCCCAAATATTTGGAAGGGCTGTATAAATAACTGTGTGATCACCTTTTCTCATCTGGCTTCTGCCTCTCCCTATCCCACAGCTGCCACGGAGCAGGGAAATGTGCGTGGCACTCGGGAACCTGCAAGTTTACACTCAGTTACTTTCATGAGAGACTTCTTGAGTTTTCATGAGAGGTGCTGTCACAAGACTTGTTTCATCTGAAAGGAAGGAGAGGAGAGGAGAGGAGAGGAGAGGAGAGGAGAGGAGAGGAGAGGAGAGGAGAGGAGAGGAGAGGAGAGG
>JAOTQP010000469.1:4098343-4129219 GCA_026413545.1 Cichladusa arquata
GAGGAGAGGAGAGGAGAGGAGAGGAGAGGACAGGACAGGACAGGACAGGACAGGACAGGACAGGACAGGACAGGACAGGACAGGAGCAGGGTTCATGAGCATGCTGCTTCCCTGAACATCCATCACACACCTGCAAACTGTCAGGACAAAATTGTTGATGCTGAAACACCGTCTGGGACAAAACACATACTGGGAGCTGCACCATGCACTGGGCAACAGTCGTGTCAATCCCAGAACTCCTGGCATATGAAATCCTAGAATAATTTTTATTACAGAGGCAAAATAAGCCAGAAGCTGTTTCCCACCTTGACAGCTGAACCAGCCAGGGACATGGCTGGCGTGTCCCACATGTCCCACATCCTCATCCCCATCACCCCAGAGCAGCAGCCAGTAGAAATGCCCCAAGGCCTGCACCCCAAAACTGCCCTCCTGGTCCTGAGCTGGGGGGCACCCTGAGTGATTTTTTTTCCAAAGCTACACCAAGAAGATGTTGCTATTAAAAGACTTTCTGGGTCTATGATGTGAATCCTCAGGCAGACAGCTTATCTTGGGTTCAGCTTAAACCCCTCCATGCCAGGCTGCCGCAGCCACCAGGAGAAGAGAAACATTTGCCATATGCTGAGGGATTACTGTATAAAATTGAGATGCTTGGCTGCATGCCAAGGCACAGGGTTTCCAAATAGAGTCTGAATCCTGGACAGAAAAGTTCCAACTAAATATAGACATGACAGCCTCAGAGTTGACTTTTTTTTTTTTTTTTTTGTTTGAGTTCACTTAAAATAGCGTGTTGAGGGTTTTTTTGTGCCCTGCTGAGGGGGCAGGTAGAGGCATGTTTACAAACACAGTTGCAAACCCAAGGACATGGTGGGATGGGAATCTTGGATGGTCCTGAGGCTGGGGTGGATGCTGGTGCAGAGCACTCAGGCTGTCTCCAGCCCTTGGGGAGGAATCAGGCGAGGTGTCCTCTTTCTCACACCCTGCCCAGAAAGGTCTATCAGCCAAAAAAACATTGCAGGGAGCCAAAAAATTTGGGGCCCACGATGACACGGGACAAGACAAGTGGGTGGCACTTGTGGAGATTTGCTCACACACAGCTCAGCAAAGAGCAGCTTTGCTGGGTGGTTTCAGAAGAGCCAGCCCTGCTGCTGGGAGTCAGCAGTGGTGGAAAGCTGAGAAGAATTCAGCAAGGAGATGGTGCTTTCACTTGGAAAAGGCGGTGTGGATTTTCTGAGCTGTCAGCCCTGCTCACACCTTTTGGAGATGTGGGCTGGATTACTCAGCCATAGAACTACTGCAGCAAAGAAAAATTGAAGCCCAGCACCAGGATGGATCAAGGGATCTCAGTGGCTTTGGGATGCAGCTGCTCTGGGTGCAGTAAGTGAAATACTTTTGCAAAAGGCCATAGAAAAAGCAACAAAACCTAAATATCTGGGATGGGAAAGCAGGTGTTGGATGTGCTCTTCACACCCAGCATGGAGTGCTGGGAAAAAGAATTGGAGGTTGGAGAGAACACATCCACCTGTGCTTGAGGCAGTGGGATGCTGGAAGCTCTTTAAACGTTTGGAGGAGAAAACTCCCAGAAAGCTGTAAGTCATTGGCTGTCTAACATCATATATATATAAAACATAATATGAGAAAATATTGTTTATAGGCTTGATGACAGAAAGGAGGTGAGACAAGCCCCTACATGCATGTTGGCTTGCACAGTATCCACAAAGGGCTGCCCAGTACCTTTGCATTCCAAGCAGGAATTTATTTAAGGGTCCACAGCTCCCAGGACAGCTGGTAGAGATAAAAATTAAGCAGATGTCTGAGACAGGCCTTAAATGAGGGTGGCCCTATAAAACATAGGATGTAAAACATAGGATGTCTTAGTGTCAAATTATCAGTTGCCCAAAAGGAAAAAAAAAAGGTTTAAACTAATATAACAAGGCAGGAAAGTGGCTGAAGTGGGATCCCACTCCAGCAGAGCTGCCAGGAGGAAGAAGTCCGGCTCTGTAAAATTCCTGTTCCTAAACAATAGTGCTGGGAAGGTCGGTGACACAGGGGAGGTAGGGCTAATAATAACAAATACTGTTAGAGTTATACCTTACATAGAGAAAACTGCACTGGAACTGGCTTTCCAAGAGCCCAGCACAAAGCTTTTGTTTAATTTATGGGGCTCAAGCTATTTTTAGCTGGCAGATCCTTGGGGTTTTATCTGGGATCGCTGCTCTGAGCCAGCAGCTGGAACATTTTAATTGTTTGCTCTGGATTTAGGGTGGATTTTTTTTCTACAGGGAGAAAGAGGAAAGCAGGTGTTGGGGTCTGACCTCGCTGAACTCCAGATTTCTCTGGCAGCGCCTTCTGGAGTGGGGAGAGCAAGTGGGTGTCAAAGCAGCTCTCTGCATCCTGGGAGGTTTTTTGGGGTGGTGCTGGGGGGGTCATCAGATGGAACCCCTATCCTCCAGTCCAGGCAGCACCCCACATTCAGCCCCAGCCCCTGCCCAAGGCCAGCAGCCAGCAGGTGAGACAGTGGCTGGGGGACACCGTGTCTCCCCATCCTCTGGTTGCTATGGATGTCTAAAAATAGCCCGGGCAGTCCAACCAGGAGGGAGCATCCCCTTGTTCCAGGAAAGCCAGCGGCGCTCCAGGCGCTGGGGCGGTGCTTTGTTAGTCAGGAAAGCCCTTTGGTATCTGCCTGGAGCTGGATGTGAGAGGAGCCATCTGCTCGGGGGCAGGAGGTGTTTACGGCAGCCGGGGCAGGGACAGCCTCTGCGGAGCCTCATCGCAGCTCTGCCCTGCTGGCACCCCTGCCCTGCTCGGAGCGAGGCAGACGGCTCTGTTTATGCAAACACCGGGGCTCCCAGCGCAGCGCAGCAATCCGTCCTGCCTGCTGGCTCCGAGGGCTGGCACGCTGGGGTGACAGCGGGATGCCACGTGCTGGGGTGGTGGCACTGCCATGCAGAGCACTGGGAATGCTGGCAGCCTCTCCAGGGCTGTGCCCCTGGGGGCAGAACCGCTGTCCCCATAGGGGATCCGGGTGTGGGGACACCACAGCACCAGAGGGTATTTTGGGGTTTCCTGTTCCACTATGCTCAGGGCTGCAGGCAGACACCTCTCCCTGTGCTCATGTGAGTTGAAGAGACAGAAAGGAGGCAATTGAAAGCAAAGCAAAACACCTGGGCCTTGAATACGCTCCCAGGAGAGGGTGAAGTACTCCAAGACCCCCATCTGCCTGCACTGACCCAAGAGGATGTGGGATTGGGATTAAAGAGAAAACTTTAAGAAGTTTTTTCGAAGAGTGGCAAGAAAACAAAAGTTTTCAACCTTACTTCTACCCTGCCTCCTTTTTTATTTTTTTCTTTTTTCATTTTTGTCTCCCTACAGAGTAAGTCCTTTTCATTTGGATCCAGCTGACACAAATAACTCCAGGTCTTGGGCTGAAACATCAGCAATCACCTCTTTCCATTGCCAGCTGGCATGGCAAGCTAATTTTAACCTCCCAAGCTCCCTCCCATCTCCTGGAGGTTGTCCTGTTGCAGCCAGGGAATGCTAGAAAATAGTGCATCGCCCACTCATCCAGCCTCCTTCAAGGGAAATATTTATATGATGCCAAAGAGAGGGTTTCCATGGCAGTGATGACTCTAGCACTGTCGCCTTGGAAACCACTTGAGGCCATCTTGAAGGGTTTGAAAATCCCCTTCAGAGACAAATAAGGAGAGGGAGAGGAAAGGCCACTGGGATCAGAGTATCAAAGTGGTGACTTTCCTGTCAGCTCCCTGCCTGCTCCCGCTGCCTGGGTCCCTGCCCACGCCACTGGGATGATTTGTAGTCCAGGTGTGGCTTCATGGATAGACTCAGCACAAAGGAATGAAGTGCTTTGCAAAGAGAAATGGTTCGGCCATGATTCCCAAACCATCCAGCAGTGAGTCAGGTGCTCCAGAGGGGCTTCAGGGAGATGCCGGGGTGATGATCAGTGCCTGCCCACCTTCAAGCACCAGCTGCTTTTGGAGCAGCAAACACACAAGTTCCACGTCTTTGACAGCCCGAGTCATCACACATGAAGAGCCTCGTGCTTCTCCTGAGGAGCTGCCAAAATCTGAGCGCAGGCGAGAGGCGGCTGCCGGCAGCAGAGCGCTCGCCTGCGGCGGTGAGAGGAGCGCACCCCTGTGTCAGCCCCCGCGCCCCGCGCTTCAGCCCACCCCACGCCTTTGGCCATTTATGTCCCAGCCTGCAGGAGCTCTGTCACCGGCAGCCAGCCCATCTGGCTCTCAAGGACACCAAGAGAGCAGGGAGAGTAAAGCTTTCCGAGCAGATGGATGATGAGCTCCACAACGCAGCCAGTGGTGGCCAGTGCTGCTCCTTGTTCAAGCTATGGGAACGCTTTCTTTGGGGTTTTGCTGAAAAATATTAGTTGTCTTCTTATTTTGTTTAGGGCAATCTAAAATATTTTCCTCTTTCTCCCTGAGCTGCCAAAGTCAGTGAGTTTCCGAGCCTGGCACCCACGCTTTGCTCTGCACATCATCCCTCAGCCCTCCAAACCCCAGCCAGCTTTCCCACAGAGAAACACCCGTGCAGTGCTCAGTCCCTCAACCAAAACCCAACAGAGGGCCTGGCCACAGTGCCAGTACCAGGTTAAGTCACATCTCTCCATCCTGCTGCCTGTGCCAGACTGACTGCTCCTGCCTGCACCTCAAGGGGTATTTGGGAGTGCCAGGGCAGCACCCAGTTCACTCTTGACCTGCAGTGTATGAACATCCTCTTTTATATTGATGCAGCTTCTCTTGTCTTGAATGTGAAACACACGGGTGTGAGGCCAGGGGTGTTTGGCTTTGCCCAGGAGGGGGCTCCTAGCATGCTGTGTGTCACAAAATTCATGCCTGGCCTGTGCTGACCAAGGTGCCAGGTTGGGATGCAAAATTTGGAATTACAAGTGTAAATATTTATTCATGACTGTGAGACATCCCAGCCAAATCATGGCACCTAGATGTGTTGTTTGTTTTTGGTTTTTTTTTTTATGAAGCTCTTACATCCATCAAGCATTCAGGTAAAACAGAACTTGACTGAGCACTGAGACCCACACTAACAGATCTCCAACCACAGGAAAACTTGACAAAGCTGCTGTTTCTGCCTGTCTATCGATCCAGGTGTCCTTGAGCCCCTCTGGCTGCCGTGACTGACCTGGGACACCAGACAAGGCTGGGAGGGTCTCAGAGCCTGGGATGCTGTGGTACCTTGGTCACCCCAGGGATGAAGCTGTTCTTTATCCCTCGGGGGCTGCTCTAAGCCTCCCAAAAGCAAAGTCCTTCTCTCCAGGGCCGGGCTATTTGGTTAACCCCAGCACGAACAATACCGATGTCTTCAATAAAACTCCACTCCCTCATCACATCATGGCGTGTCATGAGAACTAATTCTTATTTTACCATTAACGTGCTTCCGTGCTATAAACGCTGCAGGAAGGGATGTGGGACCTTTTGGGGTGGGTTTGCAGGGATTCTCTCGGGGGGATGAACCCGGAGAGGTTGTGGAAAGGCTGGTTCTCCATCCTCCTCCTCCCGCGGGGGTCTGGCCCCCTCCTGCGGGCGGGCGCGGTCCCGCTGGGCTCGGGAAGCCTCGGGGATCGCTCCGGCAGCCCCGGGGATCTCGGGCAGCCCTGAGGATCTCTCCGCCAACCCCGGGAGTCTCTCTGCCAACCCCGGGCATCTCTCCGCCAGCCCCGGGGGATCTCTCGGGAAGCCCCGGGGATCTCTCCGGTAGCCCCGGGAGTCTCTCTGCCCGCACCAGCTCCTCCACCCGCTGCCCCCAAACCCTTCCCCGGCCGCCTGCTCAGCACGGCAGCCCCGCCGTCCCTCCGAGGGGCCGCCCCCGGCCCGCCCCCGGCCGGCGCTACAGCAGCGGCGGTGCCGCCCCCGCCGCGTCCCGTGTCCCGTGTCCCGTGTCCCGTGTCCCGTGTCCGTGTCCGTGTCCGTGTCCCGGCCCGGCCCCGCTCCGCTCGCCATGGCCCCGGCGCTGCCGCTCTGCGCGCTCGCCCTGGCGCTGCTGCCCGCCGCTGTCACCGCGCAGGACGTGGCCGCAGGTAAGCGGTGACCGTGGGGACCTCGCACGGCACCCCAGAGTAGCGGCCGGGCCCGTTTTGGGTCTCGTGTGTGTGGGGTGCCCGGTGCGGGCTCCCCATGGGTGCGTGCTGGCGTGCCCGGGGTGTGGGAGCTGAGGGGAGGCCGTGTCCCTCGCTGGGGTTCCGCAGGGGGGGATCTGCTGCAGCCTGCTGTGTTCCTCGAGTTCGGGAAAGTTGAGTGGATGATAGAAGTGGAGCTTTGCTCGCTGCTTTTCCTGAGCACTGGGCAGCCAGGCTCCTGCCGATGGCTCTTTGGAGGGTGGAGGAGACTGCCTGGGGCAGCCTCAGAGCAGGAAGAAGACCAGGATTGTCGGATATGGATGGGTGGGGAGCAGTGGGTGTCTGCCTGCTCCTCCTTGGTGGGTGGGGAATGGAGAATAGCCCCCAGAGTGCTGCACCAGCTGGAGAAGAAGCTGTAGCAAAAGGTGGGAGGTCTGCCTTCAAAGTGTCCTAAGGAGTCTGCACCCTCTTCCAAGGCAGGAACTGTTCTCCTTGCCCTGCTTGGTGGCTCTGGCAGGGAGGATGCTGAGGACCAGCATGTTTTGCTCGTTCTTCCACCCCAAGCCATTCACTTCACTCCTCTTGTAGCCAGCTGTCAAAAGCATTTCCCAGGTGGCTTCTAGCACAGCAAGAGCTGCTGTCCTGTCTCTATCCCTGGGGAGTGCAGTGCTTCCTGTGCCACCCCATGTGAGCTGTCTGGTCACCTGAGATGGGGCATTTGGACAAACCCAGTCCTGAAGGGCTGTGGTGTCCTCAAAGCAGCCCATTCCCAAACAGCTGTAAGTGGGTGGCTTTGACTTATTGAACTGGAGGATGATCCCTGTCTAGGGATGCCAGGAGAGGGGGAAAGCAAAGCCCAGTTAAAACCACAGGTTCTACTTTTGCCCACCACTGGCCTTTTGTGGTGTGGGAAAGTGTTCTGTGACTCCTGGTAAAGCACAGGCGCCCTTGTGCTTTTCCAGCCTCAGCTGAAGAAGTGGGGATGCAGCTTCAGAGTGTTTAAAATCTGCAATCTCAGCCTCTCTGAGTGTGTAAACACCCTTATCTGAGCTATGTTAATCAATTGCCCAGTTGTTTGGAGGGCTGCACAGAGCATGTGACTGCTGACAGTGGGTCATAGCTGAGGGTTCCTGCCAGCTGGAGGGAGAAAATGCAGCTTTGCTGATTGTGAGAGTGGAAAACAAGCACCTCTGGGACTGATTTTTTCCTGATTACGACACTGCAAAGCAGTGTTCCTTCATCCAGCAGTGAGTGGTCAGGCAAATTGATTTGAGTTTTCCTTTTAAACCACTGTCAAACGGGCTGCTGCTTAGACTCTTAAGCAGGAGTCAGTTTTAAATGGCTCATTCTCGAGGGCTTGGCAAACCACCCTTCCTGAAGATCTGGGGAAGCACACCAGTGAGTTGCAGATGAATATCCTGTAGGAAGACATTTTCCAAGAGCACTGCTGGGAGCTGTAGCTAAGCTCAGAATGGGGGCTGGATGGGCCCAGCTTGTCCTGTGTTCAGGTTCAGACCTTATCCATTCCCCTGCCCAGCTGGATGTATCCCGTGGGGATGCCATCATCCATGGTGGAACTGGTCCTGAGAACCACCTGTGTCTGTAGAACTGAGGTCTTCCTCTGACAGATGAGGATGGAAAGAGGTTCTGAGCATGAGCACAGATTTTGGCTGCTCCCATTGCCTGGACTGTGTCCTGCTGAAGGCAGATTTGGATGAACTGGATATGGCCCTCACGTACAGCAGGAGGCCTCCTGCAGGATCTGGAGCTCTGTGTGTGCCTGTGTGCTCCTCTGCTTCTCCTGGTAGCAACTGCTGTGTCTGGGACTTGTTTGCTCAAGCTGTTCCATCATGTGCTACACAACTGTACCACCTACCCAGTGCTTGTCCTCACAGGGTCCCTCAGACCAGCTCTAGCTGTGTCCCCTGGCTGCCCTACTGCCATAGCAGATGCTCAGGCTTTTCAGGAAATAAAACCCAGGAGAGGAACTCACAGCTTAGGGCTTTGTCAGCAGGGCAAGGCAGATGAACTTCCATTTGCATTTGTGCCTCCCACCGTGACACACACTGCATGCTGGAGCTGGTGGCTCTTGCAGCAGCAGCATGCATTGCTGCTGGTCCAGTGGTGGGTAGGAGCAGGCTTGGAGGAGCCCAGTTTTAAACCACTGAAGCTCTTCAAAGTTCTGAAGTGTCCTTTTTCCTTCCTGCAGATTGTCACCAGTATACGAACAGGAGCTGTGAGGAGTGCCTGAAAAATGTCACTGTGAGTAGCAGCAGTGAGACTCCCAGCCTCTCACCATGCCTGAAAACGTTTCCTTCCTGGAAGGGGGGCTGGTTCCCTGCCTTTGTCCCAGACTTGCTGCAAATTCCACCCACCTATGAGGGTGAGAGGGCAATTCCTCTCTGGTGTGAGAGGAGGTTGCCAGAAACTGGGTGGGTTTTGTTGTGTGCCTTTTGATTAGAGTAATGGAATTGCTGAGCTGCTTCCTCATGGATGGGTGACGTGCTTGGAGAAGGGACTGAGTGGGCTGGACTGGCTGGTCAAGTTCCCCTCCACCAGACTGTGCCATGGCACTGGGTGGATGCAGGATGTGTGCTGGTGTCCTGCCAGTCTGCACTGCCTTATCGCAGATATCAGCAAACTTGAACTTGAGTCAGATCTTGCAGCTGATGTAGCCAGAACCAGTTTGACCAAACCCTACTGAGTGCTGGGGTTGGAGCCACCAGGAGAGGAGTGTGCAAAGCTCTGCAGGTAGTCTGGTAGTGGCTGGGCACAATCACAACTCTCCTGCTCATCAGCTTTGTGTGTGTAGAGTGCTTTGTCTCCAAGGCTTTCTTCTTATCCCAAAAAGAAACATGAAGGATTTGTGTTATTAATAGTGCAAGCCATGGTGCCATTCTTAAGGCTGTCCTGGCTCAATGATCCTTGTGAGTCCCTTCCAACTCAGGATAATGAATGATTTTAAACCAGGAGAAGGATTCTCAGCATCTTTACTTGCTCTAGAACCCTGCACTCCCCTCGCCTGCCTCTCCTGGTGTGATCTGTGCTGACACAGCTCTTACCCCTGAGCACCCTGCTGCTGCTGGGGGGTGTCTGGTTCTCAGTGGCCCTGTGCTGTGGCTGCCAAAAGAAGCCTGGCCCACTGGCAGTGCAGCAGTAATAATTCTGTGCTGCCTGCTTGCTGTGTCCTAGTGCCTGTGGTGTGCCAGCAGCAGGAGGTGCATGGAATACCCCGTCCGGAGGATCCTTCCCCCGGCCGACCTGTGCGAGCTGCGCTCTGCGCGCTGGGGCGTCTGCTGGGGTAAGTGCCAGCCTGCAGTGATGGCTGTGGGACAGCTTGCTGCTGCTGGGAGCTTCCCCTGCCTCCCCAGCTCTCTGCCAGTGTAGCAATGACAGGCTGAAGTCAGGCAAGGTTCTGCAAACTTCCTGAAGCGTGGGCGGGGAAGCGGAGTATGAGCAGTTCCCTGCCTTCTGGCAAGTAGGACCTGTGAGGATTTAGCTGCTCCAAAATACATCCCGTATGGTTTGGTGTGATGGAGGCTCCAGACATGGCTGGCGCCTGGGAACAGGAGTGGAAGGTTCTCTGTGGGCCCTCCTGGTGTCTGAATCCCAGAAGATGTCTCCTCAGCTGGCACGTCACTCCGTGCACTGCTTACGGCTCTTCATGTGGCTGCTGTCCCAGGTGGGCTCCTGGAACCAGAGGTGTGGTGGCTTCTCTGGGAACCTGTGTGTGCTTCTAGTGCTGAGTGTACTGCAGTCCTGCTCAGCTCTTACCCCCTGAGAAAAAAACCTCTTCTGAAACCACCCCTTCACATGCAGGTCTCCTCTGGGAGCTTTATCTGGTGCACAGCTGGCTCTTGGCTGCCTCTCCTCCCTGCTGCTCTGTTTTCTGGAGAGACTGTTGCCTTGTTTAGACCAAGCTTAGTGCATGTTCGTGCTCAGACAGGAGCCAGCTTTTGGGGGCTGGAGCAGGAAGGAAGCAAGCTGGGGCTTGGTTGCTCTCACCCACCCCCTTGATGAGGAGCCTGGAGCTGAATTGTCCTTGCCTGTCATCTGTTGTGCTCGAGGCTGGGCTCTCTAGACTGCCCACAAGAGTTCAAACTGCTCTTATGCTTGTGGAGGAAGAATTTCCTCTTTGTGAGCCCTGTGGTATGCTTTTCTGAAACTTCTGTAAGACCTTGAAATACTCGTTTTAATGTGAGCAGCTTCACAAAAGGTTTCATTATAAACGAGCACATTCCTTAGCTTGCAGAACTTGCTATAGAGGAGATTAGTCCTGTGGGAGATTAGCTCTTACGTGAGTCTGCATTTTTGGTGTGTGTGACTTAGACTCTGTCATCAGCTGAAGGAGTGCTTGCTGCTCTGCCACACATTTCTCTGTGTGGGAAAGGGGGAACTGAACCCCAGGCTCATCCTGAAACCCCAAAAGAGTTTCAGAAACACTGAGCCTGCTGAAGGCTTTGAAAACAATTTCAGTGGTGGAGTCATCTCAGCCTGGAGTACCTGAAAGAGGATCTATTTAGAACAGATAAAAGAAAGAAGTTTCTTGCAATGAGGGTGATGAGGCACTGGCACGGGTTGCCCAGAGAGATGGTGAATGCCCCATCCCTGGAAATATTCAAGGTCAGGTTGGATAGGACTGTAAACAGCCTGGTCTAGTGAAAGATGTCCCTGCCCATGGCAGGGAGTTGGACTAAATGACCTTCAAAAGTGCTCTGAGCAGGTGCACTGAGATTTCTGTAACCTGGCTGTTGTGTGCAAAGTAGCTCTTAAACAAATATTTCCACAGGCTCAAGCCTCTGAGCAGCCTGAATCATACTTGGAAGTAACTCCTCTTTGTTGTCGCCTGAAATCCTTGGCATCTAGATGTGTCAGTTTTGGCTGGTGTCTCCACTTCCATTACTGCAGGGGCTGAGTGGGATGAGCAGGGACCAGGGCTCAGGGCTGCTGCTTCACCGTGTTCCAGCAGGTTTTGTTCTGTGTGTGGGCAAGCAGATCCCCCCAGGCCTGGGGACACATGGCAGTCAGGGGCAGGGAGCAGGGCTTGGCCTTCAGCTGCCTGAGCAGCACTGCTGGCCCCAGGTACATAAATCCCAGCAGATGTTGTTTCAGTTTTTCTCTTGCCCAAGGACTTCAGACACCTACAAGTGCTCATCTCTAATGAGATCAAATCTGAGGCTGGCTCCCATGGACAGCAATTCCTCTCTGTCAGAGGTCATTCTTCAGCTTTGAAGCCTTCAGTTGTTGATTTTTTTTCCCTTGATGGTTACATTTTACCTGGGTTAGTGATTAAGATAGCTTTGCTCTCGTTTCTGCCAGAGGAGTTTGACCTAAGTGTGTTTTTCTTTACCTTTCTTCATAGTCACTAACTGAGCACTCTTGTTAGCAGGTACATGTACTCAGCTGCTGTTTATTTGCAGGTACCAACACTTGGTGTAGCTACAGCTAACAATGTCCATTTGCTTTCCCAGGTGGTTACACATCTCCAGCCCAGTGACTGAAGCTGCTGGTGACAGTAGTTGTATGTTCATAAACAGGACAAGAGAAAATGGCTGTAGGATAAGAGGAAATGGCCTCAAGTTGCACCAGGGGAGGTTTAGGTTGAATATTAGGAAAAAAATTCTTCACTCAGAGGGTGGTCAGACAGTGGAACAGGCTTCCCAGGGCAGGGGTAGAGTCACCATCCCTGGAAGCACTCAAAAACCACAGAGCTGTTGCACTTGGGGACATGGTTTTCCTGGCAGTGCTGGGGGAACAGTTGAACTTGATGATCTTAGAGTGCTTTCCCAGCATTCATGATTCTGTGATCCTGTATTGCAACTCCAGGCAGCTGTGTCTGTGCGTGCTAAACACCTTTTGTCAAATCCTTCAGTGAACTTCGAAGCCCTGATCATTGCAATGTCCGTGGTGGGAGGAACAATTCTGATTGTGCTGGGGGTCTGCTGCTGCTGCTGCTGTTGTAAGAAAAAGAGCAAAAAGTAAGCATTGGGGGGATCCTCTGATTGTGTGGAGCAGCTCAGATGCAGCCATGTGCTGCTGCAGAACTGAGTGCTGAGTGCACTAAGGGGCTTTTCTGTCTACCAGGCCAGACAAGGATGATGAGAGAGCAGCCAGGGAGCGGGAGAAGAGGCGGGTGCGGCAGGAGGAGAGGTGAGCTTTGCACCACAGGCCCTGAGGCTGCAGACTGATTTGGCTCCTTTCTGTGCTGTCAGAAGGCACGTGGGGCTCAGCACATGCAGACAGTGGCTGCTTCAGCCCGAGCTCACACACAAGCCTCATGAAGAGTGTCATGCTGGGGTGACTCGTGGATGTAGCATCACAAGTGTTGTGTATGCAAATCCCCAAGGGCTGCTGGTGTGTGAGGGTTCTGGTGGTCCCAGAGCCTCCAGGAGGTGGGAGGCTGAGCAAAACTGCCAGCCTGGAGCTCCCCTGGTTGGGAATAAGCAGAGGGCTCTGCTCTTCTCGTTCTGTTTTGTATCACCAGTTACTGACTCGTGGCTTTTCTGTTTGCTTCTCGCAGGAGAGCAGAGATGAAATCACGGCATGATGAAATCCGAAGAAAATACGGTACAGTGCTGACATGAGTGATTCAAACTAAGCTTTTAGATGAAGCAGCCTCAGTAACTGTGCTCCTTGCCATGGTTACAGCTATAGATGGGATCTGGCCACCAGGGAAAACATGGTCCCTGCTTCTCTTGGCTCAGAGCAAGTGTAGGGATGCTGGGGTCATGGTGTGTGAGCCCACACAAGGGCTAATTTTCCTGGGCAGGGGAGAGGAAGTGTATAATGTTCCCCAGAATGTGTCCTCCAAGTTTACCGTGGGAGAGAAGCTGATGGAGCTTGAATGGAGGGGAAAAGCAGAAGCTGGCAGACACACCACCATCCTAATGCTTTACCCTTCAGGCACAGCCTTCCAGTAGCCCTGTGGTGAGCAGGTGGCTAGGGAGCCAGCAGCCTGGGGTGTGCAGCCAGGTAGGAATCAGAATGCCCACAGCTGCAGGAGCATAGAGCAGGCACCAATCCCACCCCAATCCCACTGGTGCCAGCAGTGCTTCCCCAGTATGTCTCAGTCCCCTGGGGATGGGATGGGAGTGCACAGCCTCTCTCCTGGGGCTGGACTGTCCCTCAGGTGAGTCCCTGGGCCAGATCTGGACCTACCTGAGGAGGAACATCAGCTTGGAAGGAAGCAGGGAGCAGCCAGTTGCTCTGTGCAGGGGAGGGTCCCTCCAGTCTGCCCACTGGGGGCTCTGCCAGTGTCTGGCTGTGGAGCAGTTGGGCTCATGCATGCTGCACTTGGTGGTCTCTGGCTTTGTGGGGGGCTGTAGGGTCCAGGTTAGGCAGGAGACCCCCCAGGGCCTCTGGTTGGGCTGGCTCCTTTGGGGAAGAAGGAGCAGGCAAAGCTGTGCCTGGAGGGGAGAAGCACTTGCCTGTGGAAGAGCTGTGCTTCTAGGACTCTCTTGCCATGTCAGGGCTGTCTTGCTGCAGCCTGACCCCAGAGTTTGCAATCTTGTCCTTTGTGGCTGTTCTTCTTCAGCAGTGTTGAGCTGGGAAAGCAGCAAAGAGCATGGCATATGGCTCATTGGTAGCCCAAAAGTCAGCCCCATACCCTGCCTTGCTGTTTCCTGGTCTCGATGCAGGAGCAGGGAAGCAAGTCTAAGAACAGTTTTAATTTAATTGGGGTCTGGGCTCTCTGCTTGTAAGAGTCTGACAGAAGGGGTGTGCAGAGGGAGCACTCTGGAAGATTAGCCAGGCTGCTTTACCTGGACTGTATATGGACTGCATGGGAAATGAGTTTGCCATCATGTCAAGCTTCTCAGTGGATGTCTCCTCTTGTGCAGAAGGGGAGAGTGAAACAGTGCTGACTGTGGGCACTGCTCAAGTAAGAGCAGGTGTTTTGGGAAAACTGCAGCCAGGAGGCTTGAGGATGCTCCAGTGACAGAGTTGTTTCCCAGGACTGGTTTTCTTGCTGGCTGTGACCAGTGTAGGAGCTGCTGTCTGAACAAATCTCTCCTCTCTTCTAGGCCTGTTCAAGGAAGAGAACCCTTATGCAAAATTTGAGAATTAGCATCTCCAGACCCACCCACCCTGGTGAACAGTGCCTTCTGCAGAGCCAAAAGTCTCCAGGCTTCCCCCCACCACCGTGGTGCCACTTCAGCTGCCACAGAGGATGGCCCAGATGCTTGGTGACACCATTGTCCCCCACTCCAGGTGCTTGGTTTGGCCAGAGCTTTGCTCTTGCCCTGCTGGTGCAAGAAACTGTGGTGGCAATACTGGAGGATGGTGCATTTCTTCTCACTCACCCCTGAAGTGGTTGTGGTGTCCAAAGCAATGCATGTACAGTCCTTGTCCCAGCCAAAGGCAAAAGCAACATCACACATTTCCCTCACTCCTGCCTCACCAAGAACACTTCATGCACACAGAGCTCAGCTCTTCTGCTCTGCCCCCCCACCCCCTTAATTTTTTTCTTTTAGTATATGCAAAAGCCAGCAAGAGTTTCCTGACATATGGGTCAGCAGGAAGCTTTGGCTGTCACTCCAGGTGCCTGCACTTATCCCAGCACATTAGCAGTCCTCTCAAAGAGCACAAGTTTCTGGTGATCTGGTGCTTCCAGGAGGAAGGTCTTATGTGCACCTTCTCACTTGCAACTAATCTGGGGGAATGCCCCAACTCTCCTACCTCTCTGTGCCTTTCTAGAAAGGTGGTCTTGGGCTCAATCGCCACATCTGTTCGCAATACTGTAAGTTTCAAGTGCATTTACAATATGCTGACTGTATATTAAACTGATTCAATTACCATTCTGGTCTAAAAGTTTAATTCTGCCTCCACTGCAGGCACAGGTTGGCAGTAGTGGCTGATGGAGCTGTCACTGTTACATGGCTCTGACTCATTGGGGGTCGCTGGAGGAGGCAGAAGCCTTGGGCTCTCGCTGGGCTTGAAAGGAACAGTCTGTTCCCAGAGATGTTCAGGTGTCAGGAAGAGCTTGGGATGGAAGTAAGGCTGCTGTCTAAGGAAGGAGCTGGGTGTTCTGGCCAGAATTTGGCCTTTTGTCCCCTGGCATTTCTCGGAGAGAGCCCTTGTGTTTGTGGGGTGGCCTGGGGGCTCAGACTGCAGCCTGGGCTGTGTAAGGGACTGGGGTGGGGAGGAGGATGGAGCTGACTGCTGAAAAGGGTTGCCCAGGTTGTGCCCTGGGCTTTGCTGTGTGTGCTGGCCTGAAGGGGGCCAACCCAAGGAACAGGGAAAGCTGTGGGGCATTGTCTGAGAGCCAGCAACGTCCAGGGACAGCTGGTGTTAAAGCCTTTTGAGCTGCCTTGCCCCTGCTGGGCTGCACCAGGCTCCAGTCCCCCTCCTGCCCTGGGACTGGGACCAGTAAATTCATTTGGGGTTCCCTGAGCACTCCCACTGGCTCCACTCCCAGCACAAAGGGGTGGTGCCTCCAAACCCATCAGTGATAGGGGAACCCTGCAAGCAACTTCCCCTTCCTGAGACCCGACTTGTGACAGGCTCTGTCCTCCTCTGCTGAGCCAGGGCAGCAGAGAGACCTGCTGGGAGCCAGGCCCTGCCTGGGTGGAATGTGGCTGTGCCCTGGGGACAGGCAGAGGCCATGCCATGCTGCCAGGGCAGCACCCAGTGTCCCTGGACAGAGGCACTGTGTCCTCTGCTCTCATCCTGAGCTTGTCCTGGGCTCCTGCATCCTCATCCCAGGGGCTGCCTCCCATAGCCTGGGATGGAGCTACTCCTGATGTTTCTAATTCCTCCTGTGAAGGTTGCTGTGTGAGGGGATCAGTGGCTGATGCACTGAAAAGCTGGTGAGCCCTTTGGCTTGGCTGGGCCATGGTGGGGAGGTGAAGCTGTGTCCTTGGCTGGCCAAGGTGCCTGCTCAGGTCTGGGAAGAAGCATCTGCAGTGTAACTGAGAGCTGAGACTGGCAGCTGAAAAGACATTTCATGAGGATTAACTGGTCCTTTGCAAGGCTGCCACGATGGAAAGCTGTCCTGACTGGGCTGGGGAAGCAAATAGTGATGGGGACACCATAGCTGAGGAATGGGACAGTGCCCCTAGGAGGATGCACAAGGGAACTTGGAAAGAAGGGGTTAACAAGATGTAACAGGAAGCTTGGTTTTGAGCTGCAGGAGAGTTTAACAGCCCTGCACATAAAGGCCACCAAAAGCTGGCACTGGGCCAATTCCAACCATGTGATAGGAAAGGCAGGACAAGCAGGTGAGATTTCACTCTGAGAGGTGAAATCTTGGGGATAGACTGCGCTGTGACCACAGGCTTCCCAGCTGCAGCTGGATAACTGTGCTGGGGTGGCCTGCTGTCATCACAGCCTCTTCCATTCACAGCACGGCCTTAGAGGTGCTTGGTGCTGGAGAGTCTCTGCCAAACTCCCTCAGTCTCTTTGCAGAGGGCACAAAACTATTCCAAGAGGTGGCTTTGGTGTGTAGTGCTAGAATAGTGTTTTCAGGAAAAGTGGTGGAAGAAGCAAACAATTCAACAGATCCTATGTTGTATTCCAAAGCTGCTGTATTTGAAGGGGGAGATGCACACTGGGACTGATAAATGATCTCCCAGACATTTCTCATGAGTTTGGAGAAAGCAGGAGGCTTGGGGGAGGCAGAACTTTGCAAATAAGCTCTGCCCTGTGAGGAAGTGATTTTAACTGTTGATACCGGTTTTTAAGTAGAGGGTGTTGACCAGCAGCATGAAGCTGAGATAGAAGCTGATCATCAGCAGTGTAGCCCAGTCAGTACTGGGACTGATCCTCTTCCTTCTTGATAGTGGCCTGAATAATGGGGCCCAGGGCACCTTCAGCAAGTCTGCTGGATTTCCTGCAGAGGGAGGAGCTGCTGAGGCACCAGAGGGTGATTCTGCACCCACAAGGACCTCAACAAGCTGGAGGAATGGGCTGATGGAACCTCCTGAAGTTAAACCAAGGGCTGTGCAGGGTCCTGTCCCTGGGGAGGAGCAGCCCCAGGCACAGGACACGCCATGGAAAGCAGCTCTGCAGAGCAGGTCCTGGAGAGTGTGACTGACACAGCCTCTCCCCAGCAGGTACAGCCTGGAAGGGAGCTGGGCGAGCACTGAGGTGTGCAGCCCACTGCCAGGTGGGCTTTGTGCCACAGGATCTGCCTCTGTGCATGGGGGAGCTCCTGTGTGTCAGACAGAGCCCTGTGATGTCACCACTCATGACCACTATGACACCACTTGTGTAACTATAAACAGCAGCGTTGGGCAGTGCCTCAGCACTCCAACTGTGACCCACTGGCAGCCGAGGAGCCTCCGAGTGAGGAGCCTGAGTGCTACCAGAGTCTGAGCATCTTCTGGGTGCTGTCAGTGTTTGAGGAGCCTGTGTGCTACCAGAGTCTGAGGATCTTCTGAGTGCTGCCAGTGACTGAGAAGCCTCTGAGTCCTGCCAGTGACCGAAGAACCTCTGAGTGACTCCAGTGAGTGAAGAGGAACCTCTGAGTCCCGCCAGTGACCAAGGAACCTCCGAGTCCTGCCAGTGAGTGAGGAACCTCTGAGTCCTGCCAGTGACAGAGGAGGAACCTCTGAGTCCTGCCAGTGACCAAGGAACCTCCGAGTCCTGCCAGTGAGTGAGGAGCCTCTGAGTCTTTCCAGTGACCAAGGAACCTCCGAGTCCTGCCAGTGACTAAGGAACCTCTGAGTGCTGCCAGTGACTGAGGAGCCTCTGAGTCCTACGAGAGGTTGAGAAGCCTCTGAGTGCCACGAGTGGAAGCCAAGCCTTCGAGTCCTGCCAGCAGCTGAGAGGAGCCAGGTCTGGGAGCAGCAATGGCAGAGGTCAGGCAAGAGCCATCAGCGCCACGGCCCGTCAGGATCTGCCACATCTGCGTGGATTTCCTGCAGAGCCCCGCTGCCGTGGAGCCCTGCGGACACGTGTTCTGCCACGGCTGCATCCAGCCGCGGGCTGCCCCCGACACCGCGGCCACCTGCCCGATCTGCCAGGGGCCCATCGGGGCCATCCGCCTGCTGCAGGGCCAGGACAGCCGTGCCGGGGTGGCCCCGCCTCGCCGCCGCCGCCTCCATCCCTTCGTGGTGCGCTGGCGGCAGCGGCAGCAGCGGGAGCAGCAGGAGGATGCGGCTCCCGGAGGTGGCCGGCGCCGAAGACTCGCTGATGGGGACAGGGCACCGAGCCCTGTGCCGCGCCAGCGTCCCCGGAGAGAGCTGGATGACTTGGAAAGGAACGGGCTGGGACGGGGGCCGCCGAGGGGACATGAAGTGCTGGCCGCGGGGGACAACCAGCACCGCCCGCTCGTGATCTGATTTGATGTGGAGCATCCATGGCCCGTCTGAACTGAAAACCAGGATGCTGAGAAGGGCCTCGTCTGGTTTCTTCTGCCCATTTGCACATTACTTCAAGACTAGGGGAGTAGGAGCTGTGGGAGGGAAAGCATATAGTTGTAGTACCTTGGGGAGAGGCTAGGATATTGATACTGATATTAGCTGATACTGACATTAGCTGTAAAATAAAGTTTTTTATTCAGTTTGAAGCATTAGAAAGCAGGCATTCTTTATCAGCGCTCGACACACGGAAGAATATCTCCTTTAATCTGATGTGTGTGGTCAAACTTCACAACAGGGCATTTATTCAGTCTGATCATACATATTCATTACAATGCACAAACTAATGCACAAACACCACTTTCCTAGAACTAATTTGCATGCACTCACCTTCTACCGAAAGTCTTCATTTGGTCCTGGAGGTCATTGAAAGGGGTGTCTGGTGGTCATATTCACTGAATGCTTCAGTATGACAGGTGACCTTTCTTTGAACCTTTTCTTTGGGCATGTACTATTGTTTTTTGTTACGTAACTTGCAAAAAAACCCTTTGTAGTCCTCTTTATCTGTTTCTCCACTGGCTCCATCCTCCTTTGTGCATACCTTTACATCCTTTTATCTATTTTGCTTAGTCCTAAAGCTCTATTCAGCAACTTCAGTGGAACTGAAAATTTCTATTCTGTGTGTTATATATCAAGTCTCCCCTTTTCTTGCCTTTTTTAGACAATTCTCAATACTTGATTTTCCAACACAAGGTGCTACAACAACTGTAACAGTAAATACCAGCAAGTACACACAATAATTACAGTGACTGCCACGTAATAAGGCAAAACAGGGCAAACAAACGCCGATAACTATGGCAGTAACACCATGTCGGAAGCACAGGAGAGGCTGGATCCAGCACCGTTTTCCCGGTATCTCGAGGTGTTTCTGCCCTCCACGGGAAACCTCAGGTACAGAAAGAGCAGCCTGAACTGACAACTTCTTTCGTCTCTGAAGTATCCAGTCGTTTTTGTCTCCTAGCAACACGTATTGGGGAAAATTCCTTTGAAAAAAAAAAAAAAAGAACAAAAAAACCCAACTCCTAAGACTCCAACGGGGGCCATTGCTGCTTGTTTATGTGCCACTTTGCTCATCTCTGAGGGGGCACAGCCGGGAGAGGGAATGGAAAAGGGAAAAAGACGCTGAGCATATTCTGAAGGGACCAGTATCTGCTTTCCTCACGTCCAGGGTGAGGACAGCGGCTGAGATGGAGGTTTGGGGCAGAACCTCCTCCTCTCTCGGCCCCACAACACTCCTAGGCTGGAGGAGGCAGCCTTGGCCACCGGCTCAAGGGCACTGCCTGTGAGAGAAGTGCTCTCAGCCGGGATGGATCTCATATTTGGGGAACCAACCTCCCGCCTTGCTCTTATATGGCCCCATACAGTGAACGAGTATAAAGTAAGGAATGGGGTTTTTTCATTGTCTCTTTGAAGATTCAAGTTTGAAAATTTAACGTTTTACTCTGTCTCTAGCAAAAACGTGAGTTCCTCCTTTATTTTGGAGAATAAACCTTGTTTGAAGTCATGAAGAAGGCTTGTAGTTGATACTTCAGGTGACCAAGCAGAAAAGCTTCTATACATGAGAAAAGCAAACAATAAACTTTTTGATACATCAGGCGAACGTCTGCTGGAAGCCAATAAACTTTAAGGGAGCAAACATGAATCTGCCCACGGACATGCTGTTGCTTTGAGGTGGACATGACATTGCCACTCTCAAAACCTTCTATAAGCAAGTGCCACAGAAGCTGCACAGAAGTGCTAAATCTAAAAAAAAAATCTAAAAAATCTAAATCTAAAAAGTGTCAGAGTCTTTGCTGTCTGCTCTTGCCCTCCCACAGTGCTGGTCCAGCTGCCTAGCTTTGCTCCCTCACCTACATTATTTATTCTTTTAACCCAATAACTAACTTCCCATGACCCTCAAGATTTACCCAAAATCTTCCATCTTGTCCCATACCTATTACTATATTATAAAACCCTCAAAATTAAAACCTGTCACCATATGAAAGCACACACTTTTATTTAACGGCACACCCTTGATTTTAACTTCATCACTCAAATTTGGAAACCCTCTCCAAGGCCCCAGGTCAAAAGCAGTGCCCTCCAGGGGGTCAGCACCAGAAAACACAGAAAGCTGAAAAAAACCAGGTTTCTGGGATCCAGCAGCTGGGGTTGTTTATCCTGGAGAAAAGGAGACTGAGGGGTGACCTTATCACTCTAGAACTCCCTGAAAGGTGTTTGTAGTCAGTGGGGGTCGGTCTCATTCACCAGGCAGCACTGGCAGAACCACAGGACACAGTCTCAAGCTGTGCCAAGGGAGATATAGGTTGGATATTAGGAAGAAGTTTTTCTCGGAAAGAATAATAAAGTGTTGGACTGCTTTGCCTGGGGAGGTGGTGGAATCACCATCCCTGGATGTGTTTAGAAAAAGACTGGATGTGGCACTTGGTGCTATGGTCTAGTCGAGGAGCTGGACTTGATGATCTTGGAGGTCTCTTCCAACCTAGTTATTCTGTAAATTCTGTGATTCTGGGGCCGTTTCGGGGTGTCCCGGGGCCGTTCCGCGGTGTCCCCCGGCTGTTCCGGGGTGTCCCCGGGCTGTTCCCGAGTGTCCCGGGGCTGTTCTGGGGTGCCCCGGGGCTGTTCCCGGGTGTCCCCGGGCCGTTCCGCGGTGCCCCCCGGCTGTTCCGGGGTGTCCCCGGGCTATTCCCGAGTGTCCCCGGGCTATTCCCGGGTGTCCCCGGGCCGTTCCGCGGTGCCCCCCGGCTATTCCCGAGTGTCCCCGGGCTATTCCCGGGTTTCCCCGGGCCGTTCCGCGGTGCCCCCCGGCCGTTCCCGGGTGTTCCGGGCGCTCCCCTCACGCCGCTCCCCGCGCCGGAGCACAGCGCCCCCTTGCGGCTCAGCAGGGACGTGCCTGCACGCGGCCCCGCCCCGCCCCTTGGCGGTTGGCCACGCCCCCAAGGCCAGCCCCCCGCTGCCCCCCCGCCATGGCGGAGGAGAAGCTCCGGGTGAGGCGGGGACGGGAGCGGGAGCGGGGCGCGGCTACGGTACCGCCCGGGCTGTCCCGGCCGGGGGCGGCAGCGGGGCCGGCCGAGGTCCCGCAGGGCGTGGCGGGTGATGCCCGGCCCGAACGGGACGGCGGGGCTCACCCAGCCCGGCCTCTGATCCCGCCGCGCCCTGCAGTTTTCCATCCAGGATGGCGTGAAAACGGAGAAGGAGCACATGGAGCTGAGGGTTGTCGGGCAGGACGGCTCCGTGGTGCAGTTCAGGATAAAGCGGCACGCTCCGCTGAGCAAGCTGATGACGGCGTACTGCGGCCGGCAGGTGGGCGCGGGCGCGGCCCGTGAGGGGCTCCCGCAGGGCCCCGGGGGCTCGGCCACCCCGGCCGCCTGCCCGTGCTGGTGGAGCCCTCGCTGCTTCTCTGCCCGCATCCTGGTGGGCAGCGTGAGGGTCTCCAGGTGTGCGGGAGAATGAGGAGCTGGGATGCTGGCAGCTCCTCGGGGTGGAGTGCTTCTCATCGCTGGATGGGAGCTGCCTCTTCCTCCTCCCGTTCCGATCCTGACTCTGAGACAAATCACTAACCCTCAGTCTTGTCATCTCTAAAAGCTTCATCACCTTGGAGTGCATCTTCTGTTTGGAAAGCGGCGCAAAATAAATTCTATGCTCCACCTTCCTCATGAGTTGTTTCCTTCTCTGTTGGGAGTCAGTGAGTCAGGGGTCTCTCTGAATTCTTCAGAGACAAATCAGAGTGCAGGGATTGAATTAAAGCCTTTGGATGGATTTGAAGTATATTAAGCCACTCACACATAAACTAGACATTTAAGTAGAAGTAAGTCAGTCATTTTAGGGTGAGCTCTAATGCTTTTAGTAAGTGAAAGGTTTCAAATGCCAGAGTAGCAGAGCGAGTTCTAGTGAAGGTTGCAACATACTGATATCTTCAGCAAGGGGCTCCAGACCCACAGTTGCAGACAGGATTTAAATATAATAGAGCTATAGTAAAAACACTGCTTACATTTTTCAGATTTCACATATGAGATAGATTGTATGTGTAGTTCTATACATAACCTGATGTGCTAAGAAACTAGAATTCTAATAGGTTAAGGAGTGGTGGTCTGAGTTTGCATCTTAGCTTGTCGGAAAAATCCTATATAAGAGTATGTATTGGGGAGAGTTGGTGCTTTTGGCCTTTGGCTTTTGCCAAGGCTTTTAGCCATTCGCTTATTGCCACTGCATTTGCCATTGCTTTTTGCTATTGCCTTTTGAGATGTGCTTTGTAATAAATAACCTTTTTAACTATTAGCTGCTTTGCTTATTTAAGATAACCCGACGAAGTAGGAGCCTAAGAGCTCCGGAGTTGGTGCCTTACAGCACTGGAAGTCAAGAACCTCACAGCACAGCTCCTCCAAGGAATCACAGCATGGGTTGGGAGGACCTGAGGGATCGTCCCGTTCCAGCCCCCGAGCCGTGGGCAGGGACACCTCCTGCTAGGGAGGGGCTCTGCCTGCTCTGGGGATGATTTTCCCAGGTCTGTGATGGTCTGAGATCTGTCCCTGCTCCAGGCACTGGGAAAAGGGGAATGAGGAATTTCTGCCTTTTGGAAAGAATTATTTCCAACCAAATGAAAGAAGGACAAAGATGATCAAGTTTTCAATGGTTAAAACTCAGCAACTCCCCTGCAGGAGAAGCTGTAATATGGGACACTTAGAGGGTTTAAGGCAAGTTTACTCAGAAAGAGGATTAGCTAAACTGTGTTGAAGTTCTGTGTGAACACCCCCACTGAAATGTAATCTGGTTTATCAGCATTTGTGTTGGAAATGAGCTTGGTAAACCTAATTAATGTCACTTCAGTTCTGAGCAAGAACACTCTGCAGGGATTTCCTAACTTTAAAACAATGCACCTTAAATTCACACTAACTTTACCCAGTGCCCCCCTTGAGCACTTTGCCACATCTGCTGACAAGGGGACAAGGAATCAAACAGATTTATGGGGATGTGTGAAAAACCTCTGCCCGGACTCTAGAAATACTCAGACCCCAAATATCCCATGACATTTTGGATCAAGGAGATCCAACTCAAAAAGTATTGGCTGGGCAGGGGGTTGGAGATGTGTGTGCAGACAGCCAGCACCCAGGAAGCCACTGATGCTGTCAAAAAGGCATCTTCAAGCAGTGGCTGCTGCTGCTGCAGATCCTACAGATCCCATGGCAGGCTCCTGGCACGAGCAGCTCACCCTTGGACCTGTGGAATCTGCTGGGTAGAGGAACTGAGCAGGCAGGGCAGGGCAAATGCTGAGACCATCCTTTGGTGGCAGGACCTGATCCCTCTGGGACAGTGGCGTGGCAGGAGCAGGAGGAATGTCCCTACACCAGCAGCAATGGGAAGAGCTGGGATGTGCCTGGCAGTGAGCAGGTGCTCAGAGGAGAGCTCTGTGCAGAGAGTGACCCACCCTGCAGGGCCTTGGGGTGAGAAATCCACGTCAGCTCAGCCTCAGCACCATCCTGCCCAGAACTAGGGATGGGGTCCTGCTCTGCCTTGGGGCAGAGCAGCTGCTCAGGTGATGATCAGATGATGACCATGAAACAGGATCTGCAAGGAACAGGATCCAGATCCACTGGCTCTGGCTGGGAGCTGGCTGTGCAGGACCAGATCTCAGCCACCCCTCGGGCAGCCCCTGCTGTCCCCTCCTGCCTGTTCCACTTCACTCAGTCTCGCTCCCTGAGGATTACCTGGTGTGATCTTTCCAGGAATTGCCACCCAGCCAGGGAAGTGCTTGGCAGGGCAGGGCTCAGGCTGCCCACCTGTCCTGCCCTTCTCTCCTCACCAGCTCTCCCTGTGTCCTTAGATGCTGCTGAGAGATATCGGAGCTTGGATGGTACCGCTGAGTTGGCAACTTTTAATATTGCTGAAACATAATCAGCTTTTCCTTCTACAGCAATTAGCATGTTATTACCCATAATGTTTTGCATGGCAATTTTGTTGTAAACATTTGTACTAATTCACCATAACCTAATTATTTTTATGACACATAATTATGAAATATTTTTGGAGGAGGAATGGCTTAATTTTCTATTTATACCATTATTTCCTGGAAGTGTCAGTTATTTTTACATCAGGAAACAGCATCTCCCCCCTTCCCCAATTAGCCCTTTCTATTTACTGCCTCAGCTTGCCTGTAGAGCGCAGTTGCTGGGACCACATTCTCCTGGAGCTGTGTGATGGATTCCAGGAGAGCCTAATTGAGCTGTAATTTGTGGGAATGTGATACATAAATGGAGGAAGGTAACAAGTGGTTTTCTTTGCTGCTCGGTGGGTGGATGTGATGATTCCCAGTTACAGCATCTGCCAGAATGACCCTTTCCAAAGAATTTAAGGAAAGAGTGAGGTGGTGAAGCTGTTGCCTCAGGACCATGTTTTTCAGGAATGCCAGCACCCTGAACTTGGAGGCAGCACCTCTTGAGGGAGATGCTCTTGAGTTTCACAGAACCATGGAATAGGCTGAGCTGGAAGGGATCAAAGGATCAAAGCCCAGCTCCTGGCCCTGCACAGACACCCCAACAATCCCACCCTGTGCATCCCTGAGAGTGTTGTCCAAACCCTCCTGGAGCTCTGGCAGCCTTGGGGCTCCTTGGGGAGCCTGTTCAAACCCTGACCACCCTCTGGGGGAAGAACCTTTCCTGATGTCCAACCTAGCCCTTCCCTGGCAGAGGTTTGGACATCAGTAATCTGATCTGATTGCTCAGATCCTGGCATCCACGGACCAGAACAGCTGAGAGCCTCCTCAGGTTCTGTCTTCAAACCTGGTGTGGTTGTGCAGAGTGGTGACCAAGGGCATGGGGGGGTACCAGCTGTGTGTGGGAATGCCTGGAGGGCCAGCAGAAACATCTGGGCCGTGCTTCAGGCTCCAGAGAAACACCCCAGGCCTGAGCTGCAGAGGGAAATGCAACATGAACATCTGGAGCCAGCCAGGACGAGCCCTGCCTTTAGGGAACGCTGCAGGAAGATGGGAAGGGGGAGTTGGATCCCTGCAGCCAACATTTAGTGGCAAGAGGCCTTCCTTAATCACATTCATGGAGGCACTGTGCAGAAAATTCTGAATTCAGGCTTCCTCCTAACAAGTATGAGACTTGGCAGGCTGAAAGGCTTGTATATCTTGTCTGATCTCCAGTCTGGAGAGGTCTCAAAACGGAGCCATGTGTAGCGTATTGACATCTTAAAAGAATTTCTTAAAAAAAAAAAAAAAGGCATTTCTGGATGGCTGTATGTCATATAAATGAGATTTATTTCAATGCCTGTCATGATAGTTGAGGCAGTAACAAATCCAGTAATTGCTGGTGCTCTGGTCGTGTATGCTCTGAATGTTTAACTCGCAGCTACATTTTTGCAGCAAGTCTCAGGTTATTGAGTCAATCCCTTTGCCATTTTTCCTGTCTCCTGGCTGGTGAAGGTGGAGCTGCACGGTGTGTTAGGCACGTTGGGCAAGGGGAGTGCTGCACACAGGCTGCTGTCTCGGAACCTGCCTGTAATTACCTGTTAATTGTGTGTAACTGATGGGGACCGTGGAAACTGGGTTAAGATAAACTCACCGGCATTTAAACATCACTCTCGGCGCTGGGGATTAGTGCACAGTCACACTCCAGGAAAACCTACGAGTAATCAGAGGTGCAGAGCTGAAATGACAGAGTGGATTTTGGGACTGCAAGAGCTGGAAATTGAAGGGGGTGGTTATGTGAGGAATTTTAGCAGCTCTTTGCCCTCTTTAAGTACCGACAGACTCCCTCAAAAGTGACTCGTCCAGCAGCCCTTCTTAAACGAGGTGCCTTTGTTCTTTGGTTACTCACTGCCTGTGAGAAAAGAGAAAGTGACTTGCCAAACTCTCTCATCTCCAAACCCCAGTGTTATCCTTGATCTTTCCACAGAAGTAATGAACTGAGATAGTGTAAAGACTATCTCATGAAATATCTTGAAAATGAAGTCAACTCTGCACTGGGTTATGATCCAGCTGATACTGCCAGATCCTTAGCAGAACTTGAATATTTTGTGCCCAGCTGTCACCCTGACTTTTTTTTTTTTTTTCAGGGATTGTGCATTAACAAGGTTATTCTGGGCATCAACAAGGTCATTGTAGGCATCAACAACAGTTAAAAATGTGTCATAACTTGATATGGTGCTTGATGTTTATCAGCTGAACTCCCTTAAAGGCACCACCTTTAAGCATCCTGGGCAGGGATTTTGGGGTTGAGTCAAGGATGTCTGGCAGGTCCCAAGTGACTGGCAGTCACACTGATAATGCAGGGAGGTCACTTTTGCATAGGATGACATTTTTGCTGGGGACCTGTAAAAGGTGGGCGGAACAAATGCAGCTGCAATGGATGGAAATGGGTAATTTTAATTTTATTTTAATACTCTGGGGAATTTTGTCCTGAGTGGGAGCAAGCCGACGATATTTCTGTATTTTCAAGGTATCTGGTAAAGATCAGACTGGTGTAATTTAATGCTGTGGAGGTCAGGAAATTGGAAGTAGAGTTCACTGCAGTGGAGAAGTTTCCCAGCTCATGACTGCAAATAACACGGTCAAGAGTCTCTGATATACTCCAGGAAATATCTGTTGGGTCATGGCACTGCTTTGTTTTTTGCAGGAATGGGTGAAATAAAAACAATAAAGGGAGGCAAAGACAAGGGACATCTTTTCTATGTCAGGAATCTTATGAAAAATCCATCCCTTATCACTGCCTGAGGTGTTATGAAGACGGAGTTAAATATGTGTACGACCACATGAGCCAGATTATATTTGTGAGAGTAGACAGATTGATATCATCTAATCATAAAAACACCCCAAAATATTCCACCCGCCTCACTGGAGAGCATGTTCACCTCTGCCTGTGTGACCACATGCTTTATATACCTGTGAAATTAAACTTTATTAACATTCACTGGTGAGTGCCTTGGCAGGGGGTGAGATGGGCAGCCTGCACCAGGAGATCCTCTCGAAGCATCTGCCTGGGAGTGCTCATCAGAACAGATTTTAAAGTGGCTTTTAGAGGTGGTGCAAGTGTCAGAGGGTTTGTCCAGCTGTGTCAGCCCAGCAGTGAGGGGAACCACCAGGTACCTGGTGACCCCAAAGCCAAATCTGTGTGATCTCACAGCAGCCCTGAGCTGCTTTGATTTTCCCTGGAATGGGATTTGTAGGGCTGGGATCCAGAGGGAGCGTTGCAGGAGCCCACAGATGGGCTGGGAGAGACACGGGGAGGTGGCTGAGGCCTGAGTGTTCCAAATTTATGGTGGCCATAAAAAGCTGTGGAGATGATGGATTCTGCTCATTGCTCACGCTCATGGTGACAGGTTTTCGAATAAAGCAGTAACTGATAGCCCCGTGGCTGGGAATTGAATTCCTCCTTTCATGATGTCATCATGATGTCATACTTTATTGCCTGCAGTTCTAAACCCCATGGCTGCTGCCATGTGCTGACATCACACGGGGCTCCAGCTCCGGCCTCTGATGACGCTGCTCTTCTAACTGTGATTTAAAGTGCTTTCCTGTCCTGATGGGAAAGTTATGGCTTTCTTGGGGCATATCGTGTTCCAGGCCAGATGCTGTCGTGGCTGAGGAGGGAATGTCATCTGGAAAGGTCTTTGGAGGGCAGCAAGTGCAATTCTCAGTGCTGTGTGTTCAGGAAATATGGGTTTTGTGGCCTGGAGGACACTGTCACAGTGAGAATGATTGTTTGGGAATGAAAGGGTGACTGACACACGTAATCCTTGTGTCCTTTGCTTCCTCTCTCCCAAAGGAATATTGAACTGCTTTTCTCTAAGGACAAATAGAAAGGAGAGGAAATACAGACTCATGCATGGCCAGGCTGGTTAATGGATCCTCATGTTCTCCTCCAAACACACCTTGTGCTCAAAAAAAGAATTTATGAATAACCCTTCCCAGGGGAAGAGTGGTGGACCTCTTAATTCTGATGAGAAGCATTTTCCTCCTGTCCCAGGAAAGTGTTTTGCCTCTTCCAGCCCATGACTGTGGGACCCAGGAAAAGGTGCTCCCAAGGGCAGGAGGAGCACAGGCAGCGAAGCCTGTCCTGGGTGTTGGCTGCTTGGGTTTAGTGGATGGTTCAAGTATGGTTACCATGGTGATACAGGTGGGTTTTAACCACGGTGGAGGGAGGGGATGTGGCAGGGGTGTGGCAGGAGCTGTAATCTCATATTCCCAAAGCCTCACAGGAGAGCTCACCAGACCCTGCTCTGGTCTGCCCACAGTGGAGAGCCCAGAGCATGTGTTTTACCAATATTCCTTCTATGCAATACCTATTTTCTCTCTTTTTTTTGGAGAGGGCAGGCTCCTGGAGCAGGTCCCTTGTTTGAGCACACCCTCGTCCTCTCCAGCCCTTTGGATTTTTATCTGTAACCCTCCTGTGCTTGTTATTTTGAAGGGAAAGGTTTATTTTGACACTTGTGCTATGTCCCATCCTCCCTTCAGCCTCCTCCCCAGCTGGCTGAGCTGAGCCTGGATTCCCTGGAACAGAAGGGTAGGCACAGGAGCAAAGTCTGTCGTTCTTTTGCAAAGCCTGTGGCAGCAGATTGCAGCGTTTGCTGTCAGTTCATTAATTACGAGGGCATTAACTTCCGAGGCTAGAAAACACTGGAAACACCAAGGTTGCTGCTGGGGTTTTATAAATAACATATTGGATAGTCTGGAATTGGTAGAGAGCTCAAAAGCTGCCAAGTTTTCCTGGGAATACCTGGAGCTCCTCTGTGATGGGGCTCAGAGTTACTGGAAGAGCCGGGCTGACACAACTAGTCCAGTGTGGAAATATAAAGAGTCAGTGTGGGATCTGTGGTGTGGGGGTGACAGGTTAAGCTTGGTGTAATTCCTGCTGCCAGCTTATAGGAACCACCCTCCTGGAGTAAAGTGATATTATTGTTGGATCGTGTCGGATATGCTGTCCCAAAACTGCACCAGGAAACCTTAGGAAGTTGACATCAAAGTTCTCACTGATATTTGGAATCTGTGACTGCTAGTTATTGCAGAAGGAGAAAACCAAAGCAAAGACATAACAGCAACAGCAGTGACACTGATTCTTATATTTTTTAGTATTTTAATTTTTTTTATTAAAAGTGCACCCCTGTGGCGCAGCTGGCTACTTGCTCAGCTCGAGAGCACCAGAGAGGAAATTCCTTCCCAGCGCTCACAGGTGATCAACTTACACATTGAAGCATGAAGTTTGATTACCCTTGTAACATTTTATTAGCTTGCATAGCTGCAAATGTTATTAATGCTCATAAAATTATCCAGTCCTTTAAAATGTCTGTTCCACTGGTGTGCGTCTCCATGACTTCCTGGGGTAGTGGATTCCAGGAGTGACTGTGCTGGGTCAAGTCGTATTTTTCTTTTATTTCTCTTCAATCTACAGCCCTTTTGTTTCATCAGGTTCCCCCAGTTTGCTTTTAAATTATGGGGCAGGCTAATGTGAGGCAGCAAACTGGTTTTGATGGCAAACTTGGCTCTTTTTTATGGACTTAATTTTTTTTAGTGTACTGATATTTTCATGTATAGAATGTATTAATAAGTAATATATGTTTATATATATCTGTAGGTGCATGCATATACCTTAAAGTGTGTGCAACTATTTATGTATAAACACATAAACTCATGTATTTATTGTGTCACATGTACATTTTTTGGGTGTCTTGGGTGCCAGTGGTTTGGCGCAGGGATCCCACCCCTCTCTCTGTATCTCTGAGGGATGTTCTGGGAGGCAGAGTAATAACAGGGAAGAAAAATGTGCCTCTGAGCTGTGTGTCAGCAGACTTCAGACACAATGGGGCCCGTGTTTCCAGACAAGCCTTTTTAGCTAATTAGCTGAGTAAAAAATCTATTTCTCTTCTTAAATTCCCTGCCATCCATCCACCTAATAGAGTCAAGCAGCTCCATATTGAGGGGGTTATGCAATAAATCATCTATCTCCAGAATTTATCTCATCACTCCCAGCCTGGGCTCTCCATCTCTCTGTCCACAGGAGCTGCCTGGTTTCCCATTCTGGCTGCTCCCAGTGACTGTAATGGAAAAGTGCTGGAGTTCTGTTCTGGTTCTGGGTGTCCCTTGGCTGTCCCCCAGCAGCCCAGCCATAGCCATGTCCTTGTCCATGGGCTATCCTACAACAAACTCCCAGAAAGCAGAGGCTGCTATGGCTGTGTGGTCTGGGCCGCCTCCTGTCCTAGGTTACAATGTAAAGATGTGCCCAAAAGTGTGTATTCTATCACCATCTGCTGAAACCAGGTGGGGCAGTGATTTTTAATCTCTGTGGAGATATCCTCTGCTAATGGGTCATCTGTTAAAACCTGGTGGGGCAGTCATCTTTATCTTTTCCACAACCCATCCTTCCTCCAGGAGATATCTCCTGTTAATGGGCCATTGAGTCCCACTGCATGACTGATAAAATTACATCA
>JAOTQP010000469.1:4133062-4158968 GCA_026413545.1 Cichladusa arquata
CAGCATTTTGGCATCCCTCTGACAGGACCCAGCCTTCAGACATTCATCCTAACAGTGGCAAGACACACGTTATCACACTCCTGCGTCCTCCCGCAGCGCATTCCCGGTCGGTTCCCGCCTGGCGCGGCGCCGGCGGCCGGGAGGACCGGCGCTACCATAGAGGCGAGCGGGCGGACAGAGCGCCGCCCCCGGCCCGCCCCGCCGGCGGCCGCTCTGGCCGCGCACCCGGAAGCGGCGGCGGGGCCGCGCCATGGCGGGGACGGCGCTGAAGCGGCTCATGGCCGAGTACAAGCGTGAGTGGCGCTCGCTGGGCCCCTGGCGCTGCCTTCCCGGCGGGATCGCTCCCAAAGCCCGGGAGGGCCCGCGGGCCGCGCGGGGCCGTGGCGGCCGCGGGGCAGGCCGGGCCTCGGGCCTCCTTTGGGGCTCCTGCCGCTGTTTCACCCTCTGCCCCCGGCGGCTGCTCTGCGAGCTCCCCGGGGCGGGGTGAGGGTCACCGCACGGTACGGGGCGCTGCCGGCCTTGAGGAGGCTGTGGGGGCGGGCTCCTGCCTGCGACCCTCCCGCGGGTGACACCTCTGCCATTCCGCGCCTCCTTAGGCAGGGAGAGGCTGGGAACTCTGGGCGAGTGGTGTTTTTCCCTGTTATATTTTCCAGGTGGAACAGAATACAGGTGTGGGGATCTCTGTTGCAGAGGTCTGTTACATCAAAGGTATTTAGAGGTGTTTGTCAGGGCAGATAGCTTCTGGTTGTGACTGCCCCATCCTTGGAAGTGTCCAGGGCCAGGCTGGATGGAGCTTGGGGCAAGCTGGGCTAGTGGAAGGTGTCCCTGCCCATGGCAGGAGGTAGAAAGAGATGAGCTTTAAGGTCTCTTCCAACTCCAACAATTCTGTAATTCTGTGACGTCCTTAATAGAAGCAGAGTGGTTACTAAAAGGATTTTAACTCGAATTTAGTAATGAAAGACATAGACTTGTTTGTGTAAAAATCAGTGTGGGGTGTGACTGCAGGGATGGTGAGCAGTGATCCTCACCACAGGGACCAGAGCCCTGCTGGGGCTCTCTGGGAATCCCAGTTCTCCTGGGATGGCTCATCTGCTGATGAGTTTGAGAGATGTCCAAAGGTGCCTTTTGTCAGCAAGAAATATTTGTTTAACCAGGTGCTTTTGGGCTTTAACGCTCCAGTTCTTATTTACAGCAAGGAAGTAGAATGGAGAAAAGAAATGTTGGTAGAGATGGAAAGAGCTGGACTGTAAGAACTGGCCTTCTGCTCCTGGGAAGGTCTTACTGTGCTCCCCAGGCTGTCCAGGGATGAGGAGTTGTTTCTGTCATCATGTAGTGGAACACTCCAGCCTGTGTGAAAGAGAATATTTATAGACACACATTTCCTGCCAACACTGTGCCTGTTCTCAGGCTGCTGTGCAGAGCACAGGTCTCTAAGCTGAGCTGTCACAGGTGTTTGGGCAGCCAGAGCTTCCCACCCAGCTCAGGCTGCTGCCACTGACAGCTGGAGGTAGTGAGCAAACCCCACAGCTATGTGGGTAAAGCTTGTGCTGACGGTGTGTGCCCTAGAAATCTGCATTTTCCTGCTGTAATCCAGAGGCAGTGACCTGAAAACAACCACAGAAAGTCTTGGCACTGCTTCTGTCCTCTCTTATCTGTGCCCTAAGTCTCAAAAAAGCATTTGTGATTCTCCACAGAGATCTTACTGGAGTGTCTTGTATGAATGAAATCTTTAGGAAAAATGATATAAGATTACCCCAGAAAGATTTTGACTTAATGCCACAGGCAGACATTAAGTGAATCTGCTGTGCCTGGTTTCCCAGGGTAACACTAGCCACGAGCAGAGATAACGTTTTGTCTGTGATCTGCCTTTACAAGCACTTTCCCATGCCCAGTAAAGCTCAGTATTGTAGAAAATGAATGTAACTCACAGTGGCTGACTGCTCAGTGCTTTGTGGAAACCTGAGTTGCAGCAGAGCAGTGAGGCAGACATTTTGGTGTCTGTGGATTCCCCTCTGCTGCATGCCCAGGGTTGTTATTTTCCTTTAACAGAAGCCCCAGAATCAAGCATGACTTACAACCTTTCCCTAGTTTTTCTAAAGACTGACAGTTAATTGTAGCTCTTCAGAAGCTCTTAGCCCCATAGACATTTTCAGCAAAAGTTATTTAAAAAAAAATTAAAAAGCTCCTGGTTGTAGGTAGTTCTGCTGCCTCTTTTTGCAGAAAAAGAACAAGTCCTACCTTGGGACAGGGCTGGAGTCTGAGGTTTAGCTCAGTGTGAAGTTTCTCCCTCCTGAGGATGTGTATTGCTGGCATGGATGTGGGCACTGTGAGGCCCTGGGTGAATGTGGGCATGGAAAAGGTTTTCAGTGACCCTCTCTTGACTGTTCATCTTGGATGAAATCTTGTATGTGTCATGCACAAAGTTATGAACACCATCTTTATTCTTTACTTTCCCTCTTCTCTGTCTCTTCCCTTTAGTTACTTCTAGTTGTGACAGTGGTGTTTGGAGTCAGTGCCTTGCTGGTGGGTGTATTTTCCTTACCAGACTTCTAATTCTTTCCATTTTTTCCTTTTTCAATTTTTGTCTTTCATCTTTTTCTGTGGATGTGTGCACATTTTTAAGTCTTAATTTAAAGATTTATCATTTCCTTCTGTGAAAAATTCTTGACATTTTTAGGAGTTTTTACCTGTTGGAGCCCAGATATATCAACTGCATTTTGGAAGAGGCTGTGAAGTTGCACTGGATTTCTTTCCTTTTGAAGAAGGAAGGGAAGGTGGCTGTGGACATCCAGATGACACAGATTGGGTTTTTTGTCCTCATTTACATCTTTGCATATGACTTTTTGCTTTCTCAGATTACTATTTACTCTGCCAGGACTCGTTTGGCTAAAGCTTTCAAAAATCTGATATAAAAAAGGGCATCAATTCTATTAGCACATATGTCTGTTGATAATTCTAGATGTATAATAGTATTAAGACCTAAGTCTCTCAGTAGCTTTTATTTGTGAGAGTTAAGAGATGGAAACCTTCTTTTTCTGTGTTTACTGTTTCTTGATGCAAGATCTTGAAGATGTCTTATGCTGGCTGAAATTTCAAGTCTAAAATGGGTTAATGTGGAAGAATTAAATCTCTAGAGACCCGAGAACTGCAGTACAAGCAACAGAGCAGTGGACTGTAATGCCCATATTTCCTGAGTCCTGGGCTTTTAATTTGCTAAACCTGCAGTTTTCAGGAAACTTACTGTTGAACTTTTTTTTGAAGTATGATCTTTTCAGTCTCTTCAGTGCTTTAACAAGGTGTGTTTTCAGTTCTCCTGAGAACCATCTCCAAGGTGTAACTGGCTGATAATGACTCCACAAAGAGCAGGGAAATGGAAAGGAAGGCACTGATTGTGCGTGCAGCAGATCTGCCCTGGATTCCTAATAGAGGCATCACACACTTCTCTGGAGTCAGCTCTGTTTTAAGCTTAGGAGGTCTGGCTGTGCTCCCAGGGAACAAATAAAAAGTTGCACCTGGGGAGGTTTAGATTGGCTATTAGGGAAAATTTCTACACTGAGGGGACTGTTTGGCCTAGCTGGTCTGTCAGACTCGCTCTGCATGTGATCAGAGCATTGGTTTTAGCCTTTCACTGCTTTCTGCTGCTCACTTGTAAATAATTAGACACCATCCTCCCTGACATTCCTTTAAAGTGACCCTGTGTTGGAGGCTCTGGTGAGCTGTAGCAGCTGATGCTGTGTCAGCTCCTAGTGGTTCATGTTGTGCCTCTCTGAAAACTGGGCTCACTGTTTCCTTTTGAACAACATCCCCGTGGAAAAGGGGTTTTTCTTTTCTCAATGACCGGGTGCAGCAGCAGCAGACACTCAAAATCAAAGCTCCTGAATGCCCAGTTTCTACTTTACCTGATCCTTAAGGATGGAAACCTTTCTCTGAGGGGGAACTGAGCAAGGAAGTGGAGAATTGAACCTCTGTCCTCATGAAGGCCCTTTGCTCCATGGGCTTTGGCTGTTTCTTCCCATTGCCCCTGTTCTCCTTGGAGTGGAGTGCTGTATGACACAGTCCACTACAGGGACTGCTGCCAGCTTTTCCAGAGAAATTGTAGGAAACATCAGAGGGATTTTCTTCTTAGAGAGAACCACAAGATGGAGCAAAATGATTCCAGGAGCTACTGCATTTGACATCTCCCTCTTCCTGTCTAAAAACCTCAACAAGAAAAGCTGTTGGAGACCCACTGTGAAGCTAGAAAAGCCTGCCATGGAATGCCAGGACGTGTGGAAAACTGTAAGGCTGAGTTTCAGTCTGCTGCTGGGCTTTGGCTGTGCCAAGGTTAAGGGCACTCTGAGCAAACAGAAGAGTTCCATGATCTCTCCTGGCAGTGCATGTCAGCATCTTCTTCAAATCCTGCAATAACAGAGCTCTTATAAAACAGAAATCTGTTCTGTGCAGCACAATATAGTTTTCACCTACAGCCTAAACAGAATTTAGGTCAGATGTCTCATTTATTGGTTTGTGACTTCACATATTCCCTGGGTCAGTGTTCCTGTTTGTTTTCCTGTGTGGGAATGCCTGTGGTGGTTCTTGTGGCTGTGTTCTGTGTTACTGGCCACTGGTGTGGAAACACTGTGCTGGATAAGCAGCTGCAAGTGTCACCAGGTGCCACCAGCTCCAGCAGCTGTCCCATGGCTCACTGGAAGCCTTGGGGCTGGTGTTGAGCCCCCAGGACTGCTGGCCCATTGCTTGCCTGTTTGTGGCTGAGCTGAGCCTCAGCTGCTGCTGCCTCCCTGCAGAACATCAGAAACTAGAAACTGATGATCAGTCCACTAGGTAGGAGGAAATCTGGTTGTTATTTCATCAGCACATGGTGTACTGGCCTTCAACAGCTTGAAGTAAGGGGCTGATGCTGAAGATTTGATTAATGAATTTGGAATGGTAGCAATTTCCTAGAGAAAACAAGGATTGATAGATCCAAACTTGCCTGTGCAGCCGTGGCTGTTTTATTGCTGCTTCTTTTTTTTTTTAACTGAGATTTTCCAGGTCATGCAGGAGGAGTTGGATTGAATTTAGGGAACAGAGCTGCTTGTCAAATCTCTCATGTGTCTGCTTCTTCTGTTTTTATGTTGTTCTGGGTTTTGCACTGAGGTGTATCAAACCTGAATGGGTGCAGAGAGGTTGCAGGAATACAAACTTCAGGCTGCTATGGTATCCAGGAGACACCATAGAGGTGCAAGAGAAGAGCATTTTCCAGGCTTTGTGAAAGGTTTTTGTCTTCCTTCTCAGGTTTTAAATTATTGCCTCTGTGAAGGTGGGGGACTTGATGATCATAGAGGTCTTTTCCAACCTATTCAGTGATTCCAAGGCTAGTTCTAGGAGCCTGAAAAACCCCAAAGTGTCAAATAATTTTGTCTAGAATACTGTCCTGCATCAAGCAATGGTAGGGCCCCTGTGCTAAGCTATGGCCACTCAAACACCCCCTGAAATGCTTGGGCTTGCAAATCTCCTCAATCTTCCTTGTGTTTGTGTTTTTGCAGAGCTGACCCTGAACCCACCAGAAGGGATTGTGGCAGGTGAGGAGCTGAGCAGGGTTTGTGCACTCTGGAGCTGTAACCTTGTGTTCAGGTAGCACTGAGCATTGTTCTGTTCTCTTTCACAGGTCCCATGAATGAAGAGAACTTCTTTGAATGGGAAGCCTTGATCATGTGAGTTAATACTGTTTGGTGTGTGAAATCAGCAGTTGCTGTGATGAGCTTCTAGGAGAGCAGGAATGTATAAAAGTACTATTCTGTGTGACACCAGCATTGGCCTGCCTTGGGCTGGAAACTCCTCTGATCCAAACAGGGAATTCCATTTGGACTTTAAACAGAGTGACAGAGGCAGCACTGGTGATGTGTACAACTTGTTATGATAACTTCTTGTACAGGTGTCATAATAATGAGCTTGCAGATTTGTCAGGAATCCTCATTTGGGCTCTCTTGAATATATGCTACATTTACAAACACTGTAGGAAACAAACAGTTGCTTGAAGATCACACATACCTGTTGGAACACTGCCTAACTGCAAATGCAGGACAAGTTTTGAGTGGAGCAAAATACACAGATTATTAGTGACAGGAGAAAAAAAATCAATGTTTAAAATTAGTTTACTTACTATTCCGATTTTTTCTTGAAATATGGAAAGGTTTTGATCAGAAAAAGTATTGAAATTTAAGTCAAAATTCTTCTGAAGTACTTCACACTTATGAATTGTGTTGTCAAGAGCTGGATGCAGTGGTTTTGTGTAGCAAGAGATTCACTCTGTTGGTGAATAGCTCTGACCTGCTGTGTTTTGGGGGTGATGCAAACTCCATTACAAAGCTGTGTTCTCTCTCTTCTGCTCCCCAGCTGATGGGTGTGGTTGTTGGTAGCACGATTTGCCATGAAAAGACAAAATCTTTTTGCCCAGGTTGTCTTCTCTCTTGCTTGTTCTTCTACTCATGCTGTACCTTCTTTGGGAACTTTGAGTACAAGGAATAAGGTGATTTTTTTATGAAATAAAGCTCTAAAATGCTAGAGGAGAGGGGAAAAGACGTTTGTCACTCCCATCTGACATTTTATGCAAATACTGCATAATTAAAAGATGAAGAAGCTCCAGTCCATCTTGAAGCTGGTGGTCTGTTGTTAGGGTAGATCTTGACTCTGTATTTCAGGATTCCTTTGGTAGGAATTGGTGATTTCCTTTCCTTCAGCCAGGGCTGGTTTGTCCCAGAGGACTCTGGGGGCAGCAAGCAGTGGCTGTGATCTGGGCAGGTTCTCCCTGCAACCACCAGTGCTGACTGGTGAGATTCTCAGCTGGCGTGGGTGGCAGAGTTTTCCTAGCTTGGTTTGCTTGGAATGTGTTGTCTAGGGATGAAAAACAAGATTTCTGTCTCTTGGGCTCAGGCTTGCAACCAGCACCAAAGCACGGTGAGCTGTAGCAAATTCCCTATTCCACACAAGCCAGCTGTGTGGGTGATCCTGCTGCATGGCAAGAGTTATTTTAGACTTTGGTGAGTGGAGGTTTGGGTTACCACTGCTTGTTTGCTCATTGATGGCAAGAGTTGGCAAATGCCTCTGCTTATGTGCAGTGATTTTCTCCTGGGATAACAGGTTGTGCTTCCTGGTAGCTCAGTCCCCTGAAAATAAACACTTAGCATGGAAATAGGTTGTTTTGTTGCCTGACACCAGAGATTTTGGCTGCAGGGTCTTTATGCTTTCTGTGAGAGGCATAGTCAGCACATCTGCTTCGTAATGGGCCAGGTCAGACAGCTGTGATTGCTTGGGAGTGTGGAAGTCCCAGAGGATTTAATGCACTTCTTGGAAAGTGGAAGGAAATTCCTGCTGATTGGTACTTCCTCCTGGCAGAAGTGTTGTGGCTGAGTAGAGGTTTCCTGAGGGACACTCACAAGTACTTCTGCATTGCCTAGAAAATACCTTTTCTGATGTTTCCCGTCAGATCCTTAAAGAGCAGAGGAGCTGCTTGCAGACTTGAAAGCCCTTTAAAGTGCTGAGTGTTGAGCTTCAGGTCTTTGTCAGCGTAAAATGAGAGGCGGAGGTGCCTTAATTTTGGTTTCTGCATTGTGTGTGTGTCATAATAAAGTTATATTTTAAGATCTCCTCAATTTTGAAGCTGTGATACAATAGAAACATGTTTACCCCAAACACATTTGGTTACTTTCATCTCTTTACAAATCCTGTTAGTAGCAGTGTTTGCAATACCTTTGGAAAGAAAGTTACATGACTTGTTTGTATTTGTCTGTGGTGATCTCCTGCAGTGTTTTGTAATCTCAAATGTGCTGTGTGAGATTCAGGGAATGAGGTGTGCAGATGAGAAAATGGGAGTAAAGCTGCCTTCAGATTTTTAGACAGATGAAGTGCAAATGGTAAGAAACATAATTGTGAAAAGAACAGAATACTTTTTTTTCCTTCACCCAATTTATATAAAGCTAGAGCACATATAATGGCACACTAAAAAATTCTTAAAAAAGAGACTTAAGAGAGAAAAGACATCTCTCATTTATAAATTCAGAGGTAGACTGGGTAATGTTACATAGATTGATGTAAGAGCATGACTTGGAGATAAAATAATGCATTTTTAAATAGTGGAAATAATAATTTGTATCTCCAGCGTTGTTGTCTGCAGCAGCAATGCTGGAGGAATGGGAAACATATAAATGTTAAGATCATAATAAAATAAAGGAGAGAACAGATCCTACACTTCTAAAATTAATGTGATGGGAACACATCACAGAACTGAAAATACCCATGTGGAAACCTTTCTGAAGACCAGAGGTGGGGAGTGTTGTTGAAAGCCAGATCTTTGCAACATCATTTCAGGAGACTTTGCTTATGTTGCTCAATTCCCTAGTGCTGTGTGAGGTCCTTCAGGCTGTGTTGTGTTCATGGATTTCACATTTCAGGGCCAAGTTTTGCCCTCTTTGGCTGGCATGTGCAAATGTGTGTTGCTATTAAAGTTTATCCCCAAAAGACACAAAAGCACGCCATGGTTAAGAGCTTTATTAGCCTAAAGATTGCTTGAAAACTAAACAGTAGAAATTGAAGTCAACTTATCACAAAGCTTTTTAGAAAGGTAATTTGATCTATAATTAGGCTTATGACTTTTGTTTCCATTCCCCTTTTGGGCATCTGATGATTGTGGGGTTTGGTGTTTTTCCAGCATCTTTTTACAAATAAGCCATTTGCAAATGTATGCGAAGCTGTGATTATAGAATTAGAATCACAGAATGGTTAAGGTTGGAAAAGACCTCTGAGACCATCAAAATCCAACCATTCCCCAAGCCCTGACAAATCCACCACTAAACCATGTCTCCAAGTGCCACATTCACATGTTTTTTGAATGCTTTCAGGGATGGTGACTCCACCACTGCCCTGGACAGCCTGTGCCAAGGCTGAACAACCCTTGAAGGCTTGAACAATCCCTTTCTTCAGGGAAGAAATTTTTCCCAATATCCAACCTAAACCTCCCCTGTTGCAACTTGAGCCTGTTTCCTCTTGGCCTCTCTCTTGTCCTTGGGGAGCAGAGCCTGACCCCCACCTGGCTGCACCCTCCTGTCAGGGAGTTGTAGGAGAAAGTTCCCCCAAGGAGCCTTTTCTCCAAACTAAACCACGTTAGGTGTCCTCCTCAAGGTATTTCTCCTATTTGGAAGATTCCCACCACTCTTCTCTGCCCCCTGCATCCAGCTCCTGGAGGTCAGAGCTTCTCATTTTCATGCTTTGTCTTCTGTCAGCTTTGGAGTGACTGCAGAGCAGGGGGGTGGTTGCAGCAGCTGCCATGCTCTTACCTCCCTGGCCCTGCCAATGTCCTTTGTGAGCTAAAAGTGATGCTGTCAAGTTCAAATGCTGAGTGTTTTGTAGTTGCAAATGCTGTCTTGGATTAACTTTAATAATTTCTTTGAAGTTGATCCTGGCAGCGCTGAGTGGCTAAAACAAAAGCATTTTGCTCACATAATGCAGGGCCCAAAATGGAGTATGTTGGGTTGAGTGTATTTGACAGAAGAGCCCTTAAGGCTGTGGGTTTGCTCTCAAAACAGAACATAGACACCCACCAGCTTTTCAATGCCTGTATGTACATACTCTCAGAAGTTCAACAATAAGCCTTTAAAATGCAGCTGGAATTAAAATGGTCAGGAAAAAATGCATTCAGTTTACTCTCAGATGTGAATTGAATCCTGGCTAAATTAAGGGAAAAGGCCAGAAAGGAAACAAAGTGGTTGTGATGGTTTAGCTTTCATTCTTATAGAATGTTGGTGAATTACTCTTACCTTACCTGCCAGTGTCAATATTCATTTAAATCACATAGTTCTTGTGTTTATCTACCAGCCAAGTCTTTTGAATCCCAAAGTTTGAAACAGTCAGTCTAGGGCTTTAGGATTTGCTGCTCTCCAAATTTAATGTTCTTTCTGGCATGGAGAATGTGGATTGGGAGGAGGAGGAGGCATGAATATATTCCTAACCCTTATTTCCCAGACAGTGGAACCTTTGTTTGAATGGCTTTTTACTAAATACATGAGGTTTCCTTGGCAACAATTTTCAGTACTGAAGCTTTTTTAGTCATCTTTCCAATCAAGGGAAATCATGTTTGTGTTACAACTTCCAGATGGTTCATCAAGTTTGAATAAATCATGGCTAATAAAGTTGTTTTTTGCTCACTTTCCACAAGTCTTTTATGTAGGCAGGGTAAAATAGTTGTCTTTATGTTCTCAACTCGATTGCACTTTGAACTAGATTCTGAACACAATTAGGAAATGTTTCTACAAGAGCCCTGATGAAGCCATTTGTTATCCACCTGCACTCGAGGGAGGGCAAACTCATTACCTGAAGTCTGCAAAGACACATTGTTGTCCTGCATCTCTGCTGACAATTATGGTCTTTGGGCTGTGTTTTTATTTTTACAAACCTTTGCTGTGCTTTCTGCATCAGACAGTGATTGTGTGTGTGACAGTGAAGTGTTTGTGTGGTTGTACTAGATACTGGCAGTTGGGATCTCTGTGGCATTTATAAATTAATTTTGAGCTCCAGCATTTGACATCTCTGTCTTGTAGAGCATAACAGTATCTTCAAAGGCACAGGAGTCCCACACCTGCCTCTGCTTTCGCTTGACGTGCAGACACTCAAATCCTGGAACATGCCTTGGAGCCAGATACTCCAATTATATCCAGACACACCCTGCTAATTAAACAGTGTTGTGACCTTCCTAGTAATTTAGCGTGCAAGCTTTGATTTCCCCTCGCCTCCCAAGCCTCATATTTGGATTTAAGTTTATGAGGTGTGGGGTAAGAGCACCTTAACTCTTTGTTTCCTGGAGAAGATGATACAACCCATGCCTCACACGTCTCCTTAGACAAGAATTTGGGTGCAAGAGCTGTTTAAAACTTTGGTGAATAACATTGTATCTGTTCCTAGGGGTCCTGAAGACACCTGTTTTGAGTATGGGGTTTTCCCTGCTATCCTGAGTTTCCCACTGGATTACCCCTTGAGCCCTCCGAAGATGAGGTTCACGTGTGAGATGTTCCATCCCAACAGTGAGTCTGATGCAGCAGGATGCACGGGGAGGGGGTGGGTTGCTTGTGCCACTTAAAAAGAAACCTTTGCAGCAGGAGATCTGCCATCCTTCCCCAGGGTGGTTCTCTCCCTTTCCAGCCTTGAGCAGGCAGCAGAAGCAGCATTCAGCTGCCCAGCTGTTTTGCTCTTGGGGTACTTTTTTCTTTATCCCATTATTCCTCATGAAGCTTTTCCTCATAAACTGTCCAACAAGGATTCCAGCAGTTCACATGCCTTTAAATCTGTACAGGATGTGAGATTTAGTGAATTAATACAGGTTCTTTCCAAACACAGAATCACAGAATATGCTGAGTTTGGGGAGACCCATCAGCATCATGGTGTTCAACCCCTGGCCCCATGCAGGACACCCCAAAAATCCCACCATATGCCTTAGAGCATTGTCCCAACATACCAGGAACTCAGTCTTGCTCCATGGCTTGTATTTAGATATTTTAGTGTTATTTTAATGACTGAAAAGTTCCTCATGGGTGCAGCTTCATTAGGCAGCATGGCTTTTGCTCCATGACATCACAGGCTTAACATTTCTGAGGGGATCTCTCTGAAATACAGAGTGCTCTGTCTGAGCAGGCAACACATTTACAAGTGTTTAACATTAAGACTTTGCTGGCCTTTGCTCTGTGATGCTGGTTGAGTTAGAGATCTTTTCAAACCTTAGTGAATCTGTGATGATGGTGACAATTTTATCTGAAGGCTCTTCAGAGTGGGAGTAATTGCAGTGGCAAGAAGTACAGCTAACAAGTTTGAGCCCTGGACATGAAAAAAAGGCCTTTAAGCCCCTGTTTGCAGCCTGGACTGCTACTTTCTGGAATCAGCCTTGGAATTGTGTGTAAAATCATTGCTTTTGACATCTGCTGAATCAGTATGGGTTGTGCAAAGGTTGTTTGTTACTACCCAGGTTTGGTGGGCTGGATCTGTGTTCAGGCTGTCAGGTCTCTTACTCTCAAGAGCAGGAAAAGGCAAATGCTGCTCTCCTGCCTAGTGCTTCCTCTTCAGCTGACAATCTTGCACTTGGAGAACACAGATCATAATCTCAGCTGGGAATTGATTTATTTCACCCTACATACAAGGATTTTTGCAATTTCTTGAAGTTTCCCTGCTACTCCCTTCTGGAAGCACCACTTTTGCAGGTTCTTGCCCATTTAATCCACATCTTTCTGTTCTCCTGTGAAGGACACACCTGCATGTCATAGCATAGAGCTGTGTGGATATCCCCAAGGCAGTGTGGCATCACCTCTGGAGCTCTGATGTCCACAACAGGGCACTTTGGCACTTGGAAGCAGTGTAGCCATGTCAGCACCTTGCTCCAGCTGGACACAAACTTCTTGCCAGGACTGATCTCTGTGAGCAAATCCTTGTCCCTGCAGCTCCAGCTGTGGCCTTGGCTTGAGGTTCACTGCTTGCAGCTGTGTTGTGTGCAGCACTGCCAGGAGGAGTGGGGTGTGGAGAAGCACAAATTGCCTGACTCCTGTGTTAAAGAGTGGCTTTACACATGGGTGTTTCTTCCATGGGATAATTGGAACACACTGGATGGTCAGCTCTTTAAAGCCCTGTGGCTTGGAGTCTTCTTAATCTGAAGCTGAGATCACCTGAAGTAGACACTTGAATCTTTGCTCTCAGCTGGGGTTGTGGTGAGCTGCTTCTACCCAGAAAGGCTGCAGAAAGGAGTGACTGGGCTTTGCTTTTTCTGTTTATTCCTCCCCCTGTGAGAAATCACCAGGAAAATGTTTAAAAGGTCTGGTGTGTTCCCTTATCCTTGCAGTTTATGTTTTGTGAAGGGGGAATTGAGATGCCAGTCTTCTCTTACATTAAAATGACCCTTTTAGATACTCTGGTAAAAGTCACTAAGTAATGTTCAGTGGCATTGCTGGCATTGGCACTGAGCATCAATGTAGGGAGATCATAGGATCAGAGGTGGTTTGGGAAGGATTGTTGGAAGGGACATTTAAAACCCATCTTGTTCTACCCCCTGCCATGGGCAGGGACACCTTCCACTATCCCAGGTTGCTCCAAGCCCTGTCCAGCCTGGCCTTGGATCCCTTTCAGGGATGGGGCAGCCACAGCCTCTCTGGGCACCCTGTGCCAGAGCCTCACCATCCTCTCAGGGAACCCTGCCCTCTGTGCAGCCATTGCCCCTTGTCCCCAGTCCCTCTCCAGCTCTCTTGAAGCCCCTTTAGGCCCTGGAAGGGCACTAAAATCTCCCTGGAGCCTTCTCTTCCCCAGGCTGAGTGTTCCCAGCTCTCCCAGCCTGTTTCCAGAGCAGCTCTCTGTGGCCTCCTTTGGACTTGTTCCAACAGCTCCACATCCTTAGGTTGGGGGCCCCACAGCTGGGCTGGGGTAGGTCTCACCTGAACACAGGGAGAGAAGATCCATGCATCTTCCTGGAACCAGCCTTTGATGTCTTGACTGTGCTGCTGAGCTCCAGCTGTTTTGAATGAGGCACTGCACAGAGACAGGAGACTCCCTCACCAGTGAAATCCCTTCTGCCAGTGGGTTCCTGACTTGCAAGAAGTGCTGATTCAGCACCTGCTGTTTTCACCTCTTCCAGCTACTGTTAGACCAGCTCCAGTGCCCAGCCTGGGGCTGCAGGAAGGACTGTAAATAAAAGTCCTCCACAGTGCTTGGGTGCTTGGGCAGACATAGCTGGGTGAATGGAAGGAACTGAAAATGAGCACAGCTGCTTCCAGCAGTCATTCCCACCTTGTTTTGTCTTGCTTTCCTGGCAATTGCACCAGATTGGTCACCTGAAGAGTAGAAGCCCTGAAATTATTGCACTAAAGTTGTCATTCCTCAGGAGCCTGCCGTGCAGGAGAATTATGGCATGTTGGTAGAGCAGTGTTTTCTTTTGTGGTGCCTCTTCAACCTTTGTTTGGTTTCATTACCCAGTCAGTAGAGTCCGGTCTCTGTGAAAACAACTTGTACTGTTGCTTGTGCTAAAGATGGGAGGGGAAGCACCTGGATCCTTAATTCATAGGTTTACTTGTTTCCAGGTGCTTTAATGCAGCTGAACCTAAAGAAAAAAAAAGAAAGAAGTAGTGGGAATTCTTCTGATTGCACCTCAGTAATGTTCAAAAAAAGATCAGCTCGACTCTTCATAATATATTTAACATAAAACTTTATTTTTTCTCATGTTTATAATATATATAACATAACACTTTTCCCTCCTTTGTGTAATGCTTTTAATGGTCACAGTCCAGTGGAGAGCTCCAATATGCATTCAGTGCATTCGTTTCCATTTAAGTAGGACTGGTTACCTGCTTGGAGCTGTGCCTGTGCATAAATTCTTGCTTTATTCCACCAGGCTGCATCATTCATTTTTTCCATGGAGCCTGTCACTGATTATTAAATGACACAAGTGCTCCCAGCAGGTTTCTGTTTGGTTTCTACTTTTCTTAGGTTTTTGTCTTTCAGATTTTGTGTCCTCTTGCCTAAAGAGGAAATTTAAACCTGGATTTAGTTTTAATCGTAGAAGAGCCAAATCTCAAGACTGATCTGGAGATGCTGAGCATTTCCACTAAGTAACAAGCAATCCTCTGTACTTTTTGGCAGTTTATCCAGATGGGAGAGTGTGCATCTCTATCCTGCATGCTCCTGGGGATGATCCCATGGGATACGAGAGCAGCGCGGAGCGGTGGAGTCCCGTGCAGAGCGTGGAGAAGATCCTCTTGTCAGTTGTTAGCATGCTGGCAGGTGAGCACTGCTGTCCTGTCAGCCCTTCCTGAGGGAGCTTTTTGCTTTGTTCACTGAGCAAGGCACGTGGAAAGCTGCTCAGCAGCAGCCACACTTCTTAAAGCCCTGGTATTTATTTATTAATTTTTAAACCAGTGCTCTGAGAAAGGTTGGGAAAAATGCAATTAGTAACAGTTGTTGCTGTTTGGGGGTTACTGCAAGGCTTTCCTTCCACTATTGAGACAGTAGGGATGAGTCAGGTGGTCCCAGAGGCTCAGCTGGTTCCTTGCTCCTAGACAAAACCCTCTCTGTATTTGCTGTGCTGTCCATTCAGCTTTTACAGCTGTGGATTACAGCCTATGTTGGATTTGGCTTTGGCAGCTAATGGGTTATCAGACCTAACCAGTACAGTAAACTAGAGTCCAAGGCCTCTGGTTCAGAAGCCAGCACACTCCATTTCTCTTTGTTATTCCTAGCCTGGGAATGTGCCCCACTCTGCCATCTTTGGTTCAGAGGAAGGCTTCTTGAGAAGAGACCTCAAGAAGAGTGAAAACCTTTTTGTGGAGCCTTTCAGATGGTTTTCCCTAAATCTAACAAGGGCTGTCTATCAGCTCTGTCATATCCAGCTCTCTGAAAGATGGATCATTTTCCACACAGTGGACAGAGCCACTGAACTGCCTGAAGAGGGCAGAGCCATGTCCCTTAGAACTGGTTTTGAAGGATAAATAGGTTTAGAGCTGCAGAGTTGACCAGAGAGCAAGCAACAGATTCCTACATGGGACTGTTTTAGCTTTGGAATAGTAACCTGCAGCTGGCAAGCTGTGCAGACAAATAGTGCCTGTGGGATTCCCATGGCTTCCAAGAGCTTGGTTTGTGGTGCAGCCTTACCTGGACTGGGAAGTGTGGGAGTCACCTGGTCTCATTCCCTGCCTGTGCATCCTGTTTTCCCATGGCTTTTGGAGAAATTAGGCTAAAACACAGGTGCTCAGCTTCTTTCAGGGTACTGCAAAACTCTCAGCCCTGGCTCTGCAGGTAGTGTAAACCCAAGTTTACCAGACTGGGTGGCCTGCACACCTGCTGGTTTTTAAGGTGGATCATGTGGAGAAGGATGGGAGCTCGAGGTCCTGCCATGAACTGGGCAGGGGTGGGTGTGAATTGGTGTGTCAAGGGAAGTGAGCAGAGTATGACAGTGCCTTCTGGAATCCCAGGACAGTGTCCAGGTGTGTGCTGCCCACAAACCTGGTAAATCCTGGGTTTCAGCTTGCCTTCATACAAATAAGGAGCTCCTGGGACTTCAGCACTCCATGTGCTTCCTAAAGCGTTCTGAAATCATCAGATGAAAGATGTTGCACAAGTGAAAGCTTATTCTATGGGTTTCCTTGGATTGTTTGGTTTGTTGTTAATAGAACAAGCCATCCCAACAAGTGACAGTCTGTTTGGGTGGCCTGCTTGGAGGGGCTTTGTGTCTTGAGAAACTGGAGAACAAGAAAAAAAATGTTCTGTGGGGCGAAACATGCAGTTTTAAAAGGCATTGACAGTACTAGGGGTGCCCCATTGTGTTGGCCATGTGCATGGTGGGGCTCCACTGCTCAACAAACAAAAGAAAGTCCTGCTCCTGTTCCACTTTTTTCTTGCCTGAACTCGAATTTGTTGTGATATCCTTTCTCTTGTGGTCACTTAAATCAGAAGCTTTTGGGAATCCAGGAGCTGTCATTGACACTAAAGCTGTCATTGCTTTAGTGGTGTTTCTGCAGTCTCAAGGAGGAGAAGTGTCTCAAGGCCTTGGGGAAGTGACATTTCTGAAAAAGCAAGAAGCTCCATTGCCCACCTACCTTTGTCTTTCTCTTTTCAGAGCCAAATGATGAAAGTGGAGCCAACGTAGACGCCTCCAAGATGTGGCGGGAAGACAGAGAACAGTTTAACAAAATTGCCAAGCAGATTGTGCAGAAGTCACTTGGACTTTAAGCTCACAGAGAGACTGAAGTGTTTTGTATTTCTCTCCACCTGGAAACGAGCAGTGCTCCGTGCTGGTACCAAAAAGGAAAACTTTGTAAAACCATTGGCCTAGTTCTTAAAATTCGTTATTTATTTGCCATCTCTTTTCTTCCACTGCTCCAGAGAAGCCTCTAGTTCACTCACTAAATTGTGTGGAAAAGGGATTTAATGGTAGAGAAAAATACAGAGACAATGCTGTTTGAAAGGCTGCTTGTTACTACCTTACTTTGTGGTGTGGAGAGCCTGGAGCCTTGGCAATCTGCAGCCTCCACTCACCCAACTGCTGTTGGAGAGCAGTGCTGGTTTGGATCCTCTGCTGGCAGAATTAGTTGTGTTTTTATAGGTAGCATTGCATCTGGAGCAGCAGTAGACAGGAATTATTCTATCCATTCTGTACTTGTTAGGTTAAGGGCAGCAGTTGCAGTCAGATCTGATTTGAAAAGTGTAGTTAGCAGGAGAGGCTGTGAAGCAGGGCTATAGTCAGGGTGTGTTAGCAAAGAAAGGAACTTTAGGGAGTGAGCTGTGAGGACTGGCTGGGGGTCTGGAATGGCCTGGTGTTCCCATGTAACACTGGAGTTTGTACTGAGCCTGAGTCAGTGTTGGCTTGGCAGAAATCCCAAGAACTGCTTTATTAGTCCTTGAAGACACTCAGTTGTAAACTTTGCACTCATTTGGAGGCACAAGGTGTAAAGGTTGGATTGTCCAAGTTCACCTGGGTGAGGTAGGTCCTTGGCAGTTGGAAAATCCAGTGAGGATGTGTTTGCTCTGCTGGGCATGTTCATAGCTCTGCAAAAATATCAGCTCACTGTGGTGCCACATGAGTGTTGAGAGGATTTGGCACTGCTTTGCCATTACAGCCCTGCCACCCATTTTTGGGTGACCAAGCCAAGATGAGCATGATGGACTTACAAAAATGACTTGTGACACTCTGCACTGAGTGCTCTTGTGTTCTAGATAGGAGCCAGAGAGGATGGGCTGTTTGCTCAAGGATGGTACAGTGTGTTTTGGACTGCAGTGTTGTAGCCAGTGTGGAGGCTGCAGGAAATACCAGCTGGGCAGTTCTTAACTGCTGAGAGGCCTCTGCTGACCTTTCTGCTTTGCAAGCCAATCTCGTGTCTAGGTCCAAATTTCTCCAATTTACTACAAGCAATAACATGCCCATTGATAGCACATGGAATCCAGTTCTGTTGGCAGCTTTAAATGGGCTCAATTTGACAAGGGCTGTTTGTTTTTTTTTTTTTAAATGTGAAAAAGTGTGACGAGGAAGGAGTCACACCATGAAGAGAGCTTTACAGAGGTGATGGTGTGCATGTGTGTGGTACAACTGTTCAGCATTTCTGTCTTGCTGTCTGTGCTGCACTTTGCCATGGTTCTGCACCTCTGAAGAGTTGTATTGCTACAACCTGCTGATTTTACCTCCTTGTAGAACTAATTGTGGCTTTGATGTCAGGGTGGAAGTGGGACTGGACATAGCTTGGGAGCAGAGATGATGAAATAGTGTTGTACCTAACTAGTATTTCAAGGCATACAGGAAAATGTAGCACTTTATGCAAACTGGGAGTGTTTTTGGGAGTAGAGGGAGGATTGCTTCTGGGAGTACTGCAGCCACCTTTGGGAGCAATGCTGGAGAGCTGCAAGAGCCATGCAGAAACACAGACATGGCAAAAGTGGGGTTTGCTTAAGTGCTGAGTGTTTTATTCGTGTGTGCTTGCTCATTATCTTGATTTTATGGTGGGATTTAGTCTGTATACTGAAAATAAAGTGATTATATTTTCTTCTTTTATAGTTGTACACAAATGTATTGCAGTGGGTGTTGTATATGAGTAACCACACAGCCAAGAGACTTTCTCCAAAGGAGTGGAAGGGTTCATTCAAACCCAGTTAAAACATGGGATACTTTAGGAGTGAATGTGATTGTATGGACTTTCCAGGCAAATGTCTTGTCTCTAATGCTGGCAGTGGCTGGGTAATTCAAAGAAAACTATAGAAATCTGACAGTGGGCTGATGTGGTGTAGTTTGCTCCTTAAAAATGTCATTATATCCATGTGTCTGGCCTAGGAACTTCTTGTGGATGTACAACAGGTGAATTCATTCAGAATGTGCTGGTATCAGCACTTGGATTTGAGGAGGACACGTAGATCATGGAATCACTGGATGGTTTGAATGGGAACAGACCTTAAAGACCACCTAGTTCCAACCCCCTGCCATGGACAGGGACAACTTCCACTCAAGCAGGTTTCTTGGATGCCCAGTTCCTACTCAGAGTTTCCATAGTCCCCAAATCTCTGTCCAAAAGTAAAAAAAACTTTTTAAATGGCTGACATGCTGTGTTTTGCTGATGGGCATTTGAAGCAACCCAGTGACCATATCTACCTTTCAGTCTTAAAGATGACAAAATGTAGGCAAAAGTTCCCCTCAGGACTAAAACTTGGTGTCAAGGTGAGAACTGTCCTAGCTGGTGGCTGTTTACTCAGCTGAAGCCAGTGGGTGAGCATTTGTGTTCATCAAAAGAAACTTGTTCATTGTGTTCATTTAGGAAGGAATTGTTCCCTGTGGGGGAGGTGAGGCCCTGGCACAGGGTGCCCAGAGAAGCTGAGGCTGCCCCTGGATCCCTGGAAGTGTCCAAGGTCAGGTTGGACAGGGCTTGGAGCAACCTGGGATAGTGGAAGGTGTCCCTGCCCATGGCAGGGGATGGAATGGGATGAGCTTTAAGGTCCCTTCCCACCCAGACCATTCTGGGATTCTATGAAAGGTTTAAAGGTGTGGTTGGCATATTAGATTCCCTATTTGCCCAAAAGAACTAAAACTTCATTATTCTGCAACAAACTGAATCCCTGAGTGAAGCAGGAGGATTCAGCTCACAGAGTGGAGGTGTGTGACTGGCTGAGAGGGTCTCATGCTCCAGACACCTTACTGTAGGTGGGGAACACCTGAAGGCTAAAGCTTGTAAAACTGGTGAAAAACTTCCCTGAAAGACTTAATTGTGTCTCTGAATGAACACTCATGTTGGCAGGATGTGCAGTACTGGCCAGTAGCAATGTTTTTCTGAGCAGTTGTCTTTTTTCTCTTTGTTAAGCCTGAAATACTTATTATAAAACATGTTCCTTGGGGAGTGTCAGAGCTCTACAGGTGTTATGCATGTAGGTAAAGTATTAAAGATTTTTTAAAAAATCCTTTTCTCTGGATTATATTTGCTTTAGGCTTTTATATTTAAAAAAAAAGAAACCCAACCAAACCCTTCAACAAAGCTGTAAAAATGCAAGCAACGTCCTCTTTAAAGCCTTTGTATATACACACATCCACACACGCTCACTGTTGTTTTTCCTTGGCAGAGGGGCTGTGTCAGAACACACACAGTGGGCTGTGAGACATCCATTAAGTGGGTTGGTGTGCCTTTGAAAGTGTGAGAGGCGTTGGAGCCACATGAAACGGCTGCAGCTCGGGGGCAGAGCCAGCCCCAGGCTCCCTGCCAGCTTTCTTTTTGCCTTTCTGGAGAGATACCTTGAATGGAAGGTGGTGTTCTGCCTTGGGATGGATGCAGCTCTGTGCCCTGGTGAATTGTGACTGGGTGAGGATGCTGTGTTTTCCCCTGTGAGAGTGGGAGGAGGAGCAGCACAGATCTGAAATGTCCCTTCCCAGTGCCAGCTGTGCTGCTGATACTGGGATTGTCTCGGGTGTGGGATTGCAGCCTCCCCTGTCCTGTGCTGTGGGGCTGAGCCAGGGCAGGGCAGGGATGGAGGCTGAGCATGGGAGGCCCTGACAGCACCCTGGCAAAACCCAGCACAGGTCACATGTCCCATGTGCCTTCTCTTTCAAATTTCCCTCACTCAGGGGAAGAAGAGAATCTCTGTGCTTTGGGAAGCTCAGAGGCTGGAGGAGTGTGAGGGAAGGGATGCTGGGGGTCTTGCTGCCAGCTGCTTGGGGGTAGAACAGGAAGGGGAAGGTGCAGGAAGCTGGAGAATTCCTCTGGTACCTAAGGGCCTGAGCTGCCAGCCCCAGTGAGGGCTCCTGCTGTCCCCTCTCCTGCTGCCAGGTGCCACCCAGTGTCTTGGGCACCAAAAGTGCTGTGCCAGGCTCCCTGAGAGCCATCAGAGGGAATTGTTCAAGCCATTTAACATCTGGTGGTCCTGGGTGATGCTCTCATGGCCCTGTGGGAGCGTGGGGTGGCTGGGAGGACCAGTCCTGGTGATCCTCCTGCCTACCCCAGCCTGCTCTGATGGGTCTTGTCCCAGGGCAGGTGGTGTAGGAGCCCCAGGAGGAGCAGCCAGGTGGCTTTTGAAGGTGGCTCACACCCCCCAGGATGGGTAAGGCAAGATGATGGGGTGTGTTAATAGATAATTAATGGCAGTGACACTGCCCATGGGTTATTACAGGGGAGCTCCAGTGTGAGCAGTGTGTGTGTGTGAGCTCTCAGGACAGATTTGGGAGCGGGTCTGTCTGGTCATGTCCCTGCAGGGCAGGGGTGAGTCCCTTTCCTGTGTGCATGGGACATCCTGAGTGGGGGATGAGGCTGGGATCAGAGCTGGGTGTCCCTGCCTGGAGTGACTGCAGGGTGGCCAGGCAGGGGTGTCGTGGGCCAGAGCTGGCAGAGGAGTGAAAGCAAACACCCCTGCTGCAGCCAGGGCTGCAGGGTGACACGGGAGGTGGGTTCAAAGCAGCAGAAATGCAGGATGCAACACGCAGGGGTGGGGGGCACCCACACGTTTGGGTGCAGGTACCAGCATGGGGAGGCTCCCCACCCACAGCTGGCATGGAAGTTTGGGCCCAAAATATTTTTCCCTATGCCAAAATAATTTGGCAGATTATACCCAATGCATGGGGATGTTGAATGAATCGGGGTATCTGTGCTAAGTCTGGGATGGGCTCCACACACTCCTCTCCTGGTGTGCCTCACCAGGATCCCTCTCTTCTGCCAGTCAGAGGAAGATCCCTCAGAGATCTGAACAGATCCAGGCCCAGTTAGATCCCTCCAAGCTCGTTCAGCAGGTCAGGTGCTGGGGGATCTCCTCTGTGAGAGACATGCCCACATCTCCAATCTGAAAAGGAGCAGCAGAGCTCATCCCCAGGGATGCCTTGCTTCCCCTTGCCATTCATCCTTCTGGGAGCTAGGAAATGGTGAAATATGGAGTGGATTGGATCAGGTGAACTTGTTCTGAAGCAAAAACCTCTGGGTTGGAGATCCTTCCTTGGTATCTAATAGGCTTGCTGCAAGGGTGGCTCCAGAGGGACCTCACTCAGCCAGAACTCTGCTTTTCTCACCAATTCTTGCAGTGGAGGAGGATGCCAGACAGGCAGGCTGCAGTTCAGGTGTTTTCAAACTCACTTTGTCTGAAAAGTCAATTAGAAGTTGAGCTTTGTCCTTGGTCAGATCCTGCTTTGATATGGGATCTTCTCCTTGGAGCCTAGGCATAGCCTTGGAGGGAGAGCTGGGCTTTGTGGGCTGTAGGAAGTTCCTAAAGCTCTATATGAAGTGTGGCTTTACAAAAAACAGTAGTATTGGAGCAGCCACTTGTCCAAAGTGTCCCCATCCAGCCTCACTTAGCATTTGAAACTTTCAGCATCACCCAATCAGTGACCAGAGAGCATTTGGTTTATTTTATCCATTCATCCTCATCCAACAAGACTTGTAGGCTGAACTCTCTCTCACATGGCAGATGCCTTCTTTGCTCAGAGAAGCTGTGGCTGCCCCATCCCTCATCCCTGGAAGTGTCCAAGGCCAGGTTGGGTGGGACTTGGAGCAACCTGGGATAGTGGGAGGTGTCCCTGCCATGTCAGGGGTTGGAAATGAAAGAGGCTTTAAGGTCTATTCCAACCCAACCCATTCAATGATTCTTCTGTAATGCTTCTGTTCCCCCTTGGACACCCACAGAAGTGATCAGGGTGATGTCCTTCACTTTGAGCCTGTGCTGAGCTCTCCCCTTCCCCACCACAGGCTGGTTACAGGAGTTTGGGTGTCATCACAGAATCCTTCAGTTGGAAAAGACCTCTAAGGCCATGGAGTCAAACCATTAACCCAGCACTCCCATATTCCCATGCCTGAGCATCTCAGGAGTGCCCAGTGCTGCTGTGGTGAGTGGAATAACCCTGCTGAGAATGCTGTCTACGTCTCTGTGCTAGTGGAGGGCTGGTGCAGGCACCTGGGTGTTGGAGTCTGTAAATTAAAGGTCTCTCTGAATTCTTCAGAAAGAAATCAGAGTGCAGGGATTAAATTAAAACCTTTGGATAGATTGAAATATATTAAGCTGCTCACACATAAAGTAGAAGTGGAAGTTTCAGTTTTAGAATAAGCAAGTAAGTAAGTAAGAATATGTTTTAAGTGCTTTAGAAAGTAAAGGTCTTAAAAACCAGTGTAAAAGTACAAGTTCTAGTGAAGGCTGAAAAACATAGTCCCAGATACTAGTGTTAAAAACAAGTTTCTATAGAGGCTCCAGGAACATAGTTTTAAACATAATAAAACTATAGTAAGAATATTGCTTACATTTTTTAGATAGAACAAGACAGATCATATGTGTAATTTAAATGTAACCTGGTGTGCTAAACAACTAAAATCCTAATAGGTTAAAAAGAAATGGTTCAAGTTTGTGTTTTTAGCTTATTAAGTAATTTGTCTATAAAAATCTATGCACAAAAAAGAAATTCTCTCTTGCTCTCCTGCTTTTCTTCTCTCCTCACCATCATCATTATCATCATCATCACTCAAAAAAATAAAAGCTGCAACAGCAACATCCAGGGCCTCAATATGAGCAGCTTTACTTCTAATGAAAACTTTACTTCTATTTAGAAGTAAAACAACCACAACCCAACACCTGGGCACAGGTACCACATCCCCACAGCATCTGCTCAGCTCCAAGGGCTGGTGGCACACATGGGCACAGGTACCACATCCCCACAGCATCTGCACAGCTCTGAGGGCTGGTGGCACACCTGGGCACAGGTACCACATCCCCACAGAATCTGCACAGCTCTGAGGGCTGGTGGCACACCTGGGCACAGGTACCACATCCCCACAGCATCTGCTCAGCTCTGAGGGTCGGTGGCACACCTGGGCACAGGTACCACATCCCCACAGCATCTGCACAGCTCTGAGGGTCGGTGGCACACCTGGGCACAGGTACCACATCCCCACAGCATCTGCACAGCTCCCAGTGCCGGGAGCCGCGCTGCTGCAGCCGGAGTGACTGGGCAGCAGCGCTGCTCTGGAAGCGCTGCCCTGAAGAAAGTCGTGGGAAACAATAGGAATTGTTCTGTGCCTTTGTTCGCGTCCCTCGCCGGATGTCGGGGGAGATGGAGCCGCCCGGCTGCCGGCGGGTGGGCAGAGCGAGCGCGGCTGCTGCGCTCCCCCCGGCAGAGCCAGCGCCTGCCCGCTCCTCCAGAGCCGGCACCATCGCTCATTCGGAGAGCCATTCAGGTTGGGCATTGTCATACATGAGCGATAAAACTGGCCAGCGATTCGCTGTGTCTGCGGGCAGGAGGTTTTATAGCCGCAGAGCAAAGGGATGCTAAAGCTGCTGCTTGCTGCAGGGACCCCAGCTCATGATCTCTGCCCAAATTTGCTGCCAGCCCTGGGGAGGGGCTTGTGGCTGAGAAGTTGCTGACTGGCCCCTAACCTGGGAGCCATGGGATCATTTCGGTCCAAGCAGCTCTGTGCTTCCCAATTTCTATTCCTGCCAGTCCTGGATGGGCACGTGGGGGCAAAGCCCTGGGTTTCCCTGCTCTGGCTCTCTGTGCTGCTCACCACATCTGCCTGTGGAGAGCTGGTGTGCGTGGTCACTGCCCGGATCAAAGGGCTACAAGCAAAGGCGCAGGAGGGTTTCCCCCTGCCCTGCCAAGGGAGACTCCTCTCCCCATGCCAGAGCCAGCCCTGGGGCTCAGGTGTTACTTCAAGGCAGCTACAGAGAGAGATCATAGAATCAGAATCCCCAAATGGTTAGTGTTGGAAGCTATATTAAAATTCATCTCACTCCAATCCCCTGCCAGGGGCAGGGACACCTTCACTAGCCCAGGCTGCTCCAAGCCCCATCCCACCTGGCCTTGGACATTTTCAAGGATGGAGAATCCACAACATCTCTGGGCATCACTCAGCACAGAGAACTTGGCAGGGTTTGCTTGGCCAAGCTGGCAGTCCCCACACAGAGCCCCCATGCAGGGTGTGTGTGCTCAGCCTGCTGAGCTGCTGATCCTGATGCAGAAAGCACAGGTGTTTCCAAAACCCCAGCTGCTCTGCACAACCCCTGGGTGTTGGGACCAGAGGGGTCGCTGAAGGAGATTAAGGCACAGGCAGGAAGCATGGAACATGAATGCTGCCTCCTTCCCCCTGAGCTCTGGAGTGATGTTTATTCCCTTTGTGGAGAGATCTCAGCTGAGCTCCAAGCCAAGCAGAATTTTCCCATTCAGGCAGAGCTCCTGGATCTCCTGCACCACCACTGAGTGACCTGTAAGCCCCTCTCCTGCTCTTTTGTCTCTGTGCAGACCTGAGATCTACAGAAGACACACAGAGCACTGTTCCCATAGTCAGCATGCTCACAGTTGCCTGGGGATGCCATCCATCCATCCATCCATCCATCCATCCATCCATCCATCCATCCATCCATCCATCCATCCATCCACCCAGAGCTGCCTTTCTGGAAAGTGGTGACTCTGGGGATCCTCTGGCTGCAGGGAGGCAGCTCATCCTCTTCAACAGGTTTGGGCACACTGGGGGAAGGTGACAAAAATTAAAACAGCTACATCAACAAGGGGCAGGCAATAGTGAAGGGCTGTTGGTCACATGCAGGGGTGGAACGAGAGGAGATGCAGCTGTGGGTGCTGCACAGCCCCATCCAAAACAGCTCTGGTGTGGAAGCATGGTCTCAAAGCCTGTCTTCCCTTGCACTGGCCAAAGTTGAGTGTCTGTTTTCTGGAGCCCTTTCAGAGCTGCCATGTGTCCTCCAAATGCAGGGCAGGATGCTCAGCTTCCTCCTGGCTGCCTGGGCAGGGACACAGGCTGCAACCCACTGCCTGCTGGATGGGCAGAGCAGGCTGGGGGCTCCTGGCTCCTCATTCCCTGGGGCTGGCAGTGGGTGTGGGGCCATGGGGGGCTCTGGGGCTGGGACACAAGCGATGCTGGTGGCAGGGATTGCTCCTGAGGCAGCATTCTGCAGCACTTGCTGCGTT
>JAOTQP010000469.1:4168967-4186593 GCA_026413545.1 Cichladusa arquata
ATAAAGATGATTGCCCCACCTGGTTTTAAAGATGGCCCATTAGCAGATAATATGTGCCACGGAGATAAGGAATCACTACCCCACCTGGCTTCAGCAGATGGTGACAGAATACACATTTCTGGCCACATCAACCCAACACAGGGGGCTCGGCGGGGTGGGCAGGGCGATGTTCCTCCACCAGCGTCTCCTCCAGCCACCAGCAGAAGCTGTGAAATTGTCCCCCTGCCTCTTCTCTGCCCATCCCCAGGGTGGTGGAGACTCCGTTTCCAGCCTCGCTGTCGGTGAGGAGAGCCAGCTTCTACCTGGGCAACAGGAGGAGAAGGAAAGGCGTGTTCACGGTAGGTGCCCCACGGTTGGGCTGTCCTGGGTTGCTCAGGGGTGCTCCTGGCTGGCTGTGGGGTGACCCACAGCCCTCTCTCAGTCCCCTACACTGGCAGGGCTTGGGCCATGGCACAGGAAGGGGGGTGGCTGTGGGTCCTTCCCATGTGGAGGCACTGACAGGCAGCTGTGCCAACATCAGCTGTTAGACTGACCCAGCTGTTCATTTGGGATTTGATAAATGAATCCCATGGACACTTCTGCATCCCAGGAGGGAGGGCAACACGCAGAAGTCAGGCAGGAAACCCAAAGCAGCAATTACCTGCAGTTCCCATTCAGTGATCCTGCAGGACTTGGTCTCCATTCCTCTGCTCCCACTTTCCCAGGGCTTGCTGAGACAGCTTGTCCTGCTGCCAGGAGCTGATGCCACTCCTCGGATGTGCCACGCCGTGAACTTCAAAGTGGCAACGCTGTCTGTGCCCGCTGTCCTCCAGGATGTCCCTGCCAAGCCAGTGAGCAACGAGGTGCTCAAACACCCCTACGGTCAGTACCCTCACAGCACAGCTCTGTGGGGAAGGGTCTTTGCATGGGGCTGGCAATGAAACAGGAGCAGAGGGCAGGAGGGTGCTCCTGCACCCTCTGCTTCTCAATGTGTGTTGAGATCCCTGTCCAAAATCTCCCTGAAAAGACCTTTGGTAAAGCTGGGCTCTTGTCAGTGGGCCCACAAAGAGTTGCCCCAGCCTGTGGCTTCCCAGATTTGTGCTGGGATTCCATTTTCCCCACTGCCTGGTTGCCATCCATCGGGATGAGACCAGGACACTTGCCCCTCCTGCCTCTCTGCTCCTGCACTGTGTGCCCTAAGAGGCTCCTGCCTCCCTGCTCTCCACGCCCAGAGAGTGACATGAAGGTGACCCTGGGGGCGCGGCCACGCTGCTCCAAGCAGGACAAGGCGCAGTTCTGGTTCGACGCCTCCCGGCGAGGGCTCTACCTCTGCAACGGCAGCGCCTGGCTCTCCGTGCTGGAAGGTACTGCTGGGGGTTCTGGTGCTGCCAGGGAGGGAGCAGGAGCTGGGATTTGCCTTGAGACCACTTTGGGATGGGGATCAGTGCTGAGTGAGGGGCTGGGGTGTCCCCCAGGCTTTGCTTGGCTCTTGGGGTTCAAGTGCCTCCATGGTCCCTCCACCTTCTCCACATTACCTGTCCCTCCAGTTTTCTGGGCAGGATGAGCTCCTGACCTGTCTGACCCCATGGAGAGCCATGCTCAGGGTGTTGGGGTGCTCCCCCAGTGCTGAAGCATTTGTGGGATGGATAAGGGTAAACAAAGCTGCCAGGAATACTGGGGGTGATTGGGAGGGTGGCAGACACAGGTCTCGATGGCATCCAGGCTCTAGTCGGGCACTTTGTAAGGAAAACAGTGGGAATACCAAGGTGGGAAAGGCAACCAGAGCCTGGGTTGGATGGGTGTTCTTCAGTAATGACATGGATTTCATCCACTGGCACTGTCTCACTCACTCCAGGCTGTCTGCCCAGGACCCTGGAGAGGATGTGGAGGATGGGATATGCCCCTAACTGAATTGTCCTTCCCTTCCCTTCTCTCCCAGCATTTTTCTTCTGCTGATACTCACAGGGTGGGTTTGGATGAGCCATTTGTTCCCCACAGGAGCTAGCAGTGACTGGAAGTCATCAGGATTGGCACTGTGTCCTTTTTTCCCCCAAGAACTCATGCTGGAGTCTTACTGACCTGTGCCCCTCAGTGCCACCAGCCCTGCCCCTTCTGCCATTTGTCCCTTCCAATGCCCATCCTGCCATTGAGGCCACTCTGGAGGTTTTTGCTGCGATTTCTGGCACTAATTCTCTCTTAGTCTTCTCTAACCTCTCCTCCTGTTATCCTCTCCTTGTTCTCTTGAGGATAAATACATCAAAGTGATCAAAATCTGTGGCATGGGATTCTTTCCTGCTCCCAAAGGACACATCACCTGGTTTTAACCTCACCCCCTCTTTTTTTGTGGGCTCCCAGTCCAACACAGGCTGGACTATGTGGAGGAATACCAGAACCTGGTGACCAACTCAGAGACAATGGGCATTGAGGTTTTCAGCATCCCAAAGGTGGGACTGTTTGCAGCCATGGCCAACAGGATCACGCCCCCAGGATCAGCCATCTACAGGTGGATGGACGGGAAGTTTGTGCACTACCAGAACATCCCCACCCACCAGGCTCAGTCCTGGAAGTATTTCACCATTGGGAAGAAGGTGAGCCTGCCAGGAAGGTGCCCCCATGTTTCAGTGTATTAAATTGCAGTTGCCCCAACATTGGCTTCTCTGAAGTCTTGGGCATGGTTTAGAGAGTATAGGAACTGCATCTCAGACATCTGCAGTTCCCTCCTGAGACCCACTGAGTCCAACCTGCTGCATTTTTAAATTCTCTTGCTTTTAAATTATTCCAGGACTTCTGAGCCACTTCTCCTTCCCCATGCAATCTGCTCTGGGGCTTGAGCAGAGGATTTGCCTGGTTCCTCTCCCTGGGAAGCTACTTATCACTTTGGAGGAAGCCCAGGAAAGGCATCTGCTCTGTGCAGGGCTCCCAGGGAAGCTGGGGATTCACCTTCTATAGGGGACCCCCAGTACAGCCCTGTCCTTGGGGGTGGCTGCTCCTTGGCTGAACAAAGCCCCAGGCTGGTGCTGGCAGGGTCCTGTACAGACCAGGGGGCAGGAGACACCCCCACTGACTCTTTCCTCTTTGTGGGCTGTGGCCCTGTGCCTCTTTGTGGCCCAAAGTGGGGCAGGATCTCTGCTGCTCCATCTGAAGGACACTGGAGTGGCACAGAGCATGACAGAGCCTGGATGTGCTCCCTGCCTTGCACCTCTGCTGCACCACACTTGTCTCACACTTTCACTGGGGTTTCTTGATCTGGGAAATGTTTTGTCTCAGGGAATTGTTTTCATTATTGTCATTCTTATCATTATTTTCATTGTTTTCATTATTGTCACTGTTATCATTACCATACCTGCCTTTTTTTGTTCTGAGCCACCCTTCCTTACAGGAGGGTTTGTCAGCCCAGCCTCCCTCCTTCCCCAGCACATTTCATGTCCATGCTTCCCATTCCTGGGGCTGGAAGGTGTGAGTGGAGACAGCTCAGCTCTCCTTCCCCTTGCCTAAGAGGCTGCTGGCTGCCAGTTGTGCCCCTGCCATGCACAAAGACCCCCACAGGCCACTGGGTCCCTGTGCCCACTTTGTGTTGCTTGGGGACTGCTCAGGACCATCCATCCCACCTCCCCCTGGATTTTCTCACCCATGCTCCTTTGAGAGGAGAAAACCAAGCTGTCCTGGCTTTTCCTTTTCCAGATCTTCCTGGCAGTGGCGAATTTTGAGCAGAACGAGAGGGGCCAGGAGTTCTCTGTGATCTACAAGTGGAGCCGCAGGAAGGCCAAGTTCATCACATACCAGAGGATCAGCACGCACAGCGCCAGGGACTGGGAGGCCTTTGTCATCGAGGGAGAGGCTTTCCTTGCTGTGGTCAACCACAGGGAAGGTACCTCAGTGTTCCCTGGGGTGGTGTCTGGGAGCCTGGCTCGGCCCTGCTCATCCCCAGGGGGAGCAGAGGCAGGGCAGAGCCAGGGAGGTGTGCGAGCCTGGGGTCCCTTGGGACACACAAAGCCTTGCAGAGGAGAGAAAAGCTGCCGAGGAAGTGGCTGGCACAGTCACTCTCTGGGTTTCTGGCTGCAGGGGACAAGGACAGGAATGGGGATGGTGTCTGTGCTGAATCTTTCTGCTTCTTTTCATTTTTATCCCAAATCTTATGTAACCTGGTAGTGCCACAGGCTGAGCCTTTTGTGAAACCAGATCCTTGGCCTTGGGGGCATACAGGAAATGGAGTGAGAGCCAGCTGACATCCCTCCTTGGATCCCCTGCAGACATGATCCAGCCTCATTCCCCTCCCAGGTGTTCTGGGTTGGGATGTGCAGAGGATGAAGGGGTTGATAACACAGCCCTGGCTCTCTGGGATGCTCCCAGCTGGGTTCAGATGATGCCCAGTGGGCTCCTTCCTCTGGCACCAGGCTCAGAGCTGCTTGGGCACCTGTGGGCTGGTAATTCCCTGCTGGACTCCATCAGGGCTAGTTTGGATGAGACCTACCTTTGTGGCAGTATGGTCCCTTTGCCAGCCATGCACATCACACGGGTTAAAACCATCAAGGCCAAGCCAAACTGGGGATGTTTCCCTTAGGGCCACTTATCCCTGTGGCATTCCCATTCTTCCTGCAGCCTTTCTTTGCCCAGGTCCCTGTTGCAGTGAGGATTTAAAGCCTCCCACACAGGCATGAGGTCGAGATGCTCGAGCAGAGCCCAGGAGCTGGATGGAGCACGGGCAGGGGGAATCCCTGACACCAGGAGCTTATGGACACATCTGGGACTGGCCCCACTGCACAGGGCCACCCTGTGGGACAGCCAGCAGAGCTTGTCCACCCTGGGTCCTCCATGGTGCCTCTGGAGTGCTGCTTGTGTGGGGACAAAGCACCTGCCTGTCCCTCCTCTGCCAGGGCCACAGAGCTGCTGCTGTGCCCTTGGGACAAGCTGTTGGTGTGTCCTCGGGATGGAGGCTCTAGGAATGGAGACACTAGCTAGGGATGAAGGGGTTTTTAGGTAGGGATGGAGGCTGTAGAATCCCTTTGGCTACTTCCTGGGGAGCAACAGGTCACTTGCAAATAGCCTTGGGACCTGTTGGCAAATATTCATGTAGCTGAGCCTGTTCCTGGGTTTTTCCTACACAAACCAGGAATTGCTTTCCCTCACGGTGCACTCCTGTCTCCCCCAGGGAACAACCACAACATAGACAGTGTGATATACAGGTGGAACCCCAGGACAGGGCTGTTTGAGACCAACCAGACCATTCCTACCTCTGGAGCCTACGACTGGGAATTTTTCACCATCGGGCCGTATTCCTTCCTGGCTGTAGCTAACACATTCAATGGCACGTCCACTAAGATCTACTCACACATCTACATCTGGCTCAGTGGCTCCTTCCAGCTCTTCCAGTCTATCCTGGTAAGGCCTGGCCACTGCTCCTCACCCCTTCTCAGTGTTTAGATAAAGCAGCCACATCCAGCTTCTCATGGCCTCCTTCCCCACAGACATTTGGTGCAGCTGACTGGGAGGTTTTTCATATTGGGGACAGAGTTTTTCTGGCTGTTGCCAACAGCCACAGCTATGACAGCGGGATGCCAGCACCCTCCAACTTCTATGCCATCAACTCCTCCATCTATGAGCTGAACATCACGGCCCAGATGTTTGTTAAATTCCAGGACCTTCTCACCTACAGGTACCTGTGCCAGAATTCAGGGTGCTCCTCGGTCCATGTCCTTCCCCTGAGCAGCCCAGAGGTCTCACAGAATCCCAGAATGGTTTGGGTGGGAAGGGACCTCAAAACCATCTCATTCCACGGGCAGGGACACCTTCCACTGTCCCAGGCTGCTCCAAGCCCTGTTCAACCTGGCCTTGGACACTGCCAGGGATGGGGCAGCCACAGCTTCTCTGGGCACCCTGTGCCAGGGCCTCTCCTCTTTTAGTTTAAAACTACACTTGCTTGTCTCCTGGAGGGCTCCTGCAGGCTTTCACTCTCCCAGGGACTGAGAGTGGGGAGGGTGATGGGTGATGGCTCCTTGGCACCTAATCCCAGTGGGAGTTGGGAAAAGTCCCTAGATTTGGGAATGAGGGTGGATTTCTTGCAGGAACAGCCTGGGAAGAGCAGGGTTTATTCTATGTGCCCTCAGGGTGTCAGAGGCTGGGGTGGGGTAGGCTGTGCCCCACGGACACACAGCCACACAGGGCTCATCTCAGCTGCCCCCCTGCTTGTTCCATCCCCAGTGCCCTGGACTGGGAGTTCTTCTCGGTGGGAGACGACTCTTTCCTGGTGGTGGCAAACTCCTTTGATGGCTTCACCTTCTCTGTCAACAGCATCATCTACAGGTACTGCTGTACCCCAGGCAGGCTGGGGGCTTGGGGACTGTTCCCATTGCTGCATGGGCACAACCTGCTGCACCTGCCCGGGGAGGAGGGATAGGATTGTTCCCTGTTCTCAGGCAGGAATGGGAAGCCCTGGTGAGGGATTGAACCATGGCAGGGAGATGGGAGGTGCCAGCCCCATGGCTCCGCTCCCCTGCCCTGTGCAGGTGCCCACCCCACAGCCCAGGAGCTAACAGCCTTCCCTGTGCAGGTGGCAAGGCTATGAAGGCTTTGTGGCAGCCCACCACCTCCCCACCGTCGGCTGCAGAGACTGGGAGGCGTTTCACACCGCTGAGGGCTCCTACCTGTTCTACTCCAGCGCCAAGGAGCCCCTCTCCAAGGTGCTCAAGCTGAAAACCACCTGAGACACGCTCAGCTCATCGCCAGGACCAGCTGGGCATCCATGGAAGATGGACCACAGAGCCCAGGAGTGGCTGCAGCATCAGCTGGGCAGTGGCTGGCTGTGCGCTCTGCAGGAAGGGAGGAGGAGGAGGAGGAGGAGGAAGAGGAGGGTGGAGCTCAGAGCTCCCTGCAGCCTTGTCCAGGGGCTGGCCAAGGGGCTGTTTCTCCTGGGAAAGCTCTGCCACCACACTCCAGAGCCATGTCCTACTCAAGGTTCCTGGAGCCCAGGTGCATCCAGGCTTACCAGGACCATAACACTTGGCAATTTCCAGTCCCCAGGAGGGACCCAGAGCTGCCAGCAGCTGTGGCCAAAGCTTGCAAAAATCCAGGGAAGGAAGAGACAGAGCAGAGCATGAGCTGCTGGGATGGGTGCATGGCAGAGGGGAGTAAACGTGTGAGAAATTGCAGAAAAAATGTGTGTCCAGGCTTGGCTCTGTCTGCCTGGGGCTGTGATGTTCCTGAGGACCATCTGGTTTGACATTGCAGCCATTCTTCATGCCACCTTTGTGCCACTGCCACAGGTGCCTGCCCACCCTCCCTCTCTGCCATGGCTGGTTTGGGTCTCCCCCAAGTGTGGTGTGTGTTGTACAAACCTGAGGTGCTGGTCCTTGCTATTCCATGCACCTTTGCATGAGGTTAGTGACTCCTGAGCAAACCTGCTTTGCATTTGGACCAATCCAGCTACCACGGGCATGGGAAAAACCCAAAGCTGCTTCAGGTGAAACTGTGGCCTCTTTTCTTTTCCTCACCTTTGCTGGGGGACTCTTTTGCTTAGCCAGAGCTCTAATAAACTGTGTGCACCCAGCCTTTCTCCCACACGGGTAACTGAGCTGTCGTGCCCGTGGCAGGGGCATCTCTTCACCCACCAATTCACCCCTGAATGTCCACACCCATAGTCAGCCCAGGGAGGATGAGGTGGTGGGGTGTGCTGGGGTGAGGGGGCCCCTCTGTTCCCCCACCCAGCACCCACTGCATCACCTGAGTGTCCCAGAGCACCTCTCAGCCTTCCCCAGAGCCAGGTTTACTGCTGAGCTGGGCCACCCTGGCACTGGGGAGCACTCGGGAGGTGCCAGCCCCATCCAGCAAGGCTGGGGGTCACAGCCTGAGCCTTCCCAGGCTCCAGGCCTGCAGGGTGAGCTCTGCATCCCTCCCTCCTCTCCCTGCTCAGTGCAGCTGCAGCTGGCTCTGTCAGGAAGGACCATTTCTCCCTTGAGAGAAAAGGGAGAATTTGATTTGCTTCCATCACTGAGCTGTGAGCAGCAACTCTAATTCAGCCCTGAGGAAGGGCAAGATAAGGCAGGAGCAGCTGTATTTGGGCAGCTGGTCCCTGCTGGAGGCAGATCCAGCTGAGGGTGGCAGGGGGTGGCACCTAATGAGAGCAGTGCTGGTACATTGAATTTAGGCTGGTCTGCTCTGGGAGAGATTGAATTAGGATAAACCCCCCCAAGCACCAGGAGCACCACCACCACTCAGCTCCTTGGACACTCAGCTCCCAGCACAGCAGAAACCCCGAGGGCTTTTCCAAAGTGCAGGGCTTTATTGAGGAAACAAAGGTTTTGGAGTTCCCCTTGAATTGCTGGAGGCAGGCAGAGGCTGCATCCTTGAGAAGGATGCCCTTGACAAGGCTGGGATGACCCCTCTGCAGTGACCCTCTGCACCCCAGGGACCTCCTGGCCCCACAACTCATCTGTCCCTGCCAGGGCTGTCTCCAAACCACCAGCACGTGGCTGGGGCTGCATTCTCTGTGAGCCCAGCTCTGGAAAAGGAGGGAAAGGTCTGGAAAACTATGCATACACTCTGTCGTGTTCTATCTAAGAAATGTAAGCAATATTCTTACTGTAACTCTATTATGTCTAAGCACTGTCTACAACTGTGGGCCTGGAGCCTCCACTGAAGATACCAGTGTGTTTCAACCTTCAGTAGAACGCACACAGCTACTGTGGCACTTGAAACCTTTTACTTACTAAAAGCACTAGAACTCACTCTAAAACTTACTCAATCCCTGCACTCTGATTTCTCTCTGAAGAATTCAGAGAGATCCCTGACTCACTGACTCCAACAGGAAAAAGGGTCTGGCTGGGGATGCTTGTCCCCAGAACCTGCTCTGGCGTGTCCCTGGCATCCCTCCCCCGTGCCGTCTGCTCACGCTCAGTCCGGCGTCGCTGGGGAGGGACATTGGTGGCATTTTGGGAGTCCCACCAAGAAGCTTTGATGCCCAGCAGGAGGAGCAGGATGCTGGCAGCCCATCCCCGCACTACAGGGCAGTCTCAGCTCGGGGCTGCGCGCCGGGCAGCGAGTGCCGGCGGGAGCGCTCCCGGTTGTGGCGCACGTAGCAGATGACATAGGTGACGAGCATGGCGAACCAGCCGAACATGGTGACCAGCATGGCCACGTCCATGGTCCTCTGGCGCACGCTGCAGAAGTTGGCGCCGGCGTCCAGCACCTGCAGCAGCGGCTTGCCCACGAACTCCTGGCGCGGGGCCGTGTGGCAGGTGATGTCCCGCACCGAGCCCGGGTCCAGCCGCGCCTCCCACAGCACCTCCTGCAAGGCGCACTCGCAGTGCCAGGGGTTGTTGGCCAGCCGCAGCTCGGCGTTGAGAGCCAGCAGCGCCTCCTTGGGAATGCTGCGGATGCGGTTCCCGGACAGGTCGAGGCTGCGCAGCCCGGCCGCCACCCCTCTGAACGCCGCCCTGTCGATCTGCTCGATGGCGTTCCTGGACAGGTCGATCTCCTCCAGGTGGGACAGGTGCCTGAAGGCGTTGCTGGGGATCCTGGTGATGCTGTTGGCATCCAGCTTGAGGAACACCACATCCCTGGGGATGTCCTTGGGGATCTCCTCCAGGTGCTGGGAGCTGCAGAGCACAGCCTTGGCCCCTGCCCGCTCCGTGCACTGGCAGCTGGGGGGGCAGGAGCTGCCCCAGGGGATGCAGAGCAGGAGGCAGAAGAAAGCCTGGGTCACGCTGGTGGCTGGGGTGGCGGTGCTGAGGGTCATGGTGCAGGCAGCCAGCTCAGCATGGCTGCTGGCAGCTCCCCGGGGGAGCATGCCGTAGTTTGCTGCTGGAGAAGAGCAGCAGTAAATTCCTATCTCACCAACCCTGAGTGTTTAAAAAAAATGATGAGTCAGACTCTAAGGATCATCAGACAGACTTAATCACTACCATGATTTTAAATAACAAGATGTGGAGTTCTTTTACTTTCCTTTCCCTTCCCTTCTGGTCTGTGAGCTGGTACAAGTTCAGGTTTCCAAAGGTTTCAGCAAAGAGGTGTTTGGACGTGAGTTTGTTTTTAAAAGCAAACAAAGAGTATGGTTTGATAGCCTGACTCAGGGTGGGAGGTTGAGAGAAGAGCCACTGCCTAGCACAGTAAAAAGGGTGATGGAAAACACACCCCAGTGCTGCCAGGGGCAAGGCAGGAGGTGAAGCAGGTGGGACACCTTTCCTCTGCCTTTGATGCTGCTCTTCTCCCTCCTGCTGCCTTGGCCAGCCTGGGAGAAGAGATCCTCGTGGAGGGGAAATCCGGGAGGCCAAGGGAATTAAATGTCCCATGTGATGTCATTATGGGCACCAAGCTATTGTCCCTCTGGTACCAGAATCCTTCTGCTAATGGCATTCTCCTGGTAAGAGCAGCATCCCTCAGGTGTGACCTCAGGGTACCACAGAGGGATGCTCACACCTGAGGGATGCTCATACCCGAAGGATGCTCATACCCGAAGGATGCTGTCTGCAGCTTTGCCCGCAGCCCTGCCCAGAGCTGTGGATTCTGCCCGGGGGTAGAAGTTGAGCTTCCCCGCAAAATGTACGGGGCTCGGACAGCTCTGTCAGCTCCGTCTCTCCCGGGGAACAAGGACGCTTTATCCCATGCGGGTTCCCACCGTGTGCAAGGGCTCCGAGGGGCCCTCAGGGCCCCCGGGGCTGTGCAGGGTGATGCTTCGGCCCGCCCCCCTGCCCTGCCCGGGGACAGAACCCGACACTCCCCCGCGCAGCACGACCGAGCCCGGGGGCCCCTTACCGGCTCGGCCAGGGCGGCTCTGCTTCGCTCCGGCCCCAGGTGCGGTGCGGAGCCGATGTCGGTGTCGGTGTCGGTGCCGGTGTCGGTGCCGGTGTCGGTGTCGGTGTCGGTGCCGGTGCCGGTGCCGGTGCCGGTGTCGGTGCAGGTTGGGTACCGGTGCCGGTGCGGTTCGGCCGCGATCCCGCTCGGCCCCACCTGTTGCTCGGCCGCTCCCGGCGCCCGGGCCGGGCGGTGCCGGCGGTGCGGGGGCGGTGCGGGAGCGGGGGGCGGTGCGGGAGCGGGGGCGGGGGGACCAGGGTGATGGGACAGCCAGGAATAACCCCACGGGAGAGTGGCCGCCCCAGTGTGCAGAAATTAAGTGCTGCTAATGAGATTTCCGCAATTCTGCGGTGCGGGCTGCGGGTCTAGAAGTGCCATCAGCTGCTGTAAGGCACGATCTCCCTCCTCGGCCATGGCCCGGTCCGGACCCCCCCGCGCTCTCAGCTGATGTCTCCTGTCGCTCTCGGTGACAGAGACCAGGAGCAGACAGCAAACAGTCCAGGAGCAATGGGAGGAGGTGCTGTGCCATCATTTTGGGACGCCCCCAAAGCATCAGCACAGCTCCCATATCAACTCTGAGCGGGTCAACTCATCTCGAGCACCCTGGTCTGCTACAAGGTGTTCCTGCCCATGGCCGGGGGCTTGAAATTCAATTATGGTTAAAGCCCCTTCCAACCCAAACCATTCTGCGATTCAGACATCACTGGGGGTGAGACTAAAGCAAAGTCAGATTGTACAATAAGATTGGGGTGGGAGTTGGGTTTGTCCCAGAAGTGTGCTCCACAAACAGCCTGCATTGCCTCCAGGAATGGCCCCTGGTTAAACAGCTGTGAGACACCACCAGCCTGCAGTCGTTTAACACGTGGTTTATTGAGCTGGGTTGAATACATTGCCAGACTGAGCCCCCTCCCCTTGCCAAACCCCAGTGCATCACTGGTGAAACTGCAGTTGTGCTGTGGTGGCCACCAGTGTGGGATGAGCAGCCTTGGCTGGCCAGTGTCTGATCCACTGGGAGAAGGTGGGGGTACCAAAATCCCTTCCTGAGCAGTCCCAGGCGTGACATGCCACTGCGGGGCTCTTTTGGATGATCAAGAAATGTATCCATTGTGCCTTATTCACCCCGTGGCAGGCAACAGAAAACATGAGTGAAAGACCCCTTAAAAGCAGGGATGTGTGGGATTGACACTCTGGTGTTCCTCTGCTATCCCTACCTGCCCAAGGAGCCACAGAGCATGGATCACCTGTGTCCCAGCAAGCTGCCACTTTCCATCCATGTGCACGAGGAGATGGGGACAGGCAGGTGACATTTAGCTGGGGCCTTGGCTCAGGGAGAGGAGGGAATTTTAGCTGCAAGCCAGTGCTCAGCACACGCACACAGGATCACATATCAGTTTGGGGCATGGCAGGTGGGCTTGTGCAGAGCTATGGAACCACAGGTATATCAGCCAAGAGCTGCTCACACCTTCAGAAGTGCTGGAGGACCACGTTGTTGGGTCTGAGGTATGGGTACAGCCACCACAGGAGTGACTCCAAGCCTTCTCCAGAGCAATCCTTTGGGATCTGTGGCAGTGGGGCTCAGAGCAGGAGCAGGGAGCAGTGAGCAGTGATGGATATTCTGGTGGAGGGGTAGCTGGGACTGGCGAGCCCCCAGTGCCCACCCCAAAGCCAAGAGCAGGGTGGGGTGGACAGAAGGACCATCTCACAGGAAAAGCCCTGTGGCTCTGTGTGCCCCAAGCTCTGGGCTAGTGCTGTGGGCTGATGTGGAAGCACCAAGATACAAGCTGGGTGGCTGAGGTGACTGGGATTCACTGCCCAGGCAGCCCGTGTCCCCAGGGAGGGGACATTTTTCCTCCCAGAGACCTGCAATATCCATTCACAGAGGCACCCAGAGTACCTCAGTGCAGCAGCTCCCGTTCTCCCAGGTGAGCTGGGGTGCAGCTGCAGTCCCAGGCAGAAGCAGGAGCCCTGTGCACGAGCCCTCAGTAGTAGGCACCGAGGAGGGTTGAGACCTTGTGCAGGAGCTCCTTGTGGTTGGCGTGCAGGGGGATCCTCTTGTCCAGCACCTGCCAGCGGATGCAGAGCTCTGGGTCACAGCCCTGGAGGAACTGCAAGGGGACAGGTGTCACACGTGGGCTGCTGGCCAGGCTCAACACCACCTCTAGTCCCCAACCTCCCACCCTTTCTTTTTGGGGCACACATTGGGGTGCCACCCCATGTTCATCCCTGTGTTCTTCCCTCCCACTGCATGCAGCCAGAGGATCCCAGTGCTGTGGAGATCTGGGTCTGGAGATCTGCCTCCTGTGGCCCAGGAGGGGTCAGGGTGACCCACAGGGGTGACAGCCCCTTACAGAATTCAGCCTCTTCATCTCCACGTCATTCTGGGTGTCGAAGTGCACGCTGATGGCCACGGTCTCCACCCAGGCGTTGTCTGTGTTGCGTGGGTCATCGAGGTACCCCTTGTGTACCTGTGCGTGGAGATGCCACATGAGCAGCCCTCAGCACCTCTCTGAGGGCACCCTGGGGGTGGCTGGGCATCGCCCTGCAGGTCTCCTGCCCTGCTGGAGACCAGAGGCCCCCTCCCACTGCAGCTGGAGCCATGGGGAGTCACTGCAGCAGGCACAGACACTGGGGTGGGCAGCCCTCCCCCGGGGTCTCTGGGCTGCTCCCTGACCCCCACACATGAATTATGGCACATCTTCACCTCCCTCAGCCCTTCCTCTCAGATGGGAGCAGCAGCCAAGAGGTGATGCACCCTGCTGCTGTACCCTGGCCACCCACGTGGCCCTGTGCTAGGGTGATGCCCAAATGCCCTCATCCCACTGAGCCCTCCTGTGACCAAATACCACAGGGACACCCGTGTGCCCCCACCTCAGCGCCTTGTTTCAGCAGGTTCTGGAACTGGGGCCAGAACTCCCGGCGCAGGATCCACTTGAGCTTCAGGGGCAGCGTCTCGCCCGGCTCTAGTGACCCCTGTGCCAAAGCAGATGTCAGCTGTGGGGCCTGCAGGCTCCAGCCTCCCTCCCTGCCACCAGCTGGGCCAGCAGGCCTGCCACCACTGCAGAAGATAGCACAAGGTCTGCTGGTGCCTCCCATCCTCCCTGTCCTGCCCAAAGGCAGCTCTGCCCAAGAGGATGTCTGAGTTTGCCTGATCCAATGCTTTGCCAGTGGCTTAACAGGCTCACAGGAAGGATGTGAGGATGGAAGAGGGAGGAGGGAGAGGCAGGGGACAGTGGGTCAGGGTGAGTGGAGTAGCCCTGGCATCCAGATGCTCTGCAGGAGGGGCAGAGGTGCCTCAGCCACAGCTGTGACACACAGCTGTGATTCTCCTTTTCTATGGAATTTCCTTCCTTCCTTCCTTCCTTCCTTCCTGATCCCTCCATCCCATCTCCTCAGCTCCTTCTGCACCAGCTCTGGTTTCTTCCAGCTCTTACCCCAGGCAGAGCCCAGACATCTGACAGTGGGTATTGGGCCACCAGGACTTCCAGCATCTTCTTCAGGCTCTTCCTTATAATGGACCCATCCAAATTCCTCCTCCAGCTGTGAGAGAGGCCCCTGTCATGCTGCAGCTGGACTTGGCTCCCCTCTGCCCAGCAGTGGCCACACTGGCAGTGTGGGGTTTGGCCAGGTGTCTGAGGTGACCCCATGCCCCCTTTCCACCCCACAGGCTCACCCCGTGCTGCAGCAGGATGCACTCACCGGGTAACCACAGGGTGCAGGGCATGGTTGGGCCCAAAGCAGTGCAGCCTCCCACGGCCTCGCAGCCCCGTCCTGCCCATGGGGTTCCTGCCAGGGTGAGAGAGAGGGGCTGGGGCAGCACCAGACTCCCTCTGTGCACCCCTAGAACACTTCCCTTCCCACGTCTTTTGGGGTGTTTTTGCAGGGGCTCAGCCCTAAGGACAATACACACAATTATCCCCACCCCACCATTAGCTGTAGGAAAATGGGAATGGGATGGATGTGCCCAGGCACCCCTGGGCTCTCTGTTCCCAGTGCTTTTCCTCCCCCCAGCTTCCCAGGGAGCTGGTGGCGTGGCACTCACAGTGGCAGCCCGTCCTGCACGGCGTAGAGCCCGTGGAAGCTCTGCCGGTCGATCAGCCCGTCCATGGTGTTGTAGTTGATCTTCAGGAGAGACTCCAAGGAGCTGCAGGGTGGGAGGCAGCCCAGCAGGGAGAGCTGGCTGTGCTACCCAGGGCAGGGGGGAGAACTGGGGAGCCGTGGGGGGAGACTCACAGGCTGAAGGGGTCCTGCACAGCCATGTCCTTGTGGTCAGCTGAGTAGGCAGGGGGGTCGTAGAGTGGGAAATCCACCTGCACAACACGTGGCTGGGTCAGTCCCCCACAGCAGACAGGGACTGGGAGCCCAGGGACACCTCATGGCCCAGTCTCTTCCTCTGCCCAGCTTGTGGCATCGCTCCCCAGGTGATGCTCCAGGCTGGGGCTGGGCTCAGGGGCTCACACCCCCGTGGAAGCCAGCACCAGATCCTGTCCCTGACCCTGAGCCAGCCGTGCTTCAGGAAATGCAGAGGTGGGTGGTTGCACCCTCTGTGTCCAACCAAGCACCCCTAGGCATTCCTAGCACTGCAGATCCTAGCAGGAATGGTGCCCTTTTCTTTGGGGTCACTCAAGCAGTGACTCCAGGGAGCCAATGGGTCCCAGGGCTGGGAAGAACAAGAGCTCTCCAATGGGATGTTTGGTTCCTCTGCCCACCACTGTCAGGATATGCCTCAAGCCTCCTCCTCCCAGCCCCCCCACCCAGCATCACAGCTCCTACCTCCCAGGGAACCTTCTCATCTGGCACGGGGAAGCGGAGAGTGTGGGACCCTGGGTACAGGAGGTTCCGGGCAAGCACGTGGTACGGCGGCTGGCTCTCCTCGGGTCTCCCCTCCAGGTCCATCTCCTTGGAGTCCAAGGCTTTGGAGGAGACACAGACAGCAGGGTCCCACAAAGCAGGGCCCCAAGCCCAGCACTGTGGACTGGGGCTCTGCCGAGGGGGGAGGCTGGGTCTCCCCATGGGGGCACTGATGTCCCCTGGGGCCGTGGAACCTGGCTTCCCTTCTGGCAGGTCCTGGATTAAACCCCAGGGAGAGTGGGAATAGACTCAGGAGGGGCTGGATGACCCATAGGGACACCAAACCTCCCAGGACCAATGCATGACAGAGGGGTGTGAGGGGCTGCTGGGGAAGAGTCGGGCTCTGCTTACCCACAAGTGGCACATCCTCGCCTGAGCTGAAGCCATTGCCCCTCAGTGCCTGCATCATCCACCTCAGGGCCTGGGCACTCTGATGCACCTGCAGGGCACAGGGGAGGCTCAGCCCCTGCCCCACTGCTCCCCAGGTACCACGGGGTCCAGCCCTGGCAGGAGGCACTGCTGCCCTTGGCTGTGTCCTGATGTTTGCCTTGGAAAACCTTCTCCAGGGAAATATTTTTACAAAGCTGGTGGAAAGGGAGATGGAAGCAGAATATGGCAAGGCTAGGCTGGCTCCCTGGGCACCCTACTACTTGTGCAACTCCAGAGGGAGTGGACAGAGAGTCTCTGTCTCCAGGAGGTCTTGAGGGCCCTCTCAGGCCAAGGAGAAGAGCTGGGTCAGCTCTAACTGTTTGGTGGAGGCAGTGGCCCATCCCACCACTTCCCACCTGCATCCTGTTTACTTCGGAGTCAAACAGAACTTTTCCTATAGACCTTTTCCCCTCAGAAGCTAAGGGTATTGATTCTGAGTTTGTGTTCTGGTTCAATTGACTCAGCCCCTGGAAAAATTTCACCTTTCTTGGGTTCTTGCCCTGGTTTTGCCTCACCTGGTCCTCCAGAGAGCCCAGTCTTTGCTCCACTACCCCCGTCCTCTTCACCCGGTCCAAGTCCAGCAGCTCTGCCAGGACATCAACCCTGGAGACACAGTGCAGGCTGGAACACCCTCAGCAGCTACCCCTGCACTGATCCCAACCCTTCTGTGCCCAGGACACCGAAGGAACTTCCTTCCTCAGGAGCAGCCGTACCTCTGCGCGATGTCCCGGATCATCTGCTCCGTGTTCTGCTTCTCCTGGCACTGCTGGTGCTGCAGGTAGTTCTCCTTCAGGTACATCTCCCAGGAGAGAAGGGCAGCTTCTTCGTTTTTCTCCAGCTTCTCCTCTGCCGAAGAAAGAGGATGGCAGTGCTGCCACATCTCCGGGCATCCCAAACCCCAGGACCGCAGCCTCGTGCCTCGGGGCGCGGTGCCACGCCCTGGGGAGGGGGCAGAGGGCAGGAGGGGGTGCTGGTGCTCACTGAGCTTGTGGTGGGTGGCTGGCTGGCGCAGCAGGCAGCGCCGCAGCAGGAGCTGCAGGTGGTTGAGCAGGATGAGGGGCGGCGGCGCGGGCGGGCGCCCGTGGTACTCCTCGATCAGATCGTGCCGCTGGAATTTCCAGATCTGGTCCGTGTGCTCCTGGACCTGCTGGAAGGTGTAGCTGGGGCAGAGCCCAGGTGTCAGCCGTGCCGTGGGGGTGAAGGGGCACGTTGTGTTTGAGTGGTGTCCCAGCTCTACCCAGCTCCCCCATCAGCCCTGACCTGCAACTTGATCTATAACCCCTGCCTTAGGCTGCAGTACAGGATGTGACCAAAAGTGTGTATTCTATCACCATCTGTTGAACCCAGGCAAAGCAGTGATCCTTATCTCTGTGGGAGATATCCTCTGCTAATGGGCCAGCTGTTAAAACCAGGTGGGGCAGTTATTTTATCTTTTTGTTCTTTATCTTTTTCACAACCCATCCTTCCTCCAGGGAGATATCTCCTGTTAATGAGCAATTGAGTCCCAGTGCATGACTGATAAAATTACATCATCCCATTGGGAGATGCTCCATCCAGGGAGAGGAGCCAAGCATTTCCTACCTAG
>JAOTQP010000469.1:4194741-4226779 GCA_026413545.1 Cichladusa arquata
CCTAGATGCTTGTTTGTAGGGCATGAGGTTGACAAACTGTAATTATAACAAACTACAAAAAAAAAACAAAAACAAAAAAAAACAAAAAAACAAAAAACAAAAACAAAAACCAAACCCAAACCAAAAAAAAAGACCCCAAAACTAAAACAAAACCCAAACCAACCTGTCCATTTTTAACTTCCTCATCTTTATCTAATTTCTCATTTCAGAGGTCTGAGCTTGTATCACATATCCCTGTTTCTCTTTAAGAAATAAACCCAAATAGATTATTTCATGCCTCTCCTAGAAGTCTAAGACCATGTCAAACAACAAACAAGATTGTCTTTTGTTTTTCCACTTTCTGCCTTATTATTTGCTGTTTGACACAGATGGTTATAAACAAAGATCTAAAGAGAATTTTAACTCCTAGGGAAAAAAAGAAAATAAAAAAAATCCTGATACTGCTTTTTTTTCTTCTTCTTTTTTTTTGCAGATGATGGATTCTGCCTCAGTATTTCTAACTCAGTAACATCTCTAATTATGTTACAGCAAGGATTTGGAGCTGGTGAGCTTGAGGGAGAGAAATGGAGATGGAGGAAAGAATGAGGGATGAAAGAGAGAGAACTGCTAATGTCCCCAAATTCATTTGAGTTCCAGTCTTGGGGTGTCAGTAAAAAAAATGCAAGGCTCTTAACATCAATGCCTAAATTTGAAGTTTAATGTTCAATTTATCCAGTCTGGTTTACAGATTTGACCATGATTCATCCAGTACTGAAGTCTTTTTTCTTTTTGCTTCAGACAAATGTGATTCAATCAGCTCTTATCCTGAGGGACTTGAAAAGAAATATTGTTTTATTACAACTCTGATGTGTTCTCTACAGCTGTACAGCTTTAAAATGTGGGATCACTCATGGAAAATAATAAGATATTTGTAGCCATTTATTTTTGGGGACACTTGCCCTGGTACCTCTGGTATCCAAGTACGTGGCATGTTGTATAACAGAGTGCTTCCATCTCTTGTGGGACAGGATTCACATTCCATGGAGAAATCAGCCCTACAGCTCCTTCCAGGGCAATGGCCCTTCCTCCAGAAGGGGACAGCAACCAGCAAGAGAAGCAGAATAGATTGGAAAGACTCAATGGATCTTCTCCAGCTCACACCTGGGAAATGTGTGTTCACCTGGAAAACGTGTGCTGCCCTTCAGGGCCAGGTGATGCCACCAGGAGCAGCCAGGAGCAGCCCCAGTCTGGGTGGGTTCCCAGCCCTACACACACAGTCACAGCTGGGCAAGAGGTGTAGGTCACACCTGCAAGAACTGATCTGTGGAAATCTTTGTCTATAGATCAATAATGGGGAAAATCCTGTCATCCAGATAAAAAAGGTGATCGAGGGAAGTCCTCGCCTCAGTCTGCAGCTCCTCAGGAGGGGAAGTGGAGGCTCTGATCTCTGCTCTCTGGTGACAATGACACGACCTGAGGGAATGGCTGGAGCTGTGTCAGGGAAGGTTTAGGTTGGTGTCTTGGCTTGCAATGCAGGATGTAACCAGCAGTTTGTATTCTGTCACCATCTGTTGAAACCAGGTGGGGCAGTGATTCTTATCTCTGTGGGAGAGATCCTCTGCTAATGGGCCAGCTGTTAAAACCAAGTGGGGAGGTGTTCTTTATCTTTTCCACAACCCATCCTCCCTCCAGGAGATATCTCCTGTTAATGGTCATTGAGTCCCAGTGCATGAATGATAAAATTACATCATCCCACTGGGAGATGCTCCAGCCAGGGGGAGGAGCCAAGCCTTTCCTACCTAGATAAAAACTGAGATTTGGAACATCAGAGCAGCCTTTTTCCACTGGTTTCCAGAGGACAAGAGCTACCAGACCCTTCTACAAGATCACTACTTCAACAAAAGCCCTTCATCTGGACTGCTACCACCACCCTAACAGCAGGTGTCAGGTCATATTCTGACTCTGTCGGTGTTTTTTTCTTTTGTACTATTGCATGTATTTTATTTTTCTCTTTTCTCCTATTAAATTGTATTTCTGACTTGAAGTCTCTCACTAGTTTTGCTTTCAAACCATTACAGCTGGTCACAAACACTCCCCCTCTGCCCAAAGGGAGCAGGCAGTGAAGGAGCAGAGCCTGAGCCCTTGGGGTGCCCCCAGGACAGCAATGAGGAGGGCTGGGGGCAGATGAGGCTCACACTTCCCGCTGGGACGCTTGCTGCTCACAGGCCAGCACCCCTGGGAACTCAGCTCAGAGAAGCCTGCAAGGGACTCACCTTCTTGGTCCACTCCACCAGCTTGCTCTCGGTGAAGAGCTCGTAGGTGTCCTGGAAGAGGAGGCTCAGTTTCCTCTGGATCAGGGCGATGGTGATCTGGGCCAGGGGCAGGCTGGCCACCTGCGCGATGACATCGGCCACGCGCCCCGACCCTTCCACGATCACACAGGGGGTCCCGTTGGTGATGGCGTTGTAGATGGTCTGCAGCAGAGAGGGGAGGTTGGTCTGGATCCCACCCAGGCACCTGCAGAGCCTCCCTGAGGCTGGGACCCTGCAGTGTCAGCGTGGCACCACTGAGAGCAGCGCCCCAGGAAGGAGCTGTCCCTCCTTAGCCCCCCTCCTCAGCAGCTCCTTACATCAAGGGTCCCAGGGCCTCCTTCCAGCACCACACACACAATGGGGATCTTGATGGCAACACCTGCAGGGAAGCAAAACCCAGGGTCACCCTCCCACAGGGCTGATCCCCCCCATACGGTCTCCTCTGAGTGGTGGAGTGCGAAAGGCAAGGTGGGAGCACTGTCCCTGCCATGCCAGGCTTCAGGAGAGGGGAGGAAAACCATGCCCAGTGATTGTCTGGCATGGCAGGTCAGACTCCTGGGGGGATTTTCGGGGGTGTTCTGTGCAGGGCCAGGAGTTGGACTTGAGGGTCCTTATGGGTCTCTTCCATCTCAGGGGGTTCTGGGATTCTTTGTGCATGTGTTATGACAGGAGATCATTTGCACCCCTGGAAGCTCCCTTGGGATCCAGCCCTTTGGGAGAAATGACTTTCCCTGATCAGCTCAGCTTCACAAGGTTTGGGGATTCCTTTAGTGATCCCATAAGTCTGGCAGAGAAAGGTTCTTTGATCTGTGTCACAGAGGAACCAAGTTCCACCTTTATCATGGCAATCCTCTCAGACCCTGTGCCTGGATCCTCTGGGGAAGGCACAGCCTCTTGCTGGAGCCCAGGAAGGAAACCCATTCCAGGGGGATGGCCCATCCCTGCCTCAGGCTGGGCTGTGTGCTGCCATTACCTCCTTTCACCTTGGTCTGCTCTGAAATGAACTTCTCCAGCCTGGTCCTCAGGGGGATTTCCACCCCGTACCTCCCGTGGGTCCCGTCATCCACCAGGATGAAGTGGGAGTGGTTGCTGTCCAGGCAGGACAGGCTGCCTTGGTTCTCCTCATCCAGCACATACTCAGCAGGAAAGCCCCCCTGTAAGGTGCAGCAGGAGACACTCTGGGAGAAGCCTGGCAGAGGAGCAGCAGATAGCCAAAGTAACCAGCACGTGGGGACAGGAGTGGCTCAGCATGTGGGGACAGTCTGGCCAAACTGTCCCTGTGCCCCACAGTGCTCACATCAGCCTTGCCCCATGCTCCACCAGCCCTCACACCCACAAGATTCCTCCCAGGAGAAGCACAGAACCTACTCAAGACACTGGGTAGGGTGGAGGGGCTTCTCAGCAAATACCATCCCTGGAAGAGTTCCAGGCCAGGTTGGACGGCTCTTGGAGCAGCCTGGTCTAATGAAAGCTTCCCTGCCCACGGCAGAGGGTGGAACAAGGTGAGCCTTAAGGTTCCTTCCAACCCAAACCATTCTAAAGTTCTGTGAGCATCACTTCTGGTACAGCTGGGTTTGCCAGGGCTGCCAGCCACAGTGACACCTAGAAGCACCTGTTCCACCATAGTCCCTGGCAGGACTTCCCCAGAAACCCAGGCACAGGAAAGCAGCCCCGTGCCCAGCCCTGCTGGCTCACCATGGGGCAGACGAGGCTCTCCCGGTTGTACACGGTGCCCCAGGTGGCAATGCCAATGGTGACAATCTCGCCCTCCTTGTGGCTGCAGCTCAGGATGAAGTCTCTCACTGCCTCTCCCACCTGTTTCATCACACCAGCGTGGGACCCCCCTGTGATGATCCAGGCTCCTGGGGGCACAGAGGGCCGTGGGAAGGGAGAGGCTCTGCTTACACCAACCTCCCAGCCTTCCCCATATGGCTGTGGGTCCCTGGGGCGCTCCATCCCCCAGGAGATGTCTCTTCCCTGCCCTTCTTCAGCACCTCTCTGAGTCCAGCTCCTTCTGAGCCTCTTTGCAGTGACTGAGCAGGAGCAGCCCATCCCCTGGTGATTGTGGACCTACAGGTCTCCTACAACAGCTCAGCATCCCAGAACAGCCCAACTTACTGAACCTGGAATGCCCAGGCACTATCACAGGGAGACCCTCTGCATCCAGATGACCTTTAAAAGTCCCTTTCAACCCCAACTATCCTATGATTCCATTATTTTTTTACTCTGTGGTCTCTTACCTGTGGTCTGGGCCACCTTGACTAGCCCTTGCCTGAAGATGTTCCTCAGCCTTGGCTTCATGACGAAGTTTTTGGCTCCCCCAGTGACTGAGATGAGCAGGTTGGGTGCATCCAGGCCCCAGTGCTGTGTCATGAGGTGGTAGATGACCCGAGGAGGGGTGTCCGAGGAGACACGCACGTACTGCAGAGAAAGGGACCATCCACACATTTTGGGTATAAACAGTGGGGCCAGGTAATGGGACACCTCCAACACAACTCCTCCTGTCCCACCCAAGAGGCTTCCCAACACTATTCTGCAGCAGAGCCATGTTCCTGCTAGCCCAGGAACATGACCCTATGTCCATGACCCTATTCCCGTTCGCTTTCCTGGGAACAAACATTCCCCAGACAAATCTAAGGGCAAGATCAGGGAACAGCCACTCCTTGAATCATGAGTCTTGTGGTTTCAGGAAGGGTTTAAGGCTCAGAGGAGGGGTCCTGTCTCAACCCCTCCACCGCTTGAGTAACTGTTGCCTTTGGGGCAATTCCACCCTTTCCCACTGTCCTCTCATTCAGGAGGGAAATATTCCCATGAATCTGCCACAGCAAGACCCAAACACTGGCTCCCCACAGATGGGACAACAGATCACCTTCCCTGTCTTCTGTCCCAGCCCTGTGAAGTGGATATCACCGAAGGCATCCGTTGGCATTTCCTGGATGTGCCTGCTGGGATCCCATTCCTTCCCCAGGAAGATGGGAGGTTTGGCAGCATCATCCAGGTGCTGTTCCCTGAGATAGCCACACTCACACACGATCCTCCTGAAAAACAAGAACAGCTGAAACCCGAAATGCAAAGCCCTGCCTCAGCCCAGGCAGGAGGTGCTGTTCTCCTTAGGAACAACATCTCCCACCCAGCTGCTCCTCCAGCTCAGAACTTGTGCAGAAGCAAGGGCAGTGTTTGGGGGGGAATTAAGAGAAAAAAATCCAAATATTCCCACCGGTAGAGATTTAGGGCAGAAATATTTAGGATGGAAGTGACTGCCTGCAAAAGCATAGGAAATGTTTTTCACGGGGACACAGAGTTTCAGCCATGTGATGACTCACCACATGCTGAAGAACCAGTTAAAAACAGGGTTTTGAATCCCTGTGACAGAAAGATGGGATTTTCTGGTCCTGGAGCTTTACCACCAACCCTGACCTCTGCTCTGCTGAAAGGGAGGGAAGGAAGGAATGTCTCACTTACCCAGAATCTGATGTCTGGGAGCTTTCCACGAAATAGGTGCATTCCTTCTTTCGGATGTTTTCAGGAATCCAGGAGATGAGGTTTTCCTGATGGAGCAAGAGAAGCAGCAAGGGGTCAGGGTTTCTGGAAAGGGCCAGAAGGTATGCCAGGGGGCAGACACCATGGTGATGGGGGCACATCTGGGTGCTTCTTTGGGTGTGAAGGATGAAAGCTCCATCACTGACTGCAAGGACAAAGCCAGATACACTCCAAGGAGAAGGGATATGAGTGCTGGCCATGTGCCTCAGATGTCTGGAGGTTTTCTGTCTGTCCCTAAAACTAACCTGATCAGTTACTAATGCTCCTGTTAGTGAGCTAATGAGTGCATTAACACTGTTTCATGCCTGTGCCCAACCATCCCCTCTTGCAGCACCTCCTGAACTTGCCTTTTCATTGCTGCCAGCGGGGAAATGCGCCTTCCTCCTGCTCCTTGAGACGCTGCTGCTGCTCTGCTGCAGGTTGGGGACCACCTCGAAGTCACTCATCTTCCTGGGGTGCGTGGCAGGGTCATCCCCCCTCTCGGGGCACACCTTGTTCAGCTCCGAGGGGAGCACCTTGGCGCACCGGCCCCGCGCGGACATGGCTCCTGTGTCCTGTGCTTGCCAGCCTCCTTCCTCCTGATCCTAGGCTGGCAGCTCCTCAACATCCCCATCCTGAGGGCAGGGCAACAGAATCAGAGGATCCCAGAGTGGTTTGGATTGGGAGGGGTCTGAAAGTTCCTCTCCTTCCACTCCTCTACCAAAGGCAGGGACACCTTCCCCTAGACCAGGTTTCTCCATGCCCCATCCAACCTTCCATGAACTGAGAGCACTGATGTGCCCCATCCATCACTGCCTGGGTGGAGATTAGCCCGTGGGAGACCTCACCACAATTCTGACACAGTGTGTGGTGACCAGCCTCAGCATGCAGCCCATCAATGTCCACAAAGCCCTGCCACTTTCAGCCTGAGCTCTCCTCACCTGCTCCCCACTGCAGGCAGCTGGGATATTTCTGGCAGCAGGGAGAGCAGAAACTAGGTCTCTTGTGTGAGCAGCCTGAGCATGGCCCTGCATGGGAAATCGGGGAATATGGACATGCTGGCTGCAGAGACCGGGTGCTCCTCTGTGGAGGAGTCCTGTGTCCCCTGCAAAGGTGCCCAAGATGCACATGGGCTTGCTGCAAGCAGGGGCTGCAAAACTCCTGAACCCCCCTGACCACTCACAGCCCTCTCTGCTGAGATGGGAGAGCTGCTGGAGCAAAGGTGGAAATGCTCCTGCGTGTCTCTGGAGCCTGAGAGGGATGGATTAGGTAATGGAGGAAGCACCAGGCTGAGGTGATGCTCTGGTCAAGCTGTGGGGTCTGCATTCAAGGAGGATTTTGTCTGCTTTCTTTAAGTCAAATCCTGCATTTCACCCAAGGGTGGGGAGTCCTTGTGGGGACAAGGAGTGCTGATGCCAAATCATGGAGCAGCAAGGAAAAGCTATTTTATCAGCCTCCCTCCTGGGATCTACACAGCCCCACTGACCTTGAGAGGCAGATTTTGGCAGACTGGATTTCTGCATCAGCACAACCCCCAGCAGATCTGATTTTTGGAGAGAGAGCAGTTGAAATAAGGACAAATGCGCTCTTAATTCTTGCTCGCGGCCCCACAAGGCAGCCAGCCTGGTGGGGGCTTGGGACATAAAGCCATGCAGGAAGGGCTCCCACCCTCCAGCACCTGCAACACCTGTCCTTAAGGGCTCGGGGACAAGGACAGAGCCTCTCCCGGGGCGCAGGGTTGGATGGATCAGCACGGGGTGGTCACAGCACCCCCGGGATGGAGTGCCAGGTGAATCCTGCCCTGCCCTCCCCCCCAGCCGCGCTGCCCGTACCTTCCCTGCCGCATCCTCCGGCCGCATCCCCGGCTCCGCACGGAGCGATCAGCCCCGCGTCCCGCCGCTCCAACGGGCCATTTTGGCACCGGAGACGCTGGAGATGAGGAGAACGGGGCAGAGCTGCCTGCAGAGAGGAGGAGGAGGCAATCGGCTGGCAGCTTCCCAGCGAATGAGGCTGCAGGAGCGATCCGTGCCCAGGAGCTGCAGCTCCCGAGTTGGCTGGAGTGGCTGAGTCACTCTGGCACCCACCCGCAGCCCCGCTGCCCCCAGCCCCAGGGACCGGGCAGATGTCAGGATCCCATTTCTGAGGTTGTTAGAAATGCCTCTGCCCGAATTAAAGCGCAAACGAGACGATAGAGCAGTGACAATAGTATGGGTTTTATTTGAGAGTAAATATGGGGGGAGAGAGAAATAGGAAATAGGTGATGGGGACAGCAAGAGAGTAACAGGGACAGAATAAGGAAAACATCACCACTCCGTGGATCCCAACATCTCAGTGTTCCATTGATCCTCCTCAGATGTTTTTCTTGGTGGTGAAGGTCCCCCCAAAAAACATTCAATCTGATGGGTTAATCAACTCTCAGGCCAGGTAGGAAAATCCAGGTACCTCCCTGGTGCAGGGAGAGTTTTCCATTGTCTTTACAGCAGACTCTGGGTTTGTTGCACCCCGTGCAGTGCTGTGGTGCAAGGCTGCAGGAATGACCCTGGGAGGCACTTTGGGGGTCCTTGATGGATTAAGGCACCCCTCAGCTGCCTCTCAGTGAATATCCTGTGAATGTGGCAATCCCAGGGTTGGGGGTTTGTGTAGGGGAGGATGGGTTCACTGACCTGAGCAGAGATTACACCCAAACTTCCTCCCCCACCTTGCCTGGGGGGAAATCTGTGCAAACCTGCTCCCTGCAAATGGGTCTGGGGGCTACGACCTCCCCCACCCCAAAGCAAGCCAGAGATGATTCTTAGCACAGCTGCTGGGGTTGGCCCACATTCTTTTCCTTGTTTACTTGCTGGTTTCAGGTGATTGAAGAATGGCTTTTCCCTTTATCTAATCTCAGCACTCTGACTTTCAGTCCAAAGTCCCTGTCAGGCATCTTCAGGGAGGCTTCTTTGGTTGTAGCTCCTTTATACAGCTTTTGTTATAGGGAGAAAAACTTTATATCAATGTTTGAGGCATGAACTATTTCAGCCTCTGACAGCAAATGTGAGAAGCAGGGGCTGCTCGGGGGATGGATGGTGCCAGAAAGGAGCAGCAGCGTGGTGGAGACCCTGGTGTGTGACAGGCTTGGCAAATGTGATGAAAAATCCCTTCCTTAACTGTCAAGTATCCTTTATATCACAAATGTTTATAAACTTTATGTATATATATACTATACATATATATATTAATTCAACACTGTGATGTAAAGAAGCAGTGGAGTTTTACTGAAGACTTTGGTAATGATTGTGCTGAAGTAAAACAAACAAAAGGACAGTCTGGCCCTGGAGAGAAGGACTTTGCTTTTGGGAGGCTTAGAGCTGCCCCTGAGGGATAAAGAACAGCTTCATCCCTAGGGTGACCAAGGTACCACAGCATCCCAGGCTCTGAGACCCTCCCAGCCTTGTCTGGTGTCCCAGGTCAGTCCCTGCAGCCAGAGGGACTCAAGGACACCTGGATCGATAGACAGGCAGAAACAGCAGCTTTGCCAAATTTTCCTGTGGTTGGAGATCTGCTCGTGTGGGTCTCAGTGCTCAGTCAAGTTCTGTTTTACCTGAGTGCTCAAAAAAAATCACACCTGGGTGCCCTGATTTGTCTGGGACATCTCATGGCCATGAATAAATATTTACACTTGTAATTCCATGCTTTGCATCCCAACCTGGCACCTTGGTTGGCATGGGCCACATGAATTTTTGTTGAGGAACCTCATGTCCCAACACAGGCAACAAAAGCCTTTTGGATGGTGCTTCCCACCTCCCCATTCCAGGTGCTTTCCTCCTCCTGTGATGCTCTGTGCCCTAAATGAACTGGCTCCTCTGGTGGATTTGCAGCCACTTAACTTGCATTTGCCACAACACTCAGTCAGCAAACCCAGCACCCGTTTTCCTTGGGAAATGTGCTCAGCAGCAAAGCCAGGCCAAGACAGCAGCCAAGGCACTGGATGCTGCAGCACTGATTTGGCTGCTATGGCTCAGCAGCAGCAACACTCTGGGGAGCCCAGGGAACTGCAGCTCTGAGTGAGCTGGGGGTCCTGCAGCTCCAGGCACAGTCATCCCCACGGCTCTCTTGTCCAAGGAAGGAAACAGAGATGTGAAAGGTCTGGAACACAATCCTTAGAAGGAAGGGTTGAGGGAGCTGGGGGGGTCTCAGCCTGGAGGAAAGGAGGCTCAGAGGGGAATCTTCTGGCTCTGCACAACTCCCTGACAGGAGGGGACAGCTGGGGGGGTCGGGCTCTGCTGTCAGGGAACAAGGGGTAAGACAAGAGGAAATGGCCTCAAGCTGCACCAGGGGAGGTTTGAACTGGATATTGGGGAAAAATTCTTCACTGAAAGGCTTGTCAAGCATTTGAACTACTCAGGACTACTCAGTGGTGGAGTCACCATCCCTAGAAGCATTCAAGAAAATGTGTGGAAGTGGCACTAGAGGACATGGTTTATTGGAGAGCACAGTGGGAGTTTGATGCTCTCATTCAGGGAAGCCCATGGAACTCATGCCATGGATGGTCTGTGCTAACTCACCTGCTGGGGCTGGAAAGTGGGCTAAGGGAGGTGAGCACACCGCTGGGGTTTCATTTGCACCCTGCTTGCTGGTTCAGTGCTTCTCCCCAGCACAGCATGAAGGGGGCACAGAGCTTTATCTAGGTTGATGGCTGGAATTGATCTTAGAGGGCTTTTCCAACTTTGATGATTCCATGACTTGATGACTCTGATTTTCTGGTGGTAAAACATCGTGGGGTAGTGCTGGGAGACAGGTGGGAAGGGAAATGCTGCTGGATCTCAAACACAGCCACGTCCTTCAGGTTTGGGATGAAGCTTTGGGATGCTGTGCTGGGCTCAGGTGCTGGGGAGAGGCACTGAACCAACAGGCAGGGTGAAAATGAAACCCCAGCGGTGTGCTCACCTCCCTTAGCCCACTCCCCAGCCCAAGCAGGTGAGTTAGCACGGACCATCCATGCGATGAGTTCCACCGGTTTCCCTGAACCAGAGCAAACAGCTGAGCCACTTTGCTGGGAGAACAGATGCTGCTAATAAGGCAGTAAATAAATCCATGTGCAGCGCTTTGCAGTTGGGTTGTAATTACCTCTGCACTGCCAAAAGAGCGACGCCAGGGCTGCACATTAATGACACATTAATGGGAGCGCTCATCTGCTCTCGGCTGGCTGGCTCCCCAGAGACCCCGGCTTTTATTTCATTTTTGTGCATGCCAAAACCACCGTGGTCCGGTGGGACTCGCCCGGAGCCAGCACTGGGGTGGTTCCCACTGCTCCTCCTAAAAGCCCAGCTGAAAACCAGCAAGGCTGAGAGCAATTCCCAGCAAGTTAACATCCATTTGCAGCAGCGGGAGGACGGAAGAGGCAGACAGAGGACTGGCTGCACTCCGGGGGCTGTGCCCGCACACACACCCTATGCCCCAGGCCACGTTCAGCCAGAGAGTAAGGAAAATTAATCCACCAGAGGTTTATGTCCAAAAAGGAGACAGAGGAGTCCTTTTTGCTTTATTCGAATAAAGGGAGAGGCCATAGGCCGTTCCCCTGGGATATTTCAAATTTTTGGAGGACACAGCCTCCCTTTTTATCCCATTTTTCCGGCCGCATTTCCCTCTCTGTTTCCCCATTGGCTGAGGTACTTGAGAGGCACAGACTTCCCAGAACGCCTGACACCTGAGATTCCCCTCTAATGTACAACCCCACCTTTTAATTTTTAATTCTTATAGAATTCATGGTTTTTCCCCATTGCTTCTTTCATCTTCCAATATCCAATTTCATTTATCAGCCAATCTACAGTTTGTTGGTAAAGGCAAATCTCTTTTCCCATTCATCAATCCCATTGTTTATTTTATCTCTTAGTGCTAACCTTATCTACCAGCAGATCTACTGCTTGTTTGTAAGGACAAATGCGACATTCCTCTCACCTGGCAGGGGAGGACACGTGCCTGGTCTGCCAGGGGCAGGTGATCCCTCCTGCCTCTTTCCTCCATGCCCCAAAGACATCATTTGGATCTCTGAGCAGTTCCCATGAAGGATGTCTCCCTCCACAGGATCTGCTCAAGGAGAGGTGCTGGGAAGTACCCAAGACCCACCTCCTGCTTGCCAGGGTTTTCCCACCTACACCTCCATGAGGTTTCCATGTCTCCAGGGCAGAAGGCACCGTGAAGCTGTGGTCACCCTGAGAAGCCCCACCCCATGCTCAGCTGCCCTGGCTGCTGATACAGCCCCCAACACTCTTGATGCCAATGTTTGGGGGCCATTCCTGGGAAACAAGGTCTGCCAAGGCAGCAGGGAGGGGTGGGCAGCAGCTCAGCCCCAATGCCAGGAGTTCTGCAGCCACCTGGGCCATGGAAGGAGATGGAGCAGGGTGGCAGTGAGGACCTGGCACCCTTTGGGACACACCTGTCACCACACAGCTCCTGGTGATGCCCCAGAATGGAGAAGGGCTCTGGGCTTCTCCAGAGACACCCTGAATGGATCTGTCCTGGCTGACTTCTCCCACAGGCAGTGCCCTTCAGCTGGTGGCTGTGCCAGGGCTGCCTCTGCAGTCCAGAGAGCCCCCCCAGGACCACAGAGCTGCTGTGGGGCAAGGAGGAGAGTCTGCCCCCATCTCCATCCCACCTCTGTCCTCACTGTGGCCCTCAGGAAGAGCAGACACTGCTCCCTTAGGAATCTGCTGAGAGATCCAGGCTCTCCATTTCCTCTTCTCTTTCTGGGCTGCATCCCCACATCCTGTGGCACAAAGCCCACCTGGCAGCGGGCTGCACAGCTCAGTGTTCGCCCAGCTCCCTCCCAGGCTGTCCCTGCTGGGGAGGGGCTGTGCCTCTGTTACACTCCCAGTGACTGGGGCTGGCAAGAACCTCCAGAGGTCATCTGCTCCAAGCCCCTGCTGAAGAGTCTCTGCTGTAGGCCAGCAGTGTTGAAAGTCCTTTGCCTCCCTCATTGCTGAAGGACTTGATGACAGATCTCACCAAGATCAAAGGCTGCATCCTGATCCCAGAGTTGGAAATTGCTGAGATTGAGCCCTACTGTTAGCAGTTTCTCTTGCTTGTTGGCTCACAGTTGTGAGCTCTGCACTGACTTCTGCACTGAAGTCTGCCCTGACCTCCCACACTGCAGCAATTCCCTTCAAACTGCTGGACCATTGGCACCAGGGCCTGTGACAGTTTCCTATGTCCCAGAGCAAGATGTAGGTGCTCCCTCTTGATATTTAAGCCAAGATTCACTGGACAGCTTCATTCTGGAGTTCTCAGGGTCCTTCCCTGCAGTGCAAATCCATTCCAGAACCTGCAGCTCCCCCAAAGTTATCCAGGTTGTCCAAGAGGTTGGATCTCCAACCCAACATCTACTAATGAACAGGCAGCACAAAACCCCTCTGTGAGTACTGCCAAGCAGCACACACCACCCTGCAGTCACACCAAAGACACAGCCATAAAAATAAAAGCTTTTTATTTATTTTTTTTATATACCATTACAGAAACATCTGAGTAACATTCTCAACAGGACAGGCAGCTCTGGGGCCCAGGGATGAGCGCAGGCAGCTGGCTCCAGGGTCTGCCATGCCATGCTCCTGAGCTGCTGCTGCTGCTCTTGGTGCATCATGTCCTGCTCCCTGTCCTTGGTGAGGAGACCTGGCACACCCAGGGTCAGGGTGTCACCTTCTTGTAGGTAATGTGGAAGTGCTGAGTCATGGGCTGTGTAGTGGTTGCCATTGAGACAGTTTGTTCGAGTTTCCCGTCGGAATTGAGCCTGAATTTTCTGGTGATCTAAACCAGGGGTAGGAAAAGAGAGAAGGAAATCAAGCAATGAGTGTCCACAAGCTGAATCCCTTACCTGTGCTTTCTTCCCTCTGCCATCCACATGCCTGCTGTCAATGCACCACCAAGGAGGGATATCCCCACTACAGCAGGCAAATTAACAAGGAGTTTTCTCTCCTAAAGAAAGCAGCCCTCTCCACAATACCAGCTCCAAGCCCATTACCCATGGAACAAGGCAGGTTCACAGAATCACAGAATTAACTAAGGTGGAAAAGACCTTTGAGACCATCAAGCCCAGCCTCTGACCTAATACCATCTAATTAACTAAACCACGGCACTGAGTGCCACATCCAGGCTTTGCTTAAACACCTCCACCTCCTCCCTGGGCAGCCCATTCCAGTGGCTAATCATGCTTTCTGTGAAGAATTTTTTCATCATGTCCAGCCTAAACTTCCTCTGGTTCAGCTTAAGACTGTGTCCTCTCGTCCTGCCACTGTTTGCCTGGGAGAACAACCCTTACCTGGCTACAACCTCCTTTCAGGGAGTTGCAGAGTGTGATGAGGTCTCCCCTGAGTCTCCTTTTCTCCAGGCTAAACACCCCCAGCTCCCTCATCCCCCTAGGATGGATCCCATCTGGTCCCATACACCTGTGAGCATGAGTGGCTCAGCAGGGCTCTAACTGCTTCCTCCTGGATTGCAGGGGGACTGTTCTGTTCCCTGAACTTATCTATCCACTCTGGAGGCCAGCTGTCCTGAGGATTCCTGTCTTCCTGTAGAAAACTGAGGCAAAGAAGGTGTTAACGACCTCTGCCTTTTCTTCATCTTCAGTTACTATAGTCCCCCTGCATCCAAAAAAGAATGGAGGTCCTTGCCCCTCCTCATCCATGAGGGAACCTCGCCATCAAATTTTGTTAAGGGGTGCTTTCACAAATTTGTATTGAATCTGCAATGATAACACCTTTAAAGGTGATTCTTCAAGCAACCTAAACAGCTCATGACAAAGCCTGGTGCAGGAAATGGGCATTCCTGCCTCAGTGACAGCCATCCTGAGTCACTTTCCATCAGGAAATGCAACAATATGGTGAAGTTTTCCCACAATGAGCAACTACAGCAGCAGCACACACATCCTTCTCACAAACCTGTGGCCTCTATTTCCACAGGCAATTTAAGCTGTTCTTGAAGGAGAAAAGGTTCTAAGACTTGGTTTCCTGACAATGCCTCTCATTCCACACCCTCCTTCACCAGCAAGAGCCTTCCAGATACTCACTAGGACCAGTCCCTGGGCCTGAGCTTCCCACAGGTGCCAGATGAGCATGGGCCTCCAGCCTGAGCTTCCTTCTTCCAGCCAAAGCCAGCCTTGGAGCCCTCAGCTAGGAAGATATCTGCTGGCTTTCTCTCCCCCTGCCAGTCTATCTGCCCACAGTTCAAGCAGAGACTCAAAGAGGACAGTCCCTTTCATTTAAATGTTTGCAATTAAGAGCTCTGTTCCCTGCTGACACCCACAGTATCTAATGGCTTTACTTCTGCTACAGGAATGAGACAATGCAGCTGTTTCTGGGAAAGGGGAAACCCAGCAACTGAAAACATGCATCCAAAGGCAGGGGAGTTGGGACTTTCCAAAGTTTGGACACTAACTGTGTAGGCAAATAAAATGTTTGCCTTAATCTGCACAAACTTGTGCTCTCTGCTGTCTAAGGGTCGGTTTTACAGCACACAAAAACCAGGCTGTGACAGCTCGTTCAGCCTCGCTGTCTCTCAGCTGCTGCTCAGCCACCACAGCTTCAGATGTGACAGTGACACTTCCAGAGGTGACCCCAGGATGCCACACTGACCCCAGCAGTGCCACTGTACTCACATCTGGCTGTACCCCTACCAGCTGTATCAACAAAACCCTCACTACACACATAAAAAATGTCAAACCCCCAAAAGCAGCCAACCAAAGGTGGAGCTGACAGCAAGTGCCAGCCCTACCCTGCAGCCACAGATGGCAAAAGAGCCCAGAGCAAGGTCTGAATGCTCTGAAAAGCCAGAGAGCAAGATCTGCAGGTGTTCCTGAAATAGCCTCATGAGGCCCAATACTGACCATACCTTAAATGTGCATCCTCATATTGCAATCAATCCAGAAAACCAGCATTAATAACTAATCCCACTGCCATAAAAGGGCATTTAGCCAAGACTTTCCTATTTTCTTCCCTAAGGATCTGCTAGTGGCCACTTTGGAGACAGGATTCTGGGTTAGCTGGTCTGATCCAGCCTGTCAGTTTTTATCATAATGATCCCTCTGGGTCTCATAATGTACAAAACCTCTTCTGAAGGCTCTTACAGAAAGAATAAGCCAGGATGCCAATGCAGTATTTCCAAGAACTCCTGATGGCATTCTGTAATTAAAGCATGCTAAATAACATATCCTCTCAACTAGACTCCTTCTGGGGCAAGCAATGCCATGGGCATGGCTCACTCTGTGTGCACTCACCTGCTCTACGTGGGGCTTCTTGGCAAAGGAGATCCTGGCTATGGAGTGAGAAGCTATAGACAGCTCTTGTCCATTCACCTCCCCTTCCTCCACCTCCACCAGACCTAGAGAAAAGTAAGGGCATACATATTATTAGGCTACAAAGGTTATTTAAGCATGTCACAATTATTTTGGCCTCTCAGTACTTAAAAAAGAGGAAGAGGGACTTTTTACACATTCAGATAAGGACAGGACAAGAAAAAAAATTTTAATCTCTAAGAGTAGAAATTTAGGTTAGATATTAGGAAGAAATTCTCCCCTGTGAGGGTGGTGAGACCCTGACACAGTTACCCAGAGAAGCTGTGGCTGCTCCATCCCTAGAAGTATTCCAAGTCAGGTTGGATAGGGCTTGGAATAACCTGGTCTAGTGGAAGGTGTCCCTGACCATAGCAGGAGGTGGAATGAGATGGGCTTTAAGGCTCCTTCCAATCCAAACCATTCCATGCTCTATCAGGCTACTTAAGAGACCAGCACTCCCTGTGAAGAATGGTTTTATCTGCCCTAGCACTATTGAGAACTGCAGATCCACACAACCTCAGACATGGAATGCTGCTCACAAAAATCCAGCCAGGCTTATTCACACCATGTGGGATGAGTATCACAACACAACTGACACTCTTCCCTTCAGCACTTGTCATTTTAGATGCAAATTTAAGCATCAACTGGGGTTTAACACTTTCACTTATAATAATTGAGATGTGGTTCTCTCTCATTCAGTCCCTGTAAGGTAAGAAGTTCCAAGGTGCTACATCCACACACTGGGAGGTTTTCCTAGTTTAGGAACCACTGCATGTCCAGCACCATAGAGCAGCGATTGTGACAGGAAAAATCAATTAAATAAAACTCTGAGAGGTACAAGAACTTCCTGAAAAAGTGATGCAATGGCCCAGCAGGGCAAGGAGCTCCTCTTTGCCCAGTGTGGGGGTGAGGTGTGTACCTGTGTTCTGGGCACTGATGAAGGCCACCTTGTTAGTGTCAGGCTTGAGGCGGATGAAGCCACACTCCCGGTGCATGGGCTTCCTGGTGTCCGGGTGGAAGGCGTTGAACCTGAGGGGAAATCACAGCACAAAGCCTGATGTGTTTTGCACTCAAAAATATTTTTGGCCTGGTTTCCTCTTATTTAATCACGTTAGAGCCCGCAGCACTCTTTGAAAAGACTGACAACACTTCACAGCTGAGAGATGTAAACCTAGAAAACTAGTTACTTTACAGGGGCACAGCTATTTCTTAGGGCTAGAGTTAAATCTTTAAGCTGAAACTTTAGATTTTCCCTGGGTCTTTCTAATGACTAGCTCAGAAACCCCTCAGGAATTCAGATGTTTCACAGATGCCAAAGCCACATGTGTCTCAAAAACTTCTTTTTCTCAAATAAATATCTGGAATTATTGTATCATCTTTATTTAGCTTTCACACCTGGCAAAGGTTTTTTTTTCTGTATATTTCTTGCTGTAGGAAGCAACAGAGCAGACATATTTCTCCCATCACCCCCTTCAAAAAGATAAAAAGTTCAGATCAGACTCTTATTTATTCTTCAGGAGGCCTTAGGAACTGTAGGTTTGGTCACCCAGAACATGAGTGATTATACCAAAGGAGAAACAAACTTAAATCAGGCAGCTTTCAGTGCCTGGAGCATTTAAGGGATATAGGAACTGTCTTTTAAGAGCCACTGCTCCAGGAGCAAGGAAAGCACAGGGTATCTGTTCTCCAAGACTGCTGCCCATTTTCCTGGTGCTTCCTACAGCTCAACAGTTCACAGCTGTGTAACTCCTTGGCACAAAGAAAAGAAGGGGGGAAAAAAAAGTGATTCAAATAAGCAACTGTTCACAAGCTGGGGAGGGAGGTGCAGTCAGAGCAAGGCTGTCAGAGCTTTGTTTCTTTTGGAAATCAGACTAAAGCAGGCCCCAGGCTGAGCTGGCAGCTCCATCACACTGCAGGAACACAGGGCATCTCTCACACAGCACTTCCATCTTGTAATTCTTCTTTTCTTGGTTTTCAAAGCCACACACTTTCCAACTCACCCCTCCCAAAGGAACACTGGAGCAGTAACCAACTTGTCACTTCCCTCCCTCTGGATTTCTTTTGATTTCTCTTAGAATAACCACTTGCAGCCAAAGCAAGTGGTTAAGCTACCTGTCTCCTATCCCATATGGTTTGATAAGCACTAATTATTCTCAGATTTTCATAGTGGTGAAGACTGAGTACCACAGCTTAAAATGGACAAATCTGCCAGCCATGCCACAGCTCCTTCATTTATTCTAAGTGGGAATTTCACAAAGAATGCAAATTAATCACAAGTTTTCAAGGAAAATGAAGTCAGACCATGCAGTCACATACCACATCACCATTTCATTTGGTAGGTGAAAATTTGTGTACTTTGCCGTTGGAAAAGAAACCCAACTAACAAATCAACCTGGAGCCATGCCTGCTCCAGTCCAGCAGCTGCTGCCAACACAGAGACCCCTGGACTCACGAGAAGTTGAGCATGGGCTGCCCCACATGAGAGATGTGCACTTCCTCCAGGTACTGGAAGGGCTTCATTGTAGGGAAGGTAACGTCTCCTGGTGGGTCTGAGAGCCAGGTGCCCAGCATCCAGGACAGGGGTTCCATCACAGGGTTCAGCTGGGGAGTCTCTGTGGAGCAAAAGAAAGAAGGAAGAAAGAAAACTCAGTGAGCTGTGCTCTGCAGGTTGCTGTGAGCTGCCTCCAGCTGGCTGGAGGTGAATACAAAACACCTCAGAAATGGCTCAACACCACAGCAATGCTTTTCTTCAGAGCAGTGCCAGTTCCAAGGTGGGAGATGGGGAACAATGAACACTCATGGGAAGTGGGTCTGTTTCCAAACAAGCTCTTAGCCATACATGCAGCACTCCTGCAGGTGGCCCATTTCTGACTCCTCTCTGTAGCTTGATCTGAAAGAAAAGCCCCCTCCCACCTACATGCAGGGAAGAAGATGACTGAAACCTCAGCACAAAGAATAATCATTAAATTATAATGAAACCTCTAATGCTCTGGGCTGATCCTTCTCAAGTACTGAGTACATACTGCTCCTGTTTGTTTCAGAGGCCAAGAAAATGAGCCCTCATTTTAAAATAAAATCAGGCTGTGTACATATTCAAGATCAAAGTTTGGCTATAATATTTTTTAAGAGGTTAACAATGGCCTGAAGTTGTACAAAGACATAAGCAAGGATAATTCAGAAGCTGTTCTACTAAGGCTCTGGACTAAGACAAACATTTTAAAAACACTTGTGTGCCTGTAAGGTAAAGAGCAAATGGAAGAGAAAGATACTTCCCTTTGTCATTGCAGTTATGAAAAAGCAGACAAGATCTGTTTCACAAAGTTATAACTTCTTTAACAAATCATTTTACAGAACCACAGAATAAGCTGAGCTGGAAGGAACACACAAGGATCATCAAGCCCAACACCTGCCCCTGTGCAGGACCATCCCAAAGATTCCCACCATGTGCCTGAGAGCATTGTCCAAATGCTTCCTGAACTCAGGCTTGGTGCTGTAGGAGAGTTTTGATAAAGTTTTCTATTTTACTTTCAGAAGTGTGACCTGAAAAAAAAATACATCAGGAAAATGGAGACAGACAATTTAGAGCCATGTGAAGAGCAGAGCAGATCCATTACTAAGGTGTAAGTAGGGAAAGCAAAATATCACCCATGGGATGTTGGGAAAGATGGATTCCCACACAAATGGGGTGCCTGCTACTCTCAGTAGTCTGTTATGCTGACAAAGATGAATTAAGCTTAAAGTATGTCCTCCTCCCCCTCATGGGATAAATATCTCATACTGGCAAGGTGGGCGTTCCAGGGGGGTGTTTTCACACCTAGTGAGATCAGGAATACAAGAACAAGCTGCCTGTCTGTCTGGTCTAAAAGGCACAGACTCAACCGCAGGGAGAAGTCACAACTTAAAAAGAGTAAGGCTGTGGCCAAAATTTGCTTGACCAGTCAGACTTTCACTGTGCTCCATACGAAATGTCAGGCTAAAAGACTGAGCAAGGAGGAAGGACAGTCCACACCTGAAATGCCAAAGGAGAAGGAAGAGCAGTTTTCCTGGGTAAAAGAGACCACTTGTGCTACTCATCCTTCCACAACAGCAGGGTTTAAAAGCCAGCAAAGTGCTGCTACTTGCTTTGCTTTATCCTGAAGTATTTTGCAAGGGAAGCAACATGAGGAAACGTGAGAGCTCCCTAGTAAATTGGTGATAAAGCTGTACAGCATCAGGGCCACGTTCTGTAGAATATCCTGTCAGACTGTGCAGTCCCCAGCAGCTGGCCCAGGACATGGAAGGGGTTCCCACAATCCATACAGCAGTGCCAGTGTACTGGACAGTAATTCCTTGTACTCACCTTCCCAACTCCATGAGGAGAGCACACAGTTCTGTGGGGAAGGAGCGTACTACTCCTCCCTCCAGCTGATTCACTCTCTGCTGCATTTCTTTCCAAGCTTTTTGCAGGCTCATCTCCCATGATGGAAGTGAAAAGCAAAGCTCAGGAAAAGCTGCAGGAGCCTGCAGCCTGGGCTGCTGCTGCCCTCTCCTGGGTCAGCATCCCAGGAGCAGGACAGTTTCTGTCACCACAGTGCTTTCATAGAGCACTTCCTTTTCTTCTCAGGAAAAGCATCAAAACAACAGATGAAAGGACTGGCTTTAGCCATTCCCACTCTTTAGATTTGATTATAAACCAAGAGAAGCCAAGAGATCATTCCCAGCAGCCCCAGCTTGATCCCACTGCCTTCCTGTGCAGTGTCCAGCCTGGCTGGAAGTGCCTGACCCAGTGAGCTGGACTCACTTCCAAAGAGCTGGAATTCCAACAGCTGAAAAGTGAAGATGTAACTGTACATCCTGAAGTCTCTGGAACCTGGGCAAACAACATGGCCAAGTGATCATTGTAACTATTCTAAACTACCTAGATGGCAGCAAAGCTGAAGAGATCTTCAGTTCTCACATGGCTTGGAAAAGATGAGAACAGCAGAAGTGAATAAGGACCAGGGACTCAGTGAAGTAAGTACAGACACCCTGATCTCATCCCATCAGTGCTCTTCTTACCTTCAGTGCTGCTCTCTGACTGCTGGACTAAGACTTTTTTCCTTCCTGGCTGGAAGGCTGGGCTAGGAGAGTGGAAAACCAAGAGAGAGTCTGATTGAATCCATCCCAAAAAAAAAGCAGTCATTTGAAAAGCAATTTGCTTTTTTATGTCACAGTTGGGGCAGGTAAATGCAAGACTATTGTAGCAACAAGAAGTTCTTTGCTGAGCTGCTTTGTTTCCAATTTCAGGTTTATAGATACAGTCACTGTCAAAAGAAATTCCTCTGACACTGATGAAGAAGCCTGTACATCGCTTTTTAAAGGTCTAAACTCCTGGCACATCATTTTTACAAAAAATCCAGTAATGCGGCTTAAAAGGTAAGTGTATGATGATATCAAGAATATAAATAACATCTGAGAATTTGCAGCACAAGAGACTCTGGTCACCCTTCTGCATGCTTAAAGCTTCACACCCAAAGAGGGTGATTAATGCTGATTCTCTTGCATTCATATCCACAGTTCCTCTTTTACCTACTAGCAGGGAAGCTCTCTCTGCATCCTCTTTCTTAACAAGGACAATCCTGGGCCTCCTCCTACACTTTCTGAAAGCCATTAGGGATCCAGCATCCCCAAGACCCCATTCCTCTACAACCATGGCAGGGGGTTGGAACAAGATGAGCTTTATGGTCCCTTCAACCCAAACCATCCTGTGGTTCCACAAAATCTCACTGAAATCAGCCATGGCACTCAGGAGTTGTAACAATTTGGGAGACAAAACCACACACCTGATCACCTTGATCTCTTTCCTTCAGGAAGCCACTCAGGCCACTGAGCACACAGGTCAGTTCCACTTCACCACCTGACCCATTCCATCCCTTCAAACTCACAGATACACTGCTGCTACATCTTTTCCATTCCTGGAGAGTTTACAAGTCAAATCCCACCCTGCATTGTAACATAGTCAGCCTGGAGCCGGCTGCCCAGGCTTTGCAACAGGAGATCCTGAGTTCTCCCTGCCTTGAGACAGAGCAGACAGAGCAGCTGGACAGCCCCCTCAGGCCATGTCTACACAGCTGGCGTGGCTCTCAAGTGGGATTCCTGGCACAGAAAGCTACACTGGCACAAATTCCTACATAGCTTTATCAGTAAAGTGACCAGCTGGTTGCTAACAAGGCAGCTAACCTATTTCCTTGAGCTGGGGAACACTTCCTGCAGAAAACTTGAGAAAAAAAACGACACACAAACAACAACAACAAAAAAAAAACCCACCAAAAAACCCCAAAACAAAATCTCTGAGTCTTCAAAATGTGGGGTCTGCACTGCACTGGGCAGTTCTTCCTTCAGCACAGTTGCTCACTGGGTTTAAATCATCATCAAGGTTCTGGTAATTAAGGAGCAGCCTCCCTCAGCATATTCTGAACATATTTAAGTACAGAAGGTGGCTTTATACTCTGCTGCTCTGCCCTGAGAGTTGCATCCCTTCAGGCACTTTGCTGATGCTCTCCCCAGTAAATCAGTAAAACATTCCTGGCACAGATGTGCTCCAGCTCCATCACAGAATATCCCTGGAAGGGACCTGTCAGGATTGGGTCCACCAGACACCCCAAGAATGACACCATGTGCTGGAGAGCATTGACTGAACACTTCTTAAACTCAGGCAGGCTTGGTGCTGTAACCTCTTCTTTGGGGAGCTGTTCCAATGCCCAACCATCCTCTGAGTGAAAAACCTTTTCCTGGTATCTGACCTAAACCTCCCCAGCTCAGCTTCATGCCATTTCCTTGAGTCCTGTCCCTGGCCAAGAGAGGGAAGAGATCAATACCTGCCCCTCCACTTCCCTGTGAGAAGGTGCTAAGAGCACAGTGAGGTCTGACCTCAGACTCCTCCTCTCCAGCTTGAACAAACCAAGTTCACCCTCAGCCACTCCTCATGGACCTTTCCCCATCTTCATGGCCTCCTTTGGACATTCTCCAATACCTTAGTGTCTTTTTTATACTGTGGTGCCCCAAGTTGCCCCCAGGCCTCGAGGTGAGGTCACCCCAGTGCAGACCAGAGTAGAATCACACAGTTGCCCTTTTTAAACCCCACACAGCTGCTGTCTGTCTATCTCTTATTTTTCAAGGTCTCTCTGCCCTTGAGGGAGGTGACAGCTCCTCCCAGCTTGGTGATGGCTGTGAACTGATTTAATACTCCTTCAAGTCCTGTGTCCAAGTTGTTAATGAGGATGTTGAAGAGAACAGGCCAAGGGTGGAGACCTGTGGAACCCCACCAGTGACCAGTGCCAGCCTGGTGTCACCCCAGTCACTGTCACCTGTTGTGCCTGACCCATGAGCCAGCTCCTCACCCACAGTTTTCCAGCTGTGGGCTGGACATTTTGTCCAGAAGGATCCTGTAAGAGACAGTACCAATAGCTTTGCTGCAGTCCATAAAGATTCCACCTCCCAGCTTTCCTGGATCAACCAGTCAGGCTACTCTGACACAGAAGGAAATCAGGTTTGACAAGCAGGACTGTCCCCTCAGGAAGCTGTGCTGGCTGTGACTGATGCCTGCACTGTCTTCTAGGTGTTTTTCAATACTTCCATGATATTACCAGGAACTGAATTGGGAATGACAGGTCTGTTGTCTCTGGAGCTCTTCTCAAAAATCAGGGCAACACTCACCAGCTTCCAGTCAACCTCTGTGAATTCCCAAGACTGCTCAAAAATCAACCATCCAGAGAGGCATTGTAATGACATCAGCAGCTCCTTGAAGATTCTTGGATGAACCTCATCAAGGATGCAGCTGGAGCAGCAGATCCTGCACAACTTCTAGGTCCACTGGGAGTTGATCATTCTCACAGTCATGGTCCTCCAGTTCATGACACTGAGACTCATCATCCATTTGAAGACAGAGGCAAAGAAAGCATTAAACACCTTTGCCTTGTCCCTGTCCCTGTTTGTGAGATGACCATCCTCATCCTGCAAAGGGGCAATGTTATTTCTAAACTGCTTTTTTCCGTTTATATATATGAAAAAAACCCAAATTTTATTGTTCTCTGCAGTTCTGGCAGCTTCAACTCCAATTCAGCTTTGCCTGTATGAATTTTCTGACAACAGTGGGGAGCAGCATCTCTATGTTCTTCCCACGTCACCTGACCTTGCTTTCACTGGGCACACACCTTCCTTTTCCATCTTATTTTCAAGAGAAATCCCTGATCAGCCAAGCCAGCCTTCTGCCTCACCTGCTTGACTTCTGACATTTAGGAATTGCTATTCCTGTGCCCTTAGGACATGATGTTTAAAAGCAACCAGCACTGATGGACCCTACCACCTGCAAAAACATCTCCCAGGGGCCCTTACTAACTAATTCCCTGAGCAGGCTGAGGTCTGCTCTCCTCAGAGCCAGAGCTGAGGTTTTTCTGGCACCTTTCCTCCTGTCACAAGAAATTTTAAACTTGATGGCTCTGTGGCCAAGTTGGCCCCAGTGTTCACCTTGCTCATGAGATCCTCTCTGAGGACAAGCAGGAGATCAAGATCATCCTTTCAAATCAGCTCCCTGAGGACCTGCTCCCTAAAGTTGTCATGCAGGTGTTTTAGGAACCTTCTGGCCTGGGTTGTACCAGCTGTGTGATGCTCCCAGTTAATTTCTGGCAGGTTGAAACCCCCTGGGGCAGCTGACTTAGAACTGTCCCTTAGTTCCTCAAGGAATAATTTGTCAATGTCATTGTCCTGTCTGGGAGGTCCAGAGTAGATTCCCACAGTGAAATCTGCATGATTTGTTTGCCCCTTGATTCTTATCCAAAGGCTCTCAACTGTGCCATTGCCAGTTGGGAGCTCCAGACACTCCAACCCTTCTATTCCATACAGTGCCACCCCTCTGCCTCCTCTAGCCCTCCTGAAGAGCCTGGAACTTTCCATCAGGGCACTCCAGTCACAGGGAAGACTCCCACCAGGTTTCACTTATGCCAGTGATGTCAGATCTCTGGGGCTGGGAGCCTTGAGCTCCTCACTGGTGCCTCATGCTGGTGTATTAATGTAGAGACATTTCTGGTGTGGTACATTGTAGCCAGCACCTGGTGAAGCAGGTTGAGGGGTCCCATTATGCTCCTTTCCTCAAGTTTAGGCACTCCAGCCCATTGCTCATCACTGGTGACCCTGACCTTGTCCCTTTCTCCTTTCCCAGCTAGTTTAAGGCCTTACCAGCAAACCCTACCAGCTCCTGAGCTAGAACCCTTTCTTGCCCAAGAAAGATGCATCCCACCAGGTGACAGCCAAGCAGCTGTTGAACAGATCATCTCATCTCTGCTCCAAAAGTTGGTTATATTCACAAATGTTCATGCTATAGACTCAGTAATTAATTTCATAGCCAAGTGCCAAGGTGGTAATGCTCCAGTGCCTGTAGTCACTGCCAGAGTTCTGCTTTACAAAACACAGAGAAAATATTTTTTAAATTATACTGTATTATGAGAAACCAAACACCCTACCTGAGCTCAGCCTGACTTTCTCTCGAGTTTTCCTTAGTTTGCTGTTTCATTGCTTCCTAGCTGCAAGCTGGGTTTTTGTTGTGACTCACTGCCAACTCACTGCAAAATTAAATGCTTAATGCACAAACTCTATAGATTATTAGGCAAAAAAAAAACCTGGAAAGAACAAGACCATCCCACTGAAAATTAAAAAAAAAAACAACAGCAGTGCAAAAAGTCTTGTTTCCTCCTTTCCAACTACCTTTCTCTCCAAGGGGGAGGTCAAAGAGCCACCTTCCTCAACCAAGTCCCAAACTGGTGTACCTGCACACTGCTTGCTCCCTAGCTGAGCACAAAACAATTCACCTCCCACCTAAGTGTTCAGGCCATGGTGAAATGTTACCCAGCCTCTTTCAAGATACCTTCTGCCATGGGTTCAGCCCCACTCTCAGCCTATGCACACATATTCCTGTTCCTTATCTCCCATTTTCCTTTATAGCTTCCTCATTCTTTGCAAAACCCACCTTACGGACCAGTTTTCTACCCTGGCCATTTCCATCCCAGACAGGGCATGAAAAAAATCACAAGCAGCACCTACTGTCTCAGAAAAAAGCAGTTTTCTTCCAAACTCTAGCTCCAAGTTAACATGCAGCTGCCAGGCTAGCAGTGCCTGCCCTGGTGGAGGCAATTTTCCTGGCAGCACATCTCTGTGACCCATTAGACACATTTCATTTTCAAGCTGAACTGGACACCAGCCATTGCTGGTCCAGTCCTTCTCAGACAGGTGAAAGCACAGCACCTTCAACCATGCACAACCCCATTTCTCACTGCCAGTGAGGAATGGGATTCTGCTATTAATTTTCTGCAACATGACTGAAATCTGTTGCCATCACGATGGGCAACACCACAGACCAGGCCTCAGGACTCCACCTCAGCAGAAAATCACAAATTAAGTGGAATTAAGTACTCCATCCTCCTTCTGCTTGCCCTGAAGTTCACCAACTATGCTTCATTTGCATGTCAAAAGCACTGCAAATGACCCCATTTCTACACTGGCTTTGCACAGATATTCAAAGACAAACCCAAGCCAGACTCCCCACAGATTCCTAGCACAGTTCTAACCATTTTTCACATGAACTCATTCTGCAAACTCTCATGCCTTTAATATGACCTTCACGAAAACAGCCATGCAGCATGGAAGAGGCTCCTCATACCCCCCAAGCAGCTGAATTCCAAGAGTTTTACCTCTCTGATGAACACAGAAACTCAAATCCCATAGAATCCTACCTGTGTTTGCTCCATGCCCAGCCATACTCGCAGATATTTTGCTATTTGCTCTACCTGGAGCCCCCCCTGCCCCCAGAAAGGGCTCTGCGCAGGGTGCTAAGATGGCTATGAGGGAAGTGAGCTCATTTTTGGGTAAGACACTGATCCTGCTGCCTGCTGGGAGATGTAGTTTTACAACAGGACCAAACTGGGGCACGGCAAGAGGAGGTGGTGCTGTGGAAGGAGCTGCTGGGATGTCCTGTGTGAGCGAGCAGAGCTGATGCAGCAGAGCTGTGAGACCTTCCTGCAGAACAAGATGGTCAGAATGACAAAGCACAGTGCTGCTAGAACAGCCATGCCTTCCCCAGGACACATCCCTGGTTGCTTGCTGGCTCTCCCTCATTTCTCCCAGTGCATCCTGTCATCCTCCAGAAGCCACATCTAACCCTGTCCTGCCTGCTACACCCTGCTCATCCACCAGCAGCATTCCTCAGCTTTTGGTCCACAGAGCTCATGAGACAGAAGGAAATATTCTCCTACCAAACAAACACCCAAGTTCAAAGTTTAGATGGAAAAGGCCACCACAGCAGCTGTTCTGTGCTGGAGACACCCTGGGGCTTCTCCTAAACCAGTTGATCCCCCTGTAAGACAGGTTGGGAAACACCTCTCAAGCACATCCTTACAGCTGGAGTTGGGAGCCACTTGGCCAGCCTGAGTCACCCAGCCTCAAGCATGGCTAGCAGGCAGCACTCCTGCAGAAACCTGCTCTTCCCAGCCTGCTGCAGCTTGGATACAGCCAGCAGAAATTTATTTGTCTCATCAGAGGAAAGTATGTGAGAACTAGCACCGAAATGAAGTTCTGCTGAGTGGGTGTGGGCCTAGAGTTCATTTTTTGTGCTCAGGATTTTGTGGAAACAGCTGAACGTGAGGGATCAGACAGGTAACAACCTGCACAGTCAGTCCAGTCAGGTACTTATACTCAAGGAAGTGCCTTTAGCAGAAAAAAATATGCAGGCTCAGGTTCACAGCTAAAACCATCACCTCAACCACACATCAGATGAGCTGGGACAACTGAGACATGGCTACTAATAAACACTATTATTAACCTAATGTGTTACCTGACTCTATTTTTATGAATATGAAAATATTTCTTAACTCAGCTTTGTATGACAGTAATGCTCAGTGTCTGGGCATGAACCAGACTCTGCCTGGCAAGCAGCTGGCTGCACTTCATCAGCTCTTTTCACTGCCATAAACTATTACCATGAGGACACAAAAAGAGTTCAAAACAGAAGAGTACTAAGATGAAGCTTAAAAAAAACCAAACAAGGTAGTCAGCCACCAATAAACCCTTTAAAAAAGTTCCCAGCCAAAGAGTTCCATATAAACTTCTCATCATGCCAAGCTACAATTGCCAAAATGGTTCCTTTTCACATGCTGATGCTTTTCACATGCTTTTGTTAATAAAAGATATGGCAGAATGGGTAATGAATTGGTCAATTAATTAAGGAAAATTACATTTTCTCTTATAAAATAGACCAGGCAACTCATATATTAAGAATATCTTCTACAAGAACATAAAATTTTCATTTCTCAAAGATACATATATATATAAACACTAATCTTGGGAAAAAGGAGAAAAATCACAGTGCTTACCAGAATAAAGAAAAAAAAATCCTTAAAGATACTTTTTCAGCAATTAGTATCTCAGTGAAGTATTCCAACAAAGGCAGACACCTTTTTAATTACATATATAAACAAATATTTTATATACATACATATATATATATGTATATATGAAAGAGAACTATTTATACTAAATGCCCTAACACCACTTCTTCTGCCTTCCAAGGAAGGAAAGGATCAAAGCAAACACAGACATTTGCTCACAAATTGTGACCTTAATGTGCACCATGACATTGTCATATTTGACACCTCCCACCTTGCTTATATTTCCAACATCCTGAGTACTGAGTGCAGCACATGAAATCCAATATCAACACTATTTCTTATGCCACTGAGGGCAAGAACAGCTTTCCTAGATACCTGCTGCTAGGACAGCTCATTAACACACCAGAAAAAAAATCACAGGCACACTCCAATGGAAGAAGGAAAATCCTAGCAGGAGCCACTGTCATAAACAAATTAAAATAATCCAGAAAGAAGAGAAAATAAATTCATCAAGAAAGTCGCCTGCAACACCACAACCTAAATTCCCATTCCACATCTTGGAAAGGTTAGGGATGTAAGAATTAACGTGTGTGCCCACTGAGCGAATTCTTTAATCCACTGGTCTTACACAAGCTCTGCTTCTTCCCACAATGTCCCTTTCTCATACCTGTCTTGAGTCGCAATGCAGGATGTAACGAAAAGTGTGTATTCTATCACCATCTGTTAAAACCAGGTGGAGCAGTGATCTTTATCTTTTCCACAGCCCATCCTCCCTCCAGGGAGATATCTTCTGTTAATGGCCATTGAGTCCCACTGCATGACTGATAAAATTACATCATCCCACTGGGAGATGCTCCATCCAGGAGGAGCCCAACATTTCCTACCTAGATAAAATCTGAGATTTGGAACACCAAAGCAGCCTTTTCCACTGGATTCCAGAGGAAAACTGGACCTTTCCACATCATCTCTGGGCCTTAAGAGGAAAATTGCACCTTCAACAGGAGCACTGCTCCAGCTGAACCACATCTGCCACTGCAGGAGGATGCAGCCACCATTTAATGGGACTGCTGCCAACACCCTGACTGACTGACAGGGTGCCAGGTTGGATTCTGACTCTGTCAGTGTTTTGTTGTTTTGTATTACTGTATTTTTATTTTAGGTTTCCTAGTAAAGAACTGTTATTCCTATTTCCATATCTTTGCCTGAGAGCTCCTTAACTTCAAAATTATCATTGCCCTTGCCTTCCTTAGCAGACATTTGTCTTTCAAACCAAGACAACACCTTTTCCCCATCACAACTTTACAACCTCCAGCTCAAACGGACTCAGAAAGCAGGGAATTCCACCTCAGGGCGCAGCACCCCTGGGAATACTGACCACAGTCCTGGGATATCAGGCTGTTCAAGTAAGGGAAACTGTTGCGCTGCATCTCATCCAGCTTCTCCTTCAGCTTCCTGACTTGGCTGTCAGAGCGGCTGATCCTCTGCCTCAGCAGCTTCAGCTCCCCGTTCTTCTTCTCCACCTGCTCGCGCAGGCAGCACACCTGGCTCTTGCTCTGCCGGGAGGAGAAGCAGTACGAGTGCAGCGAGTCGATGAGCTTGCAGGCCCCCGAGGCCGACATGATCACCTCGTTGATGGACATGGGGTTGGCGTCCGTGTCCCCCTTGCGCCCCAGCACGGCCTCGGCGGCGGGCCGGGGGGTCAGGTCTGCCGGGGAGGCCGACAGACCCTGCGAGGGTTTCTGGGGGGTGGCCGTGAGGGAGGACGTCGGGGACACTTCTGCCACGGCCTTGTCGTGTCCCAAGAGGTGGCTGCTGCAGCTGGGTTCCACGTCTCTCTTTGGCCTTTTCCTTTCTAGCTGCTCCTTGGGGAGAGACGGCCTCTCCCTGGCGTGCTTGGAGGAAAAGCTGTACGAGTGGAGGGAGCCGATGAACTTGCAAGCACCGGAGGCAGGAGGGGTGAAGTCGTCCACCGACACGCCGCTCCTGTCCGCCCCCCAGCTCCCCGCACAGCTGCCCCTGGCACAGTCCTCCACAGGAGACCTCTCAGGCTTTTTCTGCACTCCAGCCTTGGCACCCAAATGATCCCCTAACGTCCTTCTCCGAGGGCCATCCAGCTGGCTCTGGACGGCCTCTTCCTCCTTGGACACCGACCCTATTTCCTCTTGCAGAGCGGCCTCCTCCATCTCTTTCGTCCCTTGCGTCACCATCGAGTCCTGGCCAGAAGACGGGGCCCTCTGCGCTACCTCACCGCCTCCTTCCCGCAGGGCCTCCCCATCCCGCACCGCCACCTTCCTGGCTATTTTCCTTCGGCTCCTGACATAATCCAGCTTGCTGTGCTTCTTCTCCACCAGCTGGAAGATGGTAGGGACAGCGGTGGGCTTCAGCGACCGGTGCCGGTCTTCCAGCCGCTTGAAAAAACTGTCTTTGGTGAAGTGCTCACTGCAAAGGAAGGAATACTTGGTGGGAGTCCAGTTGTCTCTCTGAACAGCTTTCAGCCACTGAATCAAGCGCTTTGAATCCTTCAGAGGGAATCTAAAAAAGGAACAGACAAAATAAGCTCTATTTTGGAAATCAGAAGGGTTGGTACTTGAAGAATTACAGAACCGTAGAATTGTAGAACTGTTGAGGTTGGAAAAGACCTTTAAGATGACCAAGTCCAAGGCGATGGCTAGGTTTAGGAGATTTTGGGGAAAGTTGTGTCTTGGTAAGTTACATTCATTTATGAATTAAATTACACTCATTTAAAAATTTTTTCACTTTGGGCTGAAGTATTTGATTGCCATTCGCTGCGTCAACAGCTCCACTCCACAGAAAAGCGCAGGACTAAAAGGTGTTGTTTCCATTTCCATCAGCAATCGATCCATCATTCCGCTCAGCAGCCCCACGAGGAACAGCCTATCCACAAGGAAGGGGGATGTGACCACCGCCAAAACACCCAGCTCAGCCGACACGCTGACCAGCGCTGCCTCCGTGACCCGGGCGCTGCTTACACCGGGTGTTTAATAACATTTAATTAGGTGCAGAAATACCTGGAGTGGAAGGAAGCCCCTGAGCAGGGGAGCCAGGCTCCGTTTCCAATGGGACTCCCAGACAGGGACTAACGAGGGGGACTCACGGCCGCAGCATCCCCAGCAGGGACGGGGCGCAGGACGCGGGGGCACGGGCCGGGGGAGGCGAGGGGCACAGGCCGGCGAGGGCCCGGGCCCCGCGGCGAGGGGCGCCCCGCTGCCCGGCCGGGGCTGCAGGATCCGGGAGCCCCGAGCCGGTTTCCCCTGAGGGAAACAAAGGGCAGCGCTGCCGTGGGGGCCCGGCGCGGGGAGCGGGACAGGGGATCGGGACGGGGGCGCGGGTGGCCCGTCCGTGGCACTCGCGGCGGGCCGGGCGGGCCGCCCTTACCTATGGAAGGAGACGGCGCCGCAACGCGCCTTGCCCTGCCGGTTGGAGCAGTTGACGGCGGCGCAGCAGATCACCATCTCCGACCGCCGCCGCCGCCGCCTTCGGCCGGCCGGGCCCGCCCCGGCCCCCGCCCCGGCCCC
>JAOTQP010000469.1:4227331-4253183 GCA_026413545.1 Cichladusa arquata
CCCCGCCGCGCCGCCGTACGGCAAGATGGCGGAGCCGGGTCACCCCAGCGCCCCTCGCCGCTGGGGAAGGGGTTTCTGTACGGCACAACATGGCGGCCGCCACATGGCCGCCGCCATTTTGGCCGAGGTGCAGCCGTACGGATCAGGGCAGGTGGGGGAAGGGGGAGCTCGCTCACTGCGCCTCTCGCTTGCCTCGTGGGCGCAGCTAGGTGTCCACCTCCCGAGGAGCCAGTCCGTCCGTGGCAGCCGAGCCGTGAAAGTCGTCTCCGAGCGGGGCGGGCATGGTGGAGAGGATTACTCTCACGGGGACCGAGGGGCGGGGCCGGGTCGGTGCCGTACAACATGATGGCGGCGCCCACTAATCACATTATTCCTTAGGTATACGTGTGACGGGACGCGCCTATCGGCACTCTACACAAGGAGCGGAGCCCTCAAACTCCACGCCGCCCTCTAGCCCCTGTCCCGACCCCACCGCCCTTCCGCTGCCTCCCCGAGCTCCACTTTGCCTCTCCGTACGGCAACATGGCAGCTCCCTTATCCGCAGGCAGCGGTGCGGCGCGCAGAGCTGTGACGAACCACCAACAGCCAATCGGCGCCGAGCCCTGCGGCGAGCCGCGCTCTCATTGGCCGGGAGCGGCGCGTCGCGCCAGCTGCGCGCAGGGCCGCGCCGGGCGTGAGTGTCGGTGGCGGCCGCAGCTCGGCGGGGCCGCCATGGACGCAGGTGGGTCCCGGGCGGGCCCTGCCCGCGGCGCGGCGACCGCGCTTCTTCCCCTCAGGACTCCCCAGGCCGGCCGCCGCTCGGGGCCCGCGGCTTCCCCCGGCGCGGTCTCCCCGACGGGCGGCCGGGAATGCGCCGCTTTCCGCCCTGGGCACGGCCCTGGGAGCCGCGGCCCGCCGGGGCCCGGCCGCCCCCCCGGGGCAGAGGGGAAGGTGGTGGCTGCATGGCCGCCGGGGTGGGCGAGTCCCTGCTGCCCTCCCAGCCCCGCTGCTGCCGCCGTTCCTCGAAAGCTCGGAGCTCTGCGCTCGGGTCGGCCCTGCCCGGGGGGAAGCGGAGCGGGGGGCGGTGACAGGGCTGCTGTCGCTGTGCCCCGCTCCCCGTGAGGGCTCGAGGGGCGCGAAGGCAGCTCGGAGGTAAGAAGGTGACTTTCGCGGGGTGAGAAGGCGACCCAGCCACTCATCACCCTCGCAGAGGGCTCTGGCAAAGCTGTCTGTGGTAGAGATTTTGGTTTCGTGTGGGGTAAAGTAAAAATAAACGTTTGGCGCTTGTGTTGGGACCCGCTTACCTCCAGCCTTAGTGTAGTAGCGGCTGCCACCCCCTCCGCAGCGATCGGTGTTGTTCATAATAACAAACGCTTCCCTGTGCACCGTGGGCTCCTCCTCCGCATCGCCGAGCCCGGCTGTGCCGGGGATCCGCAGCTCCCGTCCCTCCTCAGGGCTGCCCTGACTTGTTTTTGGCCTTCGTGCCGCTGCTGCTGTCACGGTGGTCCGGCTGAGAGCGTCCTGGGATCCGGTGTCACACCTGGGGAGCGCTGGGTGAACTCGCACCCCCCGATCCCGAGGTGTGTTTGAGCCGTGCAAGGGAAGGACAACTTTGCTGTGCGGGGTGGTGGGGCTGGATCTCCTCCGTGAGAGGAGGAGAATCTCTGGGCTCTAGCCCCTTCGTGTCCAGCCCTGCTCCCAAGGTGGGGAGCTGACAGCAAAACTTGGAAAAAACTTGGAACTGTTTGCTCCAAGCTTTCAAGAAAGCACCACACTTCAGTAGCCTGACTTTCCTCGCTGTGTGTCTCTTAACTCCTCGTTGGTGCTTGGATAATCAGGGTTTGTCTTGTTTGAAAGAGCTTAGGGGAAAGAAAAGATTTAATCTTTCTTCTGCAAAGGGCAGAAGCAAGGGTTTGAGCTGTTTGTTGTTTTCCAGCAATGCGTTTTACCAGAGTGGTGAATTTACCTTCTCTTCTTGACTGTCTTTGAAATGTTCCACGTCCAGTTGTGTTCTTTCTTTGCCTTGGGCGAGGTACCTGTATCAGGTAAAGGAGAGATCATCCACCTCATTTCTGAGCCTTTTGTGGTGGCCTTAGTGGGAGGTGTGGGATCCAGGCCTTTTCAGAGAATGAAGTCCCAGGACCAGTCTGGGAAGGGAGGTTTGGCAAAGCCTGGTTTTCCTTCAGTGCCACGCTCCAAAGCTCAGTTTTGTTATTTTGTGTGAGAAGTTCTTCAGCAGGCAGACTGACCAAGGGAAAATCACCTGCCATGTTTCTGTTTGAGTCACCCAAGCCTTCAGTTGTTGTTACTCATTTCCCAAAGTTGATGGGGAAGCAAATGACTTTGGTTGTGGTGTGGGAGATGAAATTAGCATCCACCATGAGCTGTCACAGGTCTGGCCTCCAGCATGTTTGCAAACTGACAGCAGCTCTCAGCGGCTGCTCCCAGTGCCCAGCTGTGCCTCTGGGTGTGTTTGCTACAAGCTGGAATAATGTTTCTATCTCAAATGTTTCATTGTGCTGGTTAAGAGTATGAGAGAGGAGGGAAAAATTCATCTTCTACCCTAATTCTGTTTATTTAGAGAGTTGTTCTTGTGTCCAGATAATGGAGCGTGTCTCCTGTGAGGAAAGGCTGGCAAGGCTGGGCGTGTTCAGCCTGGAGAAGGCTCTGGGGAGACCCGAGAGCCCCTTGCAGTGCCCAAAGGAGCTCCAGGAGAGCTGGAGAGGGACTTGGGACAAGGGCCTGGAGTGGCAGCACAAGGGGGAATGGCTTCCCACTGCCAGAGGCAGGGTTAGATGGGACATTGGGAAGAAATTTTTCCCTGTGAGGCTAAAGAGGCCCTGGCACAGTTGCTCAGAGAAGCCGTGGCTGCCCCATCCCTGGAACTGCTCTGGCTGGGTTGGATGGGCCTTAGAGCAACCTGGTCTATTGGAAGGTGTCCCTGCCCGTGGTAGGGGGTGGAATGAGCTGAGCATTAAGGCTCCTTCCAGCCCAAACCGTTCTGGGATTCTGTCGTGGCATGTCCAAAGCTTTGCCTTTCCTGCTGAGGCTTTCTGGGATGAGGTGTTCTGCAGATCCCATGGAAGGTGTGCCCATGGGGCAGCCATCCAGCCAGCCTCCCCTCATCCCCAGAGTGTGTAAGGCTCCTGGAAAGCAAGGCTGCCTTTCTCAGGGTGAGCTGTGCAGGGCTGACACTGCTTTTTAACTATAAAACCCTGTGACGCTGAGCTGTTGTGTTTGATGTGCAGAGACTGCACATCCCTCTCTGCAGAAACTGCTGCTCCACTGTCCTGGATGCTCGGAGGTTGGTAATTAAAATAGACCGAGGGCTTTCTGAAGGTGAAGTTTTGGAGCACTGCCTGAGAAATGTGCTGAGCTCACCCAGCTTCTGCAGCTCTGAGAAGAGCAGCTTCAAACAGGATTTCTGCTTGGTGAATTTCCAGATGTATTTCTCTTCTTCATCTCTGGCTGTAAGAAGCAGAGAAAGGCTCCTGTGCAGCCTGTGATGTTCTTTGTACCCTGCTGGAATTGTTTGGGTACCTCTGGTTGGTATTTAGCTCATCTGGGCAATAGCACAATAGATGGACTTTGGAAAAGTGCTGGAGCATATGAAGGTGGAGGCTTGTAAAGGAAACACCCAGTGACCTCAAGCCTTGTGGGGAATTTACTGCTCCCATTATAATGTCCTTGATACTAACTGGGAGCAATCTCTTGAATTTTCTTCCCTGTGAAGGAGAAATCTTAACTCCTGCATTTAGTGGTTGTGCCTTTTCAACTGTTTTCTCCCCAGATCCCAACATGAATGTCTGACCACCTCTTTGGGATGCACAGCTGGACACACAGGGCCTTGCACAGAGCCAGATGTTGGGCATTCAGCTGAAGGGCTGCAAGCCTGGGGCTCTCCTCCCCAGTGTGCAGTGTCATGACACGTGCTGTATTCCCTGAGCACGTGGCTGGTCCAGCTGGAGATCCCCCTCTGTCTGCTGACCCCTTCCTCTCAGAGCTCTGGTGGAAGGGGAGAGACTCCAGCAGCCCCTTTCCAGCTGCTGATCCTTGCTGTGAAGAGTCCAGTTGCAAATCCTGTCTGCCCTGCAAACTGTGCTGCTGCAGAGGCTGTGATATTTGAGCAGGTCAGGGAATGCTGCTGGGAAGGACAAGGAGGGATTGTGGATAACTTGATGTTCCTGTGGAGCATCTTTGTTTCACTCATTTCCTTCAAGCTATTTTTGAGACTCCTGACAGTGAATTGGATACATGGCAGGCTTAGGAACTGACAAAATAAACCACAGAATATTCCTTGGAGTTTTAAAACCTTCCTGAGAACTTCAGTTTTTATGTTAAGATCATGTCAGTTACCTTTTCAAATCTGTACATTTGCAAGTTTGGGTAGTAGATGGGAAAGAAATCCTTCATTTCCCTGCTAAAGCTTGTTAGAGGAGAAGAGTGCAGCAGTAATTTGTTGGGACATTTCTGTGCAAGCAGAATTGTTTTGCTTAGCTTGCTGAGGAGTCACATCGTGGGGTGGCAATGGGAACGTGTGGCCTGTGCAATCCTAAAGGTGCCTGGAACAGTTTTAAAGAAGTGCTTTAAATCTTGTGGGCTTAAATTAAGGCAGAATCTCATTCAAAATTTGATTTAGGAGCCTGTTGTCATCTCTGTTGTTGGGCTTCCTGCTTAAACAGTAGTTGGTCTTAGTAATGGTGTCTGCTCAAGTGTTTTCTTGGACATTTGGGATTGGAATTCCAGGTCAGGGAACCTGGGTTACTTCAGGAGGTCAAGGTGTCTTATGTAGCAGCAGGTTACTCTGGAGAAGCCAGAAGCAAGGTGTGCCCCATGGAGAGGGCTGGCTTTTGCAAAGAATAGGGCTGACAGAAGCTTGTGGCCATGTACTCCTTTGTCCTGCTTTAAATTCACATCACATTTCCATAGATTTTATTGCATTTGCTGTGAGAGATGTTTTCAATCACTGCTTTAAGTCACAGAACAGTCTGTCTTAGCTGTGCTTTAAATTTTAGAGGTGATTTGTTACAGAATTGGCACCTGTAAAATCGTGTGGGTCTTTTCCAGAATTCTCAGGCTACTTTAAAGTCTTTGTTTTCAAACACAGATCTAATGGAGCAGAGCTCGTCTAACTCCTGATTTTTCCTCCCTGTTATTTGTACCCTGTGCAAAATAGCTTAAGCTGCCTTGATCCAAGGGCAACCTGAGCTTGATCCTGGAAGGGGATGGATTTTTAGGCACTGATGGATGCCATGCTGTGAAGGGAGCCAGTAAAAGAGACCAAAGTTTTGCCTGTCACCTTTGCACGAGTGCATCTGCACAGCTCTGTGTTCCTCACGTTGTGGGGTGACACCTGTAAAGGCTTCTGCTGGGTTTGGTGCCTCTCGAGGAGGGACTGAGCAAGGATTAGTTTCCACCTTAAGGTGATCTGAGTTTTGTGTGTTCTTCCCTCAAAATTTGTTCTCTGCTAGAGGATTTTGGAAAAGAGGCCCTCAACATCAATGCTATACGTGCAGGATGGTGCCTGTCCTGGGAAATTGTGTGGCTGCCAGGTGAAGTTTTAGATGTTTTCTGCCCCAGGCAGAACCTGGAGCTGGCCTAACCTGGAAATCCTGCTGCTTTTCTGCCTGTGGAGTAGCCAGGAGTGAGCCAGGGCTGGGTCCCCTCTGTGCCTGCCAGAGCTGATGGGTGCAGGGCACTGGGACCATTTCCAGCCTGCCCAGGGGCTTTGGGGGTGGGTGGGAATCACTGGGCCACAGCAGCTCTGATTCCGTAGCTTTGTCTGGTTTTAAAAACAAAAGGAAAAGCTATCAAAGATCTGTGATTGCTCTTTTCTCTTTCTAGCTACTCTTACCTACGACACCCTCAGGTTTGAGTATGAAGACTTCCCTGAGACCAAAGAACCTGTTTGGATCCTTGGCCGGAAATACAGTGTTTTTACAGGTATTTTGTGTGCACAGTGCAATGTTTTAAGGCTCCAGAGGACCTTACTAGTGTTGCACTTGGGTTTTAGCTGCCATGCTTCTGTCTGACCATTTCCATGGACTCTGGAATATTTCTGTGCAGAAAATTACCATATGGAAGTTGTTGGGATATGTCATGGAGGCAGAAGGATGGTTTGCTGCTTCATAATTTGCTTGTAGCCATAGTGTTTTTGGGTTGCTTGCAGCTGTTTTTGGGGGGAGAGGAAGTGCTTTGTGCACAGCAGTACTGCCTTCTCTGGACTTGCAGACTGTGAGGAGCAGAAATCCTTTGGGAGGGTGAGTGGGAGGTGGGTTTAGCTGTTTGGTGCCCCCCTGATGTGTGTGCCTTTCTGTGCTGAACACTTTTCAGAGAAAGAGGAGATCCTGTTGGATGTGACCTCTCGGCTTTGGTTCACCTACAGAAAGAACTTCCCTGCTATTGGTACGTACTCTAATAAACAGTCCTCATAAACATGCCATCATTTCCATTCATAACAGTCTGAAATGTGCTTCATCTAATTGATTAGACAGACATTTGGTTAATCTGATAATGAGAATTCCTCATCCCCTTGGGTAGGAGGGATAGCAGTGGTTTTTAAAACGACACAAGGAAGAGTTTGGGAAGTCTGCTCTTGTTTTAGGCAACATGAGAGGATTTTTTACTTCATCACATTCTACATCAATCTAGTGGGAAATATTACTCAATTATGGTCTTGGGCTTGAAGTGGATTAAAATGATGAAACCTAGAAAATGATTTTTTTTTTGCAGGAATTGCTGCCTTTGTGCATCTGCTCCAGGCTCTGCTTGAGGGTTTTGTTTGTCTAGGGGGAGTTAAGTGCCTGAAGTGTCTGTTTCACACAGGAGCTGTAGTGAGCTGTGAGCTTGAAGGAGGATGTCTTGGTTCCTTAAGAGATTCTACATGGCCCCTTCTGGGGTTTGGGTTTGTGTGCTGGGTGCAAGGTGTATCAGAGGAGGTCCAAGAGCAGGGAAATGGGGCTCCAAGGCCTACCCATGTCCCCCTTCTGTCACTGTCACCCCCAGCAGTCAGTGGGAAAGGAGCATGGCTCAGGTTTGGAAAAGAGACTTCTTCCCAACTAGTCCTTCTGGCTTGTGCTGTTCTTTCCCTGCTGGGCAGCCTCTGCCTCACAAGCTCTGAGACATCTTTGATGCAGTTTAATCCCCTTAAATTCACATTTCTGCATCATAGTTAAACATATGTTAGAGAACAAAGGGTTAGCACATGTTTCACTGGCTCACAGACACAATTTCAGTTTCCTTGTGAGTCATTAAAGGCTGTGGAGTGAAGACAGACCCCATTTTCTGAGTCATTTCCCATTTACACCATAGATATGATTTGCATGTCATATACAGTAAACCTTTCTCAGTATTTTTTTTCCCCAGTCATCCCTGTTGCTGTTCATCCCTTCCCTCTGTGCTAGCCCACTTAATTATTATAGGGATTTGGTAACTGTCTAATGCTAATTTTGTAAAGCATTATCACTTTTGGAATTTGTCTGTGTTATGAATTACTGGTGAAGTTATAGAAGACAATTGATGACCATTGAGAAGCTGATTAAATAGTCCTCCAGGTGATTTTTCTCCCTGCTTAGGACCAAAAGAAGAAAGCAGCATTACAAAGACTTGCAGAAGCTGTGCCCAGGCACAGATTACTTCCTGTGATCACACTGAACATTTGATCTTTGTTATTTGTAGTAACAGCCAGAGCTGCAGTGGAAGGGCAGCAGTTTCCTTTGGAGGGTCTGTCAGGGAAATGCTTTCAGCCTTGTGTCCTTTGTCTTAGACTTTCCAGCATGAGCTGATATCCAGCTTTCTCCAGCCATATGTAGGATGTGTCTTTTTTTCACTGCTTGGGTAGGGTTTTTTGGGGCTGGTGCCTGTTTTTTGGCCTGACTACATTGTTCACTTTGAAATATTATTTGTAGCCACTTCTGAGGCAGGAATTCCCTGGTACTGGTTTGTTCTGCATGATGAGTTGCCCTCTCAAGATGAGGATTACAAGAGTCATCTTTAACAAACATCTTTGTGTAGAAATGTGTCTGAATTGAGCTGAGAGTCTGCAGCCAGGCTCAAGGGCTGTTGTCCTCCTGAGAAATTCAGCTCTCTCTTGGGTTGTTTGGATTTCCCTTGGAATTTTTTCCCCTTTCAGTTAGTGCTAGAGGAGTTTGTTTATTTGTTTTTAAGGGATGCCACTAAGTTACTCATCGATAACCGCATTTTTGGTTCTCAGTCTTGGGAGTGTGAGCTAAGCTAGTCCTCATTCCCTGCCTCATTTCTTGGTGAACCTGCTGCCCATTCATTCTTCTCCCACTTGGCACTATTTCCCATTTATTCCCTGTTTATTTTTCCATCCTTGTTTCCAGGAGGAACTGGTCCCACCTCTGACACAGGCTGGGGCTGCATGCTGCGCTGTGGCCAGATGATCTTTGCTCAGGCCTTGGTCTGCAGGCATTTGGGAAGAGGTAACACAACCCACACTGACTTCCAGAGCCATGTGCTCCCATGAGTGCAGCACTTGGAAGAACAGGGTTAACAAGGACACAGCTGGGAATTACTGAGGGTTCTATAACATTTTCTTCACTCTTCTCAAGTTCAGGGCTGTTGAGAGAATAGTCTACTTGGAACTCTTCATGGATATTTGTATTTTCTGATTTTGTGTTTGTTTATTTGCTTTCCTATGGGTGATGGTACTTTATCCCAGCTGTAAGAATGTTTTCTGTTATTTTAAACTTAGCACTTTACTGCTGGGAATGCCTCAGATGCTTAGTAATAATATGACAGTGAGAAAATTGAGTTGGTCAATACACAGGAAGAGAATTGCAGCTTGCAGCCTCTGGTTGCTAATAAGTACCATGTTTATTTCAAATATCCCTTGTCTGTCCTAGACTGGAGGTGGATAAAAGGGAAGAGGCAGATGGATAATTACTTCAACGTTCTTAATGCCTTCATTGACAAAAAAGACAGCTACTACTCCATTCACCAGATAGGTAAGAAGAAATAAATGCTCAGAAGTAGCAAATGGGCTTAGGAAGGATACAAACTCCCCTGAAAAATCAGAGAAGCAGCCTGCTCCAGTGTTGTATGTGGGGTGAACAGAACTCAGGTCATAAGAGTGGTCTAGTTATCAAACACTGGGTAAAGCTTCTTCTGAGGCAACACTGCCCTTTGAACTTCTGTGCTGCTGCATTTTGGGGAAAGAATTTGCTCTGCAGTCCTTCAGGATATGCTTCTCATCCCCATGAAACACGAAATACTGCTGATACAATAAAGTTTCCAAGTGAGAAGTCTTCCCTATAAAATACAAGCCTGATTAGGAAGGGATTCAGTGTGGGTGAAATTACTGACTATTATTCTGTGTTTTTGTGCTGCAGCCCAGATGGGAGTTGGGGAGGGGAAATCCATAGGCCAGTGGTATGGACCAAACACGGTCGCACAGGTGCTCAAGTAAGTGCTGCCCTTTTCCTTTTCTCCTTTCACTCAGGCTCTGGGCTGGTTGGTGTGTGGTACCTCTGAGCTAACAGGGTTCTGTCAGCTTTGGAGCATGAGCTGCCTTTAGTAACACCCTCCTTCCTCCTACCATTCTCCCCTCACATCAGTAGATGAGCAGGCAGCTCCCTGGAATAGGCTGGAATTGCCTAACAGCAGCTTTCCCAGGTCAAAGCACATTTCACAGCATAATTGATAACACCAGTCTCTCCTAATCCAGGTTCTCCTCTCTGATACACCACCATCTTTGCCTTGTAGCTGTATTAATCCTTCATTTCTTACTTGTTTTTCATTTTCCCCTAGAAAACTTGCAACTTTTGATACGTGGAGTTCCCTGGCAGTACACATAGCAATGGACAACACAGTGGTGATGGAAGAAATCCGTAAGTGTCACATGGAGGTAGAATGTGATATATCCTGGGCAGCAAGAGCCCAGAAAAAAGCTGGAGAGCACAAGCAGGGAGTATCTGTTCTGTCTTTGAGAAATTGTTCCATGTGAGGGAGGCACAGGTTACCCAGAGAAGCTGTGTTTGCCCCATCCCTGGAAGTGTCCAAGGACAGGCTGGATGGGACTTGGAGCAACCTGGGATAGTGGAAGGTGTCCCTGCCCATGGCAGGGGGTGGAACAGGATGAGCTTTAAGGTCCCTTCCAACAATCATCTGTGAAAGTTGTGTCCAGGTGTGCTAAAACTAGGTGAGAATTGCTGTTCTAGGGCAAGGAAGGGCTTTGTTTGACTTTCATTTCATCTGATGATGCCTCTGGATCTGGAGAGAAGGTTTGCTGACCTTCAGAAAACATAGGAGAGCTGCTTGGTAGGCAGTGTCAGACTTGTTTATGGCCACAAGGAGCAAGCAGTAAATGGCTGGTTCCTCTCTCACATAACTGCTAGGGAGGGTTCTGCTGTTGGACAGAGTAAGAAAGCCAGAACAGATCTGAAGAGGAAAAGGTCAAAATTGACATGGAGAGAGGATAAAAAGGGAATTCACCACTCTTATTATTTGAAGGAATATTCACAGGTGGTTTCTTCTTTTTTGTTTGTTTTTTGGGGCATCCTGCCGACAGGCTGGCTCTGGAGGCTGAGCAGCTCTTCTTGCCCATCCTGAGCCTGCCTGCTCTGGCTGCAGTAACCAAAGCTACAAAGCTGAGCACCTGCACTGCTGGCTGCTGCAACTCTTTATGGTCCTGGCCTCAGCAGCCTTCCCATGGCTTGCTTCAGGCTAATTCCTGAGGCAATGAGCCTGCCCAGCACAAACCTTGCAGTGTTTCTGCCAGGGCACTGTCTGAAACAGCTGGTGTAGGGTTACAGGTGAGATGGTGGCAGGCACCATTTAGGCTGGCTTGGCTGCCACTAGGCCAAGATCAATAGCCAGGCAATTTTTGCTGGAGTGCAGGATAGTCACTTTGTAAAGTCACATCTCTTGTCAGGTAGTCTCAGGTGGATCTGACTGAGAAGTGTGTGTCTAACCTTAGCTGAAGGTATGTGTTGATACCCTTGGCTTAAACAAAGGCCAAATTTAAAACAAATTGGCTTATCTTTCATCTTCAGCCTGCAAATATCACTTCTAGAGCTGAAGCATGCTGGCTGTGAGGCTCAGGTGTGCTGCAGGCTCTGTCTGTGTGGCCCTGGCTGTTCAGCACTGATGCTGCTTCAAGTGACATGCCCATACTACTTGTCATGGGTAGGGGAGTATGTGTTTTTTTTCCTCAAATGTGGATCATAATGTACCTGTTCAGGGTCTGAAAGTCACTGTGTGAGTGGCTCTGATGTGTTACATGTCTGTAGGTGTGTGTTTGATACTTTGTGGCTGAAACATTGTGGATAAAAGTAATGTTGTTTGATACATCTGTTAATTCGGTCACTTATAGGGTTCAGCCAAAGGTTCACAGGAAATGCCTTTTGTTACAGCAGTGAAGAAACATTAATCTTTATCCCTTTTGTGTCAGTTTTCCACAAGAAAGGGCATCTCAGCTGGGCCTGAGATGGAGGAGAATCCAAGACAGTTAAAGCCAGTACCTGCCAGCAGCAGCTGCAGCAGGAGAGGTGTCGTGGCAGATCTGTTGGAATACATTTGCAGTAAATGATTTTGATCCAGCTGGGAAGCTTTAGGCAGGTTCTGCTCTGTGTGGCACCACAGAACTGCAAAGCTTGCCAGATAGCAAGGTGAATTTAGCCTGTGCCAAGCTCTCTGCTGCTTAAACTGCAGGTAAATATGTTCATACACAGTGCAGGATTGCCACGTGCCTTGCCTGATGAGGAAACCTGCAGTGACATCCCATTCAGCAACAGCCCTGGCTTGGCAGCTGATTTCAAATCATCTGGACAGGCAGGCTACTGCAACAAAAAGCCTGCTTTAACAGGAGAAATCACTACAAATAATGAGTTTGAGTTCCCTCAGAACCTCTGGTAACTGTCTGTGCATCAGATGCACACATACCCCTTCTCCCTTTTTGAGGAACCAGTATAGGGAGGAACTGCAAGGGGATTTAGATCAAAGTCCTATTTCTTCTAAATTTGGGTGTAATATTGTCCTCATTCAGCTGGGTTTGAAGCTCTCAGTAGTGAACAAATACCCAGCTGAAATGGTAAATGGCTGGTAGTTAAGGTGTTTGTTTACATCATGCCCTACCTGCTACAGTGTCCTGGCATTCCATTTAGGCTGGGAATAAATTAAATGGGCCTCTGGCATTCTGTCCAACTGCCTTGGCTTCATGATTCTTTAATCATGCTGTGGGTTTCTTTGGGGTTTGGCTTGGGTTGTTTTTTTTTTTTTTTTTTCCAAACACCCAGCAAGTAATTAAATTGGCCAGTGAGACAGGTAGGCTTGGAGTTGTTTCTGGATCAGAATTTACATAATCTGTGTGCATTATAGCCTGGCTGTGTGTTTGTCAAGCCTTTAGGATGAGGATAGAGAGTGCTTATGTCATGTGTATGTCCTGAGGAGTTCTGCTGCCCCATATGTTAGAGGCAGAGCTCATGCTGAAATTGCAGAGTTTAATGACCATACTGCTTTAGGTCTGTAAAGTAGCTTGTGAATGATCCCCAACAAAATTTATGAAGGTTTTTGTGACCTTTAGGAAACTACTTTAGGCATATACCATGTTTGAATCTTGCTACAGCACTGAATTACAGGTGAGTATTTTCTGTGTTAACTCATAATGATGCTGTCCTCACTCAGTTTATTCATATTCCCTGTGAACTCCTCCAGAGGTGGACACTCCAGAGCTTTCCTCCTTCTGCCTACAAGCTTTGTGAATTCAGGACAGTTGTCTCACCTGCTAATCAACTCATCCAGCTTTGTTGGCACAGGTGGTTGCTCACTTATCTGTAAGAATTTGCGTTTTCACTGCCCAGCAGTTGGTAGCTGTGAGTGCAAGGTGCTGTGGCTTGGTGTGAGCTCAGCTGAGGCTGAGCCCTGCACACACCTCTTCAAGCTCTTCTTGGGTTTAAGTGCTGTAGGCTTTTGCTAAAGAGCAGTTGTTGATCAGAGGGATGACTCAAGGCCTGGAAACAGAGTCCTGATGCTCTGTGCTGCCGTTCCCTTTCCACAGGGAGGTTGTGCCAGTCCAATCTGCCATGTGCTGGAGCTGCAGCATGCCCTGCCCTGGAATCAGATGTGCTCTATAATGGGTGCCCAGAGGATGTGGGGCTCAGAGAGAGGCTCACCCCGTGGAAACCACTGGTGCTGCTGATACCTCTCCGCCTCGGGCTCACAGAGATCAATGAAGCCTATATTGAAACACTAAAGGTAGGGAATCTGGAGCTGAATTCCTGCTGGGGTGATGCTTAAGGATCCTGTTGTGAATTAACTAATTACTCAGAAGTCATTGCAAAAGAAAAATGTGTTTAGAGACAATCCTTGTCAGAGGTCAGGATAAGTTCTTGCAAGCTGTAGTCAGGAAAATGGGAGGCTTGAGGGGTTGGGTTGTTTTTTCTTCTTTTGAGGATCTTACTTCACAGCTTAAATCTCAGCCCCTCTTTGTGTGCAGGTGGTACCAAGCTGCTGAAGCCTTTGTTCAGCACAACTGTACCCTGCTTGGTGGTAACCTGAGTGTTAGTTAATGCAGCATTGCACACTCCCCCTGGCTCAGATGCTGAAGTTTGTTCTGCAGACTGAGGCTGAGAGCTGTCAGGTGGTTGCAAGTTGGAGTATTGAGAAGCTGCAGAATTTAGAGTGTGCACAAGACAGGGAGCACAAAGCTAGCAAGCTCTGAGCTTGGGTAAGAGACTCCAGATTCAGATTTATAGGGGGTTATTTCCCTTAACTTCCCTAACTTAGATCATGCTTGGCTGCTCCAGGTGGATAAGGAACTTAAACTGTTTCCTGAATGACTGTTCCCTCCTGAGAGCACTGTTGCAACTTGATGACAGCTCCAGGGATCTTGCCAATGATTGCAGCAGAGCCAGGACTTGCCCATACCAAGTCCTGGAGTAGTGCAGCTTCTTTCATTTGGCCCACCTGTCTACTCCTGTCAGCAGTTAAAAGTGTTTTTGAGCTGCTTCCATGTTCCTAGAAAGCCCTATTTTTCAGCCTGATGGAAATTTTCTCCAGAAATGGCTGGTTTTGCTGCTAGAGTTGCTGATTTTCCATGTCCCTGTCCATCTTTCCCACTGCATTTTTGGATGTTTGCCTTTGTTCCCACCTGCTGTTTCACTGTCTGTCAGCTGTGTGTTTTCTGTGTTGCTTTTCCAGCACTGCTTCATGATGCCCCAGTCCCTGGGAGTGATTGGAGGGAAGCCAAACAGTGCTCACTACTTCATTGGCTATGTAGGTGAGTGCCCAGAGGACTGCTAAGACTGTCCAAAGAATCTCCCCCCGGCTAAAAAATGCTTGTGGGGTGGCTCAGCTCTCCTGCTTAGCCTGTGGTGCATGCTGCAGGGTTCTCCTTTCCTGGAGAGTGTGGAAGGCTGCTGTGGGCTGAACTTCTCACCTGACTGATGTAGATTTGAACAGTGGCCATAAACTTCCACTGCATCACACTAAATCTGGTGTGTGGAGTGCATAGAGCCTGCTTCCTGCATTCAGAGCTGACCTCCCTCTGCAGCTTGGCTGGATTTAACTGTTCTTTAGGTGTCCCTCAAACCCTACAAACTCCTATTACTCTCCTCTCCTCTTCCCTCTGGTTTCCTCTCTGCCAGAGACCTCAGCTTATTTGTGCTTTAGATTTCTGGGGTTTGTTTGAGCTCACCCAGGAAGGGATGAGCAGGAACAATACCCAGATGGTGCCTGTGCCTCAGTCCCAGGGTGTCACAGTGGAGTGGCAGCTGTGCCTGGCTGAGAAGCATTTGGGAAAGAGGCTGAAAGCAAGATGTCCCTGGAATGTGGATTCCTCTGGGTGGTTATGAGAGCTGGCTCTGCTGTTGTTCTTTCACCACTTGTCAGCTTGTGGCAGGGCTGTCCCTGCTGATGTGTCCTTGCCTCTGTGCCCAGGTGAGGAGCTCATTTACCTGGATCCCCACACCACGCAGGCGGCAGTGGAGCCCAGTGAGAGCGGCTGCCTCCCCGACGAGAGCTTCCACTGCCAGCACCCTCCGTGCAGGATGAGCATCGCCGAGCTCGACCCCTCCATTGCCGTGGTGTGTCCTGTTCTCCTGCTCCCTGTCGCCCTGGGGCACTGCTGGGCTCCCTGCTCCACAGGGAGCTGGCAGAGCCAGTGCTGATGGGCTGGCTACTCCGTTAAACACCATTCCTCATGGTGTCATTGCTCAGTGTCATTCTCTCAGGTTTAGTCTGGGCTTTGATTCCAGCCATTTGATAGGCAGATCTGAATCCATTCCTGAATCCATATGATGATGCACCATGGCTTGTTTGCTGTTCAACCTGAGATGCCTGCCCTTTGTTTCCCTTGTTCCTCCTGCAGTAAAGATTGATGATTCCAGCACTTGGATAGCCTGGTCACATCAAGCCTTTGTGGAGTGTTCAGTTTAACAGAGCAGTGTGAGGCACGTTTTTAAAGCAAGGCTGTCAGGATTAGTAACTGCTTCCAGTCTTGATCATGTTACTTGGTGTAGATACAGGGCCTTAAGTCTAAAATTACCAATCTAAAATATAGAAGGATTAAGTATTCTTTTTTTTTTTTTCAGGGCTTTTTCTGCAACACAGAGGCAGACTTTAATGACTGGTGCCAGCAAATCAAAAAGGTTTGTGTTTATATATCTGTTCAGGCATTGGAACAGGCTGCCCAGGGAGGCAGTGGGGTCCCCATCCCAGGAAGTGTTCAAATGGCATGTGCATGTGGGCACACGGTTTAGTGGTGATATTGGCAGTGCTAGGGGAATGGTTGGACTCAAAGATCTTGGAGTTATTTTCCAACTTTAATGAGTCTCTGATTCTCTGTCCCTGGAAAAGGAATATCAGATATTGTTTTGTTTCCAAACCACTGCACAGAGACCATGTTCTCTGCAGCATGACCCCATTTAAGCGTATTAAAATAGTTTATTAAACTACTAAAAGGAGCATAGCTCTGAAATCCTGATGATGTGATTCAAAAGCTTTGAAAAACGTTTTTCATTACTACCCCTGAAGTGCACCAGCAGTGCAGAGCTGTTGGTTCTCATGGCTCTGCTCTGTCTCCACAGCTGTCCCTGGTCAGAGGAGCGCTGCCCATGTTTGAGCTGGTGGAACGCCAGCCCTCACACTTCTCCAACCCTGATGTCCTGAATCTCACACCAGGTGAGGCCATGCAGGGAGAGCCAAGGGTGAGCTGGTCCCTTTGGGTTTCTGGAAATCATGTGGAATCACATGATAACTTCTAGTATGTTCCTGCTCTACTTGGAATTTAACCTGGAGTTCTTAGGTCAATTGATGTAGTTCTTTGGCTTTCAGCTAGAGGTTTGCAGATCCCAGTGTGTCAGGATGTTTTTTAGAATAATTGTGAATGGTGATGGTGACTGAGCAGAAGAACAAACAACTCACAGGCTGTCATGGCAGTGTGACTGTGGTTTCTGAAGGGATGCATGGAGGAATCAAAAGTGTCCAGTGAAAAGGCTGAAAACTGAGTTTGTAGGTAAAATGCTCCAAGACAGGGCTGGTCACACTTAGTTCCAGCACAAGACACTCCTTCCTGGCATGTACCACTACCAGTGGGAAAAAGGACAAGTGCTGGGCACTAATCTTGCCTGTCAGGCTCTGCTTATCACATTAGTAACATGAGCAAACATTGCAGGAGATAAAGCCATTGGCTGGGCAAGCCTCCCCTGTCACCAGGCATTGGGTGGCCTCCTGGCAACCTGCACCCTGCACTTCTGGTCTCTCTCCCTCTCCTCGTCTCTCCCTGCCCTCCTCCCTCAAAAGCTTTCATTTTCACACTGTCCTTTGCTGTTAGGAGTGCTCAATTCCCTTAAACTGTCAATTTATCCTTGCCTGTCTTAAATTGTCCCTGATGTTGTCTTTCCTACTCTTAAAATGTTTTTGTAATGGACTACTTGTCCTTCTCCCTCTTCCCTGGCTTGTAGAGCCTCTCCCATCTGCCAAGGCCATTCCATTTCTGTTAGTCCTGTCTCTCACTAGAAGGGGTAATTGAACTTTGAACTTTGAGCCCCTTTTAGGGCCTAAAGGGGTTCCAAGAAAGCTGGAGAGGGCACACAGGGACAGGACAAGTGGGCATGGCTTCCCACTGCCAGAGGGCAGGGATATTGGAAGGAATATCCCTGTGAGGGAGGGCAGGCCCTGGCACAGGTTACCCAGAGAAGCTGTGGCTGTCCCATCCCTGTAAATGTCCAAGACCAGGTTGGACAGGGCTTGGAGCACCCTGGGATAGTGGAAGGTGTCTCTGCCCATGGCAGGGGGGCAGGACTGGATGAACTTTAAGGTCCCCTTCAGTTCAAACCATTCTTGGATTCTGTAACTGTCCAGCCTGAATTAATAAAGGTTTCTCCTTTACTTCCCCCTGTGCTAAAGTTGCTTCCTTCCCCTTTAAGTGTGTGCTCATTTTTCACCATACAGTTGGAAGGGTGGGGAGGTGGGATCTACTAACATTACCTTTCCTCACAAAGTGAACTGTACTAATTGCTTTTAGGAGAGTGTGTTTTGTAAGTACATTCCCTTACAGTTGCACCAAAAACAACCATAGCAGAAACTATTCTCTAACACATAGGGGTAAATGTATCTCTTAATTGGGACAGAAATCTTCATGGATATTAGTCCAGACCTGGGCACATTTTGAGCCTCTTGAGGCAGAAGAGTCTCCTGGTAGTGCAGAAGCTGGGGCACAGGAAGGTTGTACAAAACAGTGGCAGCAGAAATGTGTTTGGATTTGTGAAAGATGACATGCTTCTGTGCTCCATGTAATTCTTTCCAGTGCGTTTTCCATACCACTGACATGTTCTTATCCTCCTCAGAGCCCTCACTTGGGTTTGTCACTGAGTTTTGGAACTTGGCACTCAAACTGTGGTGCCCTACAGCTGCTGATCTGACAGTAACAGCATTCCACTGAGGCAACGCTTTCTTCTTCTCTTCCAGACTCCTCTGATGCCGACAGATTGGAAAGGTTCTTTGACTCGGAAGATGAAGACTTTGAAATCCTGTCCCTTTGAAAACAAATAGGAAACTGACTCTGCAAATTTGTGTATGTGTGGGGAGAAGGGGGGAGGGAAGCTCCTTCGAGAGCCTGGGGCTACCGGTTTTCATAGGCGCTTGCTGCCATCCCTGCCTCCTGTCCATCCTGGCATTCCGTGCAGTGTCTGCAGTGGGATGAAGAACCCAGAGGGTCTTACAGCCTTACTGGCTGCAGCTGGAATTTCTCAGCAGCAAACAGTTGCTGGAAGTGGATGCAGTGGTGCTTAGGAGTTCAAAGCCTATCTGTTACATCAGCAGGTCAGCTGGGCCTTCCGGGGGAGGCACGGAAATTGTTAGAGCGCTGAATCCTTCCATGGGGACTCCCCTCTGAAGCTTAAGTAGAGCCTACCTGTCATTTAGCAGGAGAAACGTCCAGTTAATGCCTTTAGCAGCTTCCCTTCTCACTGGCCAACCTGGACTGCAGCTCACAATGCCAGGGAACAGCAGCCACGTCCCACAGACAGCTGTGAAGCCTCCGGAGTGCAGATCCCTACGGTACAGCTCCTGCTCATGCTCTGCAGGACACTCAGCACTACCTCTCCTGTTCACACACTATGGAAAGGCAATTGAGGGAACTTCTAAGTGACTGGGAATTCCATAAGTGAAGTGTGGAGCTTCTCAATCCCAGTTTAACAGAAGGAATGGAAGAATAGAAGATGCGTGTGTTGCTCAGTGAGTCAAACCATGTGCTTCTACAATGGAATAGTCTCTACAGCAAGTACCTTCAGGAAAGCTGCTTTGAACAGAAAACTGAATTCCACAGCCCTGGAAAAAAAAGAGAGCCTGAAGAGAGAGCCTGGGAGAGCTGAAACAGAGCACCAGAGATCTGCCAGGCATGTTCCAGGCTTCTTCTGCCTGTCCCCGTGTGCTGGCATGGCGAATGGGAGTGATGTCCTGCCAAAAACCCAAGCTGTAAAACCTCTTGAGGTGCCCTGGGTGGCTTGGCCAGCACTTCCTCCAGCTACTACTGTCAGACATTCCCTTTCCAAAGCAGAAGAGGTGCCTGAAGGTCGAGTAGATTTCTGTGTCAGTACCTTGCCTCTGCCAGCTCCTTTCCCTGCAGAGTGTGCCCAGAGGTGCTGTAGGAGCTAACCTGGAGAAAGCCCTGTCAGGTAACCATCCCAAGAAGGGCAGAATGCCTCGAGAAGGTCCAAATATACTGGAAATTTTTAGCTACTTTAAGATGGTAGCTCTGCCTAGGGTCCTTCTCCACAGAAAGGTACCCCGTGGAGGAGAGCTGTCTCCATGCACACTGCAAGGGAAGTCGCTGCCGTAGTTTCCTTGTGCATGCTGCACACTGCAACCCTGTTTACAAGGCTTTGGTTTGTGCATTCAGGTTTGGAACCTGTCAGATATGATGGTGGTGTGCCCAAGGGTGGTGCCACCAGGCTAGAAATGACCTGTTTCCCCTGTGACTGACCTACTGATGCTCTAACTGTCCCTGACACCCAAAAGCAGAGGTTTGAACTGGGAACCACAATGCTTCTGTCACTAAATTATTATTTGCTGCTTTCTGCCTGCTTCTCCTCTTCTCTCTTGTAGTCAGGGGAAGAGGCAGCAGAGGAAGTGGGGCTGTGCTCCATTCATCTGCTTTCAATTTCTATCTGAATAAACAGATCTAAAATCTTTGCCTGTCCTGATGTCCTTGCACACGTTGAAGGTGGTGGTGGGCTCTAGAGGGGCTCCAAGAGAGCTGGGGGACTCTGGAGGGACAGAACAAGGGGGAATGGCTTCCCACTGCCAGAGGGCAGGGTTAGATGGGATATTGGTAAGGAATTCTTTACTCACAGGGTGGGAAGGCCCTGGGCACAGGTTGCCCAAAGCAGCTGTGGCTGCCCCAGCTCTGGAAGTGTCCAAGGCCAGGCTGGACAGGCTTGAAAGCAACCTGGTCTAGTGGAAGGTGTCCCTGCCCATGGAAAAAGATGATCCCTAAGATCCCTTTCCAACCCAAATCAGTCTATGATTCTACTGTTTATTTCATGTTCATGGTTTTATATTTAAGGACAGCTCTGCCAGACAAGATTTTACCTCAGTGTTGACATAACCCAAACAACAGGTAAGCTCAGCTTAGATCTTTAACAGGTATTTCTGGCTTTTCAGTGTGTTTTGTTATCCCAGTGTTACTTTCAGCATTGCAGGGGCTCAACTTGTTCACCAGGAGTGTCTGGCTGCCAAGTGCTGGGCAGCTGTGGAGGGAAGGCAGCAGTTTTTGCCATTGCAGCTGATGCTTGTAGTAACAATTCTGCTTTAAATACTTAGCTTCCTCTCCCTGCTTGTGCATCAGTTCCATCTGCCTCTTCTGAGTTAGAGAGGATTTAGTCTGTGGAGATCAGAGCAATCCATCCTACTGGAAGGTGAGTTGAACATCCAGCAGAGAGACCTGAACTCTCCTGGCCATGCCCATTTCTCAGTATCCCTTGCAAATAATTAACATTCCAGTTTGTTCTGGTGATTTTGGTGATTCATAGCTGGTCGGGTTTCAAACTGCACTGGGGTGTGTGCAGGAGCCACAAGTGACTATTCCTCTCATCTTGGCCAGTCTAAAATAATTTATGTGCTACTTGTCCTCCAAACTGGCTTTGCTATGATCTCATCCATCTATTTCAGGCTCTTACCTGCTCACAGCTGTCCAGCACTGCACAGCTAGGGAGGAGGCTTGAATTTACCTCTCCCTTTTTTCCCCAGCTCCAGCAAACAGCTTTCCTTGGATTTAGTGCCTGAACTGCAGCACTTTTACCTCCCATGTATCCTTCTAGAAGATAAATTATACTGGGAAAAAAATGCTTAAAAGAATAGTTTATTTAGCAAGTCCTCTATAACTGGTTTGAGGATGGGGGGATGCATTTACTAGAGAGGAAGAATGATCAGAAACATGGCAATTCCCTAAAAACAAGAACTGTCTGTGTCCAGGGTTGGCCCTGGGGTCCACACCCACATCTGCACTCCAGGACTGTAGCTGGAACAGGAGCTCTTGTTTGGGAGAGGGAGGTTTTGACAAGGAATTTGATACACACTTATGGTATACTCATTTTAAAAATAGTTGCAGAAGCAACTATGCAAGATGGAACGGAAGGAGCAGATAATAAAAAAAACATCAGCAGCATGTTGGACCCAAAAGAATAAACAGGATCTAAACTGTAGCTGCTGGGATGTCATAGTCATCCAAATACAGAAGATCTAAGAAGTGACCTTTCCCTTATTCTTGACTTTCTCTTATTCCTTTAAACCCGTATGAAGTTTCATTTCCAGAGTTCTTCCAAAGGTTTATTCTGAACCTCCTGCATGGTTTCCTCTGCAATGGACTTGATTTCTCTGTGCAAGTCTTCAATGCTCTTTGAAGCATCCACTGTCTGTTTCCAAGACAACAAAAATACAGGATAGATAACTACACCTCCTCTCTGCAGTTTCTGGAGTGGATTTGGGAGAAATCAATGTATGTAGGAATAGACATTTAAGAAGTAGATGTGAGAGTGGGTGAAGGGAAACAGAAGAAAATGCTGCTGCATGTTGTTTGCTGGCAGTCTCTGGGGTGTGAGAGGCAGGTAAGCTAGGGATTCATCCCAGGTGCACAAAGAGCTGACCGGGGAAGTGCCCTCTCTGCCACATCTCACAGTGCCCTTGGCTGGTCCCCAGCATATCCCACTGAGCAGACGTGGGAAGGGGCAGCACAGGGATGTGACAGGCAAAATTTGGGAGCTCTCACTAGCGACCTCCCCACCCCAGTCCATGACAAGCCCATTAGAGTTAATTCCTCACCTTCCAGTTTAGGGTCTTGTCCTCCATTAGACAGAAGAAGGACTGAAGAACCTTCTCTTGGAAGGAGCTGGTCTCATAACGTTCATGTCCAAAATTCCCTCGTTCTGCTGCTGCTTCTGGGCTTAACTGAAGGAACAGGATCAGGTCTGGCTTTGGGAGTCCAACATCAGGCTGTTTGCACCAGTCCAGGCAGAAGTGCTGTCCCAGGCAAAGACAACTGAGTTTGAGGTGAGACAGACACAAAGACAGGAAAGCAGCAGGTTGGAGAGTGAGGTGGGAAAGGAACAGCCAAGGACAGCAGGAACTGCAACCCAAAACAGCCAGCACAGGCTACAAACTGAAAAGCTGATACCCCAGCTTAACAGGTGGGAATTCAGTCCTGGTCATTTGGGGGCGAGTCAGGTTTTGTCAGGTGTTCAGCACCTCTTGTGCCTATTTAGGTTGGAGATAGTGGAAGCTTTTCATGCCTCTTCTGCAGATCCCATCTGAGCTCTACCAAGGCACATTCTGAGCCTCCACACAGCCATTACCACTCCAAAACTTGCTCAGTCCAAGAGAAAGCTGCTCACAAACACCAAACAGCTGCAATGCAGATCTCTCTGAGCCCATGGAGGCTCCTTCCCAATCTCACCTACCCAGAAATTTCAGCCCAGACACAACAGATGCAATTTTCCAGTTTTTGGATTTTGTTATTGAATTTAATAATCTTAGTATTCCAAGTTATTGATGTGCTTGATATATCATTGGAGTTGTGGTGTTTTATTTAGAAAAGCTGTTAACATCATAATTTTCAGCTTGACATGTTACAGGCTCAATGCTTAGAAACTATAATGTTACAACCCAACATTAAACAAAACCCATTTAGTTCAAAATCATTAACTTTTTAAAAAACAAGAAACCATTTAACTTAAAACCATTTCAATTAAGAACATACCTATTTCCTTTATTCCTTACTCCCCTTTCTTTGTTTTATTTAAAAAACAAGAAACCATTTAACTTAAAACTGTTTAAATTAAGAACACACGTATTTCTATCTCTCCTTTCTCCTTCTTTCCTTGTTTTTTAGAAATTATAACAGGAACAAAACATGCACCTTTAAATTACTTTAATGTGATGAAAATTATAATTGCTGATATGTTTTACCAATTTTAGTGTTTAATACTGTTGAGTTTTCCTTTAAATGATAACTTAGTAGAATCTTCTCCAGATAAGATTCTTCATGTTTATCTCAAAGGAAAAGGTTTTAGCTTTTGCAAGGCTAAATCAGCTAGTCAAAATGACTACTTTTCATCTTTAGTTCAGAAATATTTGGGTTAATAACTTTACTCCTTGTCAAGTCAAATTTCAATCTGGCCACAATTGAAATAGACTGAGAAGGCTCTGATGTAAATATTTCCTTTTGCTTTGTCAAAATCTGAACATGGCCAGAATTGAGACTTTAGACTAGGCAAAATTTGCTATTATATTTTTAAAACAAACCTTTAAACATTGTAAACAGAAGCGATAAGAGGTAGTTATTTTAGAAAACTGCAATTGCAATTCGTTATTGAAATATTTTTTACTAAACTAATCCACATAGATTTGTTTTGTTGAACTTACAGTATTAGAATAAGTAAGATCTTTATTAATAAACTCCCAGAATCATTCTCCAGAGTCACACAGGTCAACCTACAGTCCAGCAGTCTGTCCAGATTTACAAAAAGTCACCAAATAAGTTTCTCTGCTTATTCAGAGGAAGGGTAGACCCATGTTAATGTCTGACTTGAAACTTCCATCCCTCATTTCCCAGAAGAATGGTCCCATGACCGTTCACAACAACAGCCTCTACCTGGAGCTGCTTTCCCAAACAGAGAGGGGCAGGGGCTGCTGCAGGTCTCACTCACCCCTTTGGCACTTGTGAAGGCCACTCCAGAGAAGGCGTATCTGTCAACCACGACCGTGATCCCTTGATGGAGTTTCTCCTTTATCATCGGTCTGAAACCATGTGGGAAATAAAATAATAAAATTGCACTCCTTTATAGTGACAGAAATAAAGGAGTTCATGTAAAACTCCAAGTATGTCATCATTAAGGGAGATCCCTGGCAGGGGCAGCTGTGATGCAGATGGCAGGTGAAGAGCTCTTTGTATTCTCCACCAGGCATTGACCAAATACCCTTTAGTGACACCCAAACTCAGGGTGCCAAGCACTGGGCACTGCTCTAGGCAGCTCCAGGGCTTACAGGCAAGATCACAAATGAACTTCACTGACATGGACAGCTTAGTCCTCTTCCCTTTTTAGGTGGTGCAGTAGATTTTGTGATACGCTCTGCCACCTTTATTCATGACAGTTCTTAGAGCTCACTTACCTGCCTTCTGCTCTCCCAGCTTAATTAGCACTGCCACTACAGCAGAGCCAGCAAAGCTCTTCTGTAAAATGAGAACATTTTGAAATGTGTATTTCCAGGTAAAAACAGCAGCCAACACTCATTTCCCCACATCCACACACAGACTCTGTGACTGAGCAGTTATGGCCAAATGTAGCCTTTCACTACAGGGGAAATTTGGGCACAATTCCTGAAGCACTGTCAGGCACTCACAGGGACTGCCTGGCAAAGCAAGGTATCTTCAGGGAAGAGAGTAAATTCACAGTCTAAGCTGGTTCAGTCTCAGCTCCCAAGTTTTTTTAATCCAGTACAGCACAGGAGTTGGAAATATTGCACCAATGATTAAAAAGAAAACCAAACTGTGGGATCTGAGCTAAGATTACAAGGGCAGGGTTGGGTGGGATATTGGGAAGAAATCCTTCCCTGTGAGGGTGGTCAGACCTGGCACAGGCTGCCCAGAGAAGCTGTGGCTGCCCTGTCCCTGGATGTATCCAAGGCCAGGTTGGAAAGGGCTTGGAGCAACCTGGGCTAATGGAAGATGTTCCTGCCATGGCAGAGGGGTGGAACTGGCTAGGCTTTAAGGTTCCTCCCAATCCAAACCATTCTGTGATTCTATGATTAAATCCAAAGCTGTAAGAGTCTTTAAGACACCATTTCCAGCCTGTTTTCCTGTCTAAACTGGATCACATTCTTGTACTTGCTGTACCCACTACAAGCTCAAACCCCACGGGATTCAACAGCACACATTTTTCTTTGAGAACTGAACAAACATCATCTTTACACGTGTTCCCAGCGGTTGGCAGAGAAGAGCAGGTGAATGGTGTGGTCCTCCAGGTTCTTCTCCCTCCCCAGGTAGGAGCTGATCAGCTGCCCAATCTCTGTGGTTCTGTCTGTAGGAAAGACAGAAGATCCAAAAGCTGCCCCAAACTGCTCTTCCCAGAGGGGTGTCCATCTGTCTGGGGGGTCTGTCTGTCACGGGTGGGAGGTTGGTCTGACCAAGGCAGGGTCTGGATGGGACGACGTCGGTCCATCCAGGGTGGGAGTCTGTCTGTCTGTCACAAGTGGGAGAGGTCTGTCCAGGGTGAGGGGGGATGTTTATTTGTCACAGGTGGGAGAAGGTCAGTCCATAAGGAGCAGGGGATCTGTGACAGGCTGGGGGGAGGAGGTCGCTCCATCCAGGATGAGTCTGTCGGTCTGTCCGGGTGGGGCAGAAGGTCCACCTGTCACCGGTGGGAGCGGTCTATCCCTCAGGGCTGGGGGCCCAAGCCCAGAGCTGGGATGCTCCGCCAGAGCCCGGAAAACCCCGCTCCCTCCCCAGGGCTCACCCGTACCCGGGAAGCGGAGGAGGTCGGCGCGGTGCCCGGCCTCCCGCAGTGCCTCCACCAGCCGGCGGCCCTGCGTGCTCTTGCCGGCTCGGTCCACGCCCTCCAGCGCGATCAGCGCCCCGCGCCGCGCCGCCATAGCCGCGAGCGCCCGCCGCGCCGCGCCGCGCCGCCCCTTCCGCCGCGCCCGCCAATGGCCGCGCGCCCCGCCCCGCCCCTCATGAATATGCAGCACCCGCGGCCAATGGGCGGTGCGCGGGCCGTGCATACGGGATGAGGCCGCGGGCCTTGTCATGCGGGCCCGGCGGGCGGCGGCGAGCGGCGCGAGGGCCGCAAGATGGCGACTGCCATGTACCTGGAGCACTACCTGGACAGTGAGCGCGGGGCGGGGGTGGCGGAGGGGCCGG
>JAOTQP010000469.1:4254069-4270694 GCA_026413545.1 Cichladusa arquata
ACCCAAACCCTCACAGTTCTATTCACTCACAGTTCCAAGGATACATATTTGTCCCTGTGTGCTTGTTTTACAAATGCCCTTTAAATTTCTCTCGTTCCAGCCTCTGCCCTGGGCAGGGGCACCTGCCATTGACAGGGTTGCTCAGAGCGTTTAGTAGCATTTCTCTTGCAGGTATTGAGAACCTGCCGTGCGAGCTGCAGAGGAACTTCCAGCTGATGCGGGAGCTGGATCAGAGAACAGAAGGTACGTGCAGGTATTGCAGCAAGCATAGGCCGAGAGAGCCTGGCCTGAGGGACCCCAGTGGAGGCTGGGCTCTAGAGGATGTGTCTCCCCTCTACTGCTGTTCTTTCTCTCAGCCTGAGTGTCTGCAGTATTTGTTCCTTTCCTGTAAGGATGCAGCTCATATCACAGGGCTTGATTTTGTTCCCAGTTTAAATCCATAGCTCTGTGATCACCGTGCTCAGTGGCCACTTGGATGGCCTTCCTGCCACATATTTCTGTATCAAACAAGTTCTAGATTCCTCTGTGCCTTGCAGGACGACTTTTTTCTTCCTTTTTAAAGTTTTTGTTGGTATTTGGCTGCACATTAATTATTTTTCATTTTGTACCATCAGAACAGTAAGTGACTGCACAACAAATAAAATGTTCTGCATGAGGGAAGAGAGGCTGAAACTTGTGAACCCACGGGTTCAATTTCTGATCTTACCTGTGAATTAACTGTAAATTAACTTCTGAGTTAGCTATAGAACACTTGAGAAAGCAGAATCACACCACAAGTGTCAAAGAGTGAACACCTTTAACTTAACTGGCTTTGTTTTTAAAAAGGAAAATGCATTAAGGAATTGAGGGGACCGTAACAGCTGTCAGGGAGGGTCTCCTAAATGGAAATAAAAAACCAAAAATACCTACTTTTTTTTCAGACAAGAAAGCAGAGATTGACAGCCTGGCAGCAGCGTACATCGAGTCTGTGAAGAACATGTTACCTGAGGAGAGAGTGGAGCACCTGAGGAAGATCCAGGGTGCCTACAGCAAGTGTAAAGAGTACAGTGATGACAAAGTGCAGCTGGCCATGCAGACCTATGAGATGGTGAGCCATGAGCCATGGAAAAGTGGGAACCATCTAGAATGATGCATGGGGAGATGCTTCACTGTGTCAGCTTTCCCTGATTTTTTTTTTTTTCCTTAAATTTCTTACCAAAACAAATTATTAGTCCTCAAGCTTATGTTGCTCACTGTTGCCATCCCCAAAAAGCTTTTTCCTTTGGCACCAAGTTTCTCTTTTGCTGAAGAATTAGTGAGTTTATCCCCCTTGGAGGTGGCTTTGTCACTAGTACTTGTCTGCTGTGTGATAACGCCAGCAAATTTACTCCACTCCCTCCTCCCCAGCAGCTCTCTGTCACTGATAATTTATTTGGGACACACTTAGTTGAAAGCAATTTTTTTTTTTAAGCCAGCTGCTGTGCTATGATTTAGAGGAACAGCAGAATTCTGCTCAATTGCCTTGGTTTATTGGACATCATGATTTCCTCAATGGACCTTGGGAGAAAATCCTATTTCTTAAAATGTAGCTTTCCACTTTTATTTTTCTTCTGTCCCTGTCTCTTGAATAATTCTTATCTCCACGTGTTTTACCCCCTGGATTAAAGTTGAGTGAGGGGAATTCTTTTGACTGTAAAGTGTTGTCCAGCTTGCTGAGATGCTTTGGGTTTTGCTACAGCTGCAGTAGATGTTTAATTTCCATCAAATACTACAAAAAAGGAAATTATATCCGAGGAGTATCAGTGCTTTAGATAACTAGTGAACTCATTTAATGACGAAGTATTGCAGCAGCACAGTCTGGGGGTGGTGGCTTAAAATCCCTGCTCTGAAAGTCACTTTGTTGCAGCCAGGGTAGTATAAGGTACTTAATTAATGTGTGTTGACTTGATATTGAGGATAGTTGGCTTTGATCTGTATTTGTTGTTAAACTTCTTTGATCCACATGGCAGTGGAGTACCAGGAGAAAAACCCTAACTGCTCTACTCCACACAATTGGAGTACTATCTTTGAATTTTGAAAACTGCAGGGACAAACCAGTTATATTTCATCTCTCTCATCTTGTTCTGTTCTGAAAATCATTAGTTTAAAGTTGCTTTGACTCCCCTTTATGTTGCCTCCCTTTTCCTTCCCTTCTGCTTGCTTGAGGGGTTGTGTCCTTGTGCTTTTGCCTCCCTCATTCCCTTTGTGTGTGCCATTTCCCTTTCCCCAGCCTGTACCCCTTCCATGCCTTGCTCTGCAGTACCACACTGTTCGTGCCGATAACAGCCGAGTTTTAGCCCTTCCTGTTTTCGTCTGGGGCTCTTTTTTTGTGAGTGTTTCTTTGTGATTCAGTTTGTGGTTTCCTCTTGGTGCAGGTGGACAAGCACATCCGCCGGCTGGATGCAGACTTGGCGCGCTTCGAAGCTGATCTCAAAGATAAACTGGAAGGCAGCGACTTCGAAAGTCCTGCATCCCGAAGCCTGAAAAGTGGGTACATTTTCAAACAATTCACAGCCTTTTCCAGAGTATCAAACCAGGAAGGCTGAGATGTAAAATGTTTCTGGAGGAAGGAAAGAAGTGTGCCACTCTCTGCTTGTTTTTGATGCTCTTCAAAATGTTTACAGTGGGCAAGTGATGAGGAGAAATGTGGTGCTGAGATCAAACTGTCATTGTTTCACAGATCATCCTGAGGTTGTTACTGGTTCTAAGGAGAGTGCTGTGTCAAAACTGTACTGGTATAACGGTCTTAATTTCAAGAAAAATTAGGAATTAAAGGAAGATACCAGTTTCTGTGGTGTATACTGAAATATTGTGTGATTACAGTGACATTTGAATGTGGATACAGCAGCACAGTGCAGTGTTACACCTTTGAACAATGAAATAAGGGATAGAAGCCAGGAGGTGGAGATAAAAGTTATGTTAGTTACTGGGTAATCTATTAACTGCGTGTAAAAATATACTGAGATTGCATGTCTAATCAAGTGTGATGCTGTTTATGACCTGTGCTGACATACTGCAGTGCTTTATTGCCAAAGCTGTAAACACAAGAGTTTGGTGCACAGTTGTTATCAATTTGGTGTATTTGTGGCTTAAAAAAGCATTTCAGTCAGCATATTCAATTACATATGTAATGAAGATTACTCAACTACATATGAAATAGAGATTTCAATGCAGTAACTGCATCAAAACAACAACAGCCTGGGATGTTTCTGCCACTCTGAAATTATGGGGTTGTTTTTCCTTTCTAGAGGGAAGAAGTCAGAAAGACAAAAGAAGCTCTCGTGGTCGAGGCAGAAGAACATCTGAAGAAGATACACCAAAGAAAAAGAAGCTCAAAGGAGGGTAAGGCAGAGGCAGGCACAACTCCAGGGCCTTGGGCTTGACACTTCATGAATTTTCCACAAGCTCATATTACCCTATTTATGACTCATGTCCGGATGGCAAGCGGTGTTTAGAGTGTTCTGGTCTTGCTCCATTTCATTAATGTCCTGCTTAGCACAGGCCAGCATTGTTAATTAACTCCTTAGCTGGCATGTGGAAGCTCAGCATGCTTGGAACACTGACTGTAAAGACAAGATCAGGCTCCCTGTTGCTGCTGGCAAGCTGGGAGAAAATAGCTTTGATTTTTGGCACAGGGCTATTTTTAACAGTTGCTTGTGGTCTTGTTGGTAAAAGAAACTTACTTGTCTGTCAGGACAGAAACTGATGTTGTGCTGCTGCTCTAGAAATCTTGGGGGGTTGTTTTCAAAGGATTGTGTCCTAAGTAGCCTTGAAAAATCTGATTTGGTTTTGAGAGACAAGGAGGAAAGCATACTCCCGGAGATGGGATATATATTAAAGGGGCTCAGTTTATTCTGGTATATTTAGTTGGCTAAATTGAGGGGCAGGAAACTAAAAATAGTTTCTATGGACTGCTACTGGCATATCAGCACATCCCTGTCAGGGTAAGAGGGTTCACTCATGCCTGACAGTGTGAAAAAATGTGTACTGGACCAGGCTGGGGAAAAACCCAACAGGTTATCCTACCTACAACCAGAAGTGATCTGTATGATAATTTTGTTACTTTACTCATGACATCTATGAATCCCTCTCTTAATTCTTTCTAGTCATACTGTGTTTGATCCAGCCTACCTTATGATTTTCATTACTGGATTGTGGTAATGTGATACAAACACTAAAACAGGGTCAGTGTGGTTTAGGGAAGATGCTGTAAAACAGTAGGATTTAGATCTTGGAAATCAAATCCCAGAGTGGTTTGGGTTTGGAGGGACCTTAAAGACCATCCCATTCCAGCCCCTGCAGTGAGCAGGGACACCTTCCACTAGCCTGGGTTGTTTCAAGTCTGGCCTTGAACACTTCAGGGATGGGGCAGCCACAGCTTCTCCAGGTAACCTGTGCCAGGGTCTCCCTACCCTCGCAGGGAAGAATTTCTTCCCATTATCCCATCTAACTCTGCCCTCTGGCAGTGGAAGCCATGCCCTTGTAACAGTGTTGTCTGCAGCTGAGGAGTGTTTTGTCCTGACTCTGCCCTTGCCCACAGGTCTGAGTTTGCTGATACCATCCTGTCAGTGCATCCCTCAGATGTCCTGGACATGCCAGTGGATCCCAACGAGCCCACGTACTGCCTGTGTCACCAGGTGTCCTATGGAGAGATGATTGGCTGTGACAACCCCGATGTAAGCACTTGAGAAGTGATTGATTTTCAGATGTTTGTTGCCTCCTAACCCTGTACAATCCAAGGAGGGGGTCCTTGCTCAGTTAGCTCATACCAAATGATGGGAACGTTTGTGAACCACTAAGAATCTGCTGTGGGTTTTTCCTTTCTCTTTTGCAGTGCCCAATCGAGTGGTTCCACTTTGCATGTGTGGACCTGACCACCAAACCCAAAGGGAAATGGTGAGTGTGACAACATTCAGCTTTGGGATTTTTACAGTTTGCCTCAACAAGAATTAAAGCCCTGTTGTGACTCTGTCAGAGGAGCTTTGGTCTTCTCATCAGAGGATTTGCATCCTTTGTGATTGGGGATTATGTTTGAGGGTAGAAGATACAAGATGAACCATCTTGTTCAAATCCATTTCCACAGAAGTCTTAGGTACTGGTGGGAGCAAAACTGCCTGATAAACAGAGCAGGTTTTGACCTGAGGCTTGTGTAAACATGGACATGTTCCATCAGAGGTTTGCTCTATTTTGTCTAGTTGTGGCTGTGCTTAAAACAGACAGGTACCTCTTAATTTCACTTCTGGAGTCAAATTTTTAACACTTCTCCGGGTTTTACTCTGTGCTTATCTTGGAAAGGATCATGTGCTTGTTATTTTTTATCTAATGAACTGCTTTAATCGAATCAACAAATGGCCTGTCAGAAACAGGCTTAAATAAAAACAGTCCTCAGGCTCTGTTCTGTTAATTCCAGGAGTAATTACTGCCTCTTTTTTCCTACAGGTTTTGTCCTCGTTGTGTTCAGGAAAGAAAGAAAAAGAAGTAAGGAGTAGAGGGGGATACACCACCGAGGCAAGAAGAATTTAATATATTCCTTCGTTCATGTTGCAATATTACCTTTGATTATTTTTTGTTAATCTATCCTCCATCTTTTTCCGGTATGATATTTAATTATCCAGTGGCCAGTTGAAATTCCTGTTCTTTCCTAAGACAATGACTTTGGGAGGGAGTCCCAAATCCCTTTGCCACGGAGATTTTATTTATGTTAGTCTTGCACAATAATACTGAGGGAGGGTGTTGCCTTTTCTGGCTGTTTCCATTTCCCTGAAGATTCTTTAAGTACATCACTGTGAAGATGAAACCTACAGTATTCTTGGAGAGAGACAAGGTCAGATTTATTCACAAAATAAGATGAAGGCCTGAATTGTTAGCTGTGATTGCCTGTGTGGCACATGGGTAAATCAGGAAATCAGGTTTTAGGAAAAGGCTCCATGAGGACAGTTTGTTCTTCTGTTGAAGAAGGCCATTCAGGAATGTTGTAACAAAACTTCTTGTCTTTTTTTAATGGGCCACGTTTGCATTGTCTAGCTGCCTTTCAGATGATGAATGTGAATCCTTGCATTAGCACAGTGTCAGTGACTGCAGCAGAATGGGGAGAGGAAGTCAGGAGCTGGAAAGCAAAAGTCTGTTTTTTCCTTCCTCTGAGGTACAGTGGGTGCAGAAGTTGAGAGAAGAGCAAAGTCTTGCCTTCGTATCTGTCTTCTGCATCCTGAGGCTTACCTGCCTTCAGTGGAAGATGTAGTGGGGAAAAGTGTTGCAGGTTTCCTTCCTGCTGGTGTAAGGAGGAAAAAAAAGTCCCAAACTCAGGAACTTTGCTGGCTCTGATACCTAGTGGGTGTTGGTGGCTGCTGTGTGCAGGTTTCCATACCAGTGTGCAGGAGCTCTTGGTACAGACTGCTGGAAAGGCAGGCAGAAAGAGACAAACTTTTCTTCTGCTGAATAAACAGCACAGAATATTAAGGACACTTCTACTCAGATTCTGGCACCTGTTTTCAAAAGAAATGAGGCTTTTCCTGTTACACTGAGCCTCTTACTCATGTTTTGCAATGAAGGAAAGTAGACCACAGCTCCTGCCACCTCTCCTTCCCCCTGTGGGGCTTTGTGCCTGCTGCTGACGTAGAAAAAACCTCTCAATTGTGAGGCAGCTTTTCTGTGAACACTGATTTATGGCAGGAAAAAAGGATGGATTTTAGGAAAAAATCCCTGTCTTCAGGGTCCTGTCATTTCCAGTGTGATGCTGCAGATGTCTTTACTAAATTTCATCATGGAGAGAGGAAGTTCCCATAGTTCTGTGCAGGAAAATGCACATTTGTCATTGCTGCCACAGAACAGCATGTGGAAAGCAGGCAGAGAAATTAAAGCCAGAGTGCTGGATGGAAGGAGAGGAACAGCACAAACAGTCACACAAACCTGCAGTACAGCAAGCCCTCTTCTTCCCCCTGCCTCTTCATGAGAGTAAATTAATGATACCTCATGAGCCAGCCTGTAATCCAGTCCCAGAGGGTGAGAGCTGCTCCTCCTTCCCCACTGCACTGGACTGGCTTGGAGCGTTGCTGTGTCCTGTGTTGATGCTGTTCCAGGTTTTGTTTTCCCCTTTCACCCAGTGGTATTGTAGACAGCTTTTCTTCCTGCTTTTCCTAAGGCTTTGTTAGTACTGGTATTGCCATGGATTAAGCATTTGATATGAAACAAGCTCAGAATTCCACTCTGGAGATCTTGCTGGAAACATGCCATGAGGGAAGAGAGCAGCTCTGCGTGAGCCAGTGTGGAGCTGAGTTCCCTCAGCTCCAAAATTCTGGCCAGGTAGGATAACCAAATGCGTTTTTAAAAGTACTTTTGTGGCTCTGAAGAGCATTTTCCACTTGAACCAGCAAATGAAAAAAGGAAAACAAGCTCTGGAAGGTAGAGTCCTTAAAAGGAAAATAATTTGCTAGGAATGATGAATAGTGTGAGGTACAACATTCTCCTCTTCTTTACAACCTCTTTGATGTGTAAAGCATCTGAGATCTGATACCAGCAATAAACTCTCCTACTGGGAACATGCCAGTTCAGGGCTTGGATGGGCTCAGGAGTGTCTCCTGCCCTCTTACACCTGTTGGTAGAGATTTTTTACAACTCCTTGTAGATAGAAATACCAGCAGCCTTCATTTTTGCTTACTAAAGAATTTAAATCTTCTCACTTTTGAATGTACAGTGTTAAATATTTCCTGGAGAAGGGTGATTCCTAAAGGAACACCCCACTAAACATTACCCCAAAAACCCCTGCCAGGGGCCCAGCTTTATATTTACTGCAGCTCATCCAAACTGGAGGTCGAAACTTGACTTTCACCCAATTACCGAAACGAGATAAAAAAAAAATTAAGGAATGTAAAGTTAAAAAAAAAAATGTATATCTGTATTTTTGGATCTTGGAGATGTTGGATTATATTATAAATAAAGTATTTTTGGGAATAAATGTGTGGGGTGCTGTTGCAACCGCCGGCCGCCAGGGGGCGCTGCTGCCTGCCCGCGCGACGCGCGTTCGCGCTCCGGGCGGGTGGGCGGCAGCGCCCCCTGGCGGCTGGGGGTGAGGGGCGATGCGCGTCCCCGACGCTTCCAGGCTACGGAGCGTCCTTGATATCTCCCGTTTATCGGGATAATCCCGAATTTCCCCGCCCGCTCCGCTGTAAATCACACTGTGGCGCTGCGGTGTCCCGGGAGAGCGCGGTGGGAGCAGCGGAAGAGACACCCTGAGGCGCTGCGCCTCAGCGCTGAGCTCCCCTCACGGCTGTGGGAAGGGCGCGTTTTTTTTCCATGGCTTCCACAGCGGTGTGGCGCCGCGGGGCCTCAGCCTGGCTGAGGGGCTGCCGAGCGAGCCGGGAGCCCCCGGGAGTGTCTCGGGGCAGGGGCTGTGCCGGCTCCCGGGAGGTGGTGCCGACCTGCGAGCGCTACGCGGTGCGGCGGCTGCCCTTCGGCCGGCTGGCGGACGGGGATGTGGCCTTCTTCGAGCGCCTCATGCCCGGCAGGGTCGTGACCGGCCAGGAGGAGGTGAGGCCTTATAACGTGGACTGGCTACAGTCGGTGCGAGGTAAGGGAGCTGCTTGATGTGCTCTGTGGGTGAAACCTCCTTCCTGCCTCTGGTAATTACCGGAACAACGAGTTTGCCAAAGGAAATCCCATCTTTATGGCGGATCACATAGAGGGACCCGTGAGGATTATCGAGTCCAACCCCTGGCCCTGCACACACAGCCCAACAATCCCACCCTGTGCCTGACAGCGTTATGCAAATGCTCCCGGAGCTCTGGCAGCCTCGGGGCCGTGTCCATTCCCTGGGGAGCCTCTTAGTGCCCGACCGCCCTCTGGAGGAAGAATCTTCTCCTGATATCCAACCTAACCCTTTCCTGACACAGCTCCAGCCATTCCCTCTGGTCACCAGAGACCAGATGTGTGCTTGCCCATCCAAAATGAGTTTTTCTCATAAAAATGATTCCTTTAAGAATTATCTGATACCCGGTGAACTTATAGGCTTTTATAAAAAAAAAAAAAAAAAAAAAAATCTAAACTCTCTAACTTAGTTTTTTCCTGAGACAAGTTGATTCATCTAACAGTTTTGCTTGAATCCCAGAGAAGAATATGAAAGATTTTGGGAGTCTTGATTGCAGCCTTCCAGTACCTTAAGGGGGCTTATAAAAAGGAGGGAGAGAGACTTTTTATATGGGCCTGGAGTGGCAGGACAAGGGGGAATGGCTTCCCACTGCCATAGGGCAGAGTTAGATGGGATATTGAGGAGAAATTCTACCCTGTGAGGGCCAAGCCTACCTATACATGCAAAGTTTTTGCAGGGCTTGAAGGGAAAGGCTGCTGTTGAAGTGTTTGTTGTCAACGTGGTTGAAATGCCTAACAGTGGAGGAAGCATTATTAACTCCCTCCTCATGCTTTCCCACCTGTTTCTTTCTGACCCCTGCAGAGCCACAGCTTGCCTTGAGAGTCCCTTGCTTTCATTGCAGGCTGCAGCCAGCTGGTGTTGAAGCCACAGACGACTGCAGAGGTGTCTCAGGTTCTCAGGTAAGGAGCACCTTTTCTGCTGGGCTTGGTGCTGAGGAGACTTGGGTTGAATCAGGGATGATCTAGCACAGGAAGGGAACTTGTAGGTGTTCAGACACCAATTCTTTAAGCATTGGAGTTGCTGAGGCAGTTTTCTTCATGACTTCTCTGTTCTGATAAATGGCTAAAATTAAGTATTGTACAGGTGCTCAGAAAAGAGAAGTTTTGTGAATGATTCAGGATGGTCTGTTTGAAAAGGTAAAGAAGGTTAGGGCAGAACTGGGCCGTTTGAGGATCTGTTTTATCCACACAGGTATGAGCACAGCTCTGGTTGGGCAGTGCTGTGCCAGATCACTGGCTGAGGAGCTGAAAGCTGCAGGAGTGTGCTCCTGGCTCTGTTAAAACAGGGATGCAGAGCACAGCAAAGGCAGACAGGGCTTCTGAAGGAGGGGCTGTGGAGCTCTGTGCCATCCATCTCTTGGGCAGGAGCTGCTGTCAGCTCAGAAGGGATGTGGTGGTTGGTGCTTGGCAGGGGTGTTGCAGGTGGAGCAGCTGAGGCACAGGTGCACATTTTGTTGCCTACAGGGCAGTAATTTCTTGAGAGGAGGAGGGCAGTCATGTCTGAAACCAGTGCTGGAGGCTGGCTGCCAGAGCCCACTGAGGAGCCCAAGCTGTTAACACAGACTGCTGCAGAAACAGCTCCTGTAGGAACATAAGCAGTGCTTTCCAGGCAGATGTTGTGTACCAGATGTGTAGATACACACAGGGCTAACCCCAAGTGTTGGTTCTTTGCTCAGCACTGGGCTGAGTTCAGACAGCAGTTGCACTTTCTCACTTTGTCATTGAAACTATCTCCTTCCATCAGTTTAATCTTTTGATGAAATGCTGCTCAATTTTAATGAGCACTGTCACAACAGTTGACTTTCATGTAGAAGTTGAAACTTCTCTGACAGACTGATTGTGGCCTCTAAATGCATAAAAATTCAGAAACCTTTTTCCTTCCAGGTACTGCCATGAGAGGAACCTGGCAGTGAACCCTCAGGGGGGGAACACAGGCCTTGTTGGGGGCAGCGTTCCTGTCTTTGATGAGATCATTCTCTCCACTGCTCTCATGAACCGGATCATCAGCTTTGACAAGGTGTCTGGTAAATATTCCAGGGATCTGAAGCACAGAAATGAGCCCCAGCCTGCAAAACAGGCATTTTCCTGGGAACAGATAGCAGCAGGATCAGCAGGGTTCAGCCCAGCAGCTGGCTGAGGTTTGTTTGGATTTGAGGGGTTAGGGGTCAGGCTGGTGTGAGTATCTCTATTCAGAAAGGGACAACAACAGGCAGAGACACAATGGGATTATGTTTTACCAATCCAGAATTGTGGGTGACAAGATATTGAGGTGATAGCAAAGCTCCTTGAGGCGGGGGTAGTTCCCTGGAGCATGCAGACGTGTGCATTTAAGCTGAATCCCAGGAATTTTTGAAGGAAGAGGTGGCTGCATCTGCTCACACTGCTCCTGCTTCTTGAGGAGGCACCTTCTCAGCCATCAGGGCATTTGTGTTGCAGGAATCCTAGTGTGCCAAGCAGGCTGTGTGTTGGAGAGACTCAATGAGTACTTGGAGGAGCAGGGGTTTATCATGCCACTGGACCTGGGAGCCAAAGGCAGCTGTCACATTGGGGGGAACGTGGCCACCAATGCCGGAGGCTTGCGGCTCCTGAGATACGGCTCTCTGCGAGGGACGGTGCTGGGGCTGGAAGTGGTAAGGCGAGTACCTGGCAGTTCCCTTCTCTGTTAATCCTCTGCTGCTTACTGCTTCCTGCTCTTCTAACTATGCAGCACACAGCCAAGTTCCTCTCCAGGCTTCCACTCTTACCTTTTCCTCATTGGGCTATTTTCAGAAGGGTCAGCACATGTCTTTGTGTGTGTATGCAGCATGTAGCATGTTATTGCTGCTGCAGTTTCCAGCTTCCTGACTACCAGTGCTTGCTGAGAGACGTGGTGTTAGGTGGTTTTGTGATCCAGAAAAGTGAAAAGAAGGTATGCAAAGGTTGGGGGATCCCAGGTTATCTGCATGGAGTTGGTTCCTCTGAGCAGTGGGTTTCTGGGACACTCTGCTAAATCCCTCCTGTATCTCTGGTGGCTGCTCACTCAGATTTTAATAGAATCATAGGATCACAAACAGGTTTGTGTTGGACAGGACTTTAAAGATTATCTTAAGGTGTAAAGTCCACCCTGTAACAGGGCTGTCTATTTTGGGTTAATTTGGCTACTGGCTGTGTCCTAGAGTCTCTGCTGCTCCTCAGCTGCTCCTGTCCTGCAGGTGAGTGCTTTGGGATGTAAAAGCTGGATTAGGAGTTCTAAAAGTTTTCACGGCTGGGGACAAAATTTGGGCAGGGAACAAAAGCATGCCTTGGTTTTACTGTGTAGGCTTAGAAGAGAGAGCATTTGTCTCAGGTCAGTTTGACACTAATGTCAAAATAGCCTTTAATAGCCTGTCTTGGAGATACTCAGCCTTATTTTAAGGCTCGAGTGGCAGAAGGTTTACTTCATTCTGCTTAACTGTTTACTGTTTCAAGTAGCTTTCCTTGTTTCTGCTGGGTAGTTGGAGCTAGGGCTGCAGAGAATGGCTGGTCTTCTCCACCATTAGTAAAAAAAGCAGAACAGACTGGATCTTCTGTTATTACTTGTCCTGATGGAAGGAGAGAAGTAGGAGGGAAATATCTACTCTATCCTACTCAGGTAGGATATAGAGAGGTGGGGGCAGAGCTGGGAATGGAGGAGCAGTGTGGGAATGGGCTACAGCTGTGTCCCCATGCTCAAGGTGAGTGACACTTCCCATGAGCTTGGTCATAGGCAGGTTCATGCCTGCAGATTCCCACCCAGGTGCTGTGACTGGGCTGCTGTGTTCCCACAGGTGCTGGCTGATGGCTCAGCCCTGGACTGCCTGACCTCTCTGCGCAAAGATAACACGGGCTATGACCTGAAGCAGCTCTTCATCGGATCCGAGGGGACCTTGGGAGTTATCACTGCTGTCTCCATACTCTGTCCTCAGAAGCCTAAGGCTGTGAATGTGGCATTCCTAGGTAGAAGCTGATATTAATGATTTCACACATGATTTCAGAAGCTGGGAATAGGGATAGACAGGAGAAAGCCTGCTGAGCAGCATCAGCTGGTTTCTGGGAAATAGTGTGGGGCTCTGTGCTAAATACCTGTGCAGATATTTAATATCTCTTGAAATACTTGCAGGGGCAGGTTGTTCTGTAAGGGAAGTGGAGCCAGGAGCTTAGCAAGGTGAGAGGCTGGCAGGACAGTCCTCTCACTGGTGAGGGAGGGTCTGACAGGCTCAGGAGATGAGCAGGGCAAGCCTGACAGTAGGCAGAGGCAGCCACCATCCACGAGTCAAGTGAGTGACAAGGTGATGAGGCAGGGCTGAGAAATCACCTCACTGCAGATCAGCAGTGTGTGTGGCCAGGTACAGCTTCTTAAAAACTGCTTCTGGGTGTCCCTCAGCAGGTCCAGAGTTGTTTGTGGGGAGCCTTCCCTGAGAGTTTTCTACTTCTCAGAAACCTCCAAAGGGCTTGGGGTGGTGTCTGTTTTTTGTCCTGATTCCTCTCTGTTCTGTCTGAAGGGTGTCAGAGTTTTACCAAGGTTCTGGAAACATTCACAACCTGCAGAGCCATGCTGGGAGAGATCCTGTCTGCCTATGAGTTCATGGATGAGAAGTGCATGGAATTGGTTGAGAGATATCTCAAGCTGTCCAGCCCAGTGGCAGGTACCAGTGATAATTCACACTCCCTGATGAAAGGGGCATTGTACTGTTTGGGGATTTTTAGACTACTTTTAAACACTTCTAAAAGCTGACTCATTTTAAAAAGTTGACTCACTGACTTTAAAAGGTTGGTGATAATTTTTCGTATATCTAGTATATCCATTCCAAACACCTTTTATCTTTAAAGATGAGACTTTTTACTTGTATTTGTCCTCACAAAACTGCTAGCTTTCTGGAAAGTGGTTGTTTAATAAAAGATCTAGCATGTCAGTGAAGTGCCCTACACATATGACTGCCCTCTCTGGCACCAGAGTCTGGGCACACAACATGTGGGGAAAGCTCCAAAACCTGCCCTGAACTCCTTTGTTTTGCTCTAGGGCATATACTTACTTTTTTCTCCCTTATCCTCAGACAGCCCTTTTTATGTTTTGATTGAAACCTCGGGCTCCAACTCAACTCATGATGAAGAAAAATTGAACAACTTCCTAGAAAAGGCCATAGCTTCTGGTTTGGTCACTGATGGAACTGTGGCAATGGACTATAAGAAAATAAAGGCAAGTCAGTGTTTCCTCTTGCACAAATCTCTTTGACATGGATTTGTATTTTATACAGGGAAGTGTTCAGACTCATGTTTGGTGTGTGCATGGACCCCATGGTTTATGTGGGTTTGTGTGCTCCTTGGTTGCTCAGGTGCTGTGGAGCCTGCGGGAGAGGATCACCGAGGCCCTCACTCACGAGGGGTACGTGTACAAGTACGACATCTCCCTGCCCGTGGGAAAGCTCTATGACCTCGTCACTGACATGAGGGCTCGCCTGGGCCACAGGGCCAAAAACGTGGTGGGCTACGGCCACCTGGGTAAGTGGGGGTGCTGGGCAAGGCCCTTCTCTGCTTAAATTGAGGGCTGTGGAAGAGGAGGGTGCATCAGGATTTTTGTGTTTGAATTTCACTGCTTTCAGACTCTTTTCCGTATACTGATGGCAGGTTGCTGGCCAGTGAGCCATGGAACTGGTCATCTGTGTCTTCTTGCTGTGTACTTTCTATTTAAATATGTAATTTGTTCAATTGGACCATCAGTTTGGTTAATGTACTTAGACACATTTGGCAGATAACCACTTTCTTGTCCAAAGTGATTAATCCTACTGGAAATTAGTTTCTTGTGAGCCATTAACCCTCCAACATGATAACCCTCCAATGATAAATGCACAGAAAGGCTGATAGTCAGCATGCTGGGAAACCAATCTGATTTTACAAGCAGGTAAATTGGTCATTTAGGAGAGTTGTTTTGTTACAAAAAAACTCCTCTGAACAGTCTTGAGCACACTTGATTAGGGATCATTTGAAAGACACGTTGCTTAACAAAGGCTCCCTGTTGGTAGCTCTTTGTGGACTAAGCTGTGTGCTGTGAGGGTTTGCTAGGATGTAGGAAGAGGTTCCCGACAGAGGAGGATGAGTTAGTTGGTTAGTTGTATTTATCTTGGTGTGTTTTGTCTTTCGGAGTACCCAGCAACTTTGTGCCTAATCAAATACTGTCACATACAGTGGCAAAAGGAGAAATTGTTCTGCTTTCTTTGTTTCTGTTGACACCATGCCAAAGTGCATTTAGACCATTGCACAAACATAATAGGGAGAGAAAAAGTGATGAAGGGCCATGTTAGAATCTAATGATCATTATGAAATGCCATTGAGGAAGTCTTTGTCATTGCATCACGGTGGTGGCACAGTCATTAATGCAGGACAGTGGGAATTCTAAAATCACAAAAGTCGGAGTTTGAAAGTAGCTTAACTCGGAACCCTTCCTCAAATATTGCACTGGGAACATGGAAAAGCAAAGATCCTATTTGAATTATTTGTGCACGGAGAGGCTGATGTTTGAAGGACAGTGAGCTTGTCCTTTTTGCAGTTTGCAGACTAACAAAGGCCCTGTTGTTTGAGAATGTGGAGGAGCCAGGAATGAATATCCATTGCAGGGCCACCAGGTTTTTCTCCCAGACCCACCTGTGCAATGTTTTCTTCCAGGAGATGGGAACTTGCACTTGAACATCACGGCGGAGTCCTACAGCCATTCCCTGCTGGATGCCATCGAGCCCTTTGTGTACGAGTGGACTGCGAGGTGCAGTGGGAGCATCAGTGCAGAGCACGGGCTGGGCTTCAAGAAGAAGCAGTTCATTCAGTACAGCAAACCACAGCAGGCAGTGGTGCTCATGCAGCGGTTCAAAGCCATGCTGGACCCCAAAGGGATCCTCAACCCCTACAAGACGCTGCCCTCGGCTCATGAGAGGAGCATGAGCTGAGGATCCAGCAGAGCTGGGCAGCTCCAGCTCCATACCTGCCCTTGAGCCATAAACACACTGGATCAGCAAGCACACTGTGTTTGATTTTGTTAGTGGGATGGAACAAGTAAAGGAATATGATTGCTCTTTTCAGGGGTGCCTGGTCTTGCTGAAGAGCACACTGCTGGGTTTCCTGCTTAGTCTGATAATTGAAACCAAACACAGAGATACTGTGTGTGTATGAGTATTCCAACTCTCTCTCTCCCCTTGGGTTTGCTCTGATTTATCAGTGACAGCAGCCAAAGGAGGCATTTTCTCACTTGGGCTGGGCAAGGGAAGCATCAGAGACACAGGAGAACCTGTGGATGCAAGTCTTCCAAGTGAAGGCGTTGCTCTTCCTCACTTGTTTTATCTAATACACTTCTCCCAAAGCCCACAACAACATCTGGCTATGGCCTCTTTAGTGATGCCACCTCCAGGCTGTCCCAAATAAGCATCAGTGTTGTCCCAGGTTTGTAGTGCTGGAAGGCCTGGCCAGAGAAGAGAGGGTGCTGGAGACCCAGCTTCTGGATTTCATCAACTGGAGGAGAAATACCAGCAGCCAGGCTTGAGGGAGGGGATCCCAGCCCTCCTGCCTGCCAGGCTCTAGGCATGCCTATTTCCTGCTTCCTTGCCTTCCAGTCTGTTCTTCACAGCAAATCATGATCTGCTCTCACAGAGCGGTGTAAAATTATCCCTTCCAACCTGGCAGGATAGTATCTGGCATAACCCAGAGTTATGGGTAACCCAGGATGGGGCTTGGAGCAACCTGGTCTAGTGGAAGGTGTCCCTGCCCATAGAAGAGAAGTAGAACGAGATGGGCTTTAAGGTCCCTTGCAACCCAAACCACTCTGTAACTCTGTGCTGGGAGTGCTGTGGGGTCTCTGGAGGGATAGGAGGCCTGGCAGAGGGATCTGCACAGATTCACCATTGGGCAATCCCAGTGGCACAGAATCACTAAATCCAAGTGCTGGATTCTGCACCGAGGCTGGATCAACACTGAGCACGAGTGTAGGC
>JAOTQP010000469.1:4271954-4284762 GCA_026413545.1 Cichladusa arquata
GGGACAGCCTTATCCCCCTCTGCAGGTCCTTGAGGAGGGGGCATGGAGAGGGAAGTGCTGATCTCATGGGAGTGCTGGTCTCAAAGCAGGGCCAGGGAGGTTCAGGATGGACATTAGGAAGTGTTTCTTTGTAGAACTAATATAATCAAATACTGTACCAGGCTTCCTGGAGAGGTGGCTGATGCCCCAGACTGTCAATGTTTAAGAGGCATTTGAGCAATGGTGTAACTTTAGGGCAGCCCTGAACTAGTCAAGGCAGTTGGACCAGATCATTGCCCTAAGTTCCTTCCAGCTGAACTTTTCTGTTCTAAGATGGAGGATTTTGTTGCCTTTAGGGTTTGGTTTTACGTGCTACAGTCTATTTTGTAATTTATGGATTGTTGTACAAAACCACATTGTCACCCTTGTACTACTGAGGGCAGTGAGTCATTCATCTTCTGGCTTGCTTGGTGTTTGCTAGTCATATCCGTGTTTACTGAAACGTGTCACTCTTAACCCAGGCTCTCTTGTATCCAAATAAAGCAGGTGGTGATAAGAGTGAGCCCAGGGATTTGCCAAAGATAAATAGTGTCACTAACCTGACAGCCTTTTACAACAAACGGATGTTTTCTGTCAACATGAGCAGAGCAGTGGATGTCAGCAAAGCCTTGGACACTCTTTCCCCAGTCTTCTCCAAGCTAGACAGGGATTTGAGCAGCCTGGCCTAATGGAAGGTGGCCCCTGCCCATGGCAGGGGGGGTGGAACAAAATGAACTGCCAACCGAAACCATGCTGAGATTCTCCTGGACTGCCTGGGTGAGCTGTGGGACAGGTAATAAGCTGGCTCAGGCTGTGCTCGGAGGGCACCAGTTGATGGATTTTACTCAGGTGTACTGGTTTGGGAAGCCTTACTGGATGCCATGACAGTAGGAAAGGTGCAGTAGTCGTCTTCACCACTACCTGCTTTCCGGTGATGTTGACTCTTCCACAGAGCAGTGAAATAAATGTTCCATCCAGAGCCTTGTTCTTCGAAGAAAAACCGTCCTAAAAAGTTTTTTCTTCTGTTTTAAGGCAGAACACAATCTCTCCAAGGCTGCACGCTGTCAGATTGCACTAAGGATGCTGGCTTGTGCTCAGCAGTGTGTTGCAATGCCCTTCTCAACACAGTTCTAAGGTCACACCTCTCTCAGCTCGGCCACATGGATGCTTTTGACAGAAATACCTCCATGGCCTGCCAGTATCTAGTCCTGCTCTCTATTCTTGTCTGTTCAACCCTTTCTCTCCACTATGACACACTCCCCACCTTTCCCTTCATCTCTCAGGACAAGTCAGAGAGGGGCATATTGTCCTCTTCTGGGGTGAAGCAAAGTGAACAATGCCATCATTTTCAAAGAAAAAGAATTTTGTCATAAATAAATGGTGGTCAGGCATTGGAAAGGGCTGCCCAGGGAGGTGGTGGAGTCCCACACCTGGAGGTGTCCAAGGAATACCTGGACATGGCACTCAGTGCTCTGGGCAGGTTACAAGGTGGGGATTGAGGCTGAACTCAGTGGTCTTGGAGGTCTCTTCCAACCCAAATGGTTCTGGAATTCTGTGGCTCTGTGAAAAGAGAAGACAGCCTGTGCAACACAGTCAGCTTGTGCTGCTTGGGTGTGGGGTGATGAAAAAGTATGGCAAGTCCATGGTGTCGTTGGGAAAGAAATATGCAGGATTTGCTTTCTGCCAGGATAGGCTGATGCAGCTAGTTCTTTCCGGATCAGGCTGTTTATATTTTCTGCCCTTTTCCTACACCATTCTTTCTTTTTTTTCCCCTAAACTACTGACCATCACTGTGTAAAATGCAGACTTTCCATATGAAAGGCTCTTTTTGGGAAGCAGAACTTTCCATAATTCTCTTTTTCAGCTGTGTACGGAGAGGGTGCTTGGAAGGGAGACACACAGCCCTGTGCTGTGGCTGGGGAAGTTCTGGCACAGCTCCATTAAACCATCTTCCTTACACGTGAAGATCCTAAAGCTCCATGTAAGTTTTACTGTTTCACTAAACAATAGAGCAGTTCCCTGAGGGAATTCAAGGGAGGAGTTAGTGTAGGGTTATTTTATAATATCTTTCCTGGACTTCACTTCTGTGTTCTCAGTGATGCTTTCACATAGTGGTGCGCTGTTGTTTATAGGAGGGAGAGACAGGGTGGGTGCGTGTATGTGTAATTTTAGAAATAATCATTGTGACAGTAATTTCGTATCCAAAATTCTAATTTTTCTGAGGCAGACTTAAATACTAGAATGCTGTGGATGCTCCACACTTAGAACCAGTGGTCTTCTGGCACAGTAAGGACTTGGCTCTCTCTACTGGTTTTGCCTCTCTCTGTGCAGGTTTATGGCTGGGATGGAGTTAATTTTCTTCACAGTGGCTGGTCTGGATCTGTGTTTGGATCAGCGATGGAAGCACAGGAATGTTGTAGCTGTTGCTGAGTGGTGCTTGCACAACATCAAGGTCTTGTCTGCTCCTCACCCTGCCCCAGCAGTGTGGGGCTGGGAGGGGGCACAGCTGACCCTGACTGACCACAGAGGTCTCCCACACTCAGCTATAAAAGCTGGGGAGGAAGGAGCAAGGGGGGTGTTCCCAAGTCACTGTTAAGTGTGATAGAGGCCAGCTTTCCTGGGATGGCTGAACACCTGCCTGTGGCAGGAAGCAGGCAATGAATTCCTTTTGATTTGCTTGCATGTGCAGGTTATGCTTTACGTGTTAAACTGCCCTTATCACAACCCACGAGTTTTTGCATTCCACCTTCTGATTCTCCGCATCCCGCTGCAAGGGACCAACCTCCCCCAAGGCCTGACCCCCAAAAGGAAGCAGAGGCAGGATGGGGTGATGAATCCCACCCCAGCTCACTAATCCTGTGTCACCTGGCTGCCCTTCCCTGCCCCAGTCTCTGAGCAACCCACCTCCACACGAAGACAAGTATTTGTGCCTGGCACCATTGATTTTTTTTTTTGGCGTAACCAAAGCTGACGATTCGTGTACAACACCCCAGGAGAGAGCAATGAATCAATTGTAAAAGTGTAAAAAATGGGCTTTTGTGATCCGTGGGCTCTACCAGCTCCTGAGTGAGAAATGGCACAGCTGACGTGTGTAATGTAACAGGAGAAAGAGGTCGCTGAAACGTGCCCCCCCTGCCAGCAGCAGCTGGTGCTATGCCAAGAGTAACCCTAGAAATTCTCCATAAAAGAGCACATTGACTCAGGTTCTACCAAGAAACTCAAGCAAAGCAACCCTACACCTTGCTAATCTCTGCATCTTGGTAAGCACTGGAGTTGGGGCTGCTCTGGGGAAGCTGTGATTTAAAAAGAAATGCTGTGTATTTGGGTGCTCTGGAAATGTAGCAAGGTAGGTGAAGGATCCTGAGTGCTGAGAATTTGGCTGTTCGTGGGGGGCGTTGGGCCAACAGCATACAAGGGTTAGAAAGGTGGCACTGTGTGTGGGGAGGGAAAAGGGACCACCAGAAGTTGCATGGAACATGGCATGGCTATAACAGACCAAAGTAACAACACAATTCCCCCTAATCCAGGCTGGGAGATGAGGGTACACTTTGTGTTGCCCAAATGAGGAGAACATTGGCTGCACCCCGGAATCACCCACCTCCAGACCTGCAGGACAGATTCTGCTCTCCCAGGGCAACTGCAACCATCAAACCCACTTTGTGAAGTGCCGGTATACAGCAGCCTCAGTGAAATCTAAAATTCCTGCATAATACAAATTGTAACAGTTGTTAATAACACCAGAGATAAAACATAAAATAATGCCCTTTAGGGGCTAGATTTCTGCCTCCCAAGACCTGGATACAGCCAAGTCTGTTAAGCTCTTAACCTCCAGCTACAATAATTGCATTTTTTACCAGAAAGTTTGAAGTCTAAATGTTTTAAGAGGAATTTTCCGCAGGTGAATACCACTCTTGTTTTGCTGTTGTCCCTAATTTGCCCTTATGTGTCTGGCAGGGAATTCCTGTCCTTACCCACCGAGCAAGCAGTGGATAAAAGGGACAGCAGGCACCGAGCACGGCCCCTGGCGATGTGATGTTGTGCAGGGTGACAAAGGTCCAGCTCCCTGCACTAGCTCCCTGCCTGGATCCCACCGTGAGCCCCCGGCGCCTCCCTCCTGCAGCCAGGAGAGAAAGAGATCGGTCCCCTCTAAGGAATCCCGGTTAAACCTTTCCTTCCCGGCAAAGCTGCTGCGAACGCTGTGTCCCGAGGCAGCAACACATACCTGTGTTCATGTCCTGCCGTACCAGCGCTTTTCATGGCTTATTAATTAACTCCCACCCACTCCAGGGAACACCTAGCCACTCCCTTTGTCCTCACCTATCCCAGCCATTTATAGCAGTGAAGGGATGCTAGAAATAGAGACGTGGTCACTAAGAGCCAGAGGAGACAAACAGGCACTGGAGTCGATTTGCAAAGGAGATATTTCCCAGTTCGCAGCAGCATGAAAAGCCCTGGGTGCACTCCAAGGTAAGGGCAGAGGGGTGCCGAACTAAAACTTGCTTTGCAGGAAGGTCTGGTTCAAGTAATCCCTGGAAGTTGTTAATAACCTGTAGAGTTAGTTACAATTTACTCCAGGGAAGGGATTCGTTTTGCCGTTATTATTTCTTGTCTGTGTTCCAGGTCTTTTAATTGCAAAGAACCTTGTTAGTTTGATGCAGATGTCTGTTATTTTCGGTTTAAGCCCAAGTAACAAGAAGGGGATCCCAAGTCTTAAAGCATCCATAGCTGCACCTCTAAGAGAGGTAGTTTTCCATGTTTTCTTCCCCAGAGGGGAGATAGCACAGCACAGGCTGGAAGGGCAAGTGCAACCTCTGGCACTAGACCTGCCAAGTGCTGCGTGGGTTTTTTGGCTTCTTAGAATTTTGTGTCTTAGCAATCAGCTCCCAAGTGCTTCCCAAAGGTCTTCCAGGCTCGTTCAAATAACTTTAGCACAACATTCAGGTTGGGGTGTTCTCTTTTGAACTTTGCTTCACCAGATCTTAGGGGTCTTTTGCAGCCTAAACAATTCCATGATGCTGTGCAGGTCAGAAGCTTGCAGGGTTATGACAAGGTGGGGTGTGTGACACTAAGGGAACACAGCTTAATGCTCACGGAGATGTGGCAGGGTGGTGGGGGCCAAGCGGGGGTGAAACCCCAGTGCAGGTTTGCAGGCATAAAATCAGAATATTCTGAGCTGGAAGGGATCCACAGGGATAATCAAGTGCAACTCCTGGTCCTGCAAAGGACAGTCCCAAATACCACACCAAGTGTGTGAGAGCATTTTCCAAATGCTTCTTGATATTCTCATAATTTCCATGACACGCATTTGGAGCATAGAGAGCCTGAAATGTAATCATTCTCAGCAGACTTCCAAACAGTTGTCATGTCTTATTCTGGAATGAGTACTGGAAGCAAGGTCTGGTAGCAAATACTACACTGGCCCTGTGCTGTGTTCTGGGAGAGCAGCCACACTGTGTTCAAAACTGTGTGTTTGCTCTAGGTGACAGTCCTGCACGCTTTCTGTCAGTAAAAAACCCTGAAATGTTTCAACAGCTCATTTGTTTCCAAGCACAAGATGTGATGGAGGGGCTTTGTAAGAGGAGGGAAAGGTGCCATCAGTTTGTTCTGTGAGAGATTTATTTATTCAGCCACCTAATTTCCACAGTGTGTATGGGGATGTCACAGTGACAGCCAGTGACAGCCCTGTGAGTGCATCTGTGGGTGGCTGAGCCCAGGGGGGCATGGGGACAAGTGGTCAGGCATAGGACTCCATGAGTGCACTGGCCTGCACCTTGTGTACCTGCAACACTCCTCTCATCCCCAGGGTCTCCATTTTCCCACACTCCTCCCTGGGGATCTCCTCAATCCCTGCTCCTGGCGCTTTCTCTGGGCACCTTCCTCGCTCGCCTTCACTGGGCTGAGGTGCAGGAGAGTTCCCTCCATGTCACCACTCCCTGCTTGTTCCCTGTGCTGGAAGGCAGATATCCACCCATCCATCATCCATCCCAGGCACAGGACCAAGCACAATGCCATGATAATGCATTGTTTGTCACCCCTGGGATAAGAAGCCTGCCATTTCTGTGTGGGGACTGGCACCTGCATGGACCATGTCCTGCAGAGATCAGTCACTCTTGCTCCTTAAAACTGACCATTCCAGGAAGTAACCATAGTTTGGGCCTGGATAATTCAAACTTTCATTCCTCCCTGTGTCTCCAGGGACAAAATCTAGCTGTTGTTTGGTTTGAGGCACATCCAGACAAAATGGGTCTCCTGGGAGCATTTAGTTAGGCCGGAGATGAGCTCAGTGTGCTGAACGTATCAGAATATTTGGAGGCAGAATTGCACTGTGTAATCCTTTATTTAAGTAAACAACTATTAAAATATCGTGGGATGTCTTGAGCAGATGAGGTGCAGAGGTCTGCAGAGAATGCAAAGGTCTGCAGAGCTTGTTTTCTTGCAGCAGAATGGATTGGTAGTTCTTCTAGAACATGTTGTGGTCTGGATCTGCCTTCAGGATGATTTTTGACTGTTACTGCACCCATGAAACTCAACAGAAAAGGTGCAGCAGGAGGATGTCAGCTTAGGAAGGACCTCCAAGCAGGCAGGGTGACATGCTTGGGAAATCCATCACATGTAGGGCAGCTTCAGTTTAAATGAAAGACCAAGATTGGCACGGGGGCTGCGTGTAGCCTGCTCGCTGTCCTTGGGCTCCTCTGCCTTTCTTCTCCCATCTCGTCTCCAAGGACAGGGGATTGTCCCACTCCTATCCCCCTAACAGGCCTGGGGCCAAAAAATTAGGAATTCCTGATGAAATCTTGCCTGCAGGTCTGTCTTGAAATTCTGCATGCAGAAGCTGTGCTGCAAATTCCTGTCAGAGGCTGGTACCAGCTGTGGCTGAAGGTCTCCCCTGGTTTTGGGAAGGGCTTTTGGAGGAAGGCTGGAAGGCTTGCTTGCCCCCTTAGGAGAGGAGAAGCCACAGGTGTGACCATACCATGCTGTAAATTGAGATGGTGTCTTCTCAAAACAGTGTCAAGCCTGATCTGCTGCATTTTGGGCATGTCTGCAAACATGAGATTCACACGGAGCTAAAAAATCGCGGATGAGAGAAGTCAGATCAAACTTGGTGGTAAAAAATTCCTTCTAGGAGGGCATCAAACCTTCAAAAGATCCTCTCTCTGTCCCAGCTGGAGTGCAGTGGTGATGATCATGGCACCATAGGATGTTTTGAGTTGGAGGAGACGTTAAAGACCATCCTGTTCCAACCCCCTGCAATGTGCCGGGACACCCTGATACACTGTGGTTGCTTAATTAGTGCTGGAAAAGACTCTTCCCTCATCATTATCCACACCCCCCCATTTGAAAGTGGGGTGCAATAAATCCATTTCAGGTGCTGTTGGGTTATTTGATTTTCTGTCTTGAAAAATCGTATTTATATTGCAAAAAAATCTCAGTTGAGTGGGTTTTTTCCAATCCCCAGCTTCTGGAGTGATGTGATTACAGGAGCCACTCAGGTTTCTCACCAGGGAAGTCTTTATACCCCTACAAAGGGCTCGTTTTCTGGTGAATAATCTAGGAGTTTGAATAGTGAATAAGCTCTAAAGCCCCAGAAAACCAATAGAAGAGCAAAACAAAAGGCAGCCAAGCAGAGCAGAAGGCTGTGGGAAGAGCTTAGGCTCTGCCTGAAGCACACTGTGTCTTGCCAAAGGCCAAAATTAGGAGAGAAATAGTGAAAGTGCAATTTCTCACTGTCTTGCCTCTTAACACCAGAGCTTCACAGCTCAGGATCCAATGGTGGCTGCCAAAACTGAGATATAAAACTGTGCTCACAGTAATTAAAGCTCCTGAGGGCAGGGTGTGAAATGTGGGGGTTCAGGGAAGGACTATTGTGTAAAAATCCACTGAAACTCTACTTTTTTCCCAGGCATGTCAGGTGTCTCATCATTTTCAGCCTCTGCCTGGGACTTACCTGCCTCTCAGGAATCTTCCATATGAAGAATAAGAATTACAGGTAAGTGAGGCAGAAGCAAGGTTGCAGTTTCCTGTGCCTGGAGCAGCTGGCATGTTACCTCTGACACCTGATTTATTTATTTATGAGGCTTGGGCTAAGGCTCAAAGGGTGGTGGCCCAAAGCTAGGTTCTAGATCCATGTTTGGGGAGGAATTGAATTAGCTGAAGCACGGCCTCTTTGGGACAAAATCAGCTGTGTGGGAAAAGGAAATAGAGCTGAAGTCTTTGGTAAGTGAGAATCTGGAGAGGGGCCAAAACTTGAGGGGAAAAAACAACTATACTGGGGTTTGGGGGCTGATTTGGATTGCCTTGGAGCAGCTGCAGGTGTGGTGTCAGAGGAGCGCCTGGGTTTGGCTTTGCCAGGTCTCAGAGATGGGGTGCAGCACCAGAGAGTCTCTTTGCCCCATCTGTTGCCTTCCTGCAGAATCTCAAAGAGCCAGGAGGAGCTGCTGATCCCTCCCACGCCGTGCCATGCCAAGACAAACGTCATGTTCCTCAAAACCCACAAGACTGCCAGCAGCACTGTGCTCAACATCATGTTCAGGTTTGCAGAGAGGTACAACCTCACTGTCGCCCTCCCTGCTGACCAGCTCTTCCACCTGGGATACCCAAGGACTTTCGTGGCCCACTTTGTGGAGGGTTTTAAAACCATAGGCCAAAATTACAACATCATGTGCAACCACCTGCGGTTTAACCCCTTGGAGGTAAGAAAGAGCCATGACACCTGAGGAGAAACTTGGCTGGGACAGGACTAACCTCTTCTTCCTCCCACAAACAGGTAAAAAGAGTGATGGCAGCCAACACCTTCTACTTCTCCATCCTGAGGAACCCCATTCCTCTGCTGGAGTCTTCCTACATCTACTACAAGAACAACGTGCCTGCCTTCAGGAGCTCCAAGAATGTGAACGAGTTCCTGGCATCACCCACGAAGTATTACCACCCAGCAGATTACAGGGAAAACATTTATGCCAGGAATATCATGTGGTTTGACTTTGGCTACAACAACAATGCAGAGGATGACACGCAGTACACCCAGGCTGTCCTGGAGGAGATTGAGCAGAACTTCCACCTCATCCTGATAGCAGATTACTTTGATGAGTCCATGATCCTCTTGAAGCACGCTTTGTGCTGGGATCTGGATGATGTGATTTACTTCAAGCTCAATTCCAGAAGCCAGGACACTGTCCAGAGGTTGACTCCAGAAAGCGAGGAGCAGATAAAAGCGTGGTGCTCACTGGACTGGAAGCTGTACCTGCACTTCAACCAGAGCTTCTGGAGAAGGATTGAGGAGACCATAGGGCTTGAGGTGCTGGAAAAGGAGGTGGATCACCTGCGAGCCAGACAGAAGGAGCTCATGGAGACTTGTCTCTCAGAGCAGGAGGCAGTGAGGAAGGATGACATCAGGAATAAAGCTCTCCTGCCTTTCCAGTCAGGGGCTGCAGATATCCTGGGTTACAACCTCAAACAAGACTTGGACAACAGGACTCTGAGAACCTGCCAGAAAATGGTCATACCAGAGCTCCAGTACACATCCTACCTTTATGCTGTCCAACACCCGCACAAGAAGAGGAAAGAGGTGGGATTGCCATTGCTGTGGACCAACCTCCAGGAGAGGAGTGTCCAGCTCCCAGTGTCCAACTAGGACATGTGGTAACCCACTGTGGCTTCCCACCGCTTTGCATCACCCCTTGTCTGACTTGTAACTGACCCACAGGACTCTTGTGCATGAGGGGGAGGCAGTGGGGGCTTTGTTTAGGGTCAGCAAGTTGGTGGTTGGTCTCTTTTTGGGGACCTTGAGCCAAAGGCTCTGCATTGACCAGATTCTGGGTGATCCCACCTGCCTGCTCCTAGCTGGAGGGAGCCAGACTGGCTGCAGCTGCATTCCAGCCTCTTAATCATTAATCACGAGCGTGATCATTTGCCTTCATTTGATTTTATTTGATATCCATCGTTACATCAGTCTGGTCACAGTTCACTGGAGCGAGTTCTGATTTTTGGAGGGTTTAGGGGAGGGGGAGGGAAGTGAGGGGAGTGTGACAAGGGGACAGAGTGCTCAAAGAAGCAGGAGAGATGGTGGGTGTCCCTCAGTGAGGACTGACCACGCCACGCTGCTGGAGCTGCCTTTGGTGTGGGAGTCCCAGGCATCCTGCCAAAGCCAGACAGGCTGGCTGCCTTGCCCAGTGGCATGTAAGCTGTGCCTCTCATGTGTCACCAGGTGAATGGGCCTCTGTCCCATGTGGGAGAGGTCAGTGCTCCCCTGGGAGGAGGTTTTGTGGTTTTGTCCCTCGCTCCCAGGCGAGGGTCCCTGAGCATCAATGTTCCTTTGGGTGCAGCATCCCCACAGCCCTTTATCAGCAGATGTGGTTTTGGGGCTCCCTTGCTGTGCTGGCCAAACTCTCCAGCACAGATTAGGAGGGGATGGAGTGCACAGCTTTGGCCACACTGGTGCATCCAGGTCCCCACTGCTGCCCTGACCAGCACAGGCAGGAGGAGATGCTGGCTCAGCCTTAAAACACTGGGGCTTTGTCAGTGTAAGTTGGCACTGACAGATGTGCCAACAGGTGACAAGCAGTGACACCAAATCCATTGGGCTTGGTGCTGCCATCCTCACAAGCCTTGCTGGCACTGCCACAGCAGCAGGGCAGGATGGCAGGATGGGGAGGATGGATCTGGGGTCACTTGGCTGGCAGTGATGCCTTTGGGTGAAGCTGTGGGGCAGCAGCTCCAGCTGGGAAGGAGTGATGCTGTCAGGGGGAGAGGGGTGAAAAGCAGAGCCAGGATTTTCCTCAGCTCTGTTTAGCAGCTGAAGCAGGGGTTAACTAGCCCAGGTGTCCAGCAGGAACAACCCAGATTAACAGCACTTTCACAGTCCCACGTTACAGAAATCCTCACTAAAATTAACCCAGACTTTGAGAGGCTTTTGTAGCAGCCAGGCGGAGCTGCTGGAGCCACACGTGGCCACCCTGGGCCATCCCAGGGATCCTTCCCGAGCAGTTCTGCAGCCTCCGCCTCAGTTTTGCCCTTGGAGTTTCTGATCCGTGATTTTCCCTGTGAATTTTGTCAAACCCCTTTGTCTGAACTGATCACAGAGATGGAATATTGGAATATAGGTATAAAAATCGTTTCTTGGTAGCTGATCTGTGTGCAGTTTGGGAGGGCTGGGGTTCCTGGGAAGCTTGTGGATTCTCTGGCGCTGGGGGTTCAGATCGGGCTGGGGATCCTGGAGATGCTGGGGGTCCTGCAAGGGCAGAGGATCCTGGAAAGGGTGGGAGGACTGGGGGTTCACGGAAGGTTGGGGGTCCTGGGAGGGCTGGGATCCTCTGGACCACAGCTCCCAGGCTGGGGAGCTCACGGCGGGGTGGGCTGTGGTGATCATGGGCTGGAGTCTCTGCACAGGGAAGTCTCGCCTCTGCCAGCCTGCAGGAGGAGGGACACTGAGGCAGGAGATGCAATTGCCGCCCCATGGATCCCCTTGCTTCCCCGCCCGGCGGTCCGAGCAGGGGGCCCGTCACGGCTCCTTTGTGCCGCGGGCACCGCACCAGCGCCGCTGCTGACTCAGCGATTCCGCCCGGGCACCGCCGTGGGAGCCCCGTGACCCATCGGAGGGGGGACCCTGCCAGGGCAGGGGTGGCGGCCAAGCACTGAGGCGACAGCTCTGCGGAAGGCCGGCGACAGCCCGAGTTACTCCGTGTGGGGCCGAGGGACAGAGGGACACTGCGGCTGAGCAGGACCCGGTGAGTGCCTTCCCTTTCTCCGGGGGGTGTTGGATCAGCGAAAGCTCCTGATGAAACCACAGCTCAGAGTGGCTGCTCCAGCTGAGCCTGGCGTGGATGCCCGTCTCCTTCTGTGGTGACAATCTCCAGGGAAATGTAGGGACATGTAAGCTGGGGACAGCTGACCTGTCCCTGAAGGAAAGGCATTTGGGAAGAGCTCTCACCCACTGCCACAGGGACAGCCCGGCTGGGGACCGCACTGTCCGTGCTGTGCACCTCAGCTTCCCCCGCAGAGGAGGGGGAGCAAGGGCCCAGCTGGCTCCATGGCACTGGAGGCACCAGGGGCACAGAACGCTCCCCGACCCCGTTACCGTGAGCCTGGGCTGCTCCGGAGGTCTCCTGTGGGCTCTGCCCTCCCACTGCCTCCTGGAAGAGAGCATGGAGCTGCAGGTCTCACCCTGCTCTTTGCCTTCATTTCCCAGATAAGCATCTTAAAGATCAATTTTATTTTGGGGTCCCCAGGTCAGCCTCCTCGCTGGTACCCTATGCCCTGACCCACCTCTGAGCTGTGGTGACTTGCCAGCACACACTCAGCCCCTCTCCATCCCAGCCCTGCCCCTCAGCCCCTGCTCCCGGGGGGTTACCCAGACCCAAGTTAAGCCCCAAACCCTTCCAAGGACAACCCCATGCCCTGTCCATACCCAGAAGCCGATCCTCCCACCTTCATCAGCCCACCTCATCCTCCTGCTGCAGCTGCCATGGGCTCCCGGCACTTCCCGGCCCGGACCGTGCTCTTTGAGAAGGAATCCAACGGTGTCACGTACCGTGTGCCCGCCCTGCTCTACCTGCCCTGCGTGGCCAAGCTGCTGGCGTTCGCCGAGGAGCGCCTCAGCGCCGACGATGCCCACGCCAACCTGCTGGTGCTGCGCCGCGGCACCATCTACGGCAGCTACGTGGAGGTGGGACAGACTGGGGGCTGGGTACAGACTGAGGGCTGGGGGCACACTGGGAGCTGGGGACACACTGGGGCTGGGGACACACTGGGGGCTGGGGACCGACTGAGGGCTGGGGGCACCCTGGGGCTTAGGGCA
>JAOTQP010000469.1:4285794-4304885 GCA_026413545.1 Cichladusa arquata
GGGGGCACACGTGGGGCTGGGGGCACACGTGGGGCTGGCCTTTTTGCTTGGGTGTGCCACAGCCAAGCTCCTGGAGACAGCCACATGGGGAGGGGAGGCTGGCACGGGTGACGTGAATCACAGCATCATGGATTGGTTTTGGTTGAAAGGGACCATCTCCCACCTTCCACGATCAAAGGTTGCTCCAAGCCCTGTCCAACCCAGCCAGAACACTTCAGGGATGGGGCAGCCACAGCTGCTCTGGGCAAAAAAAGTGGGATGGTCCTTACTCCTCTCTGTCCTCTCCTGCTCCTCGTCCCTGGGCAGTGGGAAGATATGCGTGTGCTGGAGACAGCAACGCTGCAGCACCACCGGTCAATGAACCCCTGCCCACTCTACGATGAGTTCACAGGCACCCTCTTCCTCTTCTTCATCACGGTGCTGGGCAGGACGCCCGAAGCCTACCAGATTGTCACTGGCCAAAACGTCACCCGCCTCTGCTGTGTCACCAGTGCTGACCAGGGCCTGAGCTGGAGCACAGCCACAGACCTGACACAGCAGGTCATTGGTGCGACCATCAAAGGTACCCAGTTGTAGGGGGTGAGGAGAGGGGAGAGCAGCCAGCAAGGGGGTGGCCCTGGGTTTTGGCCTCCTGGAGCCACCAGTGGCATTGCTGGGGGTGTCTTTGACATAGGAATCCCACAAGCTTCCAAAAAGGTGAAAGAGGATCTCAAGCAGAGGGGAAAAAGGATGGAGAGAGTATCCATATCAGTTACTGGGGATGGGGAAAAGATGGAGAGACCCCATAGCACTGGGTCACGCGTGAGGACAACTAGGCAGCACTGGGCTCTGCTGCCCTCCCACCCCACCACTAGGCTTGGCTTGACTGAGAGGAAGCCGTGGGGACCCTCCAGATCAGGCATGGCAGGACAGCATGGCGGTCACTCTTCACCCCGTCCCGTCTCCGCTCCCCAGACTGGGCGACGTTCGCGCTGGGCCCTGGGCACGGGATCCAGCTGCGCTCCGGCCGCCTGCTGGTGCCCGCCTACAGCTACCACATCGACTGCAAGGAGTGCTTTGGGCAGCTCTGCAAGACCACCCCGCACTCCTTCGCCTTCTACAGCGACGACCACGGCCGCGGCTGGCGCTTCGGGGAGTTCATCCCCAACCTGCAGACGGGCGAGTGCCAGCTGGTCTCGGTGGATGAGGAGGACGGCTCCAACGTGCTCTACTGCAACGCCCGCAGCCCCTTGGGCTTCCGGGTCCAGGCGCTCAGCACGGATGATGGGGCTGTTTTCCACGGGGGGCAGCTGGTGCAGCGGCTGGTGGAGCCCCCCCACGGCTGTCACGGCAGTGTCATTGGCTTCCCCGCACCACTGGTGTATGTCCCCAGCGCCTCCCGGGACACCAGGACGCCCCTGCAGGGCTCAGCTCGCCCGCTGCTCCCTGGGGCGCTGCGGGGGCTCAGGCACCTGCCCACCCGACAGGCAGGAGGTGCTGAGCTGCCCACTGGCAACCACCACGAGCCAGATGAGCCCAGTGAGGACTGTGCTACCCCAGGGCGTCACAGTGATGCCCACAGTGTCACCTTGGTCCAGGGGCACTCTGCAGCAGCCCCCAGCCCCACTCCGTTCTTCCAAGCACCAACATGGATCCTCTACTCGCACCCCACCAGTTCCATGTCGCGGGTCAACATGGGGGTTCACCTGAGCACCTTCCCCAGGGACGCAGAGAGCTGGACAGAGCCCTGGGTCATCTACGAGGGCCCGAGCGCTTACTCGGACCTGGCGTACCTGGAGCTGCCCCCCAGGGAGGCGCCGGTGGCCGGGGGCGCGGCCATCGCCTTCGCCTGCCTCTACGAGAACGGAACGCGCTCCCCCTACGAGCAGATCTCCTTCAGCATGTTCACGCTGCACGACGTGCTGCAGAACATCCCCCTGACGGCCACTGCTCCCCACCACCGGGCCAAGAGGAGGAGGAGGAGCTGCCTCGTGTCCTGAGCCCGCCCAGGTCAGCTCCTTCCACCACCCAGTGCTGCCACTGAGCCAAGAGGAGGAGAAGGAGCTGCCTCGTGTCCTGAGCCCACCCAGGTCAGCTCCCCACACACCCCAGTGCTGCCACGGGGCCAAGAGGAGGAGAAGGAGCTGCCTCGTGTCCTGGGCCCGCCCAGGTCAGCTCCCCACACACCCCAGTGCTTCATCCCAGAGCATTGACCCATCCAGCTTGGCCACATCGCACACAGGTGTGTCACTGTCCCCACAATGGGGTTTCTCTCCTTTTTATTGCTATTTTTAAATTCTGTTTTGGCTAGGAACCCCAGGCTCCTCTCCAGGCAAGAGCCATCTCTGCAAACAGATACTGGGGGGCAGCAGCAGCAGTGCAGGGGGGAGGCAGCCAGGGGTACCCTGTGCCATCCCTGTGCTGGCTCAGGGGGATGTGGTGCTCCAGCTGTGCCACACCTGGTACCACCACCCTGCTCTCAGGGCTTTCCTCCCTTTGTTATAAATTGTTATGCTATATAAATGTGTCAAATGTCAAATCATTTCTTTTTCATGGAAACGCTTTTTCTCAATGGTGTCTCTGAAGTCACTGTGGGGGTTTGGGGCTGGGGTAGAGTTCCACTCCTTCATTGCAGCTGGGATGGGGCTGGGTTTTATATTTGGGCTGATGATAAAAATGTGTTTGTGTTGCATAACTTGTCTGTTTGGGCTTTTAGTTCTCTCTCTTCGTTATTTTTCTTTTCATTACAATTTATTATTATTATTTCAATTATTAAAGTGTTTTTATGTCAACCCAGGATGTGTCTCACTTTTACCCCTCCGAATCTCTCCCCCCTGCCACAGGATGGGGGTGAGTGGCTGAGTGGTGCTCAGGTGCCAACTGGAGTTCAACCACCCCAATGACCCACTTAATGTTTTGTTAGGTCTGGAATTTGTTTTTTTAATGTGCCATGGCCATCACTGCTCTCCTGTGACCCTTGTCAGTGTGGAACTCCCAGCACAGACAGGCTGAGGTTGAGCACAGGAGTGGGGTCCTGCTCCTGGGGATCAGCAGCATCCTGACACTGTTGTGTGGGTGAACTTTGGGGGCTGCACCTCAATTCCAGCTCTGCCTCCCCAGCACGACCCCATCTGAGTGCCCCAGCTCAGCTCCTTGGGTCTCCTTCACCTGTCCTGCCCTGTGCAGGTGACAAACACCAGCTCAACTGCCCTGAAAATGGTCTGATTAACAAAAGTGTCCAGCTCTTCAGCCTGTGACATCACCATGTCTCATTTTCCACTGGGGTGGGTGGAAGCTGACAAGTGACAGACAACATGGAGAACAGAAATTTTCAATTCCCTTGAAGCTGCAAAATAGAACATAAAGACTAACTAGCAAGTGAGATAAAAGGGTATAAAAGTAGGCACACAGGATGCTAAACACAGCTGGAACCAGTGGAGAAACAGATAATGAGGAACATTTTGTGGCAAAGTTGTGTAACAAGAAACAGCAGCTCGTGCACTGAGAGAAGTTCCAGGCAAGGTCCCAATATTGGGGCACTCAGTGAGTACAACCACCAGACATCCCCATAGACAACAGGACCAGAAAGGACTTCCAGGAAGGAGTGTCAATGTAAATTGGTTCCAGGAAAAGTGATGTTTCTGCATTCTCTAGGAAGTCCCTTGTAATGAATCTGATTGTGATGGAACAAACACCCTGTTGTGAAGTTTCACAGCACACATTCAATTAGAGGAGATATCCTGTGTGTGTCCAGCTCTGTGATAAAGAATGCCTGCTATCTAATGCTCCAGACTGTGCTATGGTAAAAAATTGGTTCTCTGCCTCAATTCAGTATCACAAGGAGTGGCTGAGGCAGCTGCTGGGGTGCTGGAAGCCAGGTCCTCACCTCCATCCTTACTGGGCCAGTTTCCAACCCCAAATGACCACCAAGCCCAAGGGAAGGGACATGGCCTGAGCCAGGGGATCTGCACAGGAGCAGCCCTTGGCACATCAGCCCTTGGCACATCAGCCCCACGAGCTGCTTCAGCCCCTGGAGTGTCCATCTCTCACAGGGCTCTGTCCATCTCTCACAGGGCTCTTGCACCAGGCCGGTGTCACAGCTCCTGCTGTGCCCCCTCTGTGGCGTGTGCCAGCAGCCAAGTGACACCTGGGGTGACACCTCCGAGCAGCAGCCTCCTGGCACCACCATGGGGCCCTACTTGCCCTCACAGAAGCCACAGAGGCAGCCAAGGCAGCCGTTGAGGATCTGGAGCAGGGCCAGCACCATCTCGGCCACGCTGAGGAGCAGCAGCAGGGAGAACAGCACCACGTGCCAGCTCACGATGCCCTCGGGCTCCAGGCAGATGCTCCAGGTTCTCTGATTGTACAGGTAGCTGTCAGCCCTGTGTGACAGGAAGGGGAGAAGCTGCAGCAGGTCCAGAATCCCATCACCTCCCTCCCAGAGAAGAATTTCTTCCCATATCCACCATAAATGAAGAATTTTTTCCCATATCCACCATAAATGCACTCTCTGCCCGTGGGAAGCCATTCCTCTTTGTCCTGTCACTCCATGCCCTTTCCCACTGTTCCTCTTCAGCTCTCTTGGAGCCCCTTTATGTGCTGCAGTATCCCCCAGACATCCCATCCTTCATCCAGAGGATGAGCAGGGTTGGGGGGGGGTGATGAGGATGGAAAGCACCATACAGAAATCCATGGGAGGTGAGCACTCCTTGAGCTATCAGGACCCTGCATCAACCACCACCCCACCACCTTAATTAATCCACATAATTAGCAACAAATTGATGAGGCAATGATGATTCAGCCCCTCACCTGGCATGAGGCCCCTGGTCAATGGCATCCAGGAAGGGGTATCCCCAGAGGGCTCCGTGCCTGAGGCCGAGCTCGCTGGTGTTGTAGAAGCAGAGGGGGCCATTGGTCAGTCCCACCCCAGAGAGCACAAAGCAGGCAGCAGCACCCAGCAGAGCCAGCTTGGAGAGCACCACGGAGATGAACGCCTGCAGGGAGCACCCGTGGTCAGGGGGATCCAAATCACAGCTGCAGGTTGGCAGCAGAGTTTGGGGGAGGAAACTCTCCTCCTCAGCTGTGGCTGAGGGTGGGGATGAAGTGGGCAGGGAGTGCAGAGAGGCAGTGACCTGCAGAGCCCATCCCAGCACCCACTGGAGCCTTGCCCTATCTTCCCTGCTGTGGGGAGATGGTTTGTAAGGATAGTGCAGAAGGCAATTCTCCTCAATGGATTACAGCTGTACTGATTGCTGAGGAGTGGAGACAGCCTTGCCTGCACAGTGAGGGTGGGTGTTATAAAAGAGTGGGCTAGGTAACAAGTTGTAAATGCAGTTGGAGCTTGAGACCCAGAGTTTCTTGCAGTTTGGGATGGAGTCTGCTGGCTGTACTGTGAGGAGGAAAGGATGTGTAGTCCTGCAAGGGACAGACAGGGTAAGAAGATGCTGTGTGAGGGACAGACAGGGTTGGGTTTAGCCAGTCTTGGAGAAGGAAGAAGGGAACTGGCAGAGGAGAGAAGGAGTCAGAGCTGTGGAAAGCAGCTAATGAGGAAAGGAGTCAGTGTTGTGTGGAGCTGCCTGTGAGGAAAGGAGTCCACTGAGAGAAGGCATGAGAAATTTCTAATAAAAGACTGGTGTTGGTGCCAGTTGTATCCTTACTGATATAATCCCTCCACCCTGCCATGGCCCGTGGAAGGGCCATTGGAGAGCAGGACCTGGGAGAGGGGGATCCCTGCCGTGTCCCCCCACTGCTTCATTCGGGGTCCCAGCCCCGCCTTACGTTGTGGCGGGTGCCGCAGCCGGAGCACTGCCACCCCAGTGCCGTGATGTGGGTCGCTGCCAGCAGCACCTGCAGGGACAGAACCACAGCTGGGGCACACAGGGGAGCCTGCTGCATCCCTCAGTCCCTGCTCCAGCCCTGGAGGCAGCGCGGTGATCCCGCAGTACTCACGGCGATGCCGCCGCCCCAGACGCCGGGCACGGCCTTGGCGTGGCTGCTGATGTGCCCCTCCAGCAGGTACTTGGATTTTCCACCCGGGAAGAGCAGGAGGATGCTGGCTGCCATGGAGAGCGTGCCCAGCACCAGCAGGCAGGGCCCCACGATCCGGCTGCACTTCCCCACACACATGGCTGTCCTGCATGGGAACGGCGAGGGAGAGCAGGAGAGGAAGGGCTGCACTTGTCCCCTCAGCACCCCAAGGCTTCCCCACCCCCAGCCCATCTCAGCTGTGGGTGGATGGGAGTTGCTGGGTTGTGCTTTTGGGTGTCACTACTTGAGGGCAGTTTCCAATTTCTAACACTCCTCTGCCTTTATGGTCCCTTCCAACCAAAAGCAGTTCTATGAAAATGGTGCTGCAGGGAGCCAACCACCCACCACAGCTCAGTTTGGCTTTTACAACAAGCAGAGGGAAAAACCTTTGCCAGGAAAGAGGCAAAATCCTTGTACAAGGGCTTGTGAAAGCACATCAGTCTCCAATCAAATCTGATGGCAATTCCTTCCCTGTCATGCACTAGTCCTACTATAGGTCTGAGTATGCTGAAACCAATTATATTTAATTAATAAAACATTATTACCTATCCTCCAGCTCCACTGGCATCTTATTAAGTTATGAGTTTATCTAGAAAGCACCTGCCCATCTCCAGGTGATACCTTGTCCAAAATCACCTCTCTTTCCCCCAGGAAGCTCCCATGGTGTGCTGTGCCCTCCAAACACCCCCTGAGCAAGCAGCTCCTCAGCCACACAGACAAACCCTGTGCAGGGGAGGCAGAGCCAAAGTGCAGGTGGTCCTGTGTCCATCAGCAGGACTCCCTTCTGCCAGCCCATCTCCATGGCCAGAATCACAGATTCCAGCAAAGCCCAGGAACCCCTCCCCACCTCCCAGCTTACCTGGAGTGGTGCCTGAGCAGCAGTGTGTCCCCCTGGGATGAGCCCTGTCCTGGAGGCAGCACCCATGGCTGACTATTTATGACACCTCAGCCTGTGCTCCCCTCCCCTCCTTCCCCCCAGGGCCACCCACCAGATCATCCCCTCTGTGTGCCCATCCCAAGGAAGGATGAGTGGCAGGATGAGCCAGCACTGGAGCTGTGCTTCTGCCCTGTTCTTCCTCATTTCAGAATTCACACCAGAGTTCACCAAAACAGGCACAGCCTCAGATTTTAAGGCTTCTACCACATCTGCACTAAGTGCCTCAACCAGTGCCCGAGCAGTGAACACTGCTGCTCCCGGAACAACCTGGGGTGAATATGTTTGGATAATTTCCTCTCTAATACTTCAATAAAAACTTCAGAATAAACATTCCCATGTGCCAGCTGGCTCCTACCTCCCACCCTTTGCTTCCTGGCTGGTGTCTTGGCTTTTCCTCAGGTGTTGAGTGCTTATCTCATGCCTTGGTCATTTAATTGAGAGAGGAAGGTAATTTCTGGGTATATTAATTATTACAAGTCATCAGATATCAGCATTTCCTATCTGCCATGGCTGGCAGTAATGTGGAACAGGGAAACTCCAATTGCCACAGGGAAGGTCAGGAACAGGATCAAGGAGAACTTGAATGACCTTTTTGTCCAAGAATAGGAGTCAGGGAAACTGTAGCACCAAAAAAGGGGCAAAAATGGGGCAGTTTTGTTGGCAGAGGAGTTGCAGGTGGCACAAGCAAAGAGAAGAATGGCTTGTGGGCTGGCAAAGAAGAGTTCTTTGCTCAGTCTTCTCAAAGGAGTGTTCTGAGAACCCTCAAGAGCCACATGGGAAAAGATGAATGAGTGAGGCAATTCCATTCCTCTTGCAAAAATAAGCTGAGGAGCAGAGTATCTGACAGTCCCTCTGAAAGGAAAATCAGAGCTGGCAGCAGGAGAGGAATTCCTGTTTGAGTCACAGAATCTCAGAACAGTCTGGGGTGGAAGGACCCAACAGGATCATGGATCCACTCTGAAGTGAGTGGCCCTTGCAGGTAGAACCTGACACCTTGGCATCATTGGCACCGTGCTCAAGCACCTGAGTTGTTTACGGATGAAATATCCTGAGATTGAGACAAATCAGTCTCTAAAATGAAGACAGATGCAGGAGAAGCAGAGTCCAAGTTCTCCTTCCTCTCTTTTTTCACTTGAAAAGAGGCAAACCCGTTTTTCACTCTGCTGGAAGAAAATGTTTTGCAACCTCATCCTGTGCCTTTCCCACGTCACAGCAATCTGAGGTTCCCACCACACACATGATCTGCTCCATCATCTCCCACAGAAAACCCCACGCCAGGAAGTGTGAAGCATCTGGGTGACACTCTCTTTCCTGGATTGCTGATCTTTTCCTTATAAGAATAATCATAACAGAAGGCTAATTTTAGCCCTGCACATGAGGAGCTGTGTGCTTGCCTTTCTCACACCAGAGTTCATCTGTGAAAGTGTCAGCACAGCAATTATGGGCAAAGAACTTGCTGCCAAGTCACCCAGTCCTGCTGCAGGCAAACATGGTTTCACCTAATGCAATTCCAGCAAGATCATCCTGCTGGTTCCTGACTGAGGAAACACCAAATATTGCTGGACAATATTTGCTTTAGGGCTTAAAAATACCACCTGAATTTACAGTTCAGAGAAACCAACCCCAAGAAAATTTGCAAGTTTACAGAAAGGAAAAAGAAGTAAATTAAACTCAAGAGGTATTTTGAGTTCCAGGTATCCCTGTAGTTCCTTGACCTGCAGACTGATGTAAAAGGATTCCTGACTCAGTTGGAACTGGAAGAATTTTCCTAGGCTGCACGAAGAGTTCAGGGTTTTCAAGCTTCAAGACACTGTTTTAGTGGAGACCCACCTACAGTCAGGAACATGAGGATGATCCAAAATTGATTTCTTAATTTCTGTTTCTCCATTGTACCTGCCAAGTCCTGATCCAGAAGGGCCCCTGCTCCTCAAACCACGACAGGAATGTCCCAAGGAGCCCAAACACAACTGCAGAAGTCAGAGGAGCACACTGACAGCACAGAATAGAAATTCCCATTTCCTCTCTCTTTCATTGGGAAGGATGGAAATCCTAGCCCTGCCTGTTTTTATCGGTTTTCATACAGGTATTGCTCCTGTCAAGGTCCTGTAAGTTTGTCTCAGTTCAAGATTTTGTATTTTCTACAAGAGCCTGAAGCTTTCTTGGGCACTGCTGTCATCAACAGCTCCTTATCCTTCTACTCCAGTATCCTTAAGGAAAAACTCAGAAATTCCCCATGGACAGACTTCCATTAGAACTACAACACATAAATCCCAATCCCAAAAAACAAGAGCTGGAGAAAGCTACTGAAAACAGTTTGTTTTATTTCCAGGATCAAATATTACAATAGGACATTTACATATATTTATAAAAAATGCAGCAGTTGTGTATATAGATCAGAGGTTTCCTTGAGTTTGGTCCCTCCCAGCACAGTGAGCTTCAAACTTCCAAATTAATCCTCTCCCTCCTCCCACGTGAAGTTGCCATTTTTGAAGAAAGTGACCATTGTGAAAAGCTGTCCCTTAGAAACTGGATGTTCCCAGTTCCAGGAAACAGCCTCATTTTTAAAAAGTCATCTGTCCTAGAGTCTGGTGTCTCTGAGTTGAGTTTTACCCAGATGTTTTTCATATAAACCTGGTCTATAAAATAGCACTTCATCCCCTGCTCCAGAGTTTCAGTTCTACCCCTTCAGTCTGGGCACCATTTCACAAGCAGCTACAAAGTGACTTTTCTCTGCACTGCAGACACTCCCAGCGGTCAGACAGGACCAAATCCCGAATTTCTGTCCTCACTCAGGAGGTGCCCATGGAACACTGGATAACCCAAGGCAGGGTGAGGCACTGCTGGGAGGTGCAGCAGTCTCTGCCTGAATCCCTGGGTGTAAATACTTATGGCTCTGTTGGTTGGGAGTGCACAGACCCCGAGCATCCCACGGACAAGAGGAGGCAGGAATCAAATTCATCACAGAAAGGGCATCCATGAACCTCAGCAGCTCCAAATCCTCACAGGCCTGGGGGTACTTCCAACAACATCAGCTTGTTTTGTCTTTGAAACAGGAGCTGTTCCATTTACAGAAAATCACTTGTGAAAATAAATAAATAGAAAGGGTGAGGGAGAGCAGAGGCTGGATTTGAGCCTGTGGGAACAGCCAGACAAGGCACAGCCAGTCCTTAAGGACAGTGGATTTGCACTTCACCCACCTAGAGCACATCTCTGCCACCCCTCCTCCTCCTGGAACACCAGACTGTTTATCAACTTCATTAAACAGGGATTAAACCAGAACAAAGCAGTGACATTTAATACAAACTAAAAGGGAATAAAAATGAAGTGATGAGGCCCTGAAATGACAGATGTTCCCATTCACATGGACATTCCTACACAGGTGCCTATGTTCATATTTCATTTTTATGTGGTTTACAAAAGAACCCCACCATGTTTCAAGCGTCTCTGCAGTGTTTGCTACCTGACAAACAGCCCTGCCCTCAAAAGAAAACTGTTTTTAATTTAGCCCTTGTTCCTTAAGTCCCAGTGAAGCAGCTCAGTGCTCTGACAGGAACAGGAATTTGAGACCCTTCAGCAGAGAGGTTGAGTTACTAAAACCTGCACCAAACAGTTTCTGCCAAGGTACAAACCACAGCAGCAGGGCAAGCTGAGTGTACAAGTCAGCTCTGAAGCACATGGACCTTGTGAAACACAAGCTGGGTGAAGGAGAGGTGTCACTGCCCCCTAACAGTGAGGGAAGGTCAGGAGCTGATGGAAAACTCCTGTTTAGATGTACTTAGGAATAATGGTACATCTGGGTGCCTTTTACAGACAACTGCATTTTACAAGGCTACCTGCAAATCCTGGACATTCCTCTAACATCAGTGGTGTTATCTGAACTGATCTACCAGGAAAAGCAACACACTGCAGTCCATGAATGTCAGAAATCATAAAAATCACAGACCTTAGTTCAAAGCCTAAAGAAAACAACACAAGTGTGGCCAGAAATGTTTGGCCCAGCCTCTACCTGCCCTTTTTGGGTCAGTGGGGAATGCTGTGAGGTTGAGGCTGGTCAATCATGACTTAAGAGCATATGGCATCAGAAAGATCCAAAATCCTTCTGTGGGCCTCTGAAGTGGGACATAAATGTGTCAGCTGCACCTGGCAGGGAGTGCCAGAGCTTGTTTCACCTTCTGTTCCAGGATCCTGGCTTCACTGGGACTACTGGACATCCCATCCCAAAAGCTGTGTTAGATGAAGAGCACAGGCAAAAAGGGAACATCACCAGCAGCAAGAGCTGCAGCTTCAAACACAACAGCACTCAGAAAATCCTGCACTGCCCACATGCACTGCTGCTCCTTCAGCACCACATGCAAATCCTGAGCAAGTGACACCCCCAGGAAGCCACAAACCACAGCTTTTGAAGGATTGGTTTCCTTTGTCTTTCACAGTTCAGCATCCTATTTCCCAATCAAATTTAACACATTTTTTCCAGCCCAGGCAATTTGAGCTTCACATTTCACATCCAGAAGTGACTGTTTAAATGTCTTTAAACATTGCCTAACCCATCACCTTCACTGCCATGAGCTGTCCCAGGCAGGACTTGATTTGTGTTCTCAACCACATTCCTCAGGCCAGCAAAACACATTCCTCCAAGGGGATGGAGAGCTGCAGAGGTTGTATCCTGGTTGGTGCAGTTTCTCATCAGCTTTCAGCCCCTACAGCACAGCTGATGTGTGGTTTGTTTGGGTTGGGAAGCAGAGAGACAGGAATGAACAAAGAGAAGAGCCACATGCAGGGATACATATTCCTTTTTTTTTTTTCTCTGTTTCTTGCTCTCAAAGCAAAGCAAAAGAAAAATGATAGAAAAAAAACCACAGTGTGACACAGAAACAAAAAAACCCAACCCAGAATCACAGTTTCCTGGAACAGAACCAACTCCTAGAAACCATGAGAAAATGCTATTTTCAGTGTAAATATTCACCTTCCCTATCTTCTTTCCCCTGTTTGAGCAATTCCTGGTGTCATCACAAAGTGCAGCTCAGCCCCACAAACAGGAGCAGGCCCAGGAGGCAAGGTGCCAATAAACCACACCTGGGATTTGTTATTCCAACCAGACAGCTGGAGCTGCTCCAGGAAGTTTCAGGTCCATGTGAAAACACGAGTTAGGGATCTGGATATGCAAGAATTAAAGGATCCTTCAGTCTGGAGGTGCCACTGCTGCTTCACAGGCCAAACACAAGACCCCCCCCTTCACTTCCCCATGCTGGGAGCAGACTCCACACCTGGGGGACTTTACAAACCAAAGATGACATCTGGTGTCACATCAACCACTGATCAGGAAACTGAGATGAGACTCTGCTTTCCTGACACTCCATCCTGCAGCAGGAAGGGAAATCAATTTATACAATTGCATGATTACATGTCAAACCTCTATTAGGAGCAGGAGACAGCTGTGAGCTGAAGTTTTCATGGGGAATGTCAGACATTTTCTCTGATTTCTTGCACTTAAAGGTTCCAAAGTAGAAATGCTAGTATGAAATCAAAAGCAAAATGTCTTGAAAAATTGGAATTTGTAAATTTCTGACTACCAAATCATCCGAGAGTGGTAGAAAAAGTCAGCAGTTATGTCAGGTCCCATGTGCCTTTCTCCTCAGTGACTGAAGACCACATTAAACTGAATTTTTAGCTGTAAATACACAAATCTACCACACTGTGCTGAGGGCTGTGCCAGTTAACTCCTGTCCCACTGGAAGAGCTGCTGAAACACCAACTGACCATGTCTAGAGAAGACACTGGAGGAAAACCAGGGCACTGACTTGTGGTGAAGCCTCCAGAGCTGAAAGGAAAGCCTGCACCAAGGACCAGCTTTCCATGCAGCCCTTCAAATTTAGAGGTGACAGTAGATGAACACAGGACAAAAATCATCCCAGGGAGTTCAAGCCACCAGGCTGGCAGGTGTTTTATGAAGCATTAATTGATGCTCAATGCTGCCAGTGAAAACACTCACCCCTAGAAAAACCAACCACTGTGCCAAGGAAAAAAGCCAGCTGACTGTCAGGTCTCTGTGGCAGGTGTTTTCAGAGAATCCAAAACCTTTACAGTACCCTTGTCATTTGCAAAGTCCTGAGAGCAAGTAAGGAGACACTTTGAGGATGCTGGGAAGAGAACATGGATAACCCACCCACTCCCATGAAGGAGCTGGTTCTGCTGCAGCACTGGACTGACAGCTTTCCCTCTGGGCCAAGCAGTCAATCCCATATGGAGCACAGCTGGATTTCTGAGGATTGGCTGGATTTTTTTACTATGTCCACTGGCAATTTAAAGCAGGAGGTAAACATGCAGGCAATCTAGAAACCTTTGAATTAAGTGGGGTAGAGAATTTTACCATGGCTCAACCCAACTCCTTTCCAAACCCAGAGTGTTGGGTAAGAGAAGGCTGGAAGGTTAATGGAGACCTTTTGTGTAGGGAATCCAAACAAAGGAAAGACTGTCCTGAAGGTTATGCTCTCTCTTTACAGAGAGATGCCTCCGTGCCTTATCACACACTCCTCTCAAAAATAAATTAAACAAACCAGATTTAAGAACAGCAGCGAGAAGGGTTTGTGTATTATGGCCACTCCAAGCTCCAGCATGCTGGATACACAGATCACTGTTTTACTTTATTCCAGGAAAGCAGAGGAAAGATGTTCTTCCCAATGCTCTCTGCAGCTGAGGAAGAAAATAAAACTGAGCACTCTCATTTGGTCACTAGAGTGGGAGAAGGGAGGGAGAGGAGGAGGAGGAGGAGGGGAAGGAAGGGCCAGCCAGCTGCCTGATCCAGCACTGCAATCCCATGACCCTTAACTGCATATTTAACCACTCTTGTCCCAGGCAAAGAGGAGAGGGAGGAAGGCTGGGAGAGCTCAGGCCACAGTGCTAATTCCTTTCCTGCACAAAGACAGTCTCTTGAGGACACAGGCCTGCCTCCTGTAACGTGATCTCATAGTCCAGGTGTGAGAGTTTCCTCCGAGGGAAGTTGGTGAGCAGCTCAAAGCGCTCGTTGGGGTATCCCTTGGACTGCACGTGCTTCACAAGAGCCTGGGGGGAAAGGAAGGCAAAGCAGTGTCAGGGAATTCAGAATGCAAAAAAATCCTGGGGACAATAAAGGCAAAGCAGTGTCACAGAATTCAGAATGTAAAAATATCCTGGGGACAATAAAGGCAAAGCAGTGTCACAGAATTCAGAATGTAAAAAAAAATCCTGGGGGCAAATAAAGGCAAAGCAGTGTCAGAGAATTTAGAATGTAAAAAAATTATGGGGACACATAAAGGCAAATCAGTGTCACAGAATTCAGAATGTAAAAAAATCATGGGGACAAATAAAGGCAAATCAGTGTCACAGAATTCAGAATGTTAAAAAATCCTGTTTTCCTTTAAAAAGGAAGTTTGTAATCACAAAGAAAATTTGAAAATTTAGGAATTTTGCATAGACTACAGAGCCTCTTTAACACTTAATTGGGCCCACACATGGTATGATTAATCACAAATACTAATTACCAGTGATCCCTTACCTAAATGATTCTTTACACACAAGGTAAACTATACATAAAACTACAGATAATAGTGCATTAATGCAAGAGAGCTGAATTCCACACCACACATTCAAGCCACAGTGAAATAGAATCTGGGGAAAAGAAACTTAAAATATCCCAAAACAGAAGCCCCCTCATTTGTTTACCAGATATTGCCCTTACCCTAAAGCTAAAAGCCACCAAAGAAGCATTTTGGTGAGGTAGCACTGACCAAAATAAATGCAGAAATTTTATTAATTAGTTTTTTTCTTGCCTTCAAGAAGAAGGAGATTTTGGGGTTGTTTGATTTTGGATTTGTAAAAGATCTTTTCAATTTTCCAAGTTTCTCTGCCTACAGAGCAACTGTGTCAGGATACAGAGCACTGGGATGAGGGGCTCACATCCCAAGGAACAGGCATGTCAGGAAGAGCCCATGTCTGTGCTGTGGTGAGAGAGACTTCTCAAGTTCACTAGGAAACACCAGGAAATCTAAAGCACAAACAGAGAGGGGCAGAGAAGTGGGGACTGGCAGAGGAAAAGAGGACAGAGCAACAGAGCAAGGTGTGGGCAGGAGAAGTTGTAGCCTTTGTAAGAGAGGAAGACAAGACAATTTGCAAGTAATAAAACAAAGTGTGAAAAAAATCAAAGGGTCCTACCAGTATTGCTCACATTGTCTTGGTGGGCACCTCATGCCAGTAAATCACAGCAGCCCACAGCACTCTGCTGGCACAGCTGCCCAGGGAAGCTGTGGCTTCTCTGGAAGTGTCCAAGACAGGCTGGACAGGGCTTGGGGCAACCTGGGTAGTGGAAGGTGTCCCTGCCATGGCAGGGGTGGAATGGGATGGGCTTTAGGGTCACTCTCACCCTGTGATTGTGTGATGGAGGGGACTGAGGCACCCAACCTCCAGCCTAACTCAGCTTGAGAGGGCTCTGGACAAGCTGAGCCTTGCAGCTGATCTCCAGGGATTCTGTTCAGCCTGGGCTTTTCCAAGGTTTGGTGGGTGCAGAACAGCCAGGCAAGCACCAGCATGGAAGTTCCTTCCAAATTCCTCAAAATCCACATCCCTTTGGCATGAGGAGACTGCTGCCCCAACCTCCTCCTTTGCCTGGACTGGTCTCAACAGGCTTTGCAAATTCCCTTTGTGTCTGATAAGGAATGGAAAGAATGGGAAGATTTCCTTTTCAGACAACAAAGATGACCAAAATTCTTTACAAACCACTGAATTTAAATATTCAGCCAGGTTTCCTGCCCACATCCCTCCCTGTCCCTTCACAGGCCAGTCCTTCCTGCACACCTGAAACACTTGGCAAACCAGAGGTATTCAGGATGTGGAGGAAGGGCTGAGCTGCTGAACAGAGTAAAGTCAACTTAATTTGCACACAATGAGCAACTCCTTCTATAAAAAGGCAGTGAGGCACTGTTGCCTTTTTTTTTTTTTCCTTGAGGGGAAGAAAGGGCATCATGGTAATATTGGAAGCATAAGCACCTCTTGGAAATAATGTGTGTAAAGAAACCAGTGCTTCATCAATAACAACACAATGATTAAAAATAAAACATTTTTAAAACCAGTGCAGGGGAGTATCATCCCCAGCTAAACTCCTGAAGTGCAATTATCTCCTTAAGCAATTTCTTTTGCTAGTTCTGGCCAGCTTTGAAATGGAAGCAATTAAAGGCTGAAAAAAATCAGAATGGAAATGATGCTCACAAAGAAACACCTGAGACTCAATCTGGATCTGACTGAAAGGCTCCAGAAGATCACATGAGATGAGCACAAATGCTGCTTGTTCAGCTCTGCAACCAAAAGATGTCTTTAGCCACAAACCTTGACTCAGCTAAATTCCTCTGCTGACTGTAGAGCAGAAGGAAAATCATATGCTGAGATAAATTTCCTTTAACTTCCACAGCCCATAAAAGGAGCCAAACCAAAAGTCAGGATTATCAGGGATATTTCAATATTACACTTTTGTACTGCCTAAATGAATTGTTTAAGTATTCAAAAGTGCTGCATGTTAAATAATACATGCAAATTTACTTAACAAGCTGCATTCAAAAAGCAGTCAAGCTTTTTTTTCCAAGGTTTTATTTTCAAGCAGGAGAGTCAAGGACCAGAACATGAGCTGAGGATACATTCCTAGAGATGCTGGCTAGGCAATAGCCCCATTTTCTGTAAGAGATAGGACACTTTTCTCCCAAAATCCTTCTGATGAGGTGTGCTTTTGTCCTCCCTATGACTCCAGCTGTTAGACCGATTACATTTAAGTGAGCTTAACTGGCCACTGTGTCCTGAAAACTCATGGCAAACAGGAGCACAGTAACCTCTTTACACTCTGCTCCCAGGTAAGCACCTGCAAAATTTTGGTGGATACTCCATTCACATGGACTTGTCCAAGGTAAGGAGCCCAAAGCACAGCTGAGATGCAGACCTGAGGCACAGTAATTAAATTATACTGTAATAAATTTGTCCTGGGAGAACTTCCTCCAAAGTCTGCTCCAACATCCATGTCCAGAAAGGAGGGTGGAAGTGTGATGGCAGAGATGGAGAATGAGAACGAAGAGCTTTGCCTTTGATTTTTACCATGAGAACCAACGACTTTTAGAAACAAGGCCCCAGAAATGAGAAAGCTGAGAGCATTTTATGGTAATTAACAATTAATGCAAAAGCCATTTAGAGTAATTTTATAATGGAAATGAGCAGTGTGGGGATTGAGGAAGACACAGGAGTGCACGCAAAATCCAAGCTGCAGTGGAGACACACAGAGCCAGTAGTTCTCAGAAAGGAATGGCACAGGACACAGTGCAAGTACACCCTGGATACACCTCTCCCACGAGATCCAATTTCAGCAGTGTCACCCCAGGCACAGAAATTCTCCAGTTTTATCTTTACTCAAACAAGGATTCCCATAACTCCACTCACCAGAAGTTTAGCTTGTTCAGGCAGTGAAACTTGTTCCCTCTTTCCATCTGGATACCTCAGCATCAGCTGTGCCTTTGGTCCTACACAAAGGAAGTCACCACAAGTTAACACCAGGACAGCTGAGTTGAGCTCCTGTGTAGATTTGAGGTGGGACAGCACCTCAGCAGGGTGAGGGACTGGAGACAAACACAAGGTTCCAGTCTGTGGAGATAAAGGACTCTTCCAAAGCAGCAGTGACTGAGCTCAGCAAGAGTGCCCAGAGCACACTGCACATGTTATACCACAGTGGATTTTACTCCTGGGCAAGACACAAGCTCAGGGACCCAGAGGGCTCTGCATGCCGAGGCACTGCTGTTCCCAAGTGGTGCTGCTGCTGAATCACTCACATGTCTGCTGGCAAGGAGGTAGGGATTTTTAAAAGAAGGGATGAAACCAGGCTTGGCAGCCTATGAACAGCTTCAGGCAAAAAAAGCCACAACAAAAGCCATAAGGAATGGGCACTCACCATTGACGTCCAGGCCCCGGAATGCACTCTCAGGCTTGTCAGGTGACTCCTCCAGTGCCCCTGCATCCATGCAGGGCAGCACTCTGTGGTTTGATGCCGTCCCAGGCTCAGTCCTTGCAGAGGGCTCAGGCTGAGGCCTCCTGCTCTCCTCTTTTTTGTACCCCAAGTCCTTGTGTGGAGACTTCCTCAGCTTGGCTGGGATCTCCGACTCCTCCTCCTCCTCAGAGCCACAAACAGAAATAAACTCTTCGCTTCCAGAAAAAAGCTCCGACTCCGACTCCTCGTCCGACCGGCTCTCCTGCTTGGCCTGGGAGGAATCAAAATGTGTCTCCTGCAGCGAGGCTCTGATGGCAGCTTCCAGCTGGCTGTCCTCACTGGCATCAATGAGACTCTCCTGTGGGATGCAGACAACACATCCATCACAACTGCCTTCAAGGATCTACTGAAAAGCAAAAGGACATCAGTCTTCCAGAAGGGAAGCCACTAAACCCGTCAGGAAGGCACAGCAGGGAAAGCCAGGCATGCTGTAATTACTTAATGGCTTCCCCCTGGAGCTCTGCATGGGGTAATCAATATTCCTTTCACACTCTGACTGCTAAATCCAAACCAAGTGCTGAAAGCACAAACAGTGACCCCAGGAGAAGGCATTCCCTGGCATGCTGTATTTCTGCATGTCCCTGCACTAACTCCTGGGGTCTGTCTGGGAAAACAGGAGAACTGGATAAGCACAGGTGTCTTGGGTTGCAATGCAGGATGTGACCAAAAGTGTGTATTCTATCACCATCTGCTGAAAGCAGATAAAGCAGGGACCCTTAGCCCTATGGAGATATATTCTGTTAATGGACCATCTGTTAAAACCAGGTGGGGCAGTGTTCTTTATCTTTCCCACAACCCATCCTCCCTCCAGGGAGGTATCTCCTGTTAATGGGCCATTGAGTCCCACTGCATGACTGATAAAATTACATCATCCCACTGGGAGACGCTCCAGCCAGGGGGAGGAGCAGAACATTTACTGCCCAGATAAAATCTGAGATTTGGAACACCAAAGCAGCCTTTTTCCACTGGATTCCAGAGGAAAACTGGACTGTTCCACATCATCTCTGGGCCTTCAGAGGAAAACTGCACCTTCAACAGGAGCACTGCTCCAGCTGAACCACATCTGCCACTGCAGGAGGATGCAGCCACCATTTAATGGGA
>JAOTQP010000469.1:4305607-4323065 GCA_026413545.1 Cichladusa arquata
GCCACTGCAGGAGGATGCAGCCACCATTTAATGGGACTGCTACCAACACCCTGACTGACTGACGGGGTGTCAGCTTGTATTCTGACTCTGTCAGGGCTGGGATTGTTCTTTGTAATACTGCATTTCTATTTTAATTTTCCCAGCAAAGAACTGTTATTCCTATTCCCATATCTTTGCCTGAGAGCCCCTTAATTTCAAACTTATAATAATTTGGAGGGAGGGGGTTTACATTCTCCATTTCAAAGAGAGGCTCCTGCCTTTTTTAGCAGACAGCTGTCTTTCAAACCAGGACAGCAGGTCAGTGTTCCTGGAGGAGCCCCACACTTACTGAGCGGGAGCATTTCTGGGGAGGGCTGCTGGAGTGACCGTCCAGCTGGCCGTGCTCGCTCAGGAACCCGGTCACTTGGTCCAAGAAAGAAGTCACATCTAACTGGTGCCACTCCACCAGCTTCTGGCCTAGGGAACAAAGAGTGGAATCAAACAACATTTCAGCACAACGCTGCAGTTTAGTGATCAAAAACACCAACTCACTGCTGCAAGAGTCCCTGTTTGAGGAACTGCAGCTTCCCACAGGCTACCACCTGATAATTATGGAGCTTCCTCCTTCCATTCCCTTGAAAAGGGACAGACATGGAGACAGACACAGTTTATTTCCATTCTTTTCTTTTTTATCTATGGGAACGTGAGCACAGAATGGTGAACTTGGCCTTGAAATGAATGAACACCAAACCACTGAGTTTATGAAAAATCATTTCTCCATTCTCGCCAAACTGATTCTAACCCTTGGCAAACAGCATTTGTTCCTAGAAGTAAAGTGCTAAGAAGAGTATTCTAATTTCAGCTGCAACATTAAAAAATATATGTATTTTGGGTGGTTTAAATCAGCTACAAAGAAGTCTCAGCTCTGATCACAGACACTATCACTCCAGTTATTAGAAACAGGAGACCAGACCAGCATTATATAACCAGACAGCTGCATTATGTGATGATAAAAGAAGCTGCTGGATACAAAAGAAAAAGCAACGACTTTGAAAGAGCTGGAGGGAGAAGTTTGATTGTTCGGGTAAAACAAGCAAAACAAAACAAAAACTGAAATCTCAAAATTAAGATGCAATTTAAAGTCATTGCTGAGCCTCACAAAACTCTGTGGGAGGAGCAGAAAGCAGATTCATGTAGCACTTACAAATACTGTAGTTATTAATCACATGATTTCAAGAGGCTTTTGAAAGACTTAAAAAAAAAGAATTCAGAGTTTTTCCACCAGATGGAACTATTTTCACTTTCTAAGCAAAATACTCACTAAGCTTCAAACACACAAAATTTCTGCAGGTTTTGGGTGTTTTATTCCCTTAGTTCCTCTGGGAACATGCTGAGCAAGTCCTTCAGGTCTTGAAGAGATTCTTCAGCCAAATGCAAGACAAACTGCAGAGGGAGGTATTTCAGCTTACTATGGGATAACTCCAGGTAAAGCAGCTGCCACTTGTCTTACCTGTCCTGGGATCCAGGATGGAGACATAAGGGAAGTCTGCTAGTTTATAGAACTGTATGTACCGCTGTCCCTCCTCGCTGTCATGGTACACCTACAAAATCAGGCAGATTAGTGGCTGGACAGGGAACACAAACAAACTGCACCTTGAAAATGCACACAGTTTTTCTGTCTTCTACAGTATAAAGTGCAAATGGTACACACAGCTCTCTGTGTGTAGAGGTAACTCAGACAAGCTGTAAGTAAACCTCTAGCTCTCCATGTATTAGAAGCTATGTTGTAACATCTTGATTCCACAAAAGAAAAGCATATCCATGAATTACATCTCCATCCATAAACTACACACACTCCATGAAATACATCTTTCCTGCAGGTTTGCCACGAGAATTTAATCTTTTCCAAAGAAATAAATTTTTTGTCCCAACTGCCAGGGCACCAAGCCACCCACACATCCATCCCCAGACAATTTCTCACCTGCCAAAAAATGAAGTGGTCCCTGATGATGTTCTTCACAGCCTCGTTGCTCCAGACGTCACGGTTGAGGCACTGGCAGGCGAAATCTTGCACGTTCTGAATGTTTATCATGAGCCACTTGTTCTGCATCTGACCACACTCCTTGGCCTGGAAGCAGAAGGAAAAGCTTGGTTAGATCAGGCTGAAGGGCCAGGCAGCACCGAGGCCAGCAATGATCAGAGATGGCTTCTACCACTGCCAGACCTTCCACCAAACCCTTGCACAGTGAGGAGGATGGACAGAGCTAGTGAAAAGACACCCACAAAACAGAAGGCAGGGCTGAAGGATCAGCTTTAAATGAGCCTGGTTGAATTACAGAATCACGTCGATGAACAGAGCTGCTGGATTTCAACAAGCCAAGCACAGGGTGGGAAAAGCAACTCGGACCAGGGACACACATGGCGATGCTGAATAAAGTACTTATTCAGGGAAAAGTGCAGTCAGTCCCACTGATGTGACAACAAAGACCTGCTCAGTCTAAAGATAAACCCATGGTAACCATCTAGTGAGGTAGGTTGCATAATTGACAGAGGACTTGCATTGATTGCACAGGACCCCTTCTCTGCATGTTTTTTCTCTCCAAGTTTTGAGTTACTCTGTGACTGTCCAGCTGCCAAATTAGGCATCCTTTTCTGCTGCTGCTTATCCAGACTGCAAGTGGGGAGGGAGACAGGAAGGTGCAGGAAGAAATCTTACTGGTTTGAGTCACAAAGCTGGCACTGTCTGATTGCTTGGTTGCAAGTTAATGGTAGGAGTTTGATCAAGAATGTAATTCTGATCGCTGAACTGTCATACCTGTTGAAAAAAAGAGGGCTAGATCAACAGCAGGAATGCTCTTACCACCTGGAAAGACTGGAACTGGCATAGGAACTCTCTTTGCTTAAAAAAAAAATATTTAAAAGTTATGCTCACCATCCTGCTGGTAATCTACTGTTAAGGAGTTCAAAGGACAAAAAATTCAGGGGAATGAGGATGTTATGCAAGATTTTGCTGTTTGGGCACTACTTTGTTCCCCAAACCAAAGTTTTTACTTTTGGAATGAATTTTAGCCAGTGCAGTTTGGAATAGTCTGCCTGTGTGACAGACAGACATGTGAACCCCACATACTCAGCTTCACCAAGGCAAAATCTCAGCCTACAAAGTCAGCCTGTGTGGCCAAGTGCCCTGCAGAGGCAGCTTCTGTATTACTCAAAGGAAAAAAAAATGAAGGTAGAAGCATGGAATAGTCCTATTCCCACAATGGGCCTCACACTAACTACTTACCACTAACTTACAGTGCCAGAACCCAGGTCACCAGGTGAGAAAAGTGGGGAAGGTGACACCTAAGTAACTGGCAAGGGTCTTAAATATAATTGTCATGCTTTTATTTAAAGGACTTGTTTTGAGCTAACTATGCATTTTGAGAATTAGTTCTAAGAAACCTGTTTGAGATGAGGCCTAGAGACACTGCCCAAGTTTAAAGGGAACAAAAATCCTTATGTTATTTAAGTCAATTGAATTGTCTTAGTCCTGTGTTCTCATGTAGTCTGTTAAAAGAACAATCCCAAAAATGTGTAATTAGAAAGCTAGAAAGTGCATCTCACTCTTCTACCCTCACTCTGTATATCTTTTAATATTAATGAAGACTTCTGCTTCTACCTCTCCTCTGTCCAGCTGACGGCCTTGGAAGGATGCAAGCAGGAAATTCCACAGAGAAAATTTGCAAAACTGAGTTTTCAGCTGCAGAACAGGCCGAGCTTTTAAACTACTTTTAACTTCCTTGTAAAAGCAAGCCTTGGATTTAACATTTAAAAGGACACTGTTAAACTGCTGCTACCTCACACAGCTCTTACATAGCTCCAGGGGTTCTTCTGATGGGGTGAAAGGACAAGAGTGTGAGGAGAAGAAACATTGTGGATTTGGAGATTAGATTATATTAGGGTCATTTTGGTAAGTGACAAGGCAACTAGGGAAGGCTCAAGAGCTGGCTTGTGTATCCCAAAAGCTGGGATCTGATGGATTTAGATCTTCTGTTTCCAACACCAAGTTTTCCCCCTCCTTTAAGGTGTAAAGGCCTGTGCCAGCATCTACAGAGCTCACAGGTAGGGCAGGACAGGACAGACTTTGAGAGCAGAGCAGTGCAGCCCAGATGCAAAAACCAACCCAAACTGTCCTAAATGTGCCTTTACCCTTTCTGCCCAGTCACATATTTCATCATTACAACTTAGGGCAGCAAACCAGCAACCTGGTGAGACAGTCTGTGAGACAAGTCTTGGTTTATGCTCAGTGCTGGATCTCCCTGTGTAACTCTGGCTCTTGCACTACTAAAAATAAGTTTTCCTCTCATTTGACTTCTCTGAACACGTATGATTTAAAAATGTTGGGGTGGTTCCTGCTGGCTCATCTTTGTTGAAATGCAATCCTTTCAAGGCAGCAGAGAGAAGGAGGAAGTGGAGCCAGCACCTTGTGACTCTCTGGACATGTGTGTGAGTCAGTGTGGAAGATAACAGCTGACAGAGAGTCAGAGCAGGACATTATCAAACAAGAAATCTCCTGTTTGGGCCACACTTCTTCTTCCTACCTGGGGCAGAGCAGAAATCCTTTCAGCACCCAGCCACTCCTGAGCCACAGCTGTACCTGCAGCTGTGCTGACCCAAGCCAGGCTAGAAGCACCTTATGCACAGATAATTGCTCCATTTGAATACAGTGATCAGATCAGCTTCCAAATCATTGCTGCTTTTTTAGTAGAAACAAAAAACCCTTCAGTCTCAGCTGTAAAGCAAGGAGCAGCTAAAAAAGGTTATTTTTAAATGGGGAAAAAAATCATGTAGACAGACTTGAAACTCTGCAATGTTTCACTTCACTGAAACCCTACTGAGTATTAAGCACAGAACTGCATACACCAAAACCATCTCTGCCCACAAGAAGAAGTGCAAACTAAATCAATTTGGTGTGTCCCCCCCAAATTCAATCATCTCTCACATCACAGGCATGTAGAGAGAACACCTGCTATTCTTGAAAGCAGTCTGAGATGAGAACAAAACCACACTGTTCTCTATCAGACATGTTTGGTGTGCAATTTATTTATTCTACTTGAGTGATTTGTTCCTAACAGATTCCACATTAATGGGAGAACTCTAGTTTAGTCAGTTACACACTGAACTTTACACGTACAGTGATCATAAGCTATTCTGCATGTGAAACACAATGTTTTTTCATATGTAGCAGGTAAAAAAAAACCCAAACAATGTCATTCAACATTTGAAAATTTTTCTGCCATGAAGTTAACCACACCTACTCCTAAAGCTAGCATTACTGAGTTAAAATGAAACAGCACCTTTCTGGGCCTTACTGGTAACAAAACTTCTTTGTAACTGAAGAAAAGTGAGGTTTCTCTGGGAAAACTAAAGATAATTACATGTACTTATTATCAAAAAGCAACCTTAAAGTACCCAAAGAGCAGCAGATAAGACCAGATGTCACCACTCCTGCCAAGGAAGCCCTAAATTCTAAATGATTCTCTGATAATTGTACATAGCTCAAGCCTGGCAGAGTGTTCCTGCACACCCCTCCAGAGGCTGGAACTCGCCACACACCAGCCTTGGAAAGAAAACCCCATTTAGATTGAAACTTAACTACAAGAGCATCACAATGACAGTACTTAGTCTTTGATACTCTGGAATGTGATGAGCATCTCTGGTTTTTCATATGGTTTATATCATATGGCATTTATCTCAGCACACAGAGAAGGGAGAAGCCAACAGCAGCTTGCTAGAGATGAATTTTGAGACTGATCACTGAGGCCCAACACTGTCCCAGGCTGAAGCAGTAGAGGAGTTTGCAGTCAGAAAAGGTAAAATGCAAAGGGAAATGGTCAACACAGCAATGAGGTGTGAAGAGTTATATTGCAATGAAGTTGAGGAGCATCAGTGTGAAATGAAGGGTATCCCACAGGACAAGGAACTGTGCAAGGTGAGTGCCACAGCAAGGTGAGTGCCAACACCAGGCAGTGTACAGGTCTTTGGAGCACAGGTACTGCACAGAACAGGGCAATGTGAGTATATACAAACCCCTTCCCCAACCCCAGCCCACCCCCTTTTAAAATTACCTTTCAAGACTGAATAAGAACGCAGAGACTTTAGGACAAACAAATCCATCAATCAGCTGTTTCACTCTCTGACACTACTTTTGGCTGTGACAAATCCCACAATCAACATTGCTGAATTCTTCATATGTTTCCAGCAAAACTCAAGGAGAGAAAAGCATCCATCTCAAACTCCACAGCAGAGCTGAGGGCACTCACTGACTGCTCCTGCAGCAGCACTGCCTGGTTCCATGGGAGTTCCCCTTACTGGTGCCTTTAACCACACATTTGCTGGTTCCATCAACAGCTCTGGACCCCAGGCCCAGCATGTATTCGGCTGGAAGACCTCACACACATCTTTTAAAATAAACCCTGCACCACAGTTCACAGGGCAGGGACACCTGAGCACCAACTGTCCCAGGCTGCTCTTCTGCTCCCACTGCACCAAATTCCTTCCCAAGGTGGACACTGCTGCTCTCTGCCAGCATCATTTCACAGCTGGAATTCTGTTAAGGAGGTTGTGGAGGGCACCCTCAGAACACAGGAATTAGTGACAAGGCAACTGATCCCTGGTGATTTGGGAAGAATAAAAAGAGAGATGAGGGTAATGGGATGAGAGCTGGAGACTCCATAAATTCCACAGTTATGGAGACTCCACAGTGTTTCACCAAAAGTGCTCCAGCAGTGCTCTAGTACTTGTGCACAGCAGTCAAGGCACATGTGAAAACAAGGTAAATAATATTTTTGTTCAGTCAGTTGTGCAGTCGGTTCTCCAACATCTGTATTGCACCATTTAATCATTATTTTGCATTCTCATGCAGTAAAAATAATGATCATCACCATCATCAATCTCATCTATTCAAAGATCACCAGGAGAAAGTTCAGTAGTAACTGGAATTTCTGAAGAATATCTGGAAATTATAGGCTCAAAAATTAAAAATACCAATCTGTATGTTCTCTAATCATTAGTTAAGTGATTGATCCACATCATAACAATTTAGGAATAGATTCATACATGCCTACACGGCCAGGGAAGGTGACACCTGAGATTGCTTAAAGCTGACAGTGTCCTGTATCTCTGGGATACTTTTCCTAGCACCACCAGAAGTAAAAGACAACCACTGTGATTTTACACAATAGCAACACCTGCATTGAGCATGAAGCTGTGGCTTGGTGGCAAAGTCACATTCAAATTCAAACTTTTACTCACTCAGGTATCAGAAGCCACTCAGCTGTGTTAACTCCACCTGAGCTTCTCAGCAGGGCTGTGTTGCAAACCACACTCACTGAGGGAGGTGGATTCTCCCTCACCTATCCACAGCAATCTAACTCCTGCTTTTCCTGTATCCTCTACAGAGACAGCTCAAGGGATGTAATTTTCCCATCCGACCAGCCTCCCTTGCTCACTGAAGTCTTTCATCACATGTGATTTTCCCCACTGAAACACAAAACAACCTGTTCTGCATGGTCAGGAGTTGGACTCAATCCTTATGGGTCCATTCCAGGTGACACCATCACCACTGAAGTCCTTCAGTACGTCACCAACACTCCCATATGCAGCCCATCAAAAATTTACCACTGCTCAGTCTTCTGCAACCTTCTGACTGTGCAGCCATGGATCCATCCTGACACCCTCCCCAGCAAGGATCTGCAGCCAAACATGAGCTCTCACCGTTTCAAAGCTGCCTTTGTGCATCAGGTCAATGGGAGGTCTGAAGAGATCTGCCAGTGTTGTCAGCTTCTTGTCCACTGCCCCTCCGTTCCGGAGCTCCTGCTCCTGCCGGACTGCACGGCCCCAAGAGGAAAGGGATTGCAGTTAGACTAAACACACTCACAGGGGCCATTCAGTACTGGCTAAATGCTCAAACACAGAACTCCTGGGGTGAAACCCTCTCGAGCTCCTAGGAGGTTTGGGGACAACAGGGTTAGGGCAGTTGGTGGGAGGAATGTTGAGCGCAAATCCCAGGATTTCTCTTATGGAGAGTCCCAGGGTTAGACCCCACTGAACAAGATCAGCTGGTGTGGAAGGGCAGAACCTCCCTGCCTCAGCTTTCCCATGTGCCTTCACATTTAAACAATATCTTAACAAACCTGAGGGGTCACATACCAGTATTTGAAAACAAAGGAGCCAAAAAAAGCCATGACTTGCCCCCAGTGACCCTTCTAAATGGGAAACTGAGTTAGATTGTAGCAATATAACTTTTAAAAGGAATATTTCTATTGCAATGTTTGCATTAGTTGACTGTGAGGCAATTCCACAGAAAAGAAAGAAGCAAACATATTTAGTTTACGTGGAAAAATCTCTTTGGAGGTTTCTTTTAAAGCGTATCAATTCCATCTCAAATAATACATAACACATTTCCTACTCAGATAAGACCATGGGCAATAAAGGTAAATCACAGCAGATACATGATTTTATGGAACCAGGTCAGCTGAAATGAGCAATAACTATCCCATGGCCAAAACTTTTCCAGTGTGGAAGGAGCTGTCAATGGGCCAAAGCATAAAAACCATGCTTGAGCAGACACATAGGGAATAAGGTATCCCTGTGGAGCACCCCTAGGAGCCAGGAGATAATCTGGAATTTCATGGCCAGGGCTGCTTTTCCAGAGACAGCCAGTGATGTCCACCTGTAAAGCATGATAAATTTTCACCATAAACCCTCACAGTGTATCTCTCACACGTTAGGCATCTCTAAATGTTTTAAGAGTGGAATCACAGGGTGGTTTGGTTTGGAAGAGACCCTAAAGATCAGCCTGTTCCCCCTGCCATGGGCTAGAACATCTTCTGCTAGACCAGGCTGGAAGACAGTGAGAAAAAGTTTAAGGGTATTGATTCTGTACATGGTGTATTTTCACTTACAAAGCTGCCAGTGATTTCAATACTTGTGCTCATCATTACTGGAAAAGGGGAAAGAAGTAGCTATCAACACCTATTTCAGTCTGGCAGCCAACCCCTAACTGTGTGGGAACATGGTCCATGGACCCCAGTAACCAGTGACAGGATGAGGAAACAGCCTCAGGTTGTTCAAGGGGAGGCTGAGATTGGATATCAGGGAAAATTTCATGGGAAGGGCTGTCCAGCCCTGGCACAGCTGCCCAGGGCAGTAGGGGAGTCACCATCCCTAGGGGTTTAACAGATGTGTGGATGTGACACTTGGGGAAGTGGGGTGGCCTTGGCAGTGCTGGGGAAGCAGCTGGACTCAGCCTCAGAAGACTTTTCCAACTTTATTGATTCTGTGGTTACACCTCAGAACACTCCAGCAACATCAGCACAACAGCCATAACTCAGATGTGAAACACCTGGTGGTGTGCTGTCACAGAATCACATTCTGTGACACTTCATGGATGAAATAACAGCCAGTGCTTTGGCATCTGGAGATTCTGTGCATGAACAGCCAAGGGCAAACAGCAATCAAAGCCTTGAGAACCCCGTGTGGGGCCAAGGAAGAAGCCTCAGGGCTACTCCAATGTAATTCCACTGCATAGCCAAGAAATACCCAGTGGATGAATTTAATTTCTACTTGGGTGTTAGGACTCTACCCCATTTTCAGTTGCTCCTACACCAGAAAAAGGGTTTTTTTGAGAGTTAGCAAGACCAAAGCAGACAGAATACACTGTGATAATCATAATTCTATGATTCTATACTGCTAACAATGCACTCTGCTACACTATTGGAAATTTAAAAATGTTTCAACAACTGAAAGCTGTCCTAGCCTACAACAGAAATGATTTCTTCATCTTATTTGCATTAAAAGTAATAAAATAAAATATCAGGCTTACTGATCTGTAGACACTTACTGGTCTCTGTCTGAAAATCCCGAAAGCCGTCGAATATTGAGCGAGCAGGTCTGCGTCTTTTAGGAGCTTAAAAAAAAAGTGAAGAATAATTTGAAAAGTATATTATCAAAATAAATACATATTAGCACTTTTCATCACACATGTGGAAAACAGAATGGGAACCCAAAGCAGGGATGATGTGGGAGTAAAGGTCATTGGGAAGGACTGGAGATGGATGGAAATAGACAGAAGGCAGTTTGTAAATTAAATTTACTAACACATCCTCCCTCCAGCAAGCCTTAGCCCTGAAATAAAACATGTATCAACAATATAGAGAGGCTTAAAGCTCCTTCTGATGGGCCCACCAGGACCCTTCAGCATGGAGTGGCAGGGCTGTCACAGCATCACCTTGCCACAATTCCAGTCAAGATTTTACCCAAGGCCTTCGAGGGGGTGAAAAACTTCAAAATATCAAACTCCGTGAGAAAATAATTTTTTATAAAGAAGCACATTTGTTTTTTCCACAATGAACTTCTACTCTTTCCTAAACTCTTATCCTGATCCTGTCCCAACTTCTTGGCTGGACTAACAACCATACTCTTCCAGGAGATCCAGGTACAGCACAAGCACTGCACTTGGAAGGAAAACAGAACTGCCTGCCAAAGTTATTCCAGATACTTATCTCCTTTCCTATCAACTCAAAGACAGAACTTTCAAAGCCCAATTGCTACAAGACATAATAAGTAATACAGAAATTAAAGTAAGAGAAATACAACCTATACCCAATGGAAATGTGATTATACAGACTACCACAGAAAAAGAAAGCAAGCCTGAACAAGGCATGTGCTGGGGAATAACACCTCTCAACTCCAGGGACTAAGATCTCCTTCACCCTGAGTGCTTAGGCACAAGGTAACCTCAGAACAACTCAAACTCAGCTGGAATAGCAACTGAAGGAGCACTTCAGCAAAAGCAGCATGTCCCTGCCAGGCTCAGCTCAAGCCAGGCAGCACAGGTGAAGAGGCTCTCAGCAGTCCAGGAGGATCCTTTATGCTCAATGATGGGATCCACATATCCAGCAGGGCACAAATACACAGGGTCACCTCTCCAGCTGGAAAAAAACCTGAGCTCAAACAATCACCTCTTACAAACAGAAACTGCCACCTCCCCTGCTGTAAGGCTAGAGCTGAGACCAATTATCTCTTCAGGTTCAGCTACTCTGTCAGGCTGCTCTGTGCCAGAAACACAAGTGGCACTGGTGGATCAGACAGTGCCAGGAGGGAATCACTGGTCCAGGTCAGTGGATGGTCAGTGACAGTGTGACTGAGATCACTGTGTAACAGGTAGGTATAAGAAGACCAAGCATTAGAGTCAGCAGATCTGAATCCTAATAGCCCACAGGAGTCAACAGATCTTTGTCAAAAACTCTGTGGGGCCACAGGGAAAAGTGCAGAGAGCTCCTCTGTCTTTAGAGAGGCAGCAGCAGGGCATCTTTCTCTGGATGCACATTTCCTGCTGCAGAACTGCCCTTCTCTGCTACTCAACACTCCACTTCCAAAAGCCAGGTTTGAAGTGCAAGGATTAGATAAACACAGTGTGTTTGTTTTTGTGTCATTGCATCTAATGGTTGAGACCTTTGAAGCTTAGCTTCACTGTTGCTGACAAGGTGGCTTTTCAGCAGCAAGGGGAATGTCATGAGATTCTATCAATGAGCTCATAGAAGTGCAAAAGCACTTCAAGGAAAGCTGATACTTTGTATGTCATTCCCTTTTTGCCCAGATGCAAATTAAGTGTGTACTTCAAATTTATGCATCTCACATCAGTATGTAGAAGTTAGTCCATTTCAGTGATTCATATTCTGTCTAAGGAATAAATATTTTCTCATGGGACTGGGGACTGAAGCATATTAAAGAAGTCTAAATTTTCCAGCTCCCAAAACAGGGAAAAAAATTGCTAAAAGGACTGAAACTAGAAAATATAACATTGCTATGTGTGCAAGTACAGCAAAAAGACAAGTGGTGTGCACCTGTACTGCCTGGCAGTGTGTGCTGCCCTCTGAACCACCCCTCAGTTTGTGCATCCTGGCTGAACACCTCTCTGATGCTGACAAACAGAATCAACACAGAATCAGTTCTGGAGTAAACCTGAAGCTTGGCCTCCTCCTTTCTAACACAGGAACTCAATGATAGAAAAGAACATTCCCATGAAAATGTGTGAGAGCACTGCAGTGACAAGCACTTGCACAGCCTCCCTTGGTGAAAAGGGCAAAGCTCTCAGTCTATCTGACATGGCAAAGGCCAGCCCAGAAATGACCTGGCCCACATGATAAGGACAGAGACAAGAAAAGTAGCTGCACAGCACAGCTTAAATTCCTGCATGAGAAATGGAGAAGGGTATGAGCAATCAGACAGTACAGCCCTTCTTTCTGATCTGCCATCTCCTCAAGGCAGGCATTTGTCCTCTTCATTTTCACTTGTCAGCCAAGGCTCCATCTTCCATCCCACCTCAAACACTTCCACAGCATTCCCCACAGTTCTGGGCCCCCAGAATGCAGATATACACTTAATTAAGTTAATTGGCTGATACCTCACAAAGTCTCATGAAACAAGACTTTGCAAATTAGTACCCCTGGGAACAAAGCATCTCTTATATGTGAGGTTTTCAATACCACTGGTGCTATTTCTTCACATTCAACAAGTTTTGATTTTCTTCTGTCACTTAGCTCACCTCAAGGCAAAGAAAACAGAAACAAAATAAGAACACAAGCCTACCTCCAAACAAGGGCTCAGGCTCTACTAAGATTTCCTGCTTTTGAGGAATTGGAGCTCGTACTTCATCCCTATCAAAGGAGAAGAAACAAAAAAGAAAATATCAGAGAGACAAAAATATTCCAAGTACTGTAGAAACCACATCACATTATGCTCCAAGGTTCCTGCAACTTGAACCAGTTAAAGATGCTGCTGTACCACAGTACAGAATGAAGAGGTTTGGGATTTAGTGGGACCTCAAGGGAGCATCTGCTCCCACTCATGGCACTGCTGCTGGACCTGGTACCCTGTGCACTGAGAGCTGGCATAGAAGACCTTTGATAAAAGATTACACAAACCCCGGAGTGATTTGATCCCAGGCTTTGTCAATTTACTATTTAAACATTTGTTGTTCTTGAATAACTTTGTTAGAACTTGGAAGTTTCTAAAAGCAAAAGATGTTAAATAATCCACTTGCCATCCTACTTTCCTTGCTAGCTACATAGAAAAAAAATATTATCTTCCTTATTACCAGCTTTTGTCTGTCAGAAGACTTTTTGCTTCCACCTGAAAGTCACACCTCTCTCTTTTCCAGAAGAAGGACAAGATCAAGATGGCCATTTCCTCCCCTCTGTGAAGCAGTTCTTGGCTTTCATAACTGGGCTCCCTCACATGCCAACAGCTCAGCCAGTTATACTTGCAGACACTTACAGGTAACCCAAAACTACAATTAGGAGAAGAAAGGAAATCACAAAGAAATCACAAGCATCTCTGTGACAATGGTGTGGTCACCTGGCCCAGGGATCTATGTGGAGAAGGATTCATCCATTGCTACATCCTGTCTATGAACTCCCTCTTCCCCAGACCTCCAAGGTGTGAAGTGTGCACTTTGCAGCTCTTGATCATGCAGCTTTCAGAAAGCAACTCGGGGTGTCAGCAGGATGCACTAACCTTGCTCTTAGCCTCCCCATCTTTGATTGCTCTCTGCAGCAAGCTACTCTCCATTTGAACATTCACTGTTCTCTCCTCCTAGGAGGAACACTGAACTGATCAGCACCTGGAGGGTGTTCAGCATAAAAAAGAAAGCATTCCAAGAAAAATCTGAAGTCACTGATGTGCTATAAGTTATCTAGAAATAAGAACACTAACCTATATACCTATTTGAACTTTGTTAAAGGTTCAAGTAGGAAGGCATCTCACATCAGCTATAAAGGTTAGCACCAAAAGAATTTTTAGAATTTGTACATGTGTTTCAGAAGTATGAGGGGCAAGGATTTTCCTCTATAAATAGTTAGCTGTCTTTTTCCTGGAGTGGAAGATTTTCATAAGGACAGAAGCCTGGCTTATATTTAATGGACCATATTTAGAGAATGTGATTTATACTACTCAAGATATTCCCTTTATCTCAAGCAGTCACATTAACAGGCAGCACTGAGACTCCCTTCATTTGTAAGAGCCAAACCAAGAGAACTCTCTAACTGCCAAGTTAGTGTAAAGCAAGATTGCTGAAGCATTTAAAAATAAGACTCTCTTATTACTGGATCCCTACTTTAATGACTTGGACTTTGATTGTAAAAAAACAGTAGGTGAAAGCTACAGAAAACTCCTGAAGTGCAAGAGACTCACTTCTGGTCTACAAAGCAGAACACCACTGGAGCAATCAACTGAACAAGATCAAAGCAGTGTGGAATACTGTGGTGAAAAGTGACAATTTGCTGTGCTTTGCAGTGTGACATTTGTGGGACAGGCTGGCTGGCACAGCCATGTTTCCAGTGTTATAAATACATGTTACAGCATGGGTTTTTCACAAATATTAGGATGGATACTCCATCTGTGGAGTTGAAATGGTTCTTAAAATATAGTTTTCTTTAGGAGTAACATAAGCTGATAAAGTGTCTCTGTAGTAAGTGAACTACCTGCTTGGTTGGATAACACCCAATAAAGACACCTACTGCTGATACACCAGCTACTAGCACTGACTGTCTGTAGAAATTGAAGACCACAGCCCAAATTAAGACTAATAAAAAAATAAATTAAAACCACAGCCAAAAAACATGTATGCTCTAAAAAGGCAAACTCAAGGAGTGGCCATGTAAAACAGTTCCTGGAATATGGAAAATAGTTTATATAAAGTTTGAAAATATATGATAGGTCTATGAATATGCAATGGACTGATGAATTTAAGGGATGTCTCCAAAACAGCAGGTGTGCTCTTGGCTGAATGCCAAGCACCCAGCCATTATAACCTTTTGTTTTATTGTTTGTCTCTTATTGTCTTTTATGAAACTTTTCAAAAGCTGCCAGGACAGTGAAGCTCGTTTCTGACAGCGGGTACGTACTCAGGGTGCGGGCGCACAGCAGACACGGCTGCAGAGCTGGTGCTGGGCTCCTCTGCTATCCCTCCTCCATCCAGGAACATGGTGACAGCCATCTCCAGGTTGTTGTTGCATGCTTCAAGCATGTGCTTCCCCACGCTTTCACTGGCACCTGGAATGGCAAAGGGAAATCACAGCGTTTTGACTGGAAGCGCCCAGAACAGCTTTCTCTCTCAAAGCTTTAATAATTAGGAAGAGCAGTTCATCAGCTGCCATTTATCCCCAAAGCACAACTGTGAAAGGAGACAAACATACACAGCTCAGGGGGAAGGGAATGCTTGCAGTCAGGACTGCCAGGCTTCTTCCTGCTAGCAACTGACAACCTAGTGGAAACCAGCTGAGGGTTTTAGCATGATCTGGATTTTTCTGATCTAGAGGTCAGACATTTTCCTGGCACATGGATCTGTTGGAATGAGTCCAGAGAAGACCACAAAGGTGCTGTGAGGGCTGGAGCCCCTCTGCTCTGGAGCCAGGCTGGGAGAGCTGGGGGTGTTCACCTGGAAAGGAGAAGGCTCCAAGAAGAGCTTAGAGCCCCTTCCAGTGCCTAAAGGGAATTTCAGGAGAGCTGGAGAGGGACTTGGGACAAGGGATGAAGGGACAGACAAGAGGGAATGGCTTCACACTGCCAGAGGGCAGGGATAGATGGGATATTGAGAAGAAATTCTACTCTGTGAGGGTGGAGAGGCCCTGGCACAGGCTGCCCCATCCCTGGCAGGGTCCAAGGACAGACTTGGAGCACCGTGGGACAATGGAAGACGTCCCTGCCCACCACAGCAGGTAGAACAACTGGAGCTTCAAGGTCCCTTCCAAGCCAAACCATTCCACAATTCTGTGAATTTTCCACACACAAGCAGGCATACACAAAGAAAAATGAAAATCTGACTTAACATTTTAACAGGAAGAATATTAAATCAGCTGCTAAAGTTTTTTTTATCCACTTGTAACAGACATTTAGAGATGGAAGAAAAGACACTCTGATTTACTGATTCTGCTGAAAGGCAAAATCAAACCAGCAGAAGCTCAGTTTATATAAGAAGGGAAAAAAATAAAAAGCAGCCAAGAGGGAGAAAGTAATACTTGTCTACAGAGTTCTTTGTATAATGACTAACATTTATTCAAACCACAGAATCATGGAATGGATTGGGTTGGAAGGAAGCTTAAAGCCCATTCACTTGTACACCCTACTATGGACAGGGACAAATTCCACTACCCCAAGTTGCTTCAGGCCGTGCCCAGACTGGTTTTGAACACCTAAAGTGCAACTAATCCCAATTTTGATGCTGCTGCTCAGGATGAAGATACAGTTCCTAATATCACCTGTAAGTCCTTCCTCAGAGGATGAGCCTCTACCTCCCAACTTCTGCTCAAAAACCATCCCATCAGCAGAAGCTTCCTCAGGAGAAGCTCTCTTGCAACCCAATTCTTTACAGCACCTTCTCCATAGGTGGGGGACTGCCAAAGAGCTTATTTTCCTTTAGAAAGGCTGGTAGAGAGGAAGAGTGGTAAAATGCAGCTGAACCAGTCTGGGAGCAGTTTTGGGAACTGTAGTAATTCTTCCTAAGTTCACAGCAAGTCACCAAAATGACAAAAACACTGCCCAAAAACAGGCTCACAGACAACATCAGCCTGGGCAAAACATACTAAGATGTTTCTCAGATTTTCTGGGAAAGACTAAAGAACCTCTGGTTTGAACACAGAATACACTTTGAAACTGTGGAGATCAATCAGCTCTAAATAACCTGCACATCAAACCACACAGAAAGCCAAACTGACTGAGGGAACTGGTTTCCCAAAACACCCAACCTGCCACAACAAGCATGCTGGGATGACAGGCAGCTGTATTTTAAGATGTTAACAGAGCTGAAGAAAGTGCAAAATTAAAACCAGTGACATCCCAAAAAAAATTAAGAGAAGTTCAGGCTCTTCATTCAAACTATTTTTTGGCATTTTCAGCACTTTTCAGTGTTAACTGTAGCAATGAAACCACACCTGTGAGCCTGGAACACACACAGCTCCACTCCACACCTCACTACAGAGTCATGCAAAGCCATTCATTTGCAAGAACTGGAAGAAAAATGATAATTCAACCCTCTGCTATTATTTAAAGAGACACTGACACAGCAAGTGCCTCCACTGATTCCTCATCATTCCTGAGGAAAGTGCCAGCATATCAAAGCTTTCAGTCCTTGTGCTGGAAAAAAGAAAATTTGTTCAGTTTCAAAGCAAATTTCACAGATATCCTATCATTTCCTGGGGTAAGAGGCTCCCTAGAACAGAGGCTGGAGTATTTATTGAAAGGCCTTCAAAGGATTCACCTTGGGCAGTACAAGAGCCTGGCTGTGGCTACACCCAAGATGGACCCCTGGTCACAAGTTTTCACACTTTTATAAGTTTTGGTCCATTTCCACATTGGGGTTCATTGTCCAATTCCAGCTCCAGGTTCTGCAGTCCCATCCTCCCAGATTCTCTCCTCAATTCACTGCTGTTTGCACTTT
>JAOTQP010000469.1:4326483-4346472 GCA_026413545.1 Cichladusa arquata
TCTGTGCCATGGGCTCTGGGATGGCCCTGCTGGAGCAGATGGACCCACTGTGGTCCCTTCCAGCCTGGCCCACTCTGCGGTTCTGTGATGCAGAACCTGAGGTGGTCAAGGAAGAGCTCATCTACACCAGTCCAGGGAGCCATGACAGTCACAAAAACAGAAGAGGAAACCCTTGGATTTCTCTCCACCAGGTGAAGGAAAACACCAGAAAAAGAAACACAGGTAACAGGTGTTTCTGATCCCCAGGCCACCTGAAGAAATGTCAGGAATGTCTTACTCCTTTCCAGTTTCCCAGCACTGCAGGAATGTGGCTGCTTTGCTGCTGAACACCCTGACAGTACCACAGAAATCTGAATTTCCCTAGAATTCTAATAATTTAATACCTCACTGCCATGGAAACAGGTACATCTGTTCCCTCTCTTATTCCCTCCTGCCTCCCATCCCCATACCAACTCTGGTGCTCAGGGAAGCAAACAAGCCTGTAAAGTATTTGGGGTTTTGGCACTTGTTTTGTTTTTCCTAGCAGTTGGATGAGCTGAACTTGTTCACAAACAAGACAAATGAATCACCAGACCTGAAGGCAGGTGAGCAGCAGTGAACTGTTACTCCAGCCCAGATCTCCCAAATACAGATTCCTGCTTCACCAACACCAGTAAAAACAAAGCTGATTTCACCTGCTTCAAAGCACAGGGTCAGAAACAAGCTGTTGGTACAACCAAAATCCACTCAGCAGTGGCCAAATTCTACCCTCTAACAATGAAGATCTGAAATAATAAGCCAAATTATACCTGGTGAGGATTATTGTGAACAGAAACAGTCAGTAGCTCTGCCTTAAAAAAAAAAAAAAAAACCTTTAATTAAGTTTTTTTTTTTACATCACGGGTAAGACAGAAAATAATCCCAACTGCATTAAGGATTAAATAAAAACAGACCCATATTGAAGGAAGACTTCCAGAACAATGGCTGAGGCAGCAGGAGATCAAAGGATTTGCCACTGGTCACCTTTTGTAACTTTCTCAAAAAACATCTCTGAACAAAACGTTTATTTATTTGTGAGAAGCCCACCAATGATAAAGCTGTGCAGGCTTTGGGGGAAAAGAAAAAAAAACCCCAACAATTTTTATTTTTGGCTCAGTGTTCTGGTCATGCTTTCCATAAAATTTGTTTTTTTAAAACTTAAACCATCAGAAGATGCTGCTGAAGGAACAAGTCTGTTAGGAATGTCCCAGAACAGAGTTAAAGTCATCAATGGGGTTCAAAAAAAGGACAAAACTCAAACATTTGCTGACTTTGCTGACTAGCACACACCCTTCAGCACTGCAGCTGGCACTTGGCTCCATTTCAAACACTGACAGTGCAAAAGTAGCTCAAAAGAAGCAAAGAAAAGCCAAAATACGGCTTCATAAAACAGACAAAACAATTAGTTAAGAAAACTTCCTCTGCATAGTAGGATCTGATTGCCTGTTCCCCAGCCTCAACTTCCTACAGGCCTCAGCACCTCCACATCTAAATTACAATTTTTTTTGGAGTTATTTCAGTTTTAAATCCAACAGGAACAGTATTTAGTAGTGCCTCTAAAAATGGAGGGGAACAGTTACAGCCAGGAAGGGCAGTTATGTGAATCTCTAATTACAGTTATGTCATTACTGACAATTCCAGATTTCAGTTGCTTCTTTCCCTTTTAACTCTCTCCATTGTAACTGGCTTCTGGACTATTGTTTTAATCACACTCAAACCAATCTGAGTATGAAAATTAAACAGCAGCAAATATAGTAACACTGTTGTACAAGAATAAAGTTGTAGAACATTAACAATAAGAAAACAAAAGTATTTTGTTCTTAACAACAGGGAAAATGGGATCTGCAGGAGGGATCTGTGTGAATAGATGTGAATGGGAGCTCACAGCCTTGGCATCCATGAAAGATCCTTGCCTTTGGCAGTGGAGAATGACTTGTTTCTTTCCTCTCTGTCCGAGGCAGGGGTTAGCATATGAGAGGGAAAGAGTGGCTGGCTGGTTACACTGGTGTAAATGGGTGTGCCAACAGTGCAATTCCAGCAACAGCCTGAATTCCAGCAACATGCTTCAATTTACAGAACAGTGAGTGGTGGTGCTGAGGGAAGTTTCAGCCTTGCAGCTGACAGCCAGCTGAGAATACAGATTCATTTTTTACTTGTTTCCTCCATGGAACGTGCATCTTTTCCATTAAAGGCTTCAGATTCTCATTTTCAGGTCATCGTTTTCCAACACTACCAGTATTCACACTCCAAACTGTGTAAATGCAAGTTAGAAAGTAAGAAATGCTCCAATTCCTGCAAGAAGTGCTGCAAGTGCTAGAAAATCATATTCAAGAAAAGAACCATTAAAAAATGTTACATTCTGGGGGTGTATGTTACTAAAACTTCTCAGAACTCAAAGCACCGCTGCCCAAAGTGGTTCTCCTCCAAAGCAACCACTCCAAACTGCTTAGGGAAGCTTTGCCTAACACAGGAGAACATCACCCCAGCTCCCATTCCCACTCCACCACGTGTCCATGGCTCTGATCTACTCTGCAACAGGGCTTTTAAACATCTGCAGGATTGTCTTTTGCTTGTTCTTAGGCAGTGAACAAATATCATTTGTGTCACTGGTATTAACCACGCAATTCAAAACCTTTCCTTCCTTGATGCTGGGGGATTTCACCCGGACCTTGGCAGGGGACTGCCAGTTTTCATTGCAGGAACCTTTCCTAGTCTTGTGGTGATTGGTTTCAGCCTGTGTTTTTGATGCCTTGGAGTCTTTAGCCACCTTGGAAGTTGCCTTCCTGGCAGAGGAGTCTTTCCCAGAGCGAGGCGGTTTGGTGCGGAGCAGGTACTCGTCTGGAGAGCCCTTCTGCCTGTTGAGTGTCCTCTCCTCCTTGTCCAGCTCCTTCTGCAGCTGCAGAGCCAGCAGCCTGTCCTGCTCCTCCTGCCGGCGCCTCTCATAGAACTCCTGCTCAAAGGCTCGTTGTGTCTGCAAGTTAAAGTCACTCATCTGCTCTCCTTGGTCTTCTACACTTTCTGAAGAGGTTCTTCTCCTCTTATCAAACATGCCCAAGTTAATCATGGCATCAGCTGGGGCCTCCAGTAACTTCCTTTTGGGAGTCTCCTTAGAGTTCTGCGGCCTCTCTGGTGTCTCTTCATCTGCGTGTCCAGGCTCCTTCCCCGGATCACGCAACGCAGTCTGGCTGTCAGACATCCCACAATCCACTCCTAACTGACCAGAGGTACAAGTGTCATCAGAATTTTCAAGATTTGCCCTTTGGACATGTGTTAAATTGCCATTGTCTGACTCAATTCCACCATCTTCCCCTTTGGATCTAAGAACAACTGTCCTAGAGCCTTCCCCTTCTGTGCTTCCATGAAGTGCATCTGGAATTCCATCTTCTAAACCATTTGGTCCTGGTGTTTTTTCCTGCTTGACAGTGGTAGTTTCACCTGAAGCTGAGGCACTGAAATAGTTCATGCACGATTCCAAAAATGAATCCTTAGCAGCAGATTCTTTATTTACATTGGTCAGCTGTGGAGACAGAGTTGGCATTTCCTCTTGCTCATCCTGCAGTGCAGAGCTGCTGCCTTCATTGCTGTTGGTCTCCTGAAGAAAAGGGAGACACCACTAATGAAGTAAATTTATCAAAAGGCCATGGGTGTGAATAAACACCAAACTCACTTCTCATAGCTGCATTGACCCTGAGTGCTCTGGGATAGCAACTCAGATACTTTTCTTTTTAAAAAATATCTGTTTAATAATAATGAAAATACTTGAAGTAACTGCAGAAGCCCAGCTAAAGGACTGAAATCACAACTCAAGCCTGCTCATCTTCTTTGGAGGCCTTATGATCAAACCAGCAGCTATGGAATGATGCAAATCAGGGTGCACCCTCTTCCAGTGGACTCCAGAACTGGGAATCATGAATACTGAAGGTAGCTTAAAAAGGGCAGTATCATCTGCCAAGTGCTGATGTGCAAGGGGAATAGAGGATGGGAATCCTACAGGCAAGGGGAAAATATTCCATAGTTACAAGCTCTGAGATTTATAACAAAATGACTCCACTTACCACAGAGATGGAGTTGTTCCTGCCTCTTCCTGTGGTACTAGAGAACGATGCTGAGCCCAACATGCCATAGTTCTTTGGAGATAGATACCTTAAAGAGAAAAAAAAGGATATCCTTTTAAACATTTTGTCCCTGAATTGTCAGTCCTTTGCATTATTCAAGATGTTCAGGTTCATTCTGACAAACAAAGAACAACAAGAAGGTGTTTCCCTTCTCCTCCTATGAGGAAGTGTTTTAATCTTCAACACTTCATGTTTGGGGAAGCTGGCCTACAGCATTCCAAAGAAGCAAATGGGGCAGAGGGACACTGGAACAGGCCAGTAATGAAAGAAACACTTGGCTGAATCCCTTACTTCTGAATGTCTCCAGAGTTGTTTGGTTTGTTCTTTGCCTTGCTCAGGTTCAGTGGGGATGTCTGAAGGGAGAGGCTGTGTGCTGGTGAAGGGCTGCCAGGCACGTGTCCCTCGGGATCCTCGTTCTGCCACATAAGTAAAAATAGTATTAGGTAAAACACAACACAACACAAACTGCAGAAACTTTGGTTTTGCTGAAGAATTAATTACTTCTGTCCAAAGAATTCCAGAACTGTGAGTAATGGATGGTTACTGAGAAAGAAATGTTAATCTAGCACTGAGGGACAGCAGGCTTTGCTCAAATAAGTACACAGGTTTCATCACTGAGTAGCAAAAAATTAGCTGTGCAAAACAAATTAATAAAACAAACAAACAAAAACCTCCAAAATGTAAGGTACATTTTCCAATACAGGGTACAGGTAGTAATTTCTTCCAAAGAAGGATTTTTTTAAATCACGAGAAAAAGGAAGCATACAGCAGAAAATCAATGTTTTAAAATGTTTCACAATGAAAACATGCAGCACACATGCTGGATTACAAGTGTGTATTACACAGGCTTCACCCTCCCCCTGGCTTTTCAAAAATTAATGGTCAATCAAAGCTTTCAAGTACTGGGGGGTAACAATAACTTTCAACTGCAACTAAAATAAATTTAAACTACTCCAAATTTTAACATTTGCTCTGAGAATTTGAAGTTGCTTGCACTATATTGACATTTGCTGCTGTCCGACTGGATCCTGACTCACCAGACTGTTACTGAGCTGCCAGGCCAGCTCTTCATCTTGCTTCAGCTGCTTCTCCATCTCTTTCCTTCTCTCTTCTGCCAGCCTGTGCTCCTCCTCCTCCTCTGCCAGCAGCCGCTGGATGTATTCCTCACTGGCCTTGTTCTCCTCCTGTTCGTGCGCTCGCCTTTCTGCCTCCACCTAAACCAGACGTTTGAAAAATCCACCTGGTTACTACTGCAGGGCCACACTTCACACCAGGACCTCTGAGATGGCACTCCTTAAACGTGAACCATTCACTGCTCACAAAATACAGCAGTATTTCAATGCACGAGTCTCAAAGATGTAAGAATCACATGGATACTGTGTGTAGAGCCTTGGGTCTGACCAGAGTGACAACCCCTTTGGTTTCTCTAAGATTATACCACTAACCTTGCTCACCTGCAAGGTTAAATTCCAGTCCTCACCTTTTCAAAGTGTCAGTAACAGAAAGTAAGATCTCAAAAAACATGGATCTACAAAGAAACTGGGATTAGAACTCTTTCTAAGGCTGAATGCCAGCTATCCCAGTGCATTTGCTCAACCTGCTTTTACCATTACATCTCCCAAAGGTAGCACATCTCTCCTCTAGAAGAGTGCTGCACTCTTGAAACATGCAAAACCCAAAGCAGCAGGCCAGGAGTTTTAAATCTGCTTTCCTTACAGCATACATGCTGGGAGATCAGTTACCAGCAACTCCACAAAGAGAGCAAAGTACTTCAAGAATAAAGTTTCTTTGGAAATAACCCCTGGTCCTCTGCTTCATGTGCTCCTGTTACCACCAGCAAGGAGCTCTCAGGGAAAGGCACATTTCCATATATTTTCCAACTCTAAATCTTAATACTACTGTGTCTGAATTGGAAGAAGGATCTTTAAATAGGCCAAAATTAAGAATTCTTTAATTTTTTTATTGATCTTCAAATGAGCACAGGCAACAGAGTGAACAAAGAAGAAAGAAAATGCTGTATGTTCATCACTGAAGGTTATCTAATTGTGGTCTCTTACTTGGAGGAAAATCAAGAAGACAAATATAAAACCAAAGCCCAAACAGTTCCAAATTTCTACATTTGCTGCTTTTATGTACATTGACTAAGATATGAGGTAGGAGGTATAGATCAAGAAAACCTGAGAAATGTCATTTCATGTCAGATACAAAAAAATCTCTTCCATCAATTTAATTCATGATTCAGGAGTGACCAGTATATTCTTGCAGCTGCAGTGCCCTTTTAAGTATCTTTATTATTAAACAGAACTACAGCTGTTTGTGGGAACAATTCAAATAACTGGGTATGAAGCATTTATGCTTTTTAAACATATTTTTAGACTTACCTTACTAATCTCTGCTTCATATTCCTGCCTCAGCTCCCCAGGCTTGCTCAGCTGGTGCTGAGGCTTGGGGGGACAGACTAATCAAAAGGAAAGAGAGGAAAACACCCAAAGTCAACAAACACAAAGTCATAAGAGTCAACAACAAAGGATTTTAACTCTATACCCTGTCCTGGGAATGATTTGACTTAAATCAAGTGCTGTGATTAAAAAAAGGAAGGAATAAAGTACAAAATACCAAGGAATAATGTTTACACAGTAGAAAAGCACGGTGTTACAGAGTGACAGGAACAGGAGGTGTTTCCCAAGCACTGTACATAAAGCAAATATAATGGAACAAGGTGCCCAGAGCAGCTGTGGCTGCCCCATCCCTGGAAGTGTCCAAGGCCAGCCTGGATGGAGCCTGGAGCAACCTGGGACAGTGGAAGGTGTCCCTGTCCATGGCAGGGAGGTGGAATTGGACGACCTTCAAGGTCCCTCCCAAGCCAAACTATTCCCTCATTCATTCTCTGTTGGTACACTGACCATAATTTGTGTGTTTCACTCTTTTTCATTAAAAGACCTCAGAACACTGCAAGTGGAACAAACTGTCCTACAGCCAACCTACTAAATTGTCCCCCCCAAGGGTACTTGCAACATCATAAACCCCAAAATCTTTCTTCAAAAAGTTAATCAGATTTCACTTCCTTCTCTCTGACACCACCAATTTTCAGCTCACAGATTCCTGCATTGACCAAACCCCTGGAATTTCATCAAACTAAGTAACACTTAAAAATCTTTTAACCACTTCACTTACTTGACAGTGATAAGGAAACACACCCAGAGACTCAAACACTCTGCTTGCAGATGCTACAGCTGCAAATGAGCAATGAACAAGGCCAGGCAGCCACACATCAATACCCCACACCAAAGACATGAACAAATACCCACTGAAACGACCAAACTATGTACTTTTTATCCTCTGCACTACAAATGGAGAAGGTATTGCCCACCTCCTCCCTGCCCCTTTTGGAGGGGAGAGCTCTGTCTCTGCCAGCAGTAACACACCTGCCTACCCACAGCTCCTTATCTCCTAACATCTGAAGTCCACCCGCAGCAATTCCCGTGGCAGAGACATGTCAGGACAAGTGACCCTTCACTTACTTTCCTCATCCAAATCCTGTCCGTTAATCCTCCGCTCGCATTCCTCTGGGTAATTCTTCTGAATCTTCTCCCAGAGCTCCCAGTTGACAAGAGTATTCCTGCGGGTATTGTACCGTGCCCAGGAGGAGACCCGACGCCTACAGAAGGGGCAGCAAAGACTGGCCTTTTCCACCGTCATCTGGAAGCAGTAATTGCAGAGGGTATGGCTGCAGGGCAGCGTGACAGGCTCCACAAAGATCTCCATGCAAATTTGGCACAGGCAGTCAGACAAGGAGAGCGGGGCCGTGGATTTCTTCGACATGCTGACTTGAGGTAGAGGAACGACACTAGGATAACATCAGGGCCTGAAAGCAAAAAGAGGCTTTTATGTTCCTTATGGGAAAGAAAATAAAGGAAAATACAAAATGTATTACAGCTACTTTAAGAAATCGTTAGTGGATTTAGAAGCCTACTTAAGTGATTGCTTTTGCTCAGGGCTCGAGAGATTCCTGAGGAAGAAGCAGATCTTTACAGAAATCATGGAAAAGCTGTACCAGATTTTCCTACTGCAGTTTCCTGTGAGCTGTAACAGGTGCTTTGGGAATAGCAAGGAGGTGGTAAGGAGAGAGGGGAAAAGAAGGTGAGAGTTCTTCCAGGCACCTCTGTTACACCCCTCTTCTCCCACCACTCCCTATCTGTGATAAGATATGCTGGATATGTTATTCCAGTTACCTTATCCTTCCATTCCCTCATTTTTACAGTATATGTGCATCCTTTGAGAGCTGCTTTTGGCACAAGCTTGTTTCCAGCACGTTCTGAAGGTGAAATACATCACAGCAGAGCAGCTTCTTCCTCATTCATTCGCTCACTTAAGCTAGGACTATAAAGCTTTTTTTCTTAAGCTAAATGAAGAATTAAGACTTCAGCACCTTCTTGTATGACTTGAAACTGTGGGGGTCATCTGTCTCCTCACACGATTTTTCCACTTGGCACAGCAATACTGTGGGAGAGAAAAAAAAAAAAAAGACACATGCAGCAAAAGAAGAAACCCACTGATTTTTAAATTACAAGCTTCTTAAAAGACAGCTTCAGAGACAGGAGGCCCGCGAAAGAAAAGCTGCCATTCCTCACAGAGAACTCGCCATGGAGACAAATACACGTTAAGGCGGGTTTTATTATTTCCGCTATTTTTATTGATAAAAAACAACCCCCGGAGTTCGGCGCCCAGCCAGAGGGGGCCCTGGTGCCCCCCAGCCCCAGGGTGAAGAAGGGTCCCCGGGAAGGTCCCAGCCAGACCCGCACCCACCGCTCCGGAGCCCGCAGAGGCCGCGGCGCCCGCAATGGCGGCTGCGCTCCGCCCTCACTGAGGGGCCGTTCCCGCCGCCCGGCTGAGGGCTCCGCCTCCTCCTCCTTTTTCTCCTCCTTCTCCTCTTCTCCTTCCTTCTCCTCCGCCTTCTCCTCTTCCGCCTCCTGCGCCGGGCCTGCTGGGAGACAGAGCCGGCGGGCGCTCAGGGGCAGGCGGGCTGGGCTGTGTCGGTAGGGCGGGCCGGAATGGCTTCGCGCTGCCGCAGAGCGGCGTTGGGCGGGATGTGGGGGATAAATCCTTCCCTGTGAGGGCGCTGGGGCGGCTGCGCCCACGGCCGGCCGGGCTCGGAGCCGGGGTTTGTGCCCTGTGCTCACCTGGCCGCCGGTGCCCACGGCACGTCCCGCCTCAGGTCCTGCTGCAGCATCTCGGCCTGCCGCTCAAAGTCTTGCTCCAGGCTCTGCAGGCTGGAGTCCAGCTGAGCGAACCGAGCCTCCAGCCACAGCAGCCTGCTCTCCACTCTGCAAAACGAGAGCGAGCCGTTTCGGAGAGGTGTGCGGCTTTCCGCCGTCATTTGCCTTGTGAGCAGCTCCTGACCCCCTTCTGGGGCTCTCCCACAGAACACCACTGAAAGCCAAGGTTCATCGTCACTTTTTCTTTGGCCACATCTTCTTCTAGTGCAGAGATATTAAAATCTCCAAATTCTCAAAATTCCAATTAGTATGTAGATATATCTGGCAAAATTAGATCTGTCTAGGCAAAATTAGTATGTAGATATACCTGCAGCTCTCAACCATATACATTATAGGTGTCTCTCTAGCATATTTAGAGGTGATTTATGCTTTTATTTCTAATTTCATGGTCTTTTGAACCATTTTCATTTAACATTGAGCAGAACTTATTATTACTCCTCTGGTTAAAACTTATGCAAACAGTAAGCCACCTGCAGTGGTTTTTTTTAATAGGACTGTCCTTCCATGCAACAACTGTGATAAAAACTACTTCATAGCTTGTGTTTATTAACTGCTTTTTCATTATTTGGTATGTCATATTATGAAATACCATATATCTCATATATGTATACATGTACCATATGTTTCATATGAGATACAGACCATGTATCTCATATAATGAAATATTTAAATTTTTGTGTTTTTCCCTATTTAAAATTGCAAATTATAAAGATAAGGTTTTGAGTTTTAAGCCACTACACTTTTGCTAAAGAAAATTGCCTGGTTTAAAAGAATTTGCTGTGTTGAGACAAGGTACAAGGGAATGCAAATATTTATTTTTGTACCCATTTCTCTCTTTCCTGGAGATACAGGGTGTGCTGGGCTTCTGTCACTGTGGGTGGTTTTTGTAAAGACAGTTTTCTCCACATTTTTCTCAGTTACCTGATTGACATCAAGGCATGTTCTTGAGAATCCTGAGGATCTGAAAGCTAATGTAAATAATTCAAAATAATTCAAATTTCCTTCCATAATACAGCTATCTCAGTACTATGCACTCAGTAGTGATTTATTAGCAAAACATCACCTACTCCTTACAGAATTTTTTGTGGATTTTTTTTTTTTGTTTTACTGGCAGAACTTCAGGCTGCATCAGCTAACAATAACTACACTATCAGCAAATATTATTACCTACATATTTTTCTTTATCTTATTTTTTTTTCATTCCTAGTATGCTCCACTCCTTCTGTTACTATCATTATTATTATTGTATTTTTTTAATGAGTTCTGAATTCTGACCTACCTGTGTTAAGCATGTTTGTTGCCCTATTTCGTGTATCTTTGGATGCACTTTTTGTAAGAACAAAAATACACAGCAGCTGGTGATGACATTAAAAAATACAAAGCCAAAACAAAACCCTTCAAACATTTTTCTGTTCTTTGACTCATATGCCATGGAATTTTAATGCCTGTTGTTATAAGAGATGACCCCAAATGCCATTTTTTCCTATCAGCAGTGCCTGCCTCTACTCCTGCCTCCCCCTTCTCCTAACCAAACCCTATTTTGCATTGTCTGCAGCTGACCTGAATGAGGAGAAAATAAAAATACTTCACCAGTGGCATATTTTATTTAGTATCCCCGGCCTTAATGACTTTAATTCATTGTCTGGCCGCTTGTGCAGATCCTTGTCTAACGATTTTTCTCTTGTTTCCCGAGGCTACCAGGCTTCCTCTGCAGCCTGGTGAAAAGCTCATCTTACTGCAGGTAGAACTCCTCTTGCTTCAGCAAGAATTTTGGGACGAAAATAGAACTTGAATAGGAAAATTAGGCTGGTTTCATGTAGAAATGTAGGGAGTTGAGAAGAACTGGAAGGGTTGATGTGTCATAATTGGATCGAATCTGTCAGCACAGTGCAGAAACTGAGGTGAGGTGAGTCGGGTTTGCTGTGAATGACTTTCAGAGCTGAGTTGTCAGATAATGAGTGCTCCTGCCGGTGAATTGCTCCCTGGTTTGCAGCTTTTTATCATGGTAAATAAGCTTCCTCATGGCCCATTCTCCAACTTCCTCCTCCACAAGTAAGAGTAAAGTTATCCAAGATCTCATCACTAATGCTGCTCTCAGAGCAGCAGTAGTTTCTCAGCAGCCTTCAGTCCAACACTTTGACCAGTTTTATCTCTTATTTTTTAAACTGCCTGTCTGTAAATTAATTCTGTATTTTTAAGCAGCTGCAACAAACATTTCAGCATTTGCCAGTTTTGGATCTAAAAATGTCTGTCCAGTTATACCACGGTAGATCCATACATGATCTCCCCCAGCTGTAACTGAATTCTGATGACTGAGTGCTGCTGCCTCTTGATCTAAGTTTGGGATGAAAAGAGGAAGTATGGATTAAACCTGCTTTCATTTCCATCATGGCCTCTGAACACTTTTTCCTTTAGTGCAAGTGAAGTTACCACTAAGTCAGTGGCCTCTAGCTCTGACTAGTGTACACACAAACCACATCCCCATTCTTTACCAGAAAGCTTTTAAAATTCCCCTCTTGTTAGCACACAGAATATACTTGGAAGCCATGCAGTAGAAGCTCCAGCATTCCCACTTCTCTGGAAATGTGGTTCTATGTAAAATCTTATTTCTGCTATTCAGGTATTTACAGAAAATGACATTTTAGAGCTGTCACATGGGTTTGATTTTCCAGGCCAGTGCAGCATCCCACACTTCTCCAAGCTCTCCCCATTCACTCACTCCATGGTAAGTTAGACACACACTTCAAGCAGTTTCCCGCAGAATTAATTTTCACTTTTTTCTTTCAGGAGTTGTTTCATCGTTTCTCTCTCTGGTCAGGTCTCCAACAGCTACTTTTGTGTTCACCATCATGTGAATCAGAGTCATAAAGGCTGTGGGTGAACCAGCAGTATGAACAGTATCTCAGGAAGTGGAGCAGTTTCTTTCCAAGTCTGTCATCTGTCTGTCTGTCAACACATAATCATTTCCTAAGCAAAAGTACTGCATCCCATCAGCTGTGATACTCTTGATAGGGATCCTTTTACTGCAGGTAAACCACAGTTGTATTTATGACACCTGATTTGACTTTAAAATGTCTCAACACTGCATAATTTGCCTTTAAATGTAATGTATTGTAGAATCCCAGAATGGTTTGGGTTGGAAGGACCCTAAAGCCCACCTCATTCCATGAGGTGAAAAATCCATGAAAATCCATAGAGTGGGGACAGTATCCTGCCTGCCTCTAACTGCTGAGAGTTTCAGACCCTTTTTTGACTCTTTTTTCTGCAGATCCATGCTCATATCTTTCTATCTGCTCTGAGCCCCCACCAGTGGTGCCTGCTGCTGCACAGCCAGGCACAGACTGGTGCCAGCAGGGGAGGCTGAGGCCGGATTGTTTTTCAGGAAGTCTGTGAACCTGTTGGTCACGTTCCTCTGCCAACTGCAGGCTTTGGAAATGGAGGGTGAATCAGCGTCCCCTGTGTCCTGATTGCCCAGTGATGGTGATTTGTTTTCCTTAAACTTATAAGAAAGGTCCATTCTTGGGGGTTTTTTTGCTCATGATAATCACTTACTCTCAATCTTTGAACCCTCCAGACTCTGAAAATCAGAAGTTCACCTCAAATCTCTGATTAGAACAGCAAGCCTGAATTTCACAAAATCACAGAATATGTTGAGTTGGAAGGGATCCACAAGGATCCAGCTCCTGCCCCCCTCCCCAGCAATCCCACCTTGTGCCTGAGAGCATTGTCCAAATGCTCCTTGAGCTCCAGCAGCTTTGGTGCTGTGACATTCCCTGGGGAGCCTGTTCAGTGTCCAGCCACCCTCTGGGGGAAGAAGCTTTTTCTAATATCCAACTTCAACCTCTCCTGGCACAAGTTAAGGCCATTCCCTCAGGTCCTGTCACTGGGCACCACAAGGATCAGTGTCTGTCCCTCCTCCCCCACCTCACAAGGAAGTTGCAAACCTCAGTGAGGTCTCCCCTCAGGGCACTGAACAGACCAAAGGCCCTCATTGCCTGGTGACACTTCATGCAGGTGCAGGCCATGGGTGATGGAACAACTGCCCAAATCCTGCAGCAAACAGCCAGGGAATGACCACCACCATGGAGCTGATGGCTCTGCCCCTCTTTCCTCCCCACTGAGTGAAGATTAAGCCTGTTGATGAGCTCCTCCCTCCCTGTACACACACAACGTCTATTCACACCATTGCCCACAGAAGTTTCCAGGGAAGCCCAGTGCTCAGGGATTGCCTGGTGTGGTGTCCCATGGCCCAGCCCCCCATGCCCTCCCCAGCCCTGCAGCACCTGGTCAGTGTCTCATTCAGGGAGCGCAGGGAGATGCTGCCTTTTGCCATCTTCCTGGAGAACACCAAGAGAAGAAATAAAAGCTGGAGTGGGCTTGCTCCTCTCTCCTGTAGCTGGTAGCAACAGCAGGGACAGGGGATCTGAGTCCTGCAGGAGGTTGTTTGTTCCGAGGCTTTTTATAGCCTGGGTATCCAAATATAGGTCATGGATGCACCAACACACGTTCATGGACATATCACACACTGAACCACACAGCCTGGCCTGACCCCTTCCTCTGCCCACTGATCCCATGTTTTCATAAGTGAACTAACTCACAGGTAACACAAAAGGGAGCAACTATGCTTTACTCCTTTATTTTTTTTGCTCCATTTTGGCTTCAGTTTGGTGTTGCGCCCACGAGATGATGTCTTGGGCCAAAGTCTCCTGCTGGGAAAGGCTGTACAAGCAGATTGCCTTTGGTTTTTTTAATTAAAAAGGTATGAAGGTAAAATCTGATTTGGATGAGAATGAGTTCTGTGTGGTTGCAGGGAGCTGCTTTGAGCAAAACCAAGACAATTGGAATCTCTTCCTTAAAGGGTGGACAGAGGGTGCACAACTGGATAATGATTTTCTGGAGCTCGGTATGTAAAAAAAAAAAAAGAGCTGGAAATTTTTCCATAATAATATGGGTCTGGAAACAGCTCAGCTGGTGAAATACAGCAGCACAAACCCCCCAGCAGTGCAGCAGGTCCTCAGCCAGCACTAGGAATTCAGTTCTGTGACAGGATAAGAACAGCCCAGGAAAAAAACCCTTTTTTAAAAATTATTTGCCCACTTCATGGGAAATCCAGCATGAACTGAACCTGTCCAGGGCAGTAGCATTTCCACTTGGGTATTCCTACCTTCAATTTGCAAATGAAGGGAAGCTTCTAGCAAGCCAAGTTCTGCTCATTGTGTTTCAAAGCTTTGGGAAGACAGGAAGTACTTGGGTAAGGAGAAGCTGTGCCTTTGGCCCTTCGTATTCCCCCATGATGGGGGTACAATACACTTTTGGACACAATTTTGTGTGAGTCTGGCACTACTAGAGTGAGTCTAAGGACAAGAGAACACTGAGAGAGAAAGCATTTATTAAGACAAGTGAAATAGTTCTGTTTCCCTGGGATACACAACTGACAGCTGACCCACCAAACAGGTGTAACAGTTCCCCTGCTCCTTTTTTTGCTGCAGTGAAAAAATTGGCAGCCACAGGGAAACTCATTTGATTACTCGTTAATTGATGCATCTCTAGTCTATGCAGCTGCTGACAGAGTGATGAATACCAGATTCCACCATGACCAGTTTAAGCCAACTGGGACACAGCTTCGTGGGAAAAGTCATACAGAGCACTGCAGCAGCCCAAACCACATAGAGCTGAGCCAGTGACAGCCCTGCTTCTGTTCAGCAGCCTCACTTAGCATTGTGGGTGTCTCCTGAGCACTAATTTTCTCCTCCAGCATAATTAAGTCAGCTTAGTCATGAACTAATCTCACCCCTAAATACAGAGACCCGTTTTGCTTAAATTCAAGCAGCAAACTGCCAACCCTGCATGAGACAGTGGCTGTGAACATGACAGCCACAAAGAACCAGCACCAGGCCAGGGACACCACCAGTGCACAGCAAATCCCTTCCTCTTCCCAGTGAGCCAGAGGGGTTCACTGTCCAGTTCACTGTCAGTGGATGGAACTGGCTCTTGAGAAGTGGTTTTATCCCCCAGACTTCTGTAAACACTTCAAGTGTTCTTAAGACACCTTAAGGATGCCTTAAGGTTCTGGCAATGCATAGACTGATACAGAGCTGGTCTGGTCAGCAACCAACACTCTCCTGGAGCCTTTGATCTCTGCACATGAGAGCCAGTTCACCTTCTCTCCGTGCTCAATGCTGAGCTTTGGCACAACTCCAGGCTGTTCATTTGAGGCCACTTTGTTGAGCTTCCCATCTTTCCTGCTGGAAGCAGCTGCCTGGGCCTTCTTCTTGTGCAGAGATTTTGCTGGACTTTTCTGCTGCTTCCCGACGTTGCTGCTGACATCCCACAGCAAGACTTTCCCATCGTTTCCTCCAGACAACAACCAGTATGCCTCTGGCATGAAGAGCACCTGTGAGACTCCCAAGCTGTGAGCCTGGAACTCCAGCTCACGTTCAAACCTGACCCCAGTGACTCGGAATATTCTGATTTTACCGTCCTGAGCTCCGCAGCTGAAGATGTTGCCGCAAGAGGCGACGGACAGGGAATGTGCAAGAGGCGGGTTGAAGAACTGCCCAGCTGACTGTGAGCTCTCTTCCTCCATGTCACACTCCTGCAGGTTCATGGTCCACAAGGGACGAGCTTTCTGCAGGTTCCACAGCATCACCTGGCAAAAAAAAAATAGGATGAATGAATAAATTTGTGTGTTTTACTTCAAATTGGATCTTTAATAGTACACTTTAATAGTACCACACTTCTTGCCCTAGCAGAGCAAAGGCTGTGCATGATTCCAAGAGGTGTAAGGAGTGGTTAAACTTGCCCTAATAAATGCAGCAAATCTTTTTGGCCTGCTTTCCAAACCCCCACCACTCTGCAGTCAATGACTCAGACCTTTAGACCACGAAGGAGATGCAAACACTGCTCTAAAAGCTTTTGCATTCATCTCAGCAGTAGTAATCATGATATACTGCACATCAATTATTGAGGAGGAGGGACATGGAAACTTTAGCATGAATAGAGATCATTATCACTCTGGATTTCTGTCTCTGCTACTTGGCCTAAAATAGTCACTTCCATGAACGTGTCTGAAAAATGGGACAGCAAAAGGCAAACAGTAGTTGAGGCTGTGGTTTTTAAGCAGGCATATTTGTACTTATTTTTATATCCAGTGAGTAGATCTGGTTTGTGCTATGGAGTAGGACATGCTTTACTTGCTGAGATGGGGCAGGTCATGCTTTTACACTTCTTTTTCCAATGCCATCCCACCTCCAAGCCCCCAGTAAAGAATCCTGTGTCTCTTGTGCAGATTTATACTGAGCCAATTAAAAACAATGCTCTCAAGACTTTTGTAGGATCTGAATTGACCATGAGCATTCTCAAGCCAAACAGATTGAAAAGCATAAGTCAGTCTAATGCAGCACTGGTGTACTGTTTGCTCCATAAAGCTAAGCTTCAATTTGTTATTAATAAAAATATTCCTTCAGTAGTAATCACCAATAAGAAGTACAGGAGTCTTTAAATTTAGGTCACAAAAGAGCCTGGCTCTGCATTTCTGGATTCCAAATCACAGTAAAACATCTGAAATACATTTCCTGTCACTTTACTGTTTCAGTGAGTGCTGCACTAGAACTACTTCCACAACAACTGTGATTTACTGTAAATCAGAGGGACTGGGTGATGCTTACAGAAAATACTCCTGTTTTCATCACAGACAGCACTACAACAGCCTGATGAATGCATCAACTACTGACAAGTTTTCTGCAAACTAAGAATTTTCTGTCCTCATGGCATTTTCCCTGCTACATCAGAACTCCTGAAAGAACTCTAGCAACCTAAATTTCAATTCTCATCAGCCACGGCTTCCCCAAGGGTTTGACAAGCCCAGAACATGTTTTGTAGAGCTTACAACTTGTCCAAAGGTGTGGTGCAGCACAGGGCTTCAGAGTTCTGCAGCTAAGCTCCCCTTTGGGAAATGATGTATCCTAAATGCAGCCTCAATGCAGAATGATGCTCTTTTCACTACACAACAATGCACTAATAAAATCCTATTTTGGGATACTTGCACCTAAAAACCAACTTGCTGAGCTACAATAAATTAAACTAATTCTAAAAGTCACAAAAAATTATCAGCTTGCTTGTACTTAGTTGCACATAAATGTCTACAGTTCTGATAAAAGGTTTCCAGCCACAAGCTTGTGTATCTGCATTTTAGGGACCAGAATTAAGCCAGCTGAGGAACTGAATGCTTACTCCTCCCAGACAGGATCTATCATCATGGCTTTAACACAGAAAAATACAGTTTATACTAAATATCAGCATGTGTTTGCTCTAATGGGTGTGAGATGTATTTTGGTTTCAAGAGCATGGGGTGAAACTGCTCAATGCTGTAACACAAACTTCACTTTCACACAGCTGGAACCACAGAAACCTTTGAGAAGTGACAGTTTTCATATCAGGCTAAACCAGGAATGTGGTCAGACCTCAACCACTGGAAAGAAATTACTGAAAAATATCTGTTCTGGGTGGCCAACTCTGGACTTAACTCCCAGCTTGGTTCTTTTTAGAATGCAAAGGTAGTTTCCTCTTGATGAGGATAGGAAAGTTTAAAAGGCAAAGAACATTTCATGCTTCCAGGATGCTAACAGAACAAAGGATAAATTATACAAATCACCTGTCCTCACAGTGATACATTCTCCTTGGAAAGATGCTGCTCTACCTGCCTGCCTCGAGCACTGTGCCTTTTCCTCACCATGCTTTGCATCTCATCTGCAGCCACAACTGATCCCTAGGGACAGCTGCTGGCTTTGCTGAGCCCAACAAAGAGCTAATGTGGCAGGAGTGAGCTTTGCAGGGTATTGTGATTTCCCCTGCCTCACTCACTTTTGAATTGTAAATGTTAAGGGGCAGAAGCTGCTGAGTAGAACATAGCACAACCAGCCCCAACACTTAGGTTTTGGGTCAAAACTACTTCAGCATAGCGAGGGAGCTTTGCAGTGACTGCAGGCTGAACACCTTCATGCTCGGTGAAAGTCTGTGGGTGCTTCACCACACAGGTGGGTAATTACTGTTTCACTTCATTAATAACCGTGCACATGTATGCAAATCACCTGCATGTCCAGTCCGCAGGAAACCAGGCTTTGAGGCCGCTGCGGTCGGAAGGCAACAGACGAGCAGATGTTGGAGTGTCTCAAGGACCGGCTGACTTTCTTGCTTTCCAAGTCCACAACCTTTATGGCCCCCGAGTCATCGGCCGCCGCCAGGGAGCTGTCGGTGTCGTTCACGGACAGGCAGTTGATCTCCTCCTCGTTCACGTGGAAGCGCTGCAGGGGCTCCTGGAGGGAGCGGACATCCAGCACGCTGATGGTTTCTCCGTGTGAGGTGTACAGCGTGCTGGGCCGGCGGGCAGAGAACACCACCGAGGTCACGTCCTGCTCCTGCGGGAGCCGCAGCTGAGCCACGGGCGAGCCGCCCCCATCCCAGAGCGCCAGCTCGCCCCGCTCCGCGCCGGAGGCCACCAGCCCTTCCGCGCTCGCGTCCAGGCACAGCACCGAGGAGGAATGCCCGCCGTCCCACTTCACTGCCATGATGCAGGGACACCCCTGAAACAAACAGAAACAAGCCCTGGAATGAGGGGTTGTCGGTCTTGTTACAGCAGAAACTTATCAAGCAACAAGATCATCCACAAACACTTCAAACTCCAGTACCCAGTTAAGCTCCCGTGCCCAGTTACCGGCACCTCGACAGCCCAGTACCCAAGCGGAGCTTTAGCCCTGACACCAGGAACAGCCGCGGTGCTGACAGATCTTTTCCAACCTAAACGATACAAGGAGTCCTTTGAAAAGAAGGATTGCTAATTTAAACCAGGTTGCAACATATTTAATTGGCTCTCAGAGCACACCTATGGCGCTCACCAAGCTTAACCCGCCCTGGCGTGACTGCCCACAGCAGCCTGCGTCACAGCACTGCTTAGGGAAGCACATCCGCAGGAAAGCGAAAGGAAAAAGGGTAGCACCAAAGTGTTGGAGGGACTGGGACGGTGCGGGGGAAAGGAGAGAGGCACACGCGGTTTGTGTGACAGCCCAGCAGCTCTACAGTCCTTCATTTAACTATTGGGCAATAAACGGCTTGTTTCTGGTGGTTTTACTTTTTTTTCTTTTTTTTTTTACCATGCTGTGTTTCCCATGTGACTTTTGTTGACCCAGATCTAAAGAGCAGCCAGAGCCCATTCATCCCCTCAGGGGAACTTGGGTCTTGGCGATCCAACACCGCCACAGAGAGGGCCCATCCCTTCCCCGCAGCTCGCGTCGGGACACATTCGCGGCCGCCGGTCCCCGGGAGCCCCAGGTGAGGAGGGGGCCCCGTTCCCTGCCAACCCCCGGGCGCTGCCGCAGCTGGGTCCGACCGCTCCCTGGGGCCGCTGCCGGGGCCGTCCCGGAGGGCTCGGGCGGCGCGGGGCCCGCAGCTCTCACCTCCGCTCCCCTCGGCTCCGGCGCCCGCCTCGCCTCCCCCGGCTCCGCTCCGCCGGGCCCCGCCGCCCCCGCCATTTCCTGCCGAAATTTGCCCTCCCATTTTTCCAATTTTTTCCTTACAATCCTTGG
>JAOTQP010000469.1:4350336-4383212 GCA_026413545.1 Cichladusa arquata
GGGCCATGGCGGCGGGGCCCGGCCCCGCGCCCGGCCCCGGGGCGGCCGCGGCCTCGTGGGGAGGGCCGGGCTGGCGGCTGCCGGGGCGGGTGTTGGAGCTGGTGTTCTCCTACCTGGAGCTGCGGGAGCTGCGGAGCTGCGCGCTGGTCTGCAAGCTGTGGCACCGCGTCCTGCACGGCGACGAGAACAGCGAGGTGTGGCGCAGCCTGGCCGCCCGCTGCCTGGCCGAGGAGGCCCTGCGCACCGACATCCTCTGCAACGTGCCCACCTACAAGGGCAAGGTGAGGCCGGGACCCCCCACCCCGCCGGGACACCCCTTCACCGCCTCCCCCGGCGCTCGGGGACACCCCCACAGCCCTGGGGCCCGCCCGCCATTGGGGACCAGCGGGGCGGGAGGCTGGGGAACGCGGCGGGGTTTTATCTCTTGGAGCCACAATGGTTTGGGTTGGAAGGGACACCTCCCAGCAGCGCAGGCTGCTCCGAGCCCCGTCCATCTCCCCCACCCACCTTGTCTCGCCCAGGTCCGTGCCTTCCACCACGCCTTCAGCACCAACGACTGCTCGAGGAACGTGTACATCAAGAAGAACGGCTTCACGCTGCACCGCAACCCCATCGCGCAGAGCACGGACGGGGCGCGCACCAAGATCGGCTTCAGCGAGGGCCGGCACGCCTGGGAGGTGTGGTGGGAGGGCCCGCTGGGCACCGTGGCCGTCATCGGCATCGCCACCAAGCGCGCCGCCATGCAGTGCCAGGGATACGTGGCCCTGCTGGGCAGCGACGACCAGAGTTGGGGCTGGAACCTGGTGGACAATAACTTGCTGCATAACGGAGAGGTGAACGGCAGCTTCCCCCAGTGCAATAACGCGCCCAAATATCAGGTGAGAGGGCTGGGCTGTCCCGGCTGCCTGCTGAAGTGCTCCTAAGTGACCCTCAAAGGTCTCTTTGGCTTCCCCACAAAACGCAAATGATTCCACCTAGCGAGCCTTTTCCTCCTTCATTTACTGCTTCTGCAGGCTGCACCTGTCTGGTGTTCAGTGCACCTGACCCTGGGTTGTTTCCACACTTTAATCTCAAACATCGAGTGTCAAACCTGTACTCTGGGTGTCTGCTTAGACATCGTGGTGCTTTTGGGAATAAAGCCTGAAAAGGCTGTTGTAGCTTTCTGAAGTAGGGACTTGCCCCACAGCAAGGTGAGTGTCTGAGGGCTCGTACCCCTTTGTTGTCTGGCAGGGTGAGCTGGAGTTAGTGCTTAGGTGTGAGTCTTCAGGCGAAAACTTGCAGCAGTGCTGATTGCTGCTGCTTTGCTCACTGGCCACCTTCCCGTGGGTGACATCCCTTATCTGGAATCTGATGTTGAAATAACTTCAGGGTATTAAAGAGCAGACCCCCCACTTTTTGTCCTTACAGAAGTGCATGTCTTGTCGTTCTGCCTGCTCACACCACTGCCTTTTCACTGCTGGATTTGCTTGTGTTACAGCTTAAACTGGATCATTGTAATTTCCATCTCATATTCAGAGAATGAGTTAGAAGGGACTTTAAAAATAATCCAGTCTGACCCCCAGTGCTTGGCTTTGTGCTGGCTTGCATTTCACTTGTGGGTGAAGATCTGTGTAGCACCTTGCATCTGATATTCCTAAATTCTGTTTGAAAGTTCAAATCAGTGATTCTTTGGTGTATTTTGTGTTTATTAAGATATGTGCAGTGATCTGCTCATAGAAAACGTGCTTACAGGGAACACGTGTGTGTTAGTGTTGGCTGGAAGAAATTCTGGAAGAAAGTGCTGGGACTGGCTGGAGAAGAGTCAGGAGTTTGTGTGGTGCCTGCTGTGCCTGTGGCTGTTCTCTGGGACTTTCATTGATGTCTGAAATAACATCTACTGCATAAATGCAGGGAGGTCTGGGCCTGCCTGGATCCAAGGCTCCTGCTGTGGTCAATGTTGAATTCACTTGTGTGTGTGTGTGTATGTGTGTATATATATGTTATTTCACATTTTGTACTGAAATTTCCTTTTACCTTGGTGTGGGAACAGCTCTGTCAGTGACAGCACCTGCATATTATCTATTCTGGGATTTTTTGTAGGTGGCACTTGCCTTTCTTAAATCCATTGTCTTTAAAAATGCTCCTCACAGTGCAGTTGCTGCTCAGTAATAGCAGCAGCTGAACACAGAGTTCAGGTAACTTGGAGCCCATTGCAAAGATTCCAGAGCTCTGCAGTATTTCCCATTGGGAGCAGTGCCTGCTCTCAGTGCTCTCACAGGTTCATGTGGGAAGGGTCATCTTTATTATCATAAACAGGTGGTGTTTTATTGTCATAAACAGGCTGTCCTGCAGCAGAGGTACTCAGGATCAGGTGAAATTGAGAAATTCCCATCATAAGAGCAATCAATCATGAGACACAGGACAGCTCTGCTTTAAAATTCTCTGCTGCATTACACTTTGCATTATTTTTGTTTCCATCTGAACGTGCTGACTCTTTCTGTGTGTTGTTTTTACTCCCCCCCGTCTCTGTTTCCAGATAGGTGAAAGGATTCGAGTTATCCTGGACATGGAAGACAAAACATTAGCATTTGAAAGGGGCTATGAGTTCTTGGGAGTTGCCTTCAGAGGACTGCCAAAAGTTTGCCTGTATCCAGCAGTGTCTGCTGTGTATGGTAACACAGAAGTGACTTTGGTCTACCTGGGAAAGCCTCTGGATGGATGACGTGGATTGTTTCGTTGGGACGTCGAGATGTGGATGTTTGGGAGGAGAAATCTGCATGTTGGTTAGAGGGAAATGTGTATTAGAGGAAAAAGAACAACAAAAAAGTGTGGGTGTGTGTCCAAGAGCCATCGAGGCAACCACGTGGAATTTGGAAAAGGAGGACCAGCCGTACTTCAGAAATTGTTACATTTCCTCTTTCTACCAGGCCAGAAAAATCCTCAGGGCTGCAGTTGGTTGAGTGGGAAGCTGACACATGCATGTTGCAACAGATTTTATTGCTAAAATGGCAGTGTGACCTCAAACATTTAAGAAAGGACTTGATACAAAAATGCTTGAGGAAATTACCCTGGGATTTGTAAGTGGCGTGTTTTGTGAGAGACTCCCATTTCCAAACTGCTTGTTCCTTCCTTCCCTCCTTGGGGCCAGCGTGGGGGCTGGAGCAGAGAGGGGCTGCTGGGGGTATTTACAGTTTTTAGTGTCCTGAGGGGCACAGCCTGTGCAACTGCCCTTCTCTGGTATAACCATACAACACGTGTGCAGCTATTTTTAAGTGTATTTTAAGGATTGTTTATAAAGAAAACATTGAAAAGAACAGTTAAAAGGAAGGGGTTTGCTTTATTCTAACTGGGACAGAATTTCTTAAAGGGAAAAAAATCACCCCCCTCCCTGGCACCAGAACACACACCTGGGACAGGTGTACAGCCTTCATGTCAGTGCAGTTCTGTTGTAATGTGCTTTGGGATGCTCTTGTGGAGTGCGGTGCTACTTTGGGTTGTGTCCTGTGAAAGTTTCCTTGGCTTCAGTGACAGGTTTGTTCTCTGTAGGAAACAAAAATCACTTTCCCCGTGAGTTTTCCTTTCAGCAGAACCTGTGCTCCCCTCAGGGAAGGAAGGCTGAGCACAGCACTGAGCTTGCCTTCCTCTCCAGTCAAAACCACCACCTTTCCAAAGCACTCTCTCACTTGCTAATCACTGTTGTGAGATGTCTCAACATAACGTGGAAGGAGCATTGGGCTTCTGCAACCAGACCTTACTTTCAGCTTCAGTGGCTTTATAAAGCTTTAAGGCTTGCCTGAACCTTTCTTAACTGAATCAAATCCCCCTGTTGGCATGTTGGTACCCCAACATTCACCTGCCCAGGACTAGTAAAGCTCTCACCAGCCCTTTCATGGGGATTCTGGATCATGTTCAGTGTTTGTGCTCTTTGCTGATTTTCTCAAAGCCATGTCCAGACCCCCCAGGCATGTCCGTGTGCAGGCTGGGAAGCTGCCAGGTGTAGTGAGGAGGGAATTCCTGTGGAACCACTTTCCTGTGAGGCTGGAAGGTCTGTAGGGAGCCCTAGGAGGGCCCTTTACCAGGGCACGAAGGCTGTGAGCCCCATGGCTGTCTCGTGCTCTGGTTTTGTGCTGGTTGGCATCTCCCAGAGCTGCCTGGGCTGTTTCAGAGCTGCTTTTTGGAGAGGGAGAAGGAAATGTTTATACAACCTTTTTTTTTTTTTTTTTTCTTTTTTTTGGTGCTAGAGAATATGAGTTTCTTGGTATCAGACACTGGCAATTCTCTGAGCATGGAAGAAAGAGGAATTCCTCTTGGGCTGTTGCTCATCCCCCTCCCTGTTCCTCAAGGAGCTGAGTGAGGAGTTCCCCCTGACTATGGAGTGCTTTTGGCCGGGTAGATCACCAGGTTCTGCCCTGGAACTATGTAAGTTGTTACCATTTAAAGGATTTAAAAGTATTTATTTGTTTTGTTTGTTCATTGCTGAAAGGCAAATCAAGGTCTGATCCTCTTGCTGCCAGACAGAATGTGCTGTGAGCAGTGGAGGTGTTTTAGGTGGTGCTGAGAAGAGCCAAATAAAGGATGTGGGACAGGCATCCGAGTACCTCCTGGACAAATCTGTTACAGGCATTGATTGTACTGGACTGTGAAGTGTCTGCAGAGCAGATCTGTGGGGCACAGAGTTGGGGATAAAGGAAACAAAACCCTGCCCAGTTTAGGAAAAGAAATAATCCCCAGGATGAATGTATTCTCAGTGCAGTCCTGAAAGATGCAACCTCTGTGGTTGTCCATCATCCAGTTAGAGGCAAGGAAACCCTGAGAATTCCAAGGAGTTTTAATCACAAATTCAGATTGATTCCCATTCTTCAGACTGCATCTTACCCTCTAAATAATTTCCCTCTAAATCAGAAACACTGAAAGTTGAACATTCCTTAGGGGTGGGTTTGGGTGGACTCACTTATGTAAGATTATAACTTATTCCTGGAGACCAATGCTGGCTGTACAAAATATTAAAATAAACTCTGCTATCATTCAGAAGGATCTGTTGGTGTGAATTGTTGGAATGGCATCTGCAGGATCCCACAAATGGGAAGAAGGGAGTTGCAGTTTGGTGCCCCAAGAGGACAGAAGTGTTGGGGCTGTGTGATCTGCTGTGTGACTGCTGGGGAAGAGAGAGTCTGAGTGGTTAAGGAGGGCTTGGAAACTCAGGGGTCTGGTAGCTGTGCTTGGGAAATTGAAATCTGAATCTCCTCTGAAACAGGGATGCTCTCTCATGGCTTTGGGAAGGGCATTCCTGCCTGCTGGAGGCCTCTGGATTGGAGTTGGGGTGGTGTGGTCACTGCCCCCAGTGCTGCACTGAGGAGTCTCCTTCCTCCTCAGCTTCCTGCTGCTTCCTTAGCTTTCCCTATTCAATGTTTCCCTATTTCCTTGGCCAATATTTCACCCTGCTTTCAGGAAGAAGTATTGTGATTTTGAGCTCTGAGGCAAAACTCTCTGCACCAAGAGTTTGCTTTTAAGCAGTAAATCTTAGCTGACACCTCCTTCAGGAGCAGAGGGGTTTGGTGCTGGCTCACCAAGAAAGCAGAGTTGTTTTTTTTAGCCTGAGGTACCTCAGGGTCAGCTGAGCAGTTGTTTGGGGTATTTTTCCAGCCCTGACAGGATTTAAGGGCTTTGGTCAGGGGGAACATCAAGTGTTCACAGCCCCCATAACAGAAATCAGTCAGATTAACAGGTCTTGGCTTCAGAATTTTACAGGATTTTGGGGTAAGTGAGCATTTTATCTGTCACTTTAATAAAATTCAGAATTCCTTATGGTTTGAGTGTGCTGAGAAATCTGTAGGGAGCTGAACAGTCAGTCCTGTGTGTGTCATATCTCTGAGGAGCTCAATGTGGTCACTGGTTTGGGGCCAGAGGCTGTTCCTGGCCTTGGTGGTGCCTTGTGCTGGCCCTGAGCTGCTTGTGTGACTCCTCAGGTGCTGCTGACAAACTGATAAATCCAGATGGGGTGGGAAACTCTGGAAAATGCTTTTTATCCCAGCTGAAGGGCTGCAGTGAGTGTACATTTTTGGGAGCCCCATGGCAAGAGGCCCCTGGGTCCTGTCCCTCCTGGCCACATTTCAGGTGACAAAGCCAGGCAGGAGCAGATGGCCCCAGTGAGAAATCCAACTTTTCTCCCTGCTTATCTCTGATCTACATTTCTAAATTCCCTGAGCACACTGGGTGTGTTTCCAGATGGCTGCCTCTATTTTTTTTTCCTCTTCCATTTTCGCTGGGTTGATGACAGCAGCCATGAGTTAAAATAACAGTGGGCCTGGTTGTAGCCTGATCATGTAAAACTGGTTTTCTTTAAGTATTTAAGAGGTGAGCAGCCCTCAGTCATTCCTTAAGCTATGTATTTCCATGTGAATATTTCAGTTTTTACATGTTATAAATAGCTCTTAGACGTGCAAGTGATTTTTTTTTCACTTATTTGCCTTGAAATCTGCAGACAGCAAATTGTAATTGCACCAAGATCCTTTCTACTCTTAAAAATCAGGTTTTCAGGAGGTTGGCAGTGGCCATGCTTGACTCTATGACAGTAACCCACCTTGTGCTAGAGTATGATTGAAAGAAAAAATGTATGAAGTAGTGGATGAACACAGATTTTCCTGCAGTGCTGCTGGACCTGCTAATTCATCCCTTAAGCAGGTTTTTTCCTCCTGCTGGATGATGCTGTGTGACTACTAAAGGAACTCCCCCATCTCCCCACGAGAGGGCAAAGCTGTGGGAGCCTTGGCTTGTGCTCAAACAATAAATGTTTTTAATGTGGAACCTATTCCCTCAACAATTACTTCCTGTTCTTTTCAAAAACCAGACCAAACTTAAAAGCCTCAACAGAAGTGGATGATGGACAGAATTTTTTAAAGTTCACTCCTTCATTTGAACCCTGCATGCTGAAATAGGCTGACCAAATATTTGCATTTCAGAAAATAATATTTAGTGACACCAAACTGAGCCAAAGCTCCAAGATCACCTTAAAGGATTGAAGGGGATTTGAGAGACTCAAACAAAATGTCAGAGTTGCTCTTCAAGGTTTACTTTTTCCAAGACTTGTTTTTCTTCCCCTCAGACATTTGTGATGAGGAAATAGTGATATCAGCAAAAAATTATTTTAAAAACCCCATTGCAATTGAAAAAAAAAAAATTAAAAAAAAAAAAGGGATTTTGAAGTCAAACTTGTATGTTACAAGTGTTGTTCATTCTTCTGCAATTTTACCAAGTCAGGAATTGGATGGATTTTCCCTTCATGCCTGCACTGGCAGGTGTGGTGGGAGCTACCTGCAGTGGTTTCATGTCTGCTTGATTTATTTTGTCTTTTTAATCTGGAGCTTCCCTTGCTTAGGAGAACTCAGCCATATCCCATCATTTCTAAATAGCAATCTAAGGGAGTAAACTCTGCCAGTTCCAATATGTGGCTTTACAATGTGCTGGACAAACCTCATAGTAGGGAAATGGATATTGACCAAAATGGTTTTTTATTGTATTCAAATACTGCAGGGGTAAACATTTTTCATGGAATCCCAGATTGGTTTGGTCTGGAAAGGACACATCCAGTTCCACCCCCTGTAATGGGCAGGGATACCTTCCACTAACCAGGTTGTACAGCCTTTGCCAAAATCACCTTTTGGGTTTCTTTGATGGCTTTTTGTTTGTTTTATCTGTGCTCAGGTGACAGAGGCCACTTTCCTCACATCTGACATTGGGCACCTGACCCCTTGTGCAAGAGCAGAGCTGGAGGGTGGGATCTTGCTTTGGAAGCAACCAAAAGATTTTATCTCAGCTTCAGCATAAGATTTTATCTATTGCTGGGTAAATAATTGACATGAGCAGAACTGGATCAGAGTTGGAACACTAGTGGGACTCAGGAGAGTGCAGGATGGAAACCAGGTGGTTTTAGCTGCCCACCTCACCCCACAGTGCTGTGCAGCTCTGGGATGTGACTCTACTGGCAGTGTGAGCTGCTCCTCCTGGCAGGAGAGCAGGAGGGAGGTGTGAGTATCGATCCATGTGTCTGGCTGAACCTCCCCCCTCCTGCACTCCTGTGCTGACTCAGGTCCCACATGAAGAGAGGAGCTGCTTTCAGTCTCTCCCAGCTGTGGCTGCAGGGATGGCATTTTGGATACAGCAGTGATGTCACCTGTGTTACAGTGGTGTCACATGTTAGGGTTTGTTTTAAAAACCCACAGAAACGTATCCTGGCAGTTGTCCTGTTTTCTTACCCCAGACCAAAGGTTATGTCCTAAGTGCAAGAATGTGCTCCAGCTCCAAACCCCAAAACCCACGGAACTGGATCAGAGTTGGACCATTAGTGGGACTGAGGAGAATGTGCAGGATGGAAACCAGGTAGTTTTACATGCCCATCTCACCCCACAGAAACATATCCTGGCAGTTCTCCTGTTTTCTTACCCCAGACCAAAGGATATGTCCTGAGTGCAAGAATGTGCTCCAGCTCCAAACCCCAAAACCCACAGCCAGCCTTTGTCCTTGTCCCTCAGGGAGCAGAGATGCTGCACCTCATGGCTGAAAACCTGGGAAAAGAAGATTTTGTAGCATGCCTTTGCTTCCAGAAGATCTGCCTGGCAGCCCAGGCTGTGGCACAGGGATGTTGGCCTTCTGGCCAGAGAGGAAGATGGGTGGGACATGCTGAGCTCTGCAAGGACTTGAGAGTGTTTCACTTCCCTTTGCATCCGGGACTGAATTACTCACTTCTCTGAAGCAGAACTGCAGCAGGGAGGGAATTTGTGGGGCTGCAGATGGGAGTTTTTTGTGGTTTTTTTTGGTCACAATTTGCATTCCAAACCTTCTCCTTCTGGTGACTGACAGCCTCCAGCCTTGAGAGTTTTAGGCTAAAAACTGACAGAGAGGAGGTTTAGGTTTGATGTTAGGAAGAAATTCTTCCCTCCTGGCACAGGTTGACAGAGAAGCTGTGGCTGCTCCATCCCTGGAAATGTTCCACCCCAGGCTGGACAGGGCTTGGAGCAACCTGGGATAGTGGAAGGTGTCCCTGCTCAGGGCAGGGGGTGGAACTGGATGGACTTTAATGTCCCTTCCCACCCAAACCACTCCATGATTCTATGATAAAAAACTTTGGTTAATGTGCTGGAGTAGCTGGGCCAGGGGGGATTGTTGCTTTCAGTGGTTTATTTTCTTGTACAGTACAAGAAAGGTCAATTTATCTGCATGTTTGGCAATCCTGTGGGAAAAGCTCGGGCAGCTCCTTCAGGTCTAAATGCAATCAAAGTCCAAACTAGATGAAAGCAAGCTGGCTGTAGGGCTTTCCAGCCCTTGAGGAGATCTAGGAGGAATCACAGGATGGTTTGAGTTGGAAGGGACCTTAAAGCCCATCCAGTCCCACCCCTGCCCTGGGCAGGGACACCTTCCACTATCCCAGGTTGCTCCCAGCCCTGTCCAACCTGGCCTGGAACACTTCCAGGGATGGGGCAGCCACAACCACTCTTGGTAAAAGATCAGAGGTCTTTTCTGACTTTGGGCACTGGCTTCTCCTGCAGATGCTGTTCCCTAGAGCATCTGGACTGTCTGGCATCATAAGGGAGTGGATGCACTTGGCTTCCAGTTGCTCAGAAATACGAGATTCTGCTGCTTCAGCATCTGATGCATCCTGCTGCACACTTGTGCTCTGGACAACAAGTGATCAGATGCTCTCCTGGGAGAAGGTTCACCTTGACCTCGTGGTGGTGGATCCCAAGGAGCCCCCAAACCTGAGCCAGGGAATGGCTGTGAGTGGTGCTGGAGCCCACAGGGTGGGAGCAGGGGGGAAATGAGATCCCTGCTGCAGCTTTCCCTCTCCAGCCGCTTCCTCCTCATTTACAGCCCAGCAGGAAGAGCGCTGACCGCAGATGGAGCTGCCTGGGCTGGACCTGCCTGCAGCAGGGAGCCAGCTACAGCCTCACCCCCAGCTGGGCTGGCTCTGGGAAGGGGCTATGGCTGAGCCACTGACCAGCTCCTCTCCTCCCTTCCCACCCTGTGCTCTCAGGAACTCAGTTTGCTTCCCACTAAATCCTTCTTCTGAATCCCATAGACGAAATGGGCCCCTTTTCAGGACTGAAGGGTCAAAGGTGGGAGCCTCTATCAAGTTCTTGCTGTGGGGCTCCTGACTGGTGTTTAATCCTTGACCAAAGACATAATTTTCCCAATTGTTTTTGTTGCAGTTCACCTGGATCCCTGTGGGCTTGTTGCATGTTGTCAGTCTGGGGGATTATTGCCTCCCAGCTCCTCTGGTGTTGGCAGCCAGCACAATGCTGCAAGGATGGGTGAGCAAGCCCAGGGCTCTGCTCAGAACAACCCAGAACTAATCCTGGCTTCAAAGAAGTCATTGAACCCTGCTTTCCATCAGAAAACCTGGCAAGAGCTGGGAGATTCCTGACAGGTGGAAATATATTGAAGAAATTCTTGGCTGTGAGGGTGGAGAGGTGCTGGCAGAGGTGCCCAGAGAAGCTGTGGCTGCCCCTGGATCCCTGGAAGTGTCCAGGGTTGGACAGGGCTTGGAGCAGCCTGGGATAGGGGAAGGTGTCCCTGCCCATGGCAGGGGATGGAACAGAGTTGTCCCAGAGGAGGGTGCTGGGGCTCCAGGGGCTCCCAGACACACAAGTCACTGCAAAACCAGAGCCTGGAGCTTTACTGACAGATGCAAGAGCTGGCACACACCTTTCCTTGGACCCAGGTAAAGCAGCAGGCAGGTGGCTTGGCCACAGCTTGGGGGAAAAGATGGCTTTGAGGCTGATTATAAATTCTTGATTTTTGTCCTGTGGTTTCCCCTGCAGGAACTGCCCTGAGGGGAGCTGTGCATCCTGCAGAGCTCCAGCCCTGCTGCAGCACTGGGGCTCTCTGAGCCCACACTCCTGTACAGCAGTGAATCACCATCCTGGGATGGGACACATCCCTAGCTACCCCCTGGGGTTAAACTGGGTGCATTCCCATTGGGAAATTCAGCCAGATGAAACTCCAGAGCTCCAGTTTAAACTTCAGGCATCAAGCTGTGCATTTTAGCTTTTCCCTTTTGCCCATGGAACAAATTCTGGTTTTTGTTTTCATAGTTCCTCTTAAACTAAAGGCAACTACTGCTGCTGGCAGCTTCTGAGATACAGGAGACCTCAGGCTTCTCTTGTTTTATCCAGAGCGGGTGATTAAATAAAATAAATTAAATTAATGATGCTTTGCACCATCATCCCTTGCAGAACCATTTTTTTAATTCTTCCCAGTCCTCCATCCCAGTGGGAGTCAAGGAAGCCCATGGAGAAATATTTCCCTTTTCCCCCACTCACCAGGTCCTGCTGCTGTGTGAACCATGAGTGACCCTTTGCTGCTCCCACTTGGGAATAAATCACATTCCCTGCAGGAAAACACATGTTCAGTGATGGGGTTGCTGTTTCCTGTGCAGTTTCCCCTTTCCCAAAGGTCCTGTGCTGGGTGCATTCCAGGAGAAACTGGGAGCCTGCCCTCTTATCACAACTTTGCTCTTGGGCTGTGTTTGACAATTTGAAGGTTGTTAAGGGAAAATGATTGTTTGGAGGAGGAGGAGGTGGGAGGAACAGAAGCAGCTCACTGGGTGTAAAACCATAAGGGGATTCCCAGTCCTGTCCTACAGCTGCAGGAATTGCAGCTGCATGTAAGGACATGGCTCCAAGCAGCTGAATCTCCTTCATTTTAACCCACCTGTGCCAGTGAGCTGCACTGGAGCTTCCTGAAGGGCTGATCAGAGGAGCAGCTCCTGGCACCTCAATCCCTGTCCCTTCACTGTGCCGATATAAAAAAACAAATAACCCCCTCTCAAAGCACACATCAAGAGAGGATTGGGTGGGGGTGTGAGGGGAGGAAAAGGAGGGGACCAAGCAGCAGCTTCAGGACTTTTTCAGAAGCACCCAGCTGCAGGATGTGGGGAAAGTGTGAAGAGCAGCAGCACTGCTGCCCGTGCCCCAGCGTGGAGCTGTGGGGTCAGCCCTGGAGTGGGGCTGCTTTCCAGGGACAGTGGGGTGGGGGAAACCTGGATGGAACCTGCAGGGGCTCTGCCAGCCCGTGGTGCTGCTGGGGAGGGGTTTTCAGTGCCCTGGCTTTGGGGATGGGCTGGAGGCAAGGCAGGGAGTGAACAAAGCAGGTTGTTTCCTCTCCCAGTTCCTGCTGGGCTGCAGGAGGAAGCTGGTTTGACCCCCAAGGCATCACCTTGATGGTGGCAGCACAAAAAGGAATCTCATCAGAAGGTGTCCCAGGAGCCTCCTGATCCAGAGAGTGGAGTCACAGCTGAGGATGCTCAAGGTTTACAGCTCTGCCAGCTCCTGTGTCTCCAAGCACCAGGTGAGGGGTCAGAGTGTGGGAAGGATTTGGGATGAGGAGTTTGTGATCATCACCTGATCTCAGCCTTTTGTGTGCCCTTGAGCAATGCCATGGGAATTTTGCCCTTCTGTGAGCTCCTGCCACTCCTGTTTGCTTCTTTCTTCTCCTTCTTGATTTTTATACATCCAACTTCCTTGAAAATGGAGGAAATGAAACCACAGGGCTTTTTTGTGAGTGACGTGGGACAGCCTCCTTCCAGAGAAGAGATCAAATTTAGGGGGAAGGCAAGAAAATTCTCTCCCTGGTCATTTTTGCTGGTTTCAGGAGTTTGGGGGCCATGTGGTGTGGCAAGGAGGGGGGACCCCAGCTGGGATGTGCCTTGGTGTGCTGCAGTGACACAGTTCATCTCCCAACTCTGCAAATATCCCACTGGCACCATGGAACACATGGCATGTGCAGCATGGACCTGCTGATCCCAGACAGGGTCCTGCTGCAGGGCTGGGTCCTTTCTCTGTGCCTTTGAACCTTTTCCCTGCTAGGTAGGTCTGGGCAAAGTTTTCCTCCTCAGAGGCTGATTTGCTGGGGGCTTGGGGATGTGTGAGGACCCTGGGAAGGGGGAGACATGGGGTAGGGAGATGAGGGTGAGGAGGAGGGGGACCTCCCTGTACATATTGCCTTGGAAATGTGGATATTTGTTCCCTGGCAGCTGCAGGAAAAGCCATTTCTGTTGACTTTCACACTCAGGAGGTCCCTGTCTGTGGGTGGTTCTGACTCGTGCCCTGGGCGCTGGGTTTGCCGAAATCCCGAGCAGCCCCAGGACACCCAAAGGGCTGGGAGCAGGGGATAGGAGCATCCTGAATCTCACTTAGACAGTGTGAGGGACAGGCACTGGCATCCCAAAGTTACTGGGGACTCAACACCTGGGACGTGTCCAGCCTTGGCTTGGGATGCAACAGGAAATAAATAACAGCACCTTCTTTCCCCATGGGATGAATGCCTTGGCTCCTGTCAAATCCCTGAGCTGGGTGCTGGAGATAAGAGGGGTCTGGAGGCACACAGTGGGAACAGATGCCATGCAGGGGTGGCACTTCTCCATCCTGCAGGAGCAGTGGCATGGCTGGGCAGGGCAGAACCACCCCCAGTGACCATCCCTGTGGCCTGAAACCCCCGAGCTGTGCAGAGGAGCTGCCATGCAAGGCTCGTCCCCAGGAGCTGCGTGACCCCCTGTGCCCCTCGCTGGGGCCCTGAGGTTCCTCCTTGCTGGGGAGCTGTGTGAGAGCATGACCCGGGCTGGGAGTGCTGAGATCAGTGAGGGGAGCTGGGCTGTGCTCGCTGCCTCCATGTGACTGCAGTTTCCGTCGCTCCTTCCGCAAAGGCTATATCGGTGCTCGGCCGGAGGGCGGGGGGCACACGGCCCCAGAGGGTGACACACAGCCCTGGAGGGTGGCACACAGACCCCTGGGTGGCACACAGACCCCTGGGTGGCACACAGACCCCACGGCTCACCCCTACCCCTGACCCAGGACGCCCCACGGGGCTGCAGGATGGACCGCACGCCGTTCCACGCGGTGAGTGACTGCTCCCCGATGCCTGTGCTGGGGGAAAACACCACAGGGGCTCCCTGTGCCAGGCTGGGGACCTGTGGTGGCTGTGTGTCACTCGAAGAGCTGTGGTTGTGTGGGCCCGTGCTGGGGCTGGTGTGAAGCGTGGGGAGCACTCCCAGAGCTCTTGGATGTGGGCTCTGGTGCAGGGCTGCGGGCAAGGGTTTCCTGCTGGGGCTGCTGCCTCCTCTCCTGGCTGGCAGGTGCCATCCCAGCAGCTCCAGGGAGCACTGGGAGGGTGGAGGTGCTTCTGGTGTTGGAAAAAACCAAGAAAGGCTGAGCTGGGTGAAGGAAAGTGGGAGTTTCTGCAGAAGGGTTCAGGAGCCAGAACCAAAACTGGTGTTCTTTGGGTGCAGCAAGAAGCAAGGTCTATGACAGCAGGGTCTCTCTCCTGCCACCATGCCTGGGCTGGGTACGAGTTGCTGCTAGACTCCAAGGACTTGAGAGGGTAAAAGGTGCTGTGTGTCAGCTGCAGCCTGGGGAAAGGGGACCACCCCTCCATCTCCCCCAGAGTAATAAATCCTGCTTTGATAAGGCACCAGCTCAACACTTTGGCTGTCCCAAGGAAGGAGACAGCCCAGGACATGCCCTGCTCCCTCTGTGCTGTGAGGCTCTGGCTACCTGGGCTGCCCAAAATAACCCTGTTTCTCCTTCATGCAGTGGCAGCTGTGAAAGCACCGTGTGTGAAACACTCGCTGAGCCCTCGCTGCTCATTTGCCTGAGTTTCAGCATTTCCCCAGATGCAAATGCCGTCAGCTCCGGTCCCACCAGGTCAGTAATGGGGCAGCTCCTGCTGGAGAGCCTCTGCTCCCCTGGAAGGGTGTCCAGCATGGATGGGCACTGGGGGGACTTGGTGGGGAATGGGTTGGTGTCCCCGAGGGGAGTGTTTGGTGCCAAGATGGGGCACGAGCCTTGCTGTGGGGACACCCTGCTCGAAGGATGCAGCTCAATGGCCTTCACAGCAGCTGTGCAGCTGGAGGTGCCTTCCCCCTGTGCGCTGCCCCAGGCAGGGCTGAGCTGCCACCTCCACCCCTGCTCTTCCCCTGCCTTCCAGGCTCAAACTGGGACAGCCCCACCAGGGCTTCTGCTGGGGTGAGTGGGCTCAGTGCCAAGGCTCTATGGCCCTTCTTCCATGGACAGCTCGTGGTGGCCCAGGTCACCTGGGCCTTTTGGGGTGAACAGTTTGCAGCTTCTGACCTCCTCACCTCTGCCTCCCTCTCCACAGGAGTGCCACCACTGAGATGGAGGCTCTGCTCCCTGGTCTCTCCCTGCTGCTTCTCCTCCTGGCAGTGGGATGGGGAAGCGGGATGGACGCAGCCTGGGCACCATCTCCTGGGGGCTGTGAGCTTGTAAGTTCTCTCTGGTGAACCCTCACCCCTCTGAGTGCTTGGTCCTGCCTGGCAAAGCCCAGGAAAATCAGCATCTCCACACCTTCTCCATCCCAACTACTGGCTTGGAGTGGACTGGTGTGCCAAGACTATAACCAAAGAGTCGCCTCCTCCCCCCTTACTCTGCTCCCCAGACTTCTCCCTCTTCATCTCCTGCCTCTCATGGTGGTGTTACATCTTCTCCTCTTCCTTCAGGTGCAGAGAATCTTGGACTGCACTGGGAGATGGCTGAGTTCCATCCCAGGAAACCTCCGAGGCGATACTGAGGAGCTGTTTCTTGATGACAACACTATCCGGGTCCTGGGCAATGCCTCTCTGCTCCTGTATCCCCAGCTCTGGCATCTCAGCTTGGCCAGGAACCGGCTGGAGCTCATTGAGCCCGGTGCTTTCCTCAGCAGCCAAGGTCTGGAGGTGCTCTCCTTGACAGACAACCTGCTCTTCACCAACTACTCGCTGACAGCTGCAGCTCTTTCTGCTCTGCCGGCCTTGAGGAGGCTGGATCTGGCTGGAAACCAGCTCAGGGAGGACATGGTATCAGTTTTAGTCTCCAACCTCTCTTCCTTGGAGTCCCTGTCTGTGGCCAGGAATGCCATCATGAGGTTGGACTCATCCATCTTCACAAACCTGACACAGCTGCTGGAGCTGAACCTGGAGAAGAACTACATCTTTGAGATTGACAATGCTTTCGAAGGGCTGCAGAGGCTGCAGACACTCAACATAGCTTACAACTACCTCCCGTGTCTGGTGGGGTTTGGCCTGACCCAGCTCAGGGTGCTCAACGCCAGCAACAACATCATTGAGTGGTTTCTGACCCTGGAAAGTGATGACCTCTTTGAGCTGGAGGTGCTGGACCTGTCCCACAACCGCCTCCTGTTCTTCCCTGTGCTGCCCCGGCAGAGCAAGCTGCGCTCCTTGCTGCTGCAGGACAACAGGATGAGCTTCTACCAGCGACTCCCCAACGGCACCTCCCTGGCCAACGTCACCGTGCAGTTCCTGATCATCGACGGCAACTCCACCAACATCACCACAGTCAGGCTCTGGGAAGAGCTCTGCCACAGCAACCTCTCCTCCCTGCACCTCCTGGACATGAGCCAGAACCAGGTCTGGGGCCTGCCAGATGATTTCTTGGCCCAGATGCCCTCCCTGACCCACCTGAAGCTCAACCAGAACTGCCTGGAGGCATTTCACCTGTCGGAGGAGGACCCCTTGGCCATGCTGACAGAGCTGGACCTCAGCCAGAACCAGCTGGTGGAGCTGGGGGTGAAGGTGGGCGTTGGGGATATCCTGCCCAACCTGCAGCTCTTCAACCTCAGCACCAACAGGCTGCAGGCTCTTCCTCCTGGGATTTTCACCCACACCAGGAAGATCACTACCCTGGACCTGAGCCGCAACCGGGTTCACCTCTGTCCCCAGCCAGGTGAGGCCGAGAGTATCCCCTGCGTGGACATCAGGGGTGTGGGGACCCTGAGCCACCTGTCCTTGGCCGGCTGTGGTCTGCAGGGGATGGGCGGCCGCCCCTTCCAGGGCACATCGCTGCTGCACCTGGACCTCTCTGACAACCGCCAGCTGCTGTCTGGGGACCTGGGCTGGCTGCAGGACCTGGTCCTGACGCTGCAGGTGCTGTCCCTGAGGAACACCAGCCTCTCTTCCTCCGCCTTGGACTTCTCTGCTCTGAGCAGCCTGGTGCGCCTGGACCTTTCTGGGAACTCCTTGGCGGCGCTGCCCGGCTCGCTGGGCGCGCTGAGGCTGCGCAGCCTGGACCTGCGGGACAACTGCCTGCCGGCGCTGCCGCCGGACGTGGCACAGGTGCCGCTTGGGCGGAGCCTGCGGGAGCTCTACCTCAGCAGGAACCCCTACAACTGCTGCACGCTGGGCTGGTGGGACGCCCTGCAGCAGGCGGAGGGGCTGCGCGTCCCCGACGGGCGGGAGGTGACCTGCAGGCACGGCTCGCGGGCGCTGCGCCCCGGCGCGCTGCCCCAGCCCGTGCTGCAGAGCTGCCGCTGGCAGACGGCCGACGTGGCGCTGCTCTACCTGGTGCTGGCTCTGCCCACCTGCCTCACGCTCCTCGTGGCCTTCGTGGTTGTCTTCCTCATGCTCAAGGAGAAGCTGCTGAAAATGGTGAAAACGCGCTGTGGGGTGTCCGGCCCTTACTAGTGGCTGAGGAAGGCTTGGGAATAGTCAATACTTGGGAGTACAGGTGATAACCCCTCCGAGGTGGTCAGGATGGAAACCTGAGGGATGCAGGACAGCAGGTACTGGAGAGCTGCCGTTCCTGCCCTAGTGGTACCCAAAGTGATGATGGAGCCATGGTGATGGAGTGCTGGGAATCCTCAAGGAACTTGTCTTTAGCAGAAACCTTCAGCTGCTGTTGGTGAGAGCCAAGTGGATGTGACATCAAACATTCCTTGGCTGAAAGGACAGGTTGCCCAGAAAATCTGTGGATACCCCACCCATGGAACTGTTCAGGGCCAGGACAGGTTGCCCAGAAAATCTGTGCATGCCTCACCTGTGGAAGTGTTCAAGGCCAGGACAGGATGCCCAGAAAATCTGTGGATGCCTCACCCACGGAAGTGTTCAAGGCCAGGTTGTAGTGGGCTTGGAGCAATCTGATCTAGAGGAAGATGTCCCTGCCCATGGCAGGGGTTATAACCAGATGGGTTTTTAAGGTCCCTTCCAACCCAGATCATTCTGGGATTTTGTGACAGTTTTCTCCAGCACCGCTTCCCCCCCCACTTCCAGCAGTTCCTTTTATTTATTCCCACCTGTAGCCAATTCAAAATGTTCTCCAGTTCTGAAACCAGCCTCCACAAAGTGTTCCAGGCTGGTGCAAACATCATCTGGGTGCTGTGGAAAAGGGGCTCTGTAGCTACAGCTTTCCACACTGCTCTTGCCAGCACTGCCAAACCTGCAGGCAACCCTGATTGTGCACCCTGTGTGTGCTGATAAAGGCAGGTGCTGTCAGCAGGGCTGAAAGACACATTTTGGGGTGTTGTTTCTCCACTAAGTCACAGTCTGGGTTAGAAAAGTCCATTAAAAACAGCCCAAGTTGCAACAAAGGGAAGTATTGATTGAAAAGCAGGGGAGTAAATTATATCCCTCAGCAGTATTTTATCATGGATTTATATTTCTCTAGTGACTGCTGGATTAAACATATTGAGGAAACAAGAGAAATCCTTCCTCCTTTTTGGGCAAGCCCCACTCCTGCAGTGCCTGGGGGTTTCCTCCACCCAGCTCTGCTCACAGCTCTGGCTCTCTCAGAGCAGCAAGCACTACCTGGGGAAGTGCTGCTCTGTTCCTCGGGGGGCACTGAAGTGAAAGGAGAAGTGATGGTGGTTCATGCTAACTCAGAAACACTTCTGAGAAATGGAGTGGCTTTATTCCTGTTGGGATTTTTCTAGTGAAACATGTTTAATGAGAACTGGGCACAGGGAAGTGTGCAGCAGCGTTGGGATAGGAATTCTGGGGGTTTGTCCTTGCCTGGGTGTAGGTGGGCTCAGTGGGTGATGTGGGGTGTGCTGGGGCTCAATCCCAGTGGAGCTGTGCTGGGAGGTGATGGAGGGAGATGCCCGAGGCTGGTGTGGGGCTGGGAGGATGCTGGGATGGTGCAGGCAGGGGGAGCCAAGGCTGGCAGCAGGGCAAACCCCTCCCAGGCACAGGTGTGGGACTGGGGTCATGGTGGATCCTGGTGTGGCTGTGCAAGGCTGGAAAATGCTAAACCAGCCAGCAGCTCCACTGGGGCTGAGTGCAGCAAAGGCTCTGGAAACCCAGCTGTCAGACCTGGCTCGGAAATGACCACTTTCTGCCCCAATTTTAGACTGAAATAGCCAAAACCAAAGCAGGCCCCAAGTGGGGAATCCCTCAGCCTCTTTCAACCCTTCCTTTGCCCGTAAGCTGCCCCCAGGGGGACAGCAGTGACCTATAAATACATCCCTGCTGTGTCCCCCAGCTGTGTCTCCCTGCTGGCAGGGTGAGTGGGTGCCCCTGTGACATGCCCTCTCCCTGGGGCTGCCTCAGAGGGGAATTTGTGTCCTTCCCCACCTCCACAGCCAATGCTGCTGCTCCATCTGGCATGGGGTGAGGGGTGCAGTCATGGGAGAACATGTAGGGAGGAGCCCAAGCACCTGGCACTGCCCAGGGCAGGGATAAAAGGGGGAGATCCTTAACTGTAAGGAGCTGATGGGGATACTCAACATTCCTTCAGCTGTAGCTCACCTGGAGCTGTGATGAGAATGGGATGTTGGGGCAGCAAGAGGAGATTCCACTTTCTGAGTGGTGGGTGTCCTTACAAAGCTGCTCTCACTGTGTTTGCAAGGCCATGGTGATCAAGGAAGGTCCTGGGTGACTGCAGAACCCAAGGGTCCCACCCAGCTTCAGTAATGGCCAAAGGGCCATCCCAGAGAGCAACAGGGCAGTCACCTTCCTGTCGGGAAAATGATGGAATCAATGTTCTTTGGAGCACAATTCTAGAAAAAGAGGATCTCTGGAAGAAGTCAGCATGGACTGCTGAGGCTAAGTTATGCCTGCCCAACCTGCTTTCCTCTCAGGATGGAATGGATGGATCTGTAGGCAAGGGGAGAGTGGTGGATTCCATCTGCCTCAGCAAGGCTCTGGACACTGTCCCACAATGTTCTTCATTCAAGTGCAGATGTTATGTGTGAATGGGTGGGCAGCCAGGCAGGCCAGGAGCAGTGGGAGTGAAGTGCAGAGGGCTGTGGTTGGTAGGATGTGCTCTGTCAGGAGGCTGCTGAGGGGATCTGTCCCATTTCATGTCTATATGCACAATCTAAAGCTGGCTGTGAAGTGCCTTTCTGTCAAGTTCACAGAGGAACCCAAACTGGGAATACCAGTAGGGTTCCATGCTGAAGGTCTGGAGGAATGGGCCAGCAGGAACCTCAGGATCCAGGCACTTGTTTGGCCTCACATAGCCCTCATTGGAGAGGAGGCCATGCCTAGGGCTGGGCCACATCTGAGCCTGGCCAGGATGAAGCTGGGGGCAGGCTGGGAGTGGAGGAGAGGTTCCCAGGGGCCCCCTCCCTCCCAAGTGGGAGATCTTTCTGTGTTGTGTTGCAATTGTTGAGGCAAGGCCTGTGCCAGACCCCTGCACGCCCTTTCCAGTCCTGGGAGAGCTGAGTCAGCCTTTACATTTTTTTAATTTTGGCAAGTGAGGACTCAGCTTTCATTTCTCTCCTGACTGAAGACCCCCTTGGCCAAAAACCTTCAGTGGGATGAGTTTGTCTCACTCTAGAACCACCCCCAGCCTTTGACCTTCTACCACTCTCTTTTTTGGATACTTTAAGCACATTCTCCAACCATCCCATTGCAGCACTTTGAAATCACTATGTTTTCAAAAGTACTTTCAAGACAAATTTATTTTCAAGATATTCTTTCTCTTACATTCATTTTTGTGTAAGCTAAAACTGGAGATTCAAGCATTGCTAGGGAAATGTGAGAGCAATATTCTCAATGCAGAGTTGATTTATCCAGAATGACTGATACATATTTAACTTCCCAGCAGGCAATAATAATCACCCTATTTGTATAGTACAGCTTTAACAGTGTCTTCAGGACATGAATATTTAATGCTTCACTTTCAACCAAAGCTGACTGAAATGTAAAAAATTGAAAGATTAAATAATTTAAAATTCATTTATGTAGGAAAAGACTAAAACCAGCCAACAATTTCAGCTGCCCAGTTTCCATTTAATCAAGTCTGGCTTCTTAAACAAAGCTCACTTAAGCCTGGGATTGCTGTGGCACCTCGGGTTCTCCAAGCCAACATGGGCAGAACACGTATGATGACATTGTTCTCTCTTGCTGGCCTGCTGAGATTTGTCTCTGAACTGCCCCTCTTTGTCTGGAATCAGATTTCTTCATCTGACTCCAAGTCCCAAGTACAGGACTCCAGCTGCTCATCCAGTGGGAACTCCACCTCAATGTTGTAAACGAAGTCGGGGTCATCCTTCTTCTTCCTGTTCTTTTCGAAGAGCTCATCCATGATGCTCTTCCTTTTGGCCAGTTCCTTGTCATCCAGTTTGTTCATATCCTCCTCTGGGTCAATGGTCTCTTCCTGCTGAAACTTTTCCAAGCTCTCAGCCAGGCTCTGTCCTTCCAAGTGACCTCTGAGCAAACTGTAGAGCTTCTGGAGCTGGCGCAGCGAGACCCCTTCCAGGTAGGCCTTGTGCCGAGGGTTGTTCTTCAGCTGCTCAGCAGCCCTGCTGCAGTCTGGGGACAGCCAGCACAGGCACCTGCAGCTGCAGCAAACCTCTTCCCACACACACAAACCCTCCCCAGGGGTCTCTCCAAACCCTCCAGGCTCAGAGAACCGTTGCTGAGGTTGAGATGTAGCCTTGGGCTCCTCGGAGGGACATTACCCCAGCACAGCCCCTCCCTGCTCGCTGCTAGGAGGGTACTCAGTGCTTACCAACAATGCTGCTACCCTGGCTTCCTCCATGTGTCTGGAGGGGGCCAGACAGGAATGGATCCCTCACCTGAGAACCTGGAGAAATTCCTGACGGGCATGATGCGCTGGCGGGTCTTGTCCTGGCTGTTGTCTCTGTAGATGAGGATGATGGAGGGGGGCTGGAAGCAGATCCCACACTTCTGAGCACTGAAAGTCATCACAGCACTGGCTGCAGCTCCATCAGAGCCCTCAGCAGCACTCCCTGGGAAACAGGGGAAAGGAAAACAGCTGCGACAGTCTCTCAGTGCTGGGCTTTATATCAGGAGTTCAGCAAAGTCATAGAATCACAAAGTGGTTTGGGTCAGAATGGACCTTAAAGCCCAGGGAAATGAATTATGGAATTAAATTAGAGGGGACTTAGAAATCCAGATCTGCTGCAGATCCTGTTTCCCAGCTCAGTGGAGAGCAGTGAGTGCAGATGTGGCTTTTATTTTGGTTTTAAATGAGTGAAAATATGCCAAATGTGAAGGTGATCTCCAACTGCCCTACAGACTGCAGTAAAGCAAAGTAACACATCTGAGCCCAAAAAATCAATGTATTTCTCCACATCCAGAAAAATCATATTAATGTTAAAAAGCTACTTTGAGGCAAAATTGGAAACACTTCCTCCTTTGTGAGAAACCACATAGGAAAGAGATCAAACATGCAGTAATGTTCTTAATAGTGAAAATTTCCAATGCCAGGTTGGAGGGGATTTGGAGGAACGTGGTGTCCCTACCCACGGCAGAGGGTGGAACGAGAGAAGCTTTAAGGTCCCTCCAACCCAAACCATTCCGGGATTCTATGAACACGAGAAACACAAACGGGAGCAGCTCTCTGGATCTGCGGGAGCGTTTGGATCTCCTGGGAACCCGGGCTGAGCCCTTGGCGTGCCCGGCGGCTCCCAGCGCCCCGGCAGCACAGCCGGGGGGGTTTAGGGCCGTGCCGCGCCCGGTGCCGATCAGAGCCGCCGTTCTGCCCTCGGGGGGCGCGGCCGGGCCCCAACTCCGAGCACGAAGGGCAGCGGGGCTGGGCTGGAAGGGACCACAGCGGTCACCCGGTGCCAGCTCCCTGCTCCAGCAGGGCCATCCCAGGGCAAAGATTGTGTCCAGACAGCTCTGGGTACCTCCAGTGAGGGAGACTCCACAGCCTCTCTGGGATCTGCTCAGGGCTCAGGAAAGTTCTGCCTCATGTCCAGGTGGAACTTCCTGGGCTCAGTCCCTGCCCATGGCTCTGGTGCCATTGCTGGGCCCTGCTCTGACCCTCCCTGCACACAGGGACACACAGGGACAGACGGGGACACCCAGGGACACCCAGGGACAGACAGGGACAGACATGGACACACAGGGACAGACAGGGACACCCAGGGACACCCAGGGACAGACGGGAACACCCAGAAACACACAGGGACACACAAGGACACCTGGGGCTGAGGGCCCCTCTCAGCTGGGGCTCCTCTGGAGGCTGAGCAGCCCCAGCTCCCTCAGCCTTTCCTGGGAGATGCTCCAGGCCCTTCAGCATTTTTGTCATCCCCCATTGGACCCATTTTGGGTGCTCCAGGTCCCTCTTGTCCCAAAACTGGACAAAATATAATGACAAGGGGAGGCTCATCCCACCTCTGCTGAGGCACCCTGTGGCTGGGATGCCAACTTTCATTTCTTCTGCAGACAGACCAGCAAGTCCTCCCAGTAATGTGTAACCTGATGTCTTGGATGCAGACAACATGGATAGAATCAGAAATGGTTCAGTTCCTGGATCCTACAAGGCCCTGAGGGATCTGGTCCAGTGTCAGTCACCCTAAAATACAGATGTCTCTCAGCACCTAAGTGCTGCAAAAGCTGCAGCCTCCAGAGGCTTCAAGGCAAAGCCCAGGTTTGTGAGGGATCACTTAATCTCCTGGAGGTCTCTGGCAAGCAAACAAAACCAACCAAAAGGAAACAGCAAGGCCTGTTCTCCAGGTGAGCAGGGATGTGTTTGGTTGTTCAAAGGCTCCTGATAAGGTGACTGAGATTAAAGAACAAATAAAAGTACGATTAAGGCCAAAGTCCCAAGTGCAGCCAGAACCATACAGCCAGAGCAACAACGCTCTCCTTGCCTAAAGCCAGGCTTACCCAGCTGCTCCTCAGCCTGCCCAGCCAAGAGCAGCTCTGCCTGGAGCTGGCACAGGCTCTGCCCTGTCTCTGGGACAAGTGAGTCCCACACAGCCCAGCAGGCACAGCACTGCTCCTGCACTCAGCTCCCACCACGCTTTGCTCCCAAATTCCCAGCTGGATGCATTTTTCTCCCTGAGCATCCTTTCACAGAGCTGGTATCAATGGGCATGGCCACTGCAGGCCAGGCTCACTTCAGCTGTTGGAGCTGGTGGGATGTGGGCATGCCTGGCTCTCTCTGCTAAGTGTAAAATTAATTAAAGATCAGTGGAGCTGGGTGCTGCTGGAGGGGAGGCCCAGGGGCTGATAGATTGGAGAATGACTTGCAGAGCAAACTTGCACACTGCTGATAAGGCAGAGCGCTGGATACCCCAGAGAGAGTCATCCAGAAATTATCATGGCTCAGTCCAGGAACCTGTCTGGAACCTGGTCTGAAAAGCAAACAGAAAAGCTGCACAAAGGGTTTGTGCTGGCAGCCAGGGGACAGCTTGTCCCTCTCTCAAGTTTCTCTCCATTGGGAGTTTTGTGGGAATAACTGCAGAGCCAGGAAACCGGAGTGTCCCAGAACTCTGCTTCCCCAGTCTGTCCCTGCATCTGGGGCTGCCAGCTGACTCCTGCTGGGGAGGCACACACAGTCCTCCTGCCTTTTCATCCCCCTTTAAGAGCCAGCAACCTCCAGGGGCTGCCAGGGAACAAATGACAAAGTGACTACGTGTTGGCAGAAAAGGATGGAGATAAATCCTTGTTTAAGCAAAGTGCACGTGCAAACACACAAACAACATAAATACAAAAAGAAAAATTAAATTGTTAAGTATGGGGGAAAAAACATCCCTAAGCAATGTGAGCAGCATCCTTGTGGTCACCCACAGGGAGCAATGGAAGCCGGCCCCACCTCAGGCATTAAATCCCTGCCTTATCCCAGTGGCAACAACCTCCTTGCAGGTCCTCAGACTCTGGCTACCTGCAGGAGGCAAGGGGACAAGTGTGGAGCCAGGAGACTGGGCTCAGACAGCTGGACTGCCACTGTGGGTGCAGCCAGTGCCACCCTGGCACTGCCCTGGGGATGGCTCCTCGTCCCCTCCTGCAGCCAGGGCTCCTTGGGGTCTGCCCCACCATCACAGCACTGCCAAAGGATCTTCCAAGCCCCTCCAACATGAGCTCATGAGCAGCACTTTGACTCCTGGACCTTCCCAGGATAATTTTAACCCTGAATATGGCTTTTCTGTATAGCTCCAGTTTACCCGCTCCAGCTAATGAGTTCACTTAAGCAGTATTGACTCTTTTCTGAGATTTTTGTTTGTTTTGCAGATGTTCTGCTTTGACTTCAGAAGCAAGGAGCCACTTCCAGCAGGAGCTCCACCACTCTCCACCCTCTGCTAAGGAAACCTCTGCAGGCCACTCCACACCCAGGAAATTGCCCCAGTTGGCAAAGCCCTGCAGCAGCTTCATCTTCCCCAGGATCCCAGGCTCTGCTGCTAACAAAGACCAGACCAGACCCTCCAGGCTGCAGCTGCCTCCCTTTGCCAGCACACACAAGGATGTCAGACTCCCTCTTAGCCAAGGAATTGTCCCCAGCTGTGGCTTTTCTCCTGCTCCTCACTTCTGCAGCACTTTCCTGCCACCCAAGCTCTCTCAGGAGAACAGAGCTCCCCTGCTCCTGCCTGGAAGGTCCTTGCAGGTTCACACCTCGGGGCTCAGCAGGGAGTGTTGTTGATGGCAAACAGATCTGCCTTCAGCAAGCCCAAAGAGAAACCCCCACACAGCTCTCTGCTGGGTTGTTCTTATGCTGGAGAGCTCCACATCCAGCAGGAAAAGGAGTAAGATGAGGAAGAAGGGAGGCAGATGGCTGGCTGAGGTTACAGCAAAGCTCAAGCCCCTATTGCTCTGGCAATTGCTCCAGCCCAGGGTTGGACTAATAGGTTTGTCCTTACAGAAAAAAGTGAGCTGAGCAGTGGCAAATCCCACCAGTGACCATCAAGCAAGAGGAAACAACCAAAGAGGAGGAAGATCAAGCCTGTCTGGACACTCCCACGTAGATGAGCCTCTAGATGCTCCCAAAAAAAGTTGCCCATGCCCTGCAGCAATAGGATTTTCACTGGAGATCCTGCATGGAGGATGCTCACAGAGCCCTCAGCCATCCACCCCAAGCAGGTTTATCCAGCTTGGATTGCATGGAGGGACCCTCAGGGACTCTCAGCCCCTGCCCCAGAGAGGATTTGATCCCTGCAAGCTGTTGCCTGGCTCTCAGGGAAGCTGGCAGCCTGGGCAGAGAGCTGGAGCCCAGGATGGGTGGAGAACACGGGAGCCCCACAGCAAACTTGTGGTTTTGATGAGGTGGACGGGGAGTGCCTGCCTGTGCCAGGGTGAGGGGAACAGCTCCCTCCCTGCTGGAAACAGAAAGGAGGGAGCTGGCCATTCTGTCCCTCCAGGAGCCAAGGTCTGGGCTGGAAGGGACTTATCCACCCTTTATGCACTTGCTGAGCCCTGTGGGTCCAGGGAAAGCACACATGGCCAGGGTCCTCTCCTCCACATGGGGTGTGGTCCTGCAGATTCTGTGTGACACAGCCTGAGCCGCTGGCCCTTGTGTCCCACATCCCAGCCACCCTCTCCAGCTCCACACCACCCCAGAGTCTGTGCCCAAACAGAAGCACAGGGTCCCTGCCAAACTGCCTGGGCCCCTGGGCACAGGAGGGCAGGGCTGATGCTGTGCAGGGATGAGCCTGGAAGGGGAAGGATGGCCAAAGGACATTGTGGAGGGCAGCCTCCCTGTCCTCCTTTGAGCTGTCTGTCCACCAGGCAGCAAGAAGCAGACCCAGTGGCCAGTTTCCCACTGCTCCTGGAAGCCAGCCCTTCCTGGTGGGGCTGTCCTGCTGCTGGCCACCCCCAGCACAGGGGGGTTGAGGACTTGGCTTCCCCTCCTCACATTCCCTGCTCCAGACACCACTTTACACATCATGTGCCAGCCTCAGACTGGCCCCCCCAGCAGCAAGGAGGCAGCTGGGCACTGCCAGGCCCAGCCCAGCACGGATGGAGCCATGGTGTGCTGGACAGGACAAGGTCCCTGCCCTGCAGGGGTGACACAGCCACCACAGAGTCTCAGCAGCACCGACCTGGGGACCACCAAGAGCTCAGCAGCCACAACCATCTCTGCCCTCAGCTTTGTCAAGAGGCAAAATCAGGATGCGACAAACAAAAAGAAAGGGTCCAAGTGGAGCAGCAGCAGCCATGGGTGAAACCAAGGAGTGAGGCAGGGACACTGGCATGCACAGCCTGCCCAGCATGACGTGGCAGGGGTGAAGGTGCCACTCACCCTCTCAGAGCTGGGCACTCCCTGGGGCAGGCACAGGGCTCTGGAGGGAAGGTCTGACGGCATTTCTGTCCCGGTGCCCCCTCCAGGGAGGGGCCTCTGGCCACAGCACACACTCCAGGCTCCAGGTGTTTGCATTGCAGTCTCCTGGGTGGATGATAACCACCAGCTCCCCAGCCAAGGCTCCAGCTCACCATGCTGAAGTTCAGAAGGTATTTGATCACGTAAGTGGAATATTTTTATGTATTTATTCAAGTAAAATACTGTTTCCTTATGTAAAATTCTCCTTCCATCCTACCTAGCGGTGATGGCCTTGCAGATCTCTCTGAGTTGGGAAATAGTTGAAGTGGTGATGGGAAAGGGCAGGGCAGAGGTTTCTGCTCCACATCAGGGCAGTCTGGGGTGATGGGGATTTTCCCTTCTGGTGATGCTCCAAGGGCAGCTGGAAAACAGCATCTTTTGTGAGGCTGTTGCCACAAAATGAGGAGAGTGGCACAGACCTTGGCAATGGGATGCTCATCCCTCCTGCAGCATCCCCGGTGAGGGATCCCCAGATGTGGAGCAGAAACGTGTTTCTGTGCAAGTTTTTCACATGGCAACCCCCAGGGTGAGGTGCCCTCTTCCACAGCCTCTGGTTTGGACAGGAGGGATGAGGGAAGGGCAGGGCTTGACTGCAGCCAAGTCCTTTGGCTGGGGGACAGCTGCAGGGTGAGAGGGCTCAGGGTTATTTCCAACCCAGCCTTCAAGTGTGGGGTGGGCACTGACACAGGCAGGCAGTGCCATTGTGTCCTTGCTGTGCTACCTGAGCATCCTGCTGGCCATTTTGCCCAATTTCTCATTTACTGCCAAAAAAATGGCTCCAGTGACTGGTCAGAGGGAGCAGGCTGTGGCTGGTATATTGTGTACATTAATCCCTTGTGCAGCTTTGCTCACTGCCTGGATAATATCTGGGCACAGCAAAACAGGAAAATAATTTCTGCCACTCACCTGCCCCATGAGCTCAGCCTCAGCACCTCCCACAGCACCTGCAGCTGTCTGGGACCTGAAACTCCCAGCCACAGACCCATCCTGGCTGGGGCTTCTGCTTCTGTGTTGGGCAGGGAAGGGGCACGGGTCAGAGGGATTGGAGCAGGGGGAATAACAGAGGGGAAATCTGCAGCCCTGCTGAGGAAAAGTGGCACTCTCTCCCCTGCTGGGGCTGGCACTGAGACAGCTGGAGCACCATCCCTTGCAAAGATTTGAGCATCAGTTCAGGTTTGGATTAAATTCTTTGAGAATAGGGGGATCCAGCTGCGCTGGCTCTTCCACTGAGCCCTTGCAGGTTAAACACCTTCCACTTGTCCTTGTGGGTGTCAGGTGTTTACCTCTGCCCAAGCACACATCCCTGATCCCAGCCCAGTGTGTAAATGGAGAGGAGGCTGTGCAGGGGTTACTCACAGAGGGCAGCTGAGCCTTTTCAAGGTTTGTTGTGCAGCTACATCTCACCATCCTGCTCCAGCCTCCAAGGCAAGGGCTGCTCATGCACCACGTGCCATTTTATGGATGTTTTGCTGCCTTCAATGCAACTTCTTGGCATTTTCAGTGCAAATTTGAGTGCTGCCACTTTCTCAGCACACCCTCCTTGATGTTCATGTCTCCCATGAGAGGCAGCCTGGAGGAGGGAAGGAAAGGCTCTGGCTTTGTGCCAGCCTGGCCAGCCCAACACGTGTTGTGTGCTCTCAGCTGGGTGTTCCACCAACACAACAGCCACCTCCAAAGAGCCAAAGGACCTGAGAATCTTTCACACATTCTCACAGGTTGAAAGTTCAGGATCCCTGTGGGAGCAAGCCCAGAATTACACCTGCACCAAATACAGCCATGGGAGTGGCAGAGGGTGCTGTCCCCATCTCTGCCTGGGGGGAAGTGTTCCATCATCCTCCTTCATCACTGAGTGCTCCTGCAGACTCCCCAAGAGTTTGGGTGCACCACTGAACATCACAGTGGTGCAGCTCTTCATTCCATTCTTGCTGCTTGTCTTACCATGGGCAGCCAGACAAAATGATGATGAGCCTTGCCTGGAGGGATGGGCTGGATGGAGTCTCCAACCAGATCCAGAGGAATCACTTCATTCTGGAGCAGCTCCTCCCTTGCTGCCTTCCCCCTCTGTGGTCTCTCTGATCTCCCACATGGAGTTATTCAACAAACCTTTCCAGCTCTGGGGCAGCCTTGGGTCTCTGCTTCAACCCTTCCTCTTTAACACCTCTTGGCGTTTTTCTGCTCCATTATTTGTCCCATCTGTTTATCTCTGACCTCACCAGGGTCTCCTTGTGCTACTGGCACAGCCAGGCAGTGACCCACACGTGCATTTGCCACCTCCTGTCTCATCCAGGCTTGGCAGTCTGCTCCTCAAGTGGTCGAGAGTGTGGACACCTCCAGGTTGCCATGGGGATTGGGGTGCTGTGATGCTGATGTGATTCAGTAATTTCATGCAGTAATAACACCTTCTAAATCCTCAGCAGCACTGCCACAGCCTAAAACCTGCCAGCCTGTCCAGTCCTGAGTACTTTAGACACTAAAATCCTCCTGGGAATTCTCCTGAGAGTTTCAGCTCAGTGAAGGGACACTGCTGGGAGCAGAGCAGAATCCACGTCCATGAGTGACAGCAAGCAGTGCTGTCATTATCAAACTCCTACTTAATCATGACAGCTGCTGATTTTCCTGGAACAAGCCCAGTTTCTCAATAGCAAGCCTAAATCCCTGGCTGGTAGCAGTGGGATGGATGTGACCCCTTTGGACAGCCCACGTTTGTGTCACTGCTGCCTCACTGAGCCAGTTCTGCTCTGTCAAGGACTGCCCAGAGCAGCAGACAAAGCTCCATGGAGATGGAGAAACCCTGGGACAAGCAGGTCTGTGCAGTCCCAGTCCCACTGTCTTGGTCCAAAGCTGACCACTGCAGGAAGCCAGAAGTGCCAATGATCCCAGGATGGGTGAATGCAGCTTCCAAGCAGGCTCTGCCCAAATTTCTGCTTTCATTAATTCCTCCCATTTAGATCCTTGCTGCTTGTGGCCTTCCTTCCCTTCCTGAGAGGGGAGAGCAGCCACCTGGGGCTTCCCCCACAGCAGAGCCCAATCCTGGAGGGTTTAACCAGAGTACAATCATCTCCTGTTGTGAAACAATGGGGGGAAAACAGCAGAATAATGGAATCATTCAGGTTGCAAAAGTCCTCTAAGACCATTGAGGCCAATCTCTCCCCCAGCATTGCCACCACCAACCCATGACTCCAAGTGTTGGGACTGGACAACCTTTTGTGAAAAAAATAAAATACAAGCAAATCTTTATTTCCAGGAAATTCAGCCATTCTACCGTTCCACTGAAGATTAAAGCTAAAATCAAGCTCCATACCAGGGTTTGCAAGCAAACAGAAGGAGCCCTGTGGCAGCATTTCCATGGCCTTAACATCACCAAACACAACCCAAACCCTGACAGCACAGTTCTGATGGCCTGTAGAAATCACACTGCTGCTGCAGACATGGCTAAAACCAGACTAAAACCCAGGCACTGCTGGGGCCCCCATGGTGATATCACATCTGCAGCCACAGCTGGAGCAGATGGCAGCCCAACAGCAGAGAGTGAAGAGGGCAGGGGGGGAAAAAAAGGAGTTTTATTGTGCATATTGATAAAGACAGGATCCTGATCCTTCTTGGGCAGGGAGCAGCCAGGCAGTGCCCTGTTCCTGCTGCATGGGGGGAGCTCAGGCTGCTCCAGGAAGGCGTCCCTGAGCAGCCCAGGCACTCTGTGGTTATCACTGTTTGCTTTTCAGCACAGTATCTGTGGCCCATCTGGAAATTTCCACGAGGCTGCCCTGCTGGGGCTCAGCCTCGGAGGTTCCTCAGCTATCGCTGCCTCTGCATCATTTCCGCCCCTGAAAACCTGACCTTGCCCCAAATAAAGATAAAAAATTAAAAGCTCGGGGTGCCTTTCCCGCCTGCCTCACACACATCACCAGTTTGGGCTTTTTCTCCCCATGAACAGTCTCAAATTTCTGTTTCCTTGCAGGAAGCTGAGTGCAATCTACAGGTGCCAGCCAGGTCGGCTCTGGATCTCCTTCAGCCTCCTCATCCTCCTCCTGGTCACACTTCAGGTTGTGGAGAAGCTGCAGCCTCCTGGGTAGGTCCTGAGCAGAATTATAAACCTGCACCTGGTTCTCCAGCCTGTCACTGGCCACTGGGGTAGGGTCAGAACCACCCTCTTGAAAGCCATCCAGCAGGGTTTTCCTTAGTCAGGGAGGAAAATCCAGGTGAGAGGGAACCCTCTGGGGGTCCCACATCTCATTCCTGTGCCCTGGCCAGAGCTAAGCCCACCCCCAAGTCCCAACTCCCCACAAAACCCTACAGCCCTTGAGCACAGTCCTCCCAGGGGTTATCTGCAATCATTCCTCCAGCTTCTCCAGACCACCAGTTCCTCTCTCTCCTTTCCCCTTCTTGCTCTGCCCCTTCCACCATCCTGTCATGCTCCAGCAAGACAGAGACACTGCCACATCACTGCTGACCTGCCCTTCTCATAGAATCACTGGGGTTCTAAAGGACCTCCAGACGGATCAAGCCCAAATTCTTGCACCCAACCCCACCCCTCAGGGCAGCAGTGAAGCCCCTACATCCATCAGCAGTGCCACCCAACCCAAGAAAAGAGGGAAATGTGTTTTGGGGTGACTTTGGGGGGTTGGGGGGCTCACTGGAGGAGGAGCTGCCTCTGCACTGCCCCACAGCTGAGCATTGTGTCCTCCCCATCACAGGAGCTGCCAGTGTGAGCTGGAGAGGGGCCTGCAGCAGACCATGGGCCACGGGCTCAGCCCTGCCCTGCACAGCCCTGCCCTGCTGTGGGACAATGACTCCCCTCAGGGGCACGGGGGAGCTGAGCCAGCCCCTGCTTCCACTGAGGATGTTCTCAGGATGGATCTGTACTTCAGCCAGGAGAGCCCTCTGGAAAGCAGCCCAGAGGAGCTCTGGGTGCAGCAGCCTGGGGAGAGCAGAGAGAAGGTGAGAGCCCATCTGTCACCCAGGGAGCTGAAACCCCAGCTCCTTGGCCTGGAAAAAGCAGCCAGAGAAAGTCCTGCTCCAAGCCTTCTTCCTGTGGCAGAAGCTGTCACCAGCAAGTTCATCTTGGCAAACAGGCTGAGCACAGAGGAGCAGAGGGGAATGTCCCCAGCTGGAATGGTGCAGCTGGAGGGACAGAGCCAGACTCAGCCTCTAGCTGTGAGCTCTCCCCAGCCTGAGTGGGGCAGCTCATTTACACAGCCCCTCCCAAACTCAGCTCAACCTCTGCAGGCAGAGGATTCTCACAAAACACACCTGGAGACAGGACTTTTCCCAAACTGGACAGAAGCCTTCAAGGTCAAGGAGGTAACATCTGGAGAAGGTCAGCAAGGCAGAGGGGTCACCTCTCAAGGCAAGATGTGCAAGCCCAAGACTGACATCGTTTTCCTGAAAGTCCACAAGAGCGCCAGCAGCACCGTCATGAACATCCTGTTCCGCTTTGGGGAGACTCACAACCTCACCTTCGCCTTCCCCCAGGGCGGGGGCTTCCAGCTCTCCTACCCCTACCACTTCCTGGCCAGGTTCGTGCAGGGCTTCTCCCCACACAGCCCCCGGCGCTTCAACATCCTCTGCCACCACATGCGCTTCCTGCAGCCGGAGGTACGGGGTGACGGGGGG
>JAOTQP010000469.1:4393664-4411628 GCA_026413545.1 Cichladusa arquata
CGTCCGCCGAGGCGGCGGCGCCGCCCCAGCCGGTGAGTGCGCTCACACCTGCCGGCCGCGCCCCCCGCCCTTTGTGCTGCCCCGGCCGGGCCGGGCCGGGCCTGCGGCGGGCGCGCCCGGGCCGTAGATCGCCCCTCGCTGCTTCCCTCGCTGTGCCTCCGCTCCCTCCGGCCGCGGCCCCGCCGCTCGGCCCCGCTTCCTGCGGGCCCCGCCTGGGCCCCGCTGCCGGGAGGGCAGCGCGGGGGGAGCGCGGCTTGGCCGCCCCGGTGTGAGGGAGTGCGGGGAGCCCCGGTGTGAGGGAGTGCGGGAGCTGCGCTCCGGCCGCGGGCTGGCAGACCCCGGTGTGAGGGAGTGCGGGAGCCGCGGGCTGGCAGAGCCCGGTGTGAGGGAGTGCGGGGAGCCGCGGGCTGGCAGAGCCCCGGTGTGAGGGAGTGCGGGAGCCGCGGGCTGGCAGAGCCCCGGTGTGAGGGAGTGCGGGAGCCGCGCTCCGGCCGCGGGCTGGCAGGGCTCCGTGCTTGCGGGCCGTCCTCCCATCCCTGCTGCTCCACGGGCCCCACACCGCCTGCTCTTACAGCTCCCCGTGCTTCTGCCCTGCTGCCGAGGCTGCTTTCTGTGGTTGTCCCGTCAAAGCCAAGCAGGGTGGGTTAGAATCACAGAAATGTAGGATGGTGAGTATTGGAAGGGACTTTAAAGCCCATCCAGTCCCACCCCCTGCCATGGCCAAGGACACCTCCCTCTATCCCAGGGTGCTCCAATGTCCAACCCGGCCTTGGACACTGCCAGGGATGGGGCAGCCACAGCTTCTCTGGACAACCTGTGCCAGGCCTTGAAGAGAAGAATTAGTTGCTAATATCCCATTTAAATGCCCCCTTTGTAGGTTAATGGCAGCGAGGAGAGTAAAGCTGGGCCCAGCCTGTCCATGTGGTGACTGCCCAAAGGCTGCTTTGGGAGCAGAGAGTTCATCAGCTGCTTTCGAGGAGCAAGGCTGTGCTTGGCTGTAGCCAAAATAAACCGGTTCACCAGCTGCCCTACGGCCAGTGATGTCTGGATATGTAACATAAACATTGCTTTGGAGGTCCTGCAGTAACAGTGGTGTTAGGTGCAATTCAAACATGTTATATTGTGGAGTTTTTACAGTTTCTGTCTTTCTCTAGTTTTGCCTTTTTTTTTTTTTTTTTTTTTTTTTTTAATACTTCAAAAAGCAGTGCCTCCTCTAGAGAGTCTGGGATTTGCTTTGCAATTGGGGTGTCCTCCTAATATTAATCCTGGGGTGGTATCTCCCTAAAAAACCCCTGGGATTAGCTACTTCGTGCTTCAGTTGGTTCATTTTAGAGACAATAGTAATTAACTTGCAGCAATATTGTGGAGGCAGGTTAAAGCATATGTTACCAGGGAACAGCTTGGTCATTACAGACTGAAATAAAATAGAAGGCAAGTAGAAATGCAAAAATGCAAAGTCGTTGTTTTATGAGTTTTTGAGTTGAATCTTTGAGATAGTAGGAGCACTTTAAACAGAATGCTCTGGGTAATATATTTTAGAAGCAGGAAAAAACTCACTAAAGTTCACTGGTTGGATGTTGCAGTTCTGGAGGCCAGAACAGAAATGCTTGAGGCAGAGTAACTTGGATTTTCTGTGCTAAGTTGCATATGGAATTTGGCTCATCTTTGTACAGAGGTGGTTGTTAAAACAAAAATACCACGCTGTTAACTGTGGAATATTGGCTCTGTCTGTATATTTTGCACTTTTTATCACCATGCAGTGTATTTAATGCATCTGAGGCTTGGGCTGTGCTGGGCAGCTGCTTGTCAGAGGCTTATTTACTGGGATGAGATTTGAGCTGGGATACAGCTTGGAGCTTTGGCCAACAGTGGGAGTTTGTTCCTGGAGCCACCTGCTTGTGCTCCCTCTCTGGATGCTGGAGTAGGTGGGTGGATGCTTCAATCACCTAAGGCAGCGCTAATTATGGGCACATTTTGAATTAATACCCTTTTAAAATCCCAAGTGTGCTTGGGTTGTTGGTTGTGTTTAAAGGGGGAAATTATTCACGTACCTTTGGTTTCAAAATAACTTCAGAATTTAGGATCTTGGTTGATGCTGCAGGTTTTGTTCTTGTGACAAGAAAAGATGCAGGAACCCCAGTCTAGGTCTGTGTGTTATTAGTAAGATACTTCTGCTTCAGAGCCCTCACATCTGTCTTGGGTTGGTTTTGTTTGGGTTTTCCCCCTTTTATCTGCTGTGTGCATGGGGAGGTTTCTGGGCTCTGAGGTTTGTGCCAGTATTTTCTCGTTCCTCACAACACACAGAGTTACTGACGTGTCTGTGAAGCAGCTCTTTGTTCTGCTAACAACCCCGAGTCACAGAGGCTGCTCCGGATGGCCCAACCCAGGGACAGCACCAGCAGAGCTCCAATCCTGGCTCCCACACCGGGACACAGCTTTGGGAGGGGGCTGCATCTCCAGGGCATCCACGAGGAGAAGGAAGCAGAGACCTGGAGCTGGGGAGAGCAAGGGGAAGGAGGGGACAGGAGCAGCCAGGCACCATGGATTACATTCATCCTGATTCTGCTGGCAGCTGGGAAAAGGCTGAACTAAGGTGGTTGTGGAGCTTTCCCTTCTTTTCCTGGAAATGCAATCAAAGCCAAGGCACTCCTTCAGGCTTGGATTGATTCAGCAAGGCTGTACCATGCTCCATTTTCAGTTTCCATGCAGGCACCTCCCTCCTAAACCTGAATGAAATGTGGCTGTCTGTGCCTGGGCTTGGAGGGCACGGTGTCCTCTTGGAGGGATTTTTTCAGGGACTGAACCTTTGCAGGTGCCTTGAACGTTGCCACTTGCCCTCCCAGAGATAACCAGTCAGCTGAGTGCCAGGCTGAGCTGCCAGGCTGGCTCCAAGGAAAGATAAAGTCCAATTAATGCCAAGCTGGATTGGTTCTGCCTCTTGGCAAGGGCAGTTTGACCAGGAAAGCACCATGGAGGAGGTAGCATCTCCTGCCAGCTCTCAGGAGGAGGTGGGGAAGAGAGGAGTCCAGAGCACTCACCTGGGGGCAAAGGACAAGGAGCTCTTGGGCAGGGCATGGTTCGTTTTAGCAAGGAAACACTGCAGCCTCGGGATTCTTATCGTGCTGTGCTTTCCTGTGTCTTGAGCTTGATAAGACTTTTGAAAGCTCATATGTGCATTTAAATGCACAGGTGGTAAGTGGTAGTGTGTGTTGTCAGGTGAGAAGAAATCTCCTAGTGACCCACCAGGTGTGAAGTGCAAATGGAGCTCAGGTTTAGTTCAAGCCTTGCTTCTCTGTTCAAGGTTTGTGAGAGCTCAGAGCGTTTTTTACCTAAAGCTGTTAAATTTGTTTCCTTTAAAGGGAAAATACACACTTCAGTGTTTCTATTTTGACTGATGTAGTGGGCCAGTGGTCTGTCACTGAGAGCTGGAAATGCTGGTTTTGGTTCTAGTTCTCTACCTGACTTGCCAGTTTTTTAAGTGGATCATTCTTAATGTTTTCTCAGCTTCTTTCCATTTTCTCAGCTGGAAATGGGGATTAACCAGGCTTTGAAAATGTCTCACCTGGCGGGCAGGGATGTAAGTATTAAGAAGATGACTTAAAACTGCGTTTCTCTGTTGAGATAAATTTTGATTAGAAACACTGTGAATTCATAGTAGGAATTCCTCATGCTCTCTAAAGGTTGCAGTACATTGAAATGCTCCCAGGATTGGTGAGGTAGCTCTTTCCCTTCAGGCAAAACAAGTGGATTTTGAAATTCTCAGATGGATATATCTTAATTTCTGTTTGTGAATTTGAAAATGCTTTTAAAAATCTTCACCTCAGCTGCTAATGATATATTGGTGCTTACAATTATTTGATTGATTACATTTTACTAGGGAAATACAGTATTTTTAATACTCATGGAAATACTGGGAGGCTTTGTTTCTCAAAAGATCTGAGCCCAGCACTGGTGTTGGTGCACCCAAAGCTGAGTGATATTTGAATCTTAGGTCAGGGCTGTTCTCTCAGCTAATTAGCAAAAGTTGTTTTATACCTTGAAAGGAGTTACTTTGATAAGACAGGGTTAATAATTTTAATTCTGTAGTTTGATTTAACACAGAAGGAGCCAACATATTGGGGCAGAGGTGAGTGTGATTTAATGTTAGAGAGGGATTTAACATCATGTGAATCAGAGTGAGGGCAGCTGGCAGGTGTAGTAAGGAATGGAAATACACTGAAAAGGTTTCCCACTTCAACTTCTCCTTTTTTTCTCCCCTAAAGTTTTCTGCTTCCTGTTTAGGTGCTGGATGTTTGACAGTGTACCCACTGTCAGCTTTCCCACAGCTTCTTTAAGGAATAAAATTAGAGTTATCTGATAGTGTGGGGTTTATTTTAGAAATGGGATGTTTTCTACTCTACGTTGCATTAGTTTCATTTACAGTCATTTAGAACTGCTTTAGCTAGCAGAGGTGTCTCCTGGACAAAAGCAAGAAAAAGCTGCTTCTGGAAGATGCTTTTTAAAGTCACCTTTGAATATTTTACCCATTTCCTTTTGAAAAGGTCTCCAGTAAAGTGAGAACCTGGAAGAATGACAGATCTTTCCCCTAAGCCTGTCTACAGCAAAAGGCTGTTTAAAGGGATCTGGGGATTTGGGCTCCAGGCAGGACCTGGCTGGGCAGATTCTTGTGGAAATAGCTCCTTGGCAGGGGCTTCAGCTTGTGAATTATCTGCTTTATGGTGAAAAATAACCTGTTGTTTAGCAAGTTACATTAATGTTTGAAAGTGAGCAACTTTTAAAATTCCAAACCATTATTTAAAAGGTAAACTTGGTATTTTATGCTTGTGTTAAATAAGCTGAGTGCTTGAGATTTTACCAGGACGTTAAATCCACCTGCTGGCATTAATTTCCACAAAAATACGTGACCATGAAGTTGTTACTTGGGGCCACCTGGGCAAGTGGCACCAGCCACAGTTTGAGTTTTGCCCTCCCCTGGCCCCAAACCAGTTATTCCAGTGATCCCAAAATCCCTCTGTGGCCTCCCTGCGTGTGGGGATCCACGTCAGGGAATTGACTGCTGGAAAAGGAATCCCTGATGTTAAACTTGGCTTGGGAATGTTGCTGAGTGATCTGACACTAATGGATTTTAACAACCTGGGAGTGTGTCTGGCTTTCTGCTCCTCCTGCCTTTTTCATGTGTTTGCTGAGCTTTTGGGAATGCTGCTTCAGATCAAACACCAAAATGAACAAGATCTCACAAAATACCACTGTCGTTTTTTGTGGTGTGGCAAATAGGTCTCTAATGCTGTTAAAGGATTTTTTGCTTTGAAACAGCCTTTTATTTTCAGTGTGTGAAATGCTAGCTGTCACTACTATAAAAATAAATTATATGAAATCTTTGATTTGTCAGAGCTGGGACATTATCACCAAGTTTGAAATATTTTCAGCTTCTACCCCTTAGTGGAAAAAGCAAAGAGAAGAGTGAGGTCTGGGATTTTCAAAGCTGTTTAGCAACAAGAACAGTTAATTTTAATCTGATGCCAACGTGCTGAGGCTCTTTGATACCAATGCCCAAGCTTAGGAGGTAATTCTTTGTGGTAAAGAGAGCCTTGACTGCTGCAGCCAGGAAGTTCAGGCAAGTACCTCCTCCTGATTTTTGGGATGAGGCTATTTTGCAGTAACCAAAGTATGTGTTGGCTTGAGGACTCATTGCTTTTGTGAGTGCTGCTTTTTCTTTTCAACCCTTTTGGGCCTATTTACAGGGATTTTTTATATATATATATATATATATGTGGTTTTTTAGAGGGAATTGGTGTTGAGATTTTTAGATTGTTTTCAGGTAGCTGCTGGAAATGAAAAATTAAAATTCATGATAGTTCAGTAGAGCTGGTTTGGGTGGTTCCTTCACAAGCAGGGCTGTGTGTTTTAATATGTGGTTGTGATGTCTTTTATTTCCTTGTTCATTAGCAATTATTCCACTGTAAAATATTTTACTTCTGAGAGGCATAATTCTCCTTTCCCTTGGCTTGTTGTGTGCATGCTGGAAAGTCTTTTTGTAGCACAAGGAAATGTACTCAGTCTTGGTAAACCTGGATGGAGTTTTGCTGTGGAAGAAGTTAAGACTTCTGGTGAACCTATACATCCACATCAATCTCACTAGGGATTGGAGCATCTCATATAATAAAGTTTTAATGTCTTAAAAAAATTAGAATGAAGGGTTAGGGAATAAACTGAAAGGGTAAATGAAAATACTGAGATGAAATGATTTTTAATTTGGTTTAATTTGTGGTAGTGATGACTGTTACTCCTGCAAAACTGAATTTTTACTAACACCATCAGGATTTAAATGGCTTTTTTTTTTTCCCTCTCATTGCTGCTAAGAGATATTTGTCAGACACATGAGTTTTATCTTGTAACACATTGGGCAGGGCTCCTGGGAGATCTTTCTTGCTCTGGGATTGAAGATCTTTGGCAGCACCTTTTTGCCCGCTCGTGCTTGGCTAAGAGACTGATGGTGAATGCACTTTATTTCCTCAGTACTTCCAAAGCCCATGGACCAGAGTGGGATGGCAGCTTTCTAAATTTAAACACATCTGAACTGGAGAAATCTTTGTTTCAAGGATCTTGGTCAAGATTTGAAGTAGATGTGGCTTTCATCCCAGGCTGCTCTGCTTAACAAGAGCAACCATGTTTCCTGTGCTACTGAAGGAGCTTTTGCTGCCCAACCCTGAAAGGTTTTATCAAATAACTTGTCAGTAATCCTCAGCACTTGGGGTCTTTATTGTCCCTTTCTCTTGGTCATGTTTTCAGTTTCCTAAATGAGATGAGGGTGCTGTCAGTGCTTTCTTTTGGTTTCTCACTCGCTGCCTCTGCTCTCACACATTCTGGTTGTAGAATCCCAGGATGATTTGGGTTGGAAGGGACCTTAAAGCCCAGCCAGTCCCACCCCTGCCAGGGGCAGGGACACCTTCCACTATCCCTGGTTGCTCCCAGCCCTGTCTAACCTGGCCTGGAACACTTCCAGGGATCCAGGGGCAGCCACAGCTGCTCCACAGTGCCTGATGGGCCATTTCCCAGTGAGCAGAGTGGGACAGATGGGTGGCAAGGGGCTGCTCAGATTGATTATCTATGGGCTCTCTCTTTGCTGCCAAGTTTAATAGAGATCTTTATCTCTGTTTTACTCTATTGAAATGGCTTACTGAAATTTGCTTCCTGTTTTCTTAACAGCTGAAAGGACCTGAGAAAATTTTCCTTTAGATGACAAACTCTTGGAAAGCTGACCACTTCTAAAGGGATGGCCTTCTTCCATAATTACAGTAAAATTTATGAAGAGAAGAATTTTTTTTCTAATTAAAAAATACACGCATTTGGACTTTCATAAATGCAAAAAATCATAAGCCTTCCATGCTCAGTTTTTGCAGCAAAAATGTTCTATGCCCTTGTTTTGATGTTCACCCTTGCTACTGGTATTGTGAATTAAAAAGAGGAAGATTTTGGAAGGCATCAGATTGTTGTGCTGGGTGATGTGAGTTGCCCGATGTGGTGACTGCAGTGTCATTGTGAGGGATTGGGAGGGCTCTGTGAAATGGGATTTTGGAGCTGGGATGTGGCCCAGGATTTGCTTGGGCTGCTGTTTGTATTCTTCTGGCTGAAGGAATGGATTATTAGTGCTGCCTCCCCTCAGCCTCCTGTGGTGAGGCCTCAGTGAGGCTGGAGGTGAAGGCAGTGATGGGATTTGTTCTTTGTGCTGATGGAACAGCATGAGCAGTGTCTGGCGTTTTCCCAAAATTATCATGCATCCTTTGCAGTGGAATTATTTCTATTCTATATTATTTTCTTTATTTTTTCTATTAAAATAAATAGCTTTAATTTGGAATTGGAGTGCTGTGTGTGAGGACATCATGGACAGACACCTCTGTGTTGTCCCTGAGTTTGTGTTTTGTGGATGTCAGATGTTGGTCTTGGAGGTCTGTTTTATGTGAGCTCAGTCTCACCCTCACAAACATCTTCATCTGCTTTGTAATTGCACAGCTGTTATTGGGGCAAGATAATAAGGTAGAACACAAGGTCTGAGAACTGCATCCTTTTGGTGTGTGAATGCCTGAGCCTCATGAAAATGAATTTTCTGGAGTTTTATTCCTGCTCTATCATATTTCTCTGAAATCTTCTAATTCTGCCTATAGGAATGCCATTCATTGTTTAATGAACAGGCACAGTTACCTATGCTTATGTGTGAAACTCAGAATTTGTACTACAATGTAAGTAGATTTTTTTCAAGTCTTTTGCAGCTTTCTAAGTGCAATATTATGTTTTGTCAACTGTTTCAATATTATTTTAACTTGACAGCTTCCTTTGAAAGCTCTTCAAATTCCCAGGGTGCTGGTTATCCTGCCTGTAGTTTTCACAGGCCTTTTGTCTATTCAGTTGGTAACGGTGTTCTTTATTTTGTATTTTTATTTTTTAAAAAGTATTTCATTCTTGAGCTGTAAAATCAATTTTTTGTGGCTGTGCTGCTGCTGCATCCTATATGAACAGCCATGGATAGCAACTCCCTCAAAGTGTACTAATATTGGTGGGATGTATTAAATCACCTTGAAAATTCAGTTTGCTTAGCCACTCACAATTGGTGTTTAAAGCATTGTACATTTATTTAAATATCTATGTTTAGGGCATTTTTATCATATATTTGATTTGAAAATTGTAGGCAGTGTATGGGGTAGTCATATTAGCACAAATGTTGGAGCTTTTTATGGTTTTGTTTCCCTACATACTGGCTCCTGTACTTGTCCTGTAGGCTTGGCAAAAATCAATTTCCACATCAGCATAAGAATTATTTATGTATTTTGAATTATGATATAGTTCTATGCTCTTTTGGCTCTTTAATATATTTTGATTTGTAGCCTGTGTACCAGCTCTAGTTGGTTTGGATTCGTTTTCTTTGGCACTCTAGATAAAAACCTGTTTATGGGCAAGAAGAGTGAGAGAGGTAGTTTTACTAGGAATGACTTCAAAAAGAAAAATCAGAAAGTTAGTTTAAAAACTCATTCTGGCAGCCAGTATTTGAAGTGGAAATTGTTATTTCCAGTGTCCAAATGAGTGCTCTGGCTCTCTGAAAGGCATACAAGAACATTACCCCAAATTTCAGGGAATTGGCTGCATTAAGCTATAAGTGAATGTGTAGCTGCTTGTGTGGGTGCAAGTAATTTTAAAGTAGAAAATCTGTAAGAGCACACAAGGAAAACTGTGTCAGTGTCACAGCAGGAGTACTGGAGTGTGAACTGCAGCAAGTCATTTCCAGAGCATCTCTGCTTTGCTCATTTTTTCCCCTTTCTTAAGGAAAACATTATTACAGTATTTTGTTTTTCTGTTGAGGAATCCAGGTCTAATGTTCAGTATTGTATCTGAGTATTAAGGATAATTTAAATTTGTGGCAGCTGTGCTTTGTACTTTTTGTACTGTTTATTTTGTCTTGAAATAATGGGGAAGGGGTTGCCTGGGATGCACAGTTGTAAACCTCATCCAGATACTTCACCTCTCCTAATAAACCTAAATATGCCAGGGAAAAAAAAAAAAGGGGCTGTCCATGTAGAAAATCTGTAAAACTTCAAACCTTACCAGTGTAATGAAGATGTGACAGTGCTGAAACACTGTTGCAGAAGTGTGAGCAAAGTTTCACCGCTGAGCTCTGCCAGTATTTTACTAAGATCTGATTTCATCCTGAGCTGCTGTGGGCAGGGAAGTATTGGGGTGACCCTTCCTGAGCGTGTTGCATTCTCATTTAATTTAAAGATCCCACTGGGAATATTGCATCCTGCTCTGGAGTCCTCAGCAGAAGGAACATGGACCTGTTAAAGTAAGTCCAGAGGAGATGCTCTGAGAGCTTCTCTGCTCTGGGCACAGGCTGGGAGAGCTGAGGGTCTCCAACGTGGAGAAGAGGAGAAGGGAAGATGATTCCAGGGAAGAGCTTCCAGTGTCTATAGGGGGATTAGAAAAAAAAGGGAGAGGTTTTTTACATAGGCAGAGTGTAGTAATACAGTGGGGAATGGTTTTAAAATAAAAGAGGAGAGATTTAGATGGGATATTGGGAAGTTGTTCTTCTATAGGAGGGTGATGAGGCCCTGGCACAGTTGCCCAGAGGAGCTGTGGCTGCCCCATCCCTGATCCAAGGCCAGGTTGGGCAGGGCTTGGAGCAGCCTGGATAGTGGAAGGTGTCCCTGCCCAGGGTGGGGATGGAATGACGTGAGCTTTATGGTCCCTTCCCCAAACAGCTTTTCCAGCTAGCAGCACTGAACTTCCTGGTGCAGAAGTGGGATGCTGCAGGGAACCCTATTCCTGTAGAAGTGTCCATGCTTGAAGAAGTCAGTGTAGTCTGCTGTGACACAAATGGGATATAGCTCTCCCTGGAGAAATGCTCTCTAGTTTCTGTGTGGTGCTGCTGGAATAGGCTTAGGAAATGAGCCGTGTCCACCAAAGCCATCTCTGGGCGGGGTTTGTTTTTGCTGTGCTCAAGTGCTTTTGGTATTTACAGCTCCTGCATTTGATTTTTTGAAGGCTTTGCTCTCTCTGCTGGGTTTGTGTTCAGTGTGGGTAGGAGAAAGGAAGCATCTTGAGCTTGTGTCATGCAGGGGTTTCAGCAAACTGGTGAACCTTTCCCAGGGGCTGTGACTATCTGGTCAGCAGCTGTACCTGTGTTCCCTGGGATTTCCCCCTGTGGCATTTTGTGGCAGATTGGCACTCCTGAAAGGAGAATCAAGGGTTTGGCCCCTGGACTGCTCTGCTGAGCTGGATTTCCCACTATCCACTGGTTACTGTGATTGGAGCAAGCCTTGGGCAGCCACTAGAGAGAAACAAAGAGCTCTATTCTGAGTGCCTGTGAAAAAGGGAGCTCTTCTGGAGGGAGGCATTTCATCTTTCCCCTTTGTCTTCTCTCTTTTTATTCCTTTTTCCCTTAGCTGACATTTCACAGCTCTACCAGTGATGAGAGAGTGCCAGATCCCTTAACCTTGGAATCTTTCTGGATTTGCCACCCTTATACACACTTCATGTTACCTCTTCTTTTTCCAGTTACCTCTAATCTGGATGGGGAAGCCTTGGCCTTGTCTTACCATATCTCAGTAATATTTCTGGTGGTTAACAAAAAAGGTTTAAAAAGTGCTTTCATTCTGTATTGGCATTACTTCTGCACTTTGCCAGCAGCCTGAGGTCTTTAGAGCTCTGTTGCACGGTGAATCTCCAGGTTAAAGAGCTGGTAACATTATTAAAACAGAAATACACCAAGCTGTACAGGTGCCTGTGTCGGGCAACCTTTAGTCAAAATAACTTTTGCTCTGGAATGTGTGGTTCCTCCCTGCCTGTAAATGTCAGCTTTAATTAAGAGAGAATCTCAACAATGAGGTGCAGACTTTTTTTTTTTTCCCCTTAATTTTCTTGTAAACTTTCCATACTTTCCCTTTTCCCTATTCTCCTTTGATCTTTAGAAAACCTCAGCTATAAAAATAAAGGCTGAAAAGTGTCTGCTAGGTGGTGAAATATGAGTAAGCACAAACACCCTCGACTCACGGATTTGCATGTTCTCCTCCTGCCCCTGGCTGCCTTGTCTGTCTTTCGTTGACTCAGGATTTTTCAGGAGGCAGAAGAAGGATAATTTCCTTGTTCAGCACTGAACAGGCTGGTTCAAACACCTTGGAGCACGTGTTATCATTGTGCATCTTTGGTTCCTTGGAGGCAAACTCTGGCTGCAGGCTGGATAAAACAGAGCTGAATTTGGTGGGTAGGCAGCAGCTCCCCATCCCTGCAGCAGAGGTGGGAATGGATCCTTTGGATCCCTCTGGATTTCATTCCTCCTTCACCTTAGACCTCTGTGATCCTGCAAGAGCTGCCTCAGAGAAAGGTGGGATTGGGTGTTTGTGTCCATCAGCTCATCCCTCCTGCTTGTTTCCGTGTGCTGCTGTCATCTGCTGCCTTCCAGAGTGAGTGTTCCTGCCCAATTTAGGGGAAATGGGACATCAAGGCAGTTGGGAAGTCACTTCTGAGGCCCATCTGGTGTTGTCACCTGTGGTGTTTGAGGTCTGTCAGAGGTGATAAAGCAGAGGAGAGGTTCCTGCTTTGCTGGTGGTGAAATGCCACCACAGTTCAGCAGAGCCACATTTATTTCATGAAGCAGAAGTGATGACTTGGGTGGGCGTTGAGTTCAAGGCACAAAGAGAAGATGAATCACAGCGTACAGGTGGCCCCAGTATTCAGTGAGCCAAATGTCATTAATTTGCTTAAGTTTACTGTAATTAATGGGCTTTTACCAGGACTCTTGCCCATCTTGGTAGTAGTCTGGACCTTCTCAGATTTTCCCTGTTTATTTTTTTTCAGTCAGAATCCTCCTCAAAAGACTGAGATCACTTTTGATTTCAAAAATTACATTTTTGCAGCCTGGTTGCTCATTTTCGGTGCCAGACTTTGCACATCTGCTCAGTGCCTGATGGAGTCAGTAATTGCTTCAGGTTGTAAAGGACTTTGGCAATGGGTTTGAAGAATATTTTCCTTTAAGAAGCCTTAGGAACCCTTTCAAATACCACTCAGTAGGATATTTGTAACTTCATGATAAGCACGTCTATTACAGTTTTGGCTATTCCTTCTTCTGTCCTAAAGAGAATTTCCTCTCAGCTTTTTTTATTCCTTCCATTCAATGCTGTTTTTTAATCTTCTTTTTTCCCCTAAATCTCTTTATCACTTGGCAATTAAACAGCAGTTATTTGTGCAGTGTTTCCCTTCTATTTGTGTGACTCAGCAAAAATCGTAAGGAAATTAATGGATTGGAAGAAGACAAATTGGAAAGAATTTAGCTGGGTATGTTCTATGTGTCATCCAGTCAGATTTTGCCAAATCAGGCTGAGTTTCTCCTACACCCTCTTTAAGAGTGGGAATATTTTGTGTTTCCTCTGCCAGCTGTAGCAATAAAGATGGCAAGGAGGGACCTGACCTGAGTATAAACTTCATGATAGTTGGTTTGGTTACTGTGTCCCTTTGTAAATCTTAATGACAAATTGGTTTACCTCAGATATTTTTTATTTCTGGAATTTTTTCCAGCTGTTCTCTCAACTGCATTGTTTGAAGGGTGAGTTTCTTGCCTGTTTGTGGTTTAAATTAGGGAATCTCTGCTTATTCAGAGTATTTTAGGTCAGCATAGGTTCCTCTATGCTCCCATAAAGAAAAGCTAAATAAAAATAACTCAGTTTTCACACATTTGACCAAATGCTTTTTTTGAGACCCCCTAAAGCTGGAAGGAGAGATTCCAGCACATCCCATGGAAGTTGGTACCTGCTTTTCCAGAGGAGGGATGGCTCTGAGCATTGGAGTGTCTGCAGGTGTTTCCAATAACCATAGGTGGAACAGATGATCCTGCTGGCTCTTCCCAGCCCTTAGCACAGTTACTCCTATCCGTGCTTTTGCACGAGTCTTCTCTTGGCAGACAGAAGATCTGGGATTACATTTGCCAAGTCTGCAAGAAAGCAATTCTTTGTCCGCCTCTGCTGGTTTTTTTTGCATGGTTTTCTCAGTTGAAATGATGAGATAAGTATTTTTAGTCTCTGAAGGTAGTCTCATATTGTGCCAAAAAACTCCTTTTTGGATCTGATTAAATAAATCTTGTGGATCCAAATGCTTGAAGTTGGAAAGTTAGACATCCCAAAAAACTTGTTTTGTTTTTCGTGGAGAAGACAGGCTGAGATGTGCTGGTTTTGTGAATTTTTCTGCAGCAGTGAAATAATTTCAAGCTGTTGAGCTGCTGAACTAAGAGGCTGTTAGTGATGGGGCAGGAAGCTGTGGCTAGGTAGCACCATCTGAATAAAACCTTGTCAGAAAGCTGCTTTCTGCTAATCCCTGGGAGGAAGTGAGCTATAATCAGCACTAAGTGAGCTAATCGCAGGAAATCTATTGCTCAACAGGAACCTTTGAAAAAAAAAAAAAAGGAGGGGGCAGGGAGAAACGAAGAATACCCATAGAGAATTTTCATTCTGCTTTTGTACTCCAAAATCTGTTTGATGTAAGAAAATCGAATATCTGATGAAGTAAGCAGCCCTCCAATCTCCACTTTAAAACTGCACCTCTTTTCCAGAATAATGAGGGATCAAGTCTCATCTCTTCCAGTACGGTGATTTTCAGGTATTAAGAGGTGGTGATGAGGGGAGGCTGTGTTTAAGCAAACTGCCAAAACCACTGGAGGCCTGGGGGCAATGGGAATGAGTCTCCAGGCATTTTCAGCAAGGATTTTTATAATATAAAGCAGGAGTGGGACACGACTATCCTAAATCTGCCTTGTCACACCAGTCTTTCCTTGGAGCACCACTCACTACCTCCTGTATTGTTCTTGCTGGCTCTGTGCTCTTTTTCACATGACCCTTTTCTGCCTGGAGATTTGTTTCCTGGACATCTCCTTTGCTCTTTTCCTCTGCTCTGGTTCTGGCTGCCTTGGGTGCAGTGACAGCTGTTTCCAGTGGCTGTCTGGGAAGTGGTGAAGCCCTGCCTGGAGATGCTGCAGTGGTAACTCACTCTTCTCAGCCCTTCTCTGCAGGGACTGCACCCACCAGCAGCCCTTCCTTCATTTTTGGCCTGTTTTCTTTTCTTCAGTTCCTTCTGTGAAGCCACAGATAGTTTTGCTCTGCCTTCCAAGCTGTGTGCATGGCCCAAGTGCTTCATAGTTCAGGTGTTGTCCCAAAAGTATCCTGCAGCTGTAGTGGCACATCAAAAGCAAAGTGGTTGTTTCTTAATGCCTTAAATTTATTACTCTTCCTTTTTGGTCAGCCCTGCCAAATGGACTTAAATGTGAAGTTTGTGCTGCTCCTTCTGACTTGTGCTGCTGATAGTAAATGAGCAGAGTAATATTTACCTGCAGTGAAGAGCTGAGTTCAGTTTGCAGCTTTCTGAGGCTCCTGTGACAGATTTATTTGATGTATTTCACTGACTCAGCTCCTCAGATCAGTGACAGTGTAAAGCACAGTACTGTGTGCCAAGAGCAGGAATTGAGGGACATGTTATCAAGCAGCTCTAATCTGGATGTGTTTTGTTTTGGTTTCTTTTTCCAGGCAGTAGCCTGATGTAGTTTTGCCTTGCATCCCAGGCACTGAAGTACAGGTGCAGCTTAGACTGCTCAAACACATTCATTTGAACATCTTAAGAAGACAAATTCAGGTCATTTTGATGTGAGAACTTTCTACACCAGCTGTTTGGTTTGGCACACCGTGCCATCTTCCTATCCTGCTCAGGGCTTTGTAAGGCTCATGTGTGTGCACTGTAATCTGGATTTCAAACTGAATCTGCTCAAATACAAGTGCTTCAGGGAAGATGTGAGTGTGCACTGTAGCAGATAGCAGAATGATTGACTTCTATTTTGTTTTATTTCCTTTCATCCTTTTATTCCTTTTTTCCTTTTAGTTCCTTTCCTTGTCTGCAAGAAGAAAAATGTCCTTTTGTAGGATCAGGGGAGCTGGAGAGCAGTGCAGAGCTTCAGCTGGGATGGGAGTGCGTGTCAGGCTCCATCCCTGTCACGAGGGAGCCTGCACAAGAGCCCTGCTTAGGAAGTCCTTCAGGAAGCAGCCCAGCTTTATGCTCACACAAGGGGAACTGAGGGGGACAAACAACAAAAAAGGGCAAGTCAAAGCCAAAGCATTCAGACTGATGTGCTGCAGCAGAGTGTGTTTGTCACTGCCCAATCCTCACTTCAGCTTTTACTCACTGCCAGGGTTACATTTCTCTGGGTGCTTTCCCACCAGGGCTGTCTCTCTCCTGTGACCTGGCCATGACCGTGGGTTTTCAGGCCCTTTCCATCCCCAAAAGAGGAAAGATAGTGAGCAGCAGGATGTAGATTGTAAAAATGAAACTTAGCACATGTGAACATGGTGGGCAGGTCCCTGCAGGGTTTGGGAGGGACAGGAGGTGGGTTAAACTACACAAGGAGCTCTGTTTGTGTCTTGCCTCAGCCTCTCTGGGCGAAGGTGGGAAGGTTAATGGTGCTGAGGTCACTGTTGGACTCAGTGATCTGAGAGATCATTTCCAAGCTAAATGATTTGATGGGAAAGAGGAGTTGCAGTTGTGAGGAACCTGGTTCCAGGTCTCCCAGCATTGGTCTTCAGGGATTTAAAACACTCAAACCTTGCTGAACACACTCTGCCACCTCTGCAGAAGAACACATTTGTTCTTTGGCTGCTTAGGATGGAGGGAGCACTTAATTTTTACTGCCCTAGTGCAGGGCAAGAAACCTTTGTCAGAAGGAGGGGGGAGTGTTATGTACTGGGGAAGAGGACTGAGAATCAGAGCCCTGTGGTCACCAGCACTGGCACCTGTGAATGTGTTTTGTGGATTAGGCAGCAGAGCTGTATGGAGAAAAGCTTTTAGCTGTTTTTGTGTTTGTCTTTTTGGGAGTCTCATGGGCTGCAGTTGTATCCTGTGGTGGGATTGTCCCTGTCTGAAGGCTGTAGTTAAGTGTTGTTTGCAGCTTCTCAGCTCGTCTCTGTGGTTCAATCCATTGCTTTCTAGTTCTTGTATTAAATGTAGTGTGAGTAGTGATTGTGGGGGAGCTGCTGATGTGCTTGAATACATTATTATTGCTGGTATTTTCTTCTCTGGCAAAGATGAAAGTGAATCCTTCTTCCATGTATTACCTTTAGCATACTTTTGTGAGGCTGCTCAAACTCACGTTAACTATTTTGGTAAATGTGTCAGCCAAGCTAAAACACCCACCATTACTTGTGTTGTCTGATTGTCTGTCAGAGAAATATGAACCTGACATCCCCTTTGCTGGGTCACAGCCTCCTGGCAGGCACTGGAGAAAAATTCCCCATGTCTTTGCAATTCCCTGCACAAGGAATGAATCAGCAGGGCAGGCACGTGGGTAGTGGTGCAGGAGTGATCCCGCCTGGCTGCTGCCATCTGAACAGGCTCCTTCTCTTCTCTGGAGGCTGAGAAGGCAGAAACAGAGCTTTGGGGGGGTATTTCTTTCTTAAAATTTTTTTTAAAATCCCTGCTCCAGTCATTACCCATAATGCCAAACCTCTGTAGCAGTTTCCAGATACTTCCTGATGCCGTGGAAACTTTGCTTGCATGATGAAGGCAGGATAGGGATAAAGGAGAGGGGAGCTGCTCTCTTCTTCAGCTGAGTGCAGAAGAGAGTTATTTGTGTTTGAACCTGGACAAAATGATTGATTTTTCACTTCCAGTGATGACTGAAGAATCAGAACTGTGCTTCCTGGTGTGAGTGGAGCTGTTGTCATTTATTTAAATGATAATGCAAAGCAACTCTGCTTTGAAATGGGCCTTTGTGCAAACTAGGTTTGAATTCAGCACTTTATTATATCAATGATCTTTGAAACAGCCGCTCAGAAATTCTACCATGTCTTGTTAAATAAATCACAGTTTAAATTTTTCCTTAAAGCTGAGCTTTTCCTAGACCACAGATGTAGTGAGCTGGAAGGGTTTTGGTGCTGGAGTCAGTCCTTAAGGTGGGAAGTTGATGCCTGAGCTCCTTCAGTCACTCCAGTTTCCTCCAGCAGCCCCACAGGTTGTTTTCCTGCTGTGGAGCTCCTGGGCTGCACTGTGAGCAAGGTCAAGGATCTCTGAGCACTTGGAACAGGCAGCAGCTGATCAGAGCTGCAGCTCTGAGGGTTCTGCTCTGATGCTCTGCACTAGCATCTGTTGTACACCAGTTCCTTGTAGCACTGATTTTCTCCTGAAATACATTTGGATTTCCATATCCTTCCTTCCATCTTGTTACTTCACAGTCTCTTCTTTTGAGCACACGTGATACTAAGGAATAATTCGTTTTGGATCAAGACTGAGCATGTGATGAGCTGCTTGTGTCACTGAAAAGGCAGGATTTTTACTAGAGTGAGAATTTAATTTTAAAATTACATCAGCAGAAGTGCAGTTATTTTGAATTTTTTTTTGTGTAGTTTCTTTTTTTTTTTTTTTTTTTTTTTTTAATTTTTAAAGTTTAATTTA
>JAOTQP010000469.1:4411728-4431979 GCA_026413545.1 Cichladusa arquata
CTGCTTAAGTTATAAGCATTTGGGTTTGTTGTTGTGTTGTTGGTTTGTTGTTTTTTTTTTAATTTTTAAAGTTTAATTTATAGCCTGAATACCACATGACAGTGTTGTTAATTTAGTGACTGGCCTCTCTACGGGAGTGTGTGGTTTGGGGGGCCAAGTCTGTTCTTGTCCAGTTTCAGATGCAGGTGAGTTGTTTAGCCTGACATCCTGCTCTTGCTCTTGTCAGACAGCTCAGAAAAACTACATAGATGGAGGAAGTAATAGGATATGCTTTAGAAAAATACAAATGGCCACTCATGATGTTGTTTTCTTTGTCCAGTATACCATTTTGGCATTCAATTTATGTGATGCACTTATTTACCTGCTATGGTTTATTTGGCTGGATGATTGCATTTGTTGCAAAGACATTTTTTGGTTTACTTATCCCCATTTGGATACCTAAGGACCCTATATCCAGCTCTTTTCTGAGGCTTGATTAACAGGAGGGACATAGATTATGGTCCCCTGTACTACCATCACCCCAAAATCAGCTTCAATATATATCTGTATATATAAATATATATGTAGAGGAATATATACATATATCTATCAGTTTGATTTGATGAATCTACTGTATATATATGTTTATAAGGCAAATACTTTATTTGATTTATACATCTCAAATGGGTGGCATGCCCTTGCTGCAGTGTCTTGTAAGGGAAGCATTTGGAATTAAAATCCCCTGTGGGTTGGCTGCTCAGGCCTGCTGTTGGGTTGCAGGGGACTTAATTTTTGTCCCCCATATTATGGTACAAAACAAGAAAATCTTGCAGATGACTTGCAACATCTGAAAGAGCAATCAGTAAGTGGGTTTGGAAGAGTGTTTGGAATCACTGCCTGATTCACAAGTGCATCCCTGCAGCCACATTCAGGTGGCAGGAATATTTGTAATTCCAGAGAAAGGCTCCACAGCAGGGCTGTGTAGGTGGGTGCTGCACAGCTTGGAGTGCTCTTCCTCCTGGACTCCAAGTCATGGAACAACCAGCACGTGTCCAGTTTCTCCTGCTCTGCCAGAACATTGTGCTGCTTGTGCCTCTGATGATATTTTACAGAAATTGCATGCTTTCATGGTCATTTGTGGGGATAATTAATCTCCTTGAGCTTCACAACATAAACCAGGGTGTTGCTCCAGTCCAGGCTGCTGGCCTGACTTGTGTCCCTGTGTTGGGATTTGGCAGCATTCAGCCACCCTGTGAGATGCCAGGGAATGACAGCCCCTGTTGTTTTAATTCTCCTGGCCAGGATGCAGGTGCTGTGTTGTTGGGAACACAGTAATTGAGAGGGGGGTGGCACTGCCTTGTTGTGGCTCTTGTGAATGACACTTATCATGTGAGTCATGCCTTGAGATGTTATGGGAAGCTGGTGGGCACCAGGAGACCGCTCATTTCCCAATGAAATGCCCATTTCCCTCTCAAACTGTTGTGAGAGGAGAAGGAAGTCAACACAGATGTGTTGGCTCCTGTTCCAAAGGGGTAGCTTGTCATTTGAGTGAACAGAGAAATTGAGGGTACATTATTGTTTGTTACCTGTCATTGAGAAGTATTTTCTGTACATCTTTCTTTGTGCTTTTTACTCTGTAGCAGAGAGGCTGCCTGTTTCCTGGTGATCAGAAAAAAAAATCTCCAGAATACTACAAGGAGGGAGGAAATGCTAGCAGAGATTTTTTTGAATGGGGAATGTGTCACGTAGATGTTTTATTGTGCTGTGCTTGTAGCTCTAGCAGCTGTTTGTCCGTGTTTTTGCTCATGTTTTTGTTGAGGATTCAAAGAGGATTGTGGTGATACTCTGTTATTTTCTGCAAGTGGAGAAAGTTTGGCACCAAGTGGGGAAGCAACACAAGCCTCATTCAGAAGAGGAGTGCATCCTGTGGATCTCAGTGCTGAGCTCTTTAGTGTATGATTTGGGTAGAGTTGTTTTGAGTGGACTTAATGTGGACAGTGTGCTGAATTATGGCTTACAAACATAAGCTGTTCCTTTGTCCCCAAGGTCTTGTCTGATAAATGACAAGGAAAGCATCTAAGGCTTTTAAAGCTGCTTGGTACTAGAGCATGAAGCTTTTTGGACTAGAGCTACCCCCAAAGGATGTTTTACTTAGACCCTTTGTATGAACAGAGAAGCAGATCTGGGAATTGTTCATTTGGTCTGGATTACTTTTATCACTGGAAATGTTTGTTGCTCCATCCCACAAATGCTGCTGCTGGCACAAATGAATGGGTGGCCCAGAAGTGGGAATGAGGAAGGGATTTGCTTCCTTTGGTGGAGGCGTCGGTGTCTGCGTTCCTCAGAGTTGAATTCAAGCCTCCCTCCCCTCTGCCAGCAGGAGGAATGGTACATTCATCTACTCCATGCTCTTGTCCTGTGTTCAAATCACTTTTTTTTTTTCTTCCAGGGCTTCCCCTAGTTATTGAGAACCATGTCTGACAACGGAGAACTGGAAGACAAGCCCCCTGCCCCTCCTGTCCGGATGAGCAGTGCTATCTTCAGTGCAGGGGGCAAGGACCCATTGGCAACCAACAACAGCTTTAAACCCCTGCCCTCTGTCCCAGAAGAGAGGAAACCCAGACATAAAATCATCTCCATATTCTATAGCAATGAAAAAGGTAAGATGCCTCCTTTTTCTACTCCTACTTGTATTCCTTTACTCTCCTTGTAAGTTTTGGTAGTGCTTTAGATGTCAGAGTCCAGCCTGACCAAGTGTAGGGGATTGGAAAACCACCCCCCTGTTTGCTGCCCAGCTTCAAGTACTGCATTTCCAAACAACCCTAATCAATGTTTGGCATTCCTGGGGATCTTGTTACTTAAATGCAGATTTCTAGTTCAAACTGGGCACCCAGCAGGTTTGGAAGTTACTTCATGTTGATGATCATTGTGGCATCTTGAGGAGAGAAAAAAGGTCAGTAAAGAAATAGTGGTGATGGTGCAGTTGCATGAAGAAAAACTCAGAGAAGTTGCATATTTTTGTCTGTAGAACTGCACTGTTAGGATTGATTACTAGTGGAGATAAACCTGGATTGCTGTAAAAAAGATTATTTCTGAGAAAAAAAATTGCTGTAATGAATTCTAGATGTATTTGTGTCTTGTCCTCTTTTCTGTATGGAGAGTGCATGTACAGCAGTGGTACCTTTTATCCTGGCTCTCCAGAATGTGTGTCCGTGTACAATAAAACAGTTCATAGATAGAAACACCTTCTAACACCTGAGATGGTAAAACTGCACAGAGACTTAAGCTTGACCTGAATCTGCTAAGTATTTTATTAATCTACTGGTTAATATTACTTTTAATATGCACATTGGAGAGGACTCTGCTGCTCTTGATGCCTTCTGTGCTCTTGGCTCCCTGTGCCTTGCTGCTGGTGTGCTGGGCAGGACTGGTTCAGTCATGCTGACACAGGTTTGGTTGTTTGAAGAGATTCTGCTCCTCTGGTTGATTATTCTCTTGGCTGAGTGTTTTCCCCAGGGCTGGTTTTCACTCTGTCTCAGCTGTGTGAGCAGCTCTGCAGCCGTGCCTCTCCCTGGAGATGAAACCAAGAGAGACAGGTTTCCCTCTGTTCCCAAGATCTGGCTTTCTGCTCTCAACAGTAGGGGTGTTTCCTTTTTGGAGGATGGAAGGGTTTGGCCATTGTAGCTTTTGGAGGCAGAATAGTTATTTCACAAGGTCATTTATTGTGAAATAGCCTGTCTGTGGCTGGGCTACAGCAGTAGCAGTGGTGGTCTTTCTACTGATATGGATGAATCCCAAAGACCAAAGTCTGTAAGGAGAACATGAGAACCTACTACAGGTTGGTGGCAGCACCCCAAGAGAGACTCCAGCCCTCTGAGGGTGCTGAATTTGGGTGCTGAAGGAGGCAGATCTGGGTGCTGTCAGCTCAGTGCAGTGCTCTGTGTCTGGAGGAGGTTCTGCCTTAGCCCTCCAATCCTGCAGAAATGGGTGTTTTACCATTTTATTGTTGGTCCCACAAGGAAATACTCATAATTTGTCACGGTGAGTTCTGCAAGGAAGTCTTGTAGAAGGATCAAATCTGTCCATCTTCAGGCAAGGAGAGCAGTTCATGGCACTTGTCTTTCTTCTGTTGCATTGGTGGCTCATCAGAGCATTTGAGCCCTTTTATAGACAGGGATGAAGTGGAACATAATGAAATAGAACATAAACCCCACATGAAGGAAGGTTTTCCTTGCTCTGAATTAGTAACAAATGAATTATGAATACAAGTGGGTGCAAGTACAGCTGGAGAGCTTTGTGACATTCCCTAGCACCTTTTTTCTGCATGGACATTTTCTCTTTTCATTTTGATGGTGGGTTTGTTCACTGCTGGAATGGGGAGGTGGTTGAATTATCTAAAGTTGTGTTGGCTCTTCTCAAGTTGCTTTGGAGTCCTTTGAGTACTCTAGATATTGACAAGTACCAAATTCAGGGAAATGAATCTGCATATTTATTTAGCATGTACCTACTGATACTTTGTGTTGTGAGCTGAAAATAGGAGAAAGAATTTCTGCTGAGAAAATGACGTTTTAGAGGAAATAAGTGTCAGTTTGTGTTTTCTAGATGTTAAAAAGTAATTCAAGTAATGTCTTCCTGATAAAAAATCAGGCTTTCCTGAATGGCAAGGTATTAGGAAAAATCGAAATTGAATTACCCAACTTAGAGAAACTATCTGAAAGCTGTATTTTTTTTTAATTTGGAAGAAACTTGTCTATTGCATGACCTGCACATAATATAAATATGCAAAGGAGGGATTTTGGCCCTCAAGTCTGCAAAACTGGCTGTTGAATGTAAGTAGAACAGAAGTGGGCACAGTGTCTTTCTGGCACTCACACAATAGTCAGATGTTAGTTGTTTTGTTCATTAGCATGGCTGGGACGCACCCTCCCCAGAAATGCCCATTTAAATCCTTCTTTTCTTTAAATTCAGCTGCTGGGAAGCTTTGCAGAAATGCTAACTTCTTGCTCAGATTTAAAAAGTACATTGGGGCTAGATGCAAAATAATCTGTCAACCTGGGGTAGAAATTTTGTCATGGAAAAAATATCTCCAGGCAGAGTGTAAGTTAACAAATCACTACAAAAATGTTCAGTTTTCCTTTTCAGAAAATGAAAAAATCCTTGCCACTATCCAGGAATGTTGTTTGGCTTTCTCTGCACATCTCTGTCCTTATGATTTTGCAAGGTCTCTCCTGGCCAGCCTCATCTGCTCCTGAATCCTCTCTTGGGAGTTCTTGTGCTTTGAGGGACTTGCAGATGAAGAGGTTTAGCAATTACACAGTTTCTGTCCCAAGTCTGAGCTAGTTCTGTGCTGAAATAATCATAAGGGTTTGAGGGATTATTTAATCACCAGTCATGGAAGGTTCTTTCCCCCTGGTTCCATTGTTTAGGATAAATGAAGTGATAGTCATCTTCTTACTAGAGTACTTTATTGCCATGAATTTTCTTGGCCTGACTTCTGAAGTCAGAGGAACCTCTGTGTGGTTTTGGAAAGCTTTAAAATAGTCCCCTAAAACCAGAAATGTTTGTCTTTGAGCAGAAAGTATAGAAGGAGGTGCTGAGGGCATCACCCAGATCCTGCATGTCACGTGCTCAGGGGCACATTTTGGTGTGGTTTCAGCTGGAGCTCAGCAGCTCCAGGTGCACATCTGGAGTCAGCTGCCTGCTACCTCCAGCTGCTGGAAACAGCTGTGTTTCTTGCCTCTTGTATGGAATTTGGTTGGTGGGAAGTGAGGGCAGCCTGAGGATGGGTTTGCCTTGGGAAGTACCGAGGCTGACACTTTGCTGAGTGCCTGTGGCTTCAGCTGGGGAAGAGTCTGGTTGTATTTTAGGCACCTTCTTAGTCAGACAGAGCCTTTGTCCAGCTCACCAAATCCTTCCAAAGGACCTGTGTGTCTTCCCCTCTTGGGTACAGGAGGACTATGCTGCTGTCTCTGCAGGGCCAAGGGCCAAATTTTATTATTTACCATAATAAAATGGTAAAGCACCCATTTCTGCAGGATTGTAGGGCTAAGGCAGAACCTGCTCGAGACACAGAGCACTGCACTGAGCTGACAACACCCAGATCTGCCAAATTCAGCATCTTCAGAGGACTGGAGTGTCTCTTGGAGTGCTGCCACCAACCTATAGCAGCATCTCATGTTCTCCTGGCAGACTTTGCTCTTTGGGGCTCACCCATGTCAGTGTGAAGACCACCAGGTGCAGTTGGGAAGGAGCACTGCCCTGCACTGAAGGGATTCCTGTTTCAGTCCTGAGCCAGGGCCAGGAGCAGCGTGGCCTCACCATGGCCTTGTTCTGGGAGCAGAGCTCGAGGATGTCCTGCCAGCACATGACTCACCGGGCTTGCCTCTGGCTGGGGCTGTTTGTTTGAAGTGCTGCTCTGCTGTTCCTGTGGGCAGAGCCATGGTTTTTAGTCTCCTTGCCTTGCCTACTCGTGGGATCTGTGTATTTTTGGAAGGAGTGGGTTTATTTACCCAGCACATGCTGCAGGGCTTGAGCACTAGCTCCTGTTCACTGGGTGTCAAGTGCTCCTAAACAGGAGGATATAAACTTTTTATACCTATCTATCTAGATACACATGTTCCCCCTTGCTTCCACATACAAAACTGCAAAAATAAGGCAGAAATGGTGCTTTCCTTGGTTTTCACAGCAGCAAATTTCTCCTGTGTTTAGCCTGATTGCTGCTAATGAAACATCTGACAGCCCATTTGCTTTTTGGCTCTGCCCTGTGCAGCCATATTAAAGATATCCTGTTTATAAGAGCCGTGTCTTTCCACAGCATTGTTCAGCTGGAGGCAGCCCACATGGCTTTTCATTTGGGAGTATTGTCCTCACTCCCTGTCCTTCCCTTCCCGCCAGCGTGAGGGGATTTCAGATGCATTCCTGGCTCTGAGCAGCACCATCACTGCTTGCTGTGTAATAATGAAGAGAATGCTGGTTCACCTGCTTTTTCCTTACAGAAACAAGAGGATTTTAAAGATGAATTTAGAAACAAAGCAGAAATAAAATAAAAATACCCTCCCACCCCGAGCCGCCCACTGAAAAGGCCCAAAACAAACAAACAAAAATCTGAAGCCTCAGGTATTAGAAAATATCTTATAAATTCAATTGAATCTAGGTTGGATTGTGCACGTGGTCCTTGTAATTATTTGTTCCTTCTTCTGGTACTTATTATGTTTTCCCCCCCTTTTAATTTAAATTAGGTAATTGCTCTGAGGCTATAAACTCTTATCTTCATCACAGGAAGTCCTAGTTTGCATTAATTACCTTGAATTGAAGCAGTGAGGCAACTGAGTTTTAAGTGTCTTTAGGGTGAACTTGAGGTTGAACTGAAGTTGTCTTTTCTGCTGTTCTTAATCTATATTAAAATGTCCTTTTTTGCATTGTAAACATTTAATATATTTAGATTTCATGTGCTCAACAAGGCGCTCTGGTGCTCTTAATCTCTTATTTTCTTGCTGCCATAATATAAATTATTTGAATGGTATAAGGTTCTTGGAATGACAGAATCCCAGAATGTTTTGGGTTGGAAGGGACCTTAAAGCCCATCACTGTCCCACCCCAGGGACAACTTCTACTATCCCAGGATGCTGCAAACTCTGGACACTGCCAGGGATGGGGCAGCCACAGCTTCTCTGGGCAACCTGTACCAGGCCTGACCACCCTCACAGGGAAGAATTTCTTTCTAACATTGAGATCTTTGAATGTCTTTTTCAGGAAGCAAGAAGAAGGAAAAGGAAAGGCCAGAAATCTCCCCACCATCAGATTTTGAACATACCATCCATGTTGGCTTCGATGCTGTTACTGGAGAGTTCACTGTGAGTATTCCTGCCTTGGAGCAGCTCAGGAAACAGCAGGGGTCAGTGCTGCAGTGAAGCCAAGGCAGAGCTTTAGAATAAAGTGCAAGTTAGGCTTTGTTTCTACCAAAGAACTGTTTTTCCTGTGTGTTTGTACAGCACACTGTGACCTGTTAGTGTTTCTGCAGTGCCAGTGTCACATCTGGTGCTTTGTATCACCTGGGAGAGCCCTCCTTGACAAACCCTCTTCAGTTTGCTTTCTTTAGTGGGTACCACTGCATCTGTAGTGTTTTTGTGTTCCCACTCTCACCTCTGGCCCAGCATACCTGGAGGAGTTGTGATCTGTGTTTTCACCCTTGGCTCCCCATCCTACTTGCTTGTGTGCTTAAGGCTGTGCATGTTACACTTTTATAGAGGGAAGAAATTTGTTTTGCTTTTTAAAAACCTTTAAAATACTTAAAAGATGCTTAAAATCCCCTGTTTTTTCAGGGAATGCCAGAACAATGGGCTCGGTTGCTTCAGACCTCAAATATCACCAAGCTAGAACAGAAGAAAAACCCCCAGGCGGTACTAGATGTGCTGAAATTCTACGACTCCAAAGACACAGCAAAACAGAAATATCTGAGTTTTTCTGCTCCAGGTGAGAGCTAAGTGTGCAATACACTGGACTTGGGTATTTGGAGTGCAGTTTTCCTCCATGTCAGAGTGATAAATCAGATTCAAGTGCTAAAATCAAGGTGCTTTTCAATGAGGCACAAATATACAAAGATTTAAAACTGACTGGAAACTGGCGTTGTCCAGTTAATTTCCTGTTTTAAGTGGAGAGGGGAAGAAAGGGAACTGGATCATTCAGAATAGCAGCCAAAATGAGCTTGAATGGGCTGTGTGTATCAAGATGGGGCTCTGGGACTGGGATGAACTGGTTTTGTTCTGGAGGCCCTGCTCCTCACAGCTGTCTCTGAGCTTGATGTCATCAGCTGGTGACATCAGTGATGCAGAATAATTTGTGACTCCTAGATGGGGATCTGTGTTGGGGGGCTGAGAGAGACTGGCCCACAAACAGATGCAGTTTTACAATTTTTCTTCCAAATTCTTTCTGAAAATAACTGAGTAATAAGGCTTTGTAATATTATCCTGTACTCAACAAAATTCACTTTTTATTTCTTTTTTTTCTCTGATGGTTTAGAAAAAGATGGTTTCCCTTCAGGAACGCCAACGGTGAGTGTGCATCCTAAATCTTGAAGCATTAAACTGTATAAAGATTAAAAGTATAAAAATTAAGAATTATTTTGTGGAATAGAAACATAAATTTGGGTGGTCATTTGCATGCAGCAACAGTATTTGAGTCTCATAATAAAAATGTAATAACTAAAGGATAGATTGAGGGGTTTAAGTTATTTTGACATTGGTAAGAATGATTTTCTCTCTTAATGTGAATTAAAAAAATGTGAAGTCTTTAATACTGTGGGAGAGACAATTTGTTTATCTGTCTTTTTTAAACTTGGGTAAAAATGTAGACCAATGCCAAAGGTTCAGAGCCATCAACAGCTGTGGCAGATGATGATGAGGATGATGAAGAAGCTCCTCCTCCTGTGATTGCTCCAAGGCCAGATCACACAAAATCGGTGAGCAGCTGTAAAACTGACAGACCTGCATTTCTCAGCATTGCAGAACTTCTGCTTTTTAGGGAAGTATTTTATTTGGGCAATAAGCTGCTTGTAAGGTTTTAGGCAAAAGTTCTGTTTTTTGAATTTACTAAGAAAATACCTAATTTTTGAATATCAGTTGCATTAGAGGTCCTGTAGTTAATAGAATCATAGGATCCTTTAGGTTGTAAAAAACCTCTCAGATCATTGAAATTTGTCAGTTTGTTTGTCAGTTTTAGGGTAGCCCTCATCTACACACCTTGGTAATGGTGTCACATGGATCCCACTTACTCCAGCTCCTTTTGGCTATGGGAACCAAAAGAACATTTTGCCTCTCTGTTGCCCACTTTTTCCAGGAGTGAAAATGTGAATTATGTTTATTTGTCTAGGGATATTGCTTTATAATTTCCCACTCTTGGGATTTAGACATATAAAAGGTGAGAGGTCCACAGCTGGATATTTCTGGAGTAGCTATGTATATCTGTGAACAGCTCAGGAGGAAATGGAATAAAAATCCAAGGAACTAAATCCCTTAAACTCTTAAATTTCAGACACCTGGGAAATATTGGAGAATCTCATCCTTCTTTTCATGGCAGTCAAGCATGTTTTTCCTTTAGATCTTAGCAGAAGTTGATCTCACTATTAGTGAGAACCACTAATTCACTATTACTGAATAATCTTGCTGTTAGTGAGAACCACTAATAGTGGTTTCTACTCTGCTAACTAGTATGGGTTATAAAGAATAAGCAGATAAAAAAACTGAGAAACCCACTGTGTTATCACCTGGCATCCTCTCTGTTCAGGAGGTGCCTGCATCTCTTTCAGAGGTCACTAATGTTGCCAGCATCTTGTTTTATGGAGCTTTAACGTGTCTCAGGTGTAATTTCTGCCTCATATCTCTTACAAAACAGTGCTTGTGGCTTTTTGCAGAGCTGGGGTGGGTTTCAGCTGAAGGTCAGTGGTGGCAGAGCAGGTGCTCAGGTCTCTGCTCTCATTACAGATTTACACCCGCTCTGTCATTGACCCCATCCCTGCCCCGGCCGGTGACTCCTGTGCCGACAGCGCCTCCAAAGCAGGGGATAAGCAGAAAAAGAAAACCAAGATGTCAGATGAAGACATCATGGAAAAACTACGTAGGTGCCTTCATTTCAGATAAGCAAAGGCTTTAGGGCTGGGGGAGGAATGTTAGAGTTTTGCCCTCTCCCTTGTTTTGTGTCCCAAACCTGCCCTGGCTCAGGTGGTTTGTAATGCTCGGAGCTCTGTGGGGTGGAAAACGGGAATAGAACAGATTTGGGTTTGTATATATGCACATCACAGTGTCACAACTGAACTTCAATCAAACCATAGCAACACAAAATAGTTCCTGCTGTTGCTTGTTCCATAACCATCTTGATGATGATTTTTCACTGTGTTAATGTTCCCCTGCAGCTTTGGCTGACCCAGTCTTGGGTCTGTCTTGGCCAGGCCAGCCCTGCTATTGGAGAGAAGTGGGATTGGACTGACTTTTTGATTTTTTTTTTTTTTTTTTTTTTTTTTTTTTTTTTTTTTTTTTTTTTCTTTCAGGCACTATTGTAAGCATAGGAGATCCCAAGAAAAAATACACCAGATATGAAAAAATCGGGCAGGGGTAAGTGTTGATCCCAACTTTTATTCCCAGTGGGCCTGTGTTAGCAGCAGGGTGCTGTTCTCTGCCTCACACCACTTCCTGTGCAGACAGAGATGTTGGCTGCATTCAGTAGTGACAAATCACAGAATCCCATCCAAGTTAGAGTGGGAAGGGACCATCCCTTAAGTTTCTCCACCCTGCCATGGGCAGGGACACCTTCCACTATCCCTGGTTGCTCCAAACCCTATTCAACCTGGCCTTGAACACTTCCAGGGATGAGGCAGCCATAACCTCTCTTATTTTAAAGTAAATGAACAGTGAAGGCATCACAAAGTGTTGGAAATTTTGAATTGAAAACTGAAACAATTTTGTGTTTGTGACTTGGCTGGTCACCTGTGTGTTTGTTACTCAGGGAAATGCAGGTTACTTGCTGTAACATTTTTCTTTCTCTTCACAGGGCTTCAGGTACAGTTTTCACAGCTATTGATGTGGCAACAGGGCAGGAGGTAAGATTCCTGTGTGTTTTTTTTTGTTTAAATATTCTTCTGTAGGTGGCCAGAATGATTTGAGTGATTTCCTTCAGTGGCTGCCATCGCTGCTATCACCTCTCAGATCTGTTTGTCATAGTCAATTGTAACAGTTCTTTTATAGTAATCAGATGAGGAAAGCTAAAAGCAGAGATTTGTCTTTCCAATGAAAAGCAGAGGGAGTGAGGTGTTCCAGAAGTGAGTTTGGAAAATGGTTTATCCTTCAAGAATTGCAGGCATTGTCGTCTTATGTTTTCAGAAATAAAATTTTGTTTAGTCTTTGCACACTTGGCTGTGTCTGCCTCTAGGGAAGCAGCTTGTCTCATGTGATGCCCTGTTGTAGGCAGAATGTCTTCTCCATATTCTACTCCTGCTTTTATCATTTGGTCTCTCAGTGAAATTGGTGGCATCAGCAATGCTCTGCATGTTTGTCATCCAGTGGCCATATCTTGAGACATCATCCACAGGGCTTCTGGGACTCCAATTTTAGGAATTATTTGTCTCTGTTTAACTTCAGATTTCCTTAATTTTCTTTTAATGTTTTTATTTAAGCTCTTTCCTAAATTTTTCTTTAAATATCCACAAGTAGGCATTCTTTAGGTCAGTGATAAGTAAATGCCCTTTCAACAGTCCTGCAGTGGCTCACTACATCTTGATAAAACACAAGCCTTGCCATCATCTCAGTGTCTCTTGGTTTGCTCTCTACACACTGCAGTATTTCATGTCCTCTTAGTGATTGCACAGTGAATTTTGGAGTCCAAGACCTTTCTGTGACCTGCTCTGCACTTTGCCAGGCAGTTGATGGTTTGCAGCCTTCATGCAGTGCTCAGGTTTCCTCTGCTTAATGCCTGAGGATAGAATTAGGTTTGTTCATCAGTAAGATGAACACTTCTCTTAGAGCTACACAGTGACAGGACAGGAGGGAACAGACAAAAATTGCCAGGAGGGAAATTTGAGTTAGATATTAGAAATTTGTTCTTTCTCAGGCAGGATGATTGGGCATAGCACAGGAGCTCAAGAGGGGTTGTGGAATATCTGCTCATTGAGCTCTCCATTCCAAACTCCCACAGGACACTCAGCAACCTGAGTGACCAGAATGACAAGAACCAGAATGACAAGAATTTCTTCCTTTAATTTCCTTGGCCATATAATAACAATCATTTCTACAGGATTATGTTGGTTCTTGTGTTTGGTTTTGGAGTCAACCCAGGTTGTCTTGCAGAACTCCAAACTGCCTCCACAGAGTGTTGGAGTTAACAGAGCCAGGATGATTCTTCTCCATTGTAAACTCTGTAGTACTTGTCCTTGTTAGCTTCTTTCCTGGATGAGGTTGGGCCTGTATCTTCCCTTTTACCTCTTGGATAGTTCATTGAGTTAATGGCTTTGAGAGGAATTCCTTCTGCTCCCAGCATTCCTTATACCCAAACACCACTTTGGTCAGAATAAAGAACAACAGATTGCCTCACCTTGAATGGGAAGGCTCAGATTTTCTCTGTGAGTTTATACAGGATTCTCTTCTGCTTCAGGCCTGTTGATATGGAATTAAGAGAATATCTTTCTGTCTCCTGAATGCCCTTTGCTGTCTGGTCTGGCTTCTCTTACTGTCTGTGGATCCTTTCAGCTGCAAGAGGATAGTGTTGGCCATGAGTGCAAGCTGTGCACTGATCAAGCTGCATTATTTTGAGTTGTATGCTGATAAATAACTTGCTAGCCACAAACTGTTCTAAACTCCTTTAATCCTGTTACAGGATTCCTCCTGCCTTTTTTCTGGATTAAGAGTGACTGAAAGGTTTGGGTACTGAGCTTTGAGATTGCTGTTTTATTTTGCCTTATTCAGGTGGCTATTAAACAGATCAATTTGCAGAAACAGCCCAAGAAAGAGCTGATAATTAATGAGATCTTGGTAATGAAGGAGCTAAAGAACCCCAACATAGTCAACTTCCTGGACAGGTAAATGCAGCCAGCTGGCTGATTCCTCATCCCAGGGGTTACAGGAAGTTATCCCTTGCTCAGACCTGCTCTTCCTTTACCTAAGGAAGCAGATGAGTGTCTGTAGGCTGTCACCCTGATGGCACAGGGACATGCTTTTGGTTTTGTCTCTGCAGTTACCTCGTAGGGGATGAATTATTTGTGGTGATGGAGTATCTGGCTGGAGGCTCTCTAACAGATGTGGTCACAGAGACATGTATGGATGAAGCACAGATTGCTGCTGTCTGCAGAGAGGTGAGTGGAGGGGCTGGGTTGAGGACTGGAGGTATTCTCTATTCCCCTGATTTTTCTGACATGCTCAGGTTAGCACTAATTGCCACAATTGCTGCTGAAGCCATTGAGTAAAGAATGAACGGTAGGATGAGCAGAAATCAATATTAAAATTGCAGAAAATAACAAAATTTATTTAAAAAACTGGGGCTTTGCAAGTTGGAACACAAAAGTGATAACAGTGGTTTTTAGGTGAGTGCTTGAGAATGTTTGGTGATGGAAAAAATAAAGTCTGTAGGTTTGGTACCTGGGGTGCCTCATCCTGCTGACAGTGTTAACAGAATGATATTAATGTGAGCTATTACTAACACAATAATATGAATAAAGTTCAGGGAGGAGCAATAGAGAAGTTTAGCAGCTGGAAGGAATAGCATTTTTATCTTGGACTAATAAAGAACATTCAGAGGCACTAAGAAAAAAAAAATCTGCATATTCATGTATGGGTAGTGTAGAAAGGAGAAGAAAAATAAAAACTCCTGAAAGCTTTGAAGTGTTTTCCAGAAGGAAGAAGGGGAATGATGGTTGCTCACAGTTTGGATCTGCTGAAACAGGAGTAACTTAAGCAACTTATACTAAAATAGAGATGAACTGAATGCAGACTATCCCATTCCCATAGTGGCATCTGTAGTTCTGTGCCAGTTAACCTTTCTTTGAATTTCTCAGGAAAATAATGCTCCAGAAGGTTGTAGTTGGAATAACTTTGAGGTTGCAGTAAGATTTCAAATGAAAGTGTTAAAAGCAGCAGATACCACAGCTTATCAGTGGTTTCTGCCCTGAGCAAGTGCCAGTATCCAGCTCAGGCTTGATTTTATCATGGCAGAAGGAGAATTGTGTTATCTGCTGTGCAGAGAAAAGGAGGCTTTAAAAAAGCCCATCTGACTCCATGAGCATGAGGAGTGTTTTTGTGACTCACCCCAAGGGAGGGGAGGGAGAGCAAACTTTCACAGTAACGTGTATGGACAGGGAATGGTTTCCAGAGAAACCAGAGCTGGAAGCAGAGAACCAAAAGAGTAACTATTTACTGTGACACTAATGAACTTTTCTGAGGAAGAAATCAAATTCTGAACTATTATACTACATCAAAACCCTACTGCCCAGTGTTTTAGATACATTTTGTTTTGCAAGTCAATGTCACTTTGCTAAAGCAAACCAAGATTAAAAAAAAAAAACCTCAGTGGGGACATCTGTGCCAAGCTGCAAATGGCAAATGTTCTGCTTAGATGAAAAGAGAAAAATCTGGCTTTTGTTCTTTTGCCTGTCATTCTCAAATAACAAAAGTAAATTACATTATGGTTTTGGGCAGAAACTTAGTGTGAAAGGTTTTCATCTGAAAACAATGCAAACCAGTATTAGTGCCTTTCAGAATGAAGATGTTTTACAGCCTTCTCTGTGGAAGTTGTGGGGATGTTGGACATGAAGCCTCACCAGTTTTACTTGGTGAGACCTCAGTCTAAAAAGCTCTCACTTAATCCTTTCTGGTTCCACTGCAGAATCTGTGGGATGTACCAAAATTAACATCAGGGATTTCTGAGAGCATCTCATGAGAGGTTTAAAGGATGCTTTTGTTAAGATAGGGAAACTCCACACTGAAAGGATTTTTGACCTCCTGAAATCTGAAGTATTTTTTTAGCCCAAGAGCTTCCTCTGCTGGTTATTTTCAATAATACCTTTGAGAGCTGGCTGGGGGTGTGATCATGGTTTTGAATTTGTGTTCACATACAGCAGTTCTGTTTCTAAATGCTGAATGTTGTTTTTTCTCTCCTATTCAGTGCTTGCAAGCTCTTGAGTTCCTCCATGCCAACCAGGTCATCCACAGGGACATAAAGAGTGACAATGTGCTGTTAGGAATGGATGGATCAGTTAAATTAAGTGAGTAGCAGACAATTGTTTCATGTTCTGTTTTCCCTTTTCCAGGAATCTCTGGCTCGGGGTGTGTAAGTCGCTAGAAGGAGAATTGGCAGGGAAATTTTAGGTGGTTTTTATTGGCTATGAGTAATAGAAATAATTCTGTTATAAAATATGTATCAGACAGCAGGTGCTGATACTCTGAGGGCCCTCAGATTGGGGCTGTGGACGTGTTGGCCAGGAAGGATGTTGAAGCAAACCTGTGGCCCCATGAATATATTGGTAAATAGGAAGTAACTGGCTCAGACAGTGAAGCAAAATGGGAATGATTGCAAGAGCAAAGTTGCAGCAGACTGCAGTGGCTTTGTTGGATGCCAGGACTGATACTAATGCTTTGCCCCATTCATGAAAAGGCCACTAACAAGAAAATTGGGTGTTATTGGTCATTTATTGCAATCTAGTCTTACCCTGTACATTTTCTTGGACTGGAAGTATAGCATTTTATTAATATCATGACAAAACAAACTGCTGGCTTTTCAGGTAATGGTTATGCATGCATGGGCTTGTACAGTAAATCCTTTTCTGGTGTGTGTAAATAAAAATGATGTGAAAGCACTGATAGCTGTCAGGACTGTTGAGAAAGAGGTGCATTATCTGTCTTTCTTGTATGTGGGAATGTGCAAAGCATGTAACAATCAAAGAGGTAAGGCAAAAAGGTGTGAAGCAAAAAGTTTTTTAGTAAGAATTTGAAGTGCCATGAAAGTGTGTCTTAGCAATATTCCTATTCTAGATGGTTTGCAGTCTCATTATATTTATGAGATGGAGTGTGAAGAAAGATGATGAACAACCTGATTTGCATACCAGCATTGTTGGATACACTGCTCACTTGCATAGGGAATTTTTTTTTAAGGATGTGTCTCTGCACAAACTGTGGATTCAGAGGCTGAGGAGAAATGGACAGTTACAGCAGAGCATGTGGCTGAGAAAAGTTAGCTGGAGAAGGATCAAAATTGCAGAAGAGGTGTAAAAGCAAAGTGGCCAAAGGACAGGGTTAGCAGCCGAGTCAAAATCATCACCCTGGCAGATTGGGGGAGGATGAGGAGGAAGGAGACACAGGTGAAGACAGGAGTCAGCTGCAAAAATTCCATGTATGGAGAGGTGGTGTAATCAGTGCTCAACAAGCTCTTCTAGGGGTGGGTGATTATATTGCTTTAGCAAAAGTTTTGGGTGGGAGAAGCTGCACCTTCTTTTTGAACTCTTCCCCTTCTCTGAGGGAGTCTGGTGACAGGACAGGTGTCACCACTGCAGCTACACGTGCCACTGGTGGGTGAAACTGGATTCCTGCCTGTCTGCTTCCTCTGTCCTGGTGCTGGAGGCCTGGCTGGGAGGTCAGGAGAACACACTGCAGCTGCTTCCCTGAGCTGGCCATGGAAATGGGCCATGCTGGGAGGTGACTCTGACACCTTGATAAGGCCAAAAAGTGCAGGAGGAACCTGGTGACTCCTGTAGGTTTGGTTTTTGTTTGTTTTTTTTTGTTTGTTTGGTTTTTTTTGAGGCAGCATTTTGACTTTCAGGGTGGGGTAGTTCTGTGTTAAATGGTTCTGGTGCAACATGGCACTTCCATGACTTGGCTCTTTCCTTAGCACTGCTTGGCATAACACTTCCAAAATCACCCTGGAATTTAAATTTCTCTCTCTCTTCTCTCCCTCTCTCTCTCTCTTTCTCTAACTTAGTGTCAATGATAAAGTAATATCTGTCTCCTGCCTTAACTGTGTTCTTATTGATGCTTTACATGCCTGGGAAGTGGGAGTGCTGCAGCTGGATAAAGTAACATGATGGGACATGCATTGCTGCTGCACCTGAAGGCTATAGGAATAGGTGACTTTTCTTGTTTTCTTGAGTGTGGTTGTTCTCTTTGGTAGTTACCTTGTGGAAAGGTTTGTTTGTCCAGGTTCCTGCTGCTGGCTGGGGTAGCACTGCACTTCCCTGGAGCCTTGTTTCCATGTCTGTTGGCTGTAGTTACCTGTATAGATGGCCAAAGTGCTGTGAAATGTTGGCCTCAGTAGCTGCACAAGTACAATCTGTTTAGCAGGGCAGAAAGCCATGGATTGTGGATAGATTTCTTCTAATTCAGGCTGTTTAACACACCACATGCAGAACACACTGCCTGCGTTCTGCCTGATTGCTTATTTTGGCTGTTACCATTCTAGAACTCTAGAAGGAAGGACTGGCAAAACACCATTCTTCTGCAGGGTAATTCTTGTTCCCAGAGGACAAAAGCCTTGTCTTCACTCCATGGAATTCTGCCCTGCTTAAGCACCTTCAGGTTTTGTATTTTCATTGCACGTTGGCTTTTTTAATATGGAGAATGTAGTGGGGGAGGAAAGAAGAAACTGCCCCCAAACCCCCTCAATGAAATGTATGTGTAGCAATAGAGAAATCTTCTAGGAAAACCACTTTTTGGGGTGCAGCAGTTTAACCTCTTGAATTTCTGTTGTCCTGCAGCCGACTTTGGGTTCTGTGCCCAGATCACCCCTGAGCAGAGCAAGCGCAGCACCATGGTGGGAACTCCCTACTGGATGGCTCCTGAGGTGGTCACACGCAAAGCCTACGGCCCCAAAGTGGACATCTGGTCCCTGGGCATCATGGCCATTGAGATGGTGGAAGGAGAGCCCCCATACCTCAATGAGAACCCCCTGAGGGTAAGAAGTCCTGGTGTTGCTGGAGCTGTATCAATACTCGTTCATTCATTGCATCTGCATTAAAAAGAAAATGAAATGAAAAAGCCAACAAGCTTCAGCAGTACAAGAAAATTCCTCCAGAGAAAGAAAGCTGTCTTGAATTTGCAGTCAGCCTTACCCTGACTCCCCATCCCTGGAAGTGTCCAAGGCCAGGTTGGATGGGGCTTGGAATAACCAGGGATAGTGAAAGGTGTCCTTGCCTAAGGCAGGGGGTGGAACAAGATGAGCTTTAAGGTCTGTTTCAGTCTAAACCAGTCTGAGATTCTGTGGTGGTACTTAGAAGATTTGCCTGCCTGTAACTGAAACACAGGGCTTGGACCTCAGGCCTCTGTGATAGTTTAGGGAAAGTAAGCCCAAAATACTACAGAAAGTGCTGCTGTGTCAAAAACTTGATATTTTCTTTGCTAAGGTCAATATCTGTTGCCAGAAGATTTTGAACATTATTTTGCTTCAAGTAAGAGTATGTCATGACTGCCTACACATGTGGCATTTTTACAGTCCTAATCTCTGAAGTTGAGGAGAAGTAGGCTGCAGAGCCCTCTTCAAATCAGAGGGTTTGCCACGAGGCAGCTCAGTTTGGCATCTTTTAAAGCTTGGCTTTGGCTATACCTTATTCTTCATTTTACAGGCTTTATATTTGATAGCAACTAATGGCACCCCAGAACTCCAGAACCCTGAGAAACTGTCCCCAATATTCCGGGATTTCTTGAACCGATGTTTGGAGATGGATGTGGAGAAAAGAGGATCAGCCAAAGAATTGCTACAGGTGAGACTCCACTTCTTCTCACAGTGAGAAGGCAGAGTCAGGTCAGCCTGGGATGAACAACACCACAGACTGGCACCCTTTCTTTTTTTTTGTGTGTGTGTTTTCTCCTGGGAACTGTAGTGAGAGCAGTTCGTAGGAAGATTTATAATATACTCCAGAGTTATTCCATCATTATCTGTGATTTCAACCTGGTACTGCCAAATCATCCAGTAGTTTAGGAACTTCCTTCAGAAGGTGGCCGTTGATAGCATTTGCATTGCTTTTCATACTTCCACTTGCAAATATCCCCCTCAGAACTCCTGATAAAATAATCTGCTGGTCTGACATCAGTGTTCAAGCCTTGAAAAGAAAAATTTCCTTTTTCCCCCCCAGAGTTCTGCCCTACGAGCTGAGCAGCTGGAGCAGTGTTCTTGCCATTGTGTCACCATTTCTCCTTTTAGTTTTGATTTTAAAAACATTCTGTGCACTGCAAAAAGCTGGTTTGTTAAATATCTGCTTGCAGGCATTGTGTGAAGGAGTAAGGGAATCACTGATGCCATTCCTGGAGTAGCCCTGAGGTAGATGGTGTAGAGGCTTTCCCAGTAAAGCCAGCTGCTGCTGATTATCTTTCTCTGATTATTTCTTGTTTAGATCTTTGTTTTGCTCATGGCAAGTGCAGCTTTAATACTCACCTTTTCCAAGAAACAATGAGATACTCCAGGAGAATCTCCATTGGGCAAGGCAATGTGTTCCTAACCAGCTTGGGATCTTTTTGTCTTTGCAAAACACGTGAAACAAATCAGCATTACAGTGCAGAGTCATTGCTGCCTAGCTCCGTGGAAACATGGCAATCAAACCTTTCAAAGCCTGTCTTTCACTGATTCCTTGTGTTTGTGTCTTCCTGGCAGCATCCCTTCTTGAAACTGGCCAAACCTCTGTCCAGCCTGACGCCACTGATCCTGGCAGCCAAAGAAGCAATGAAGAGTAACCGCTAACATCCTGCCACAGCCTTCTTCCTTTTTTTGTTGTTTGTATTTTACAAATCTTTATAATATATGAAATTGTTACACT
>JAOTQP010000469.1:4451887-4469766 GCA_026413545.1 Cichladusa arquata
ACTGGGAGATGCTCCAGCCAGGGGGAGGAGCCAAACATTTCCTACCTAGATAAAAACTGAGATTTGGAACACCAAAGCAGCCTTTTCCCACTGGGTTCCAGAAGACAGGAGCTACCAAGATCACTACTTCAACAAGACCACTTCACCTGGACTGCTACCACCACCCTAACTAGCAGGGTGTACTGTTGCATGTATTTTATTTTTCCCTTTTTTCCTATTAAATGGTACTTGGAGTCTCTCCCTGGTTTTGATTTCAAACCCTTACAGTTAGCTGGGCAGTGACAAGATGAGCCTCAGGGGCAGCCTGGCCCCGTGGCCATGGTGAGCTCCTGTGGGTGCCCAAGCTGAGGTGGAGCTGCACAGTGCCCCACTGTGATCCTGCCATGGGCTGAGGGAGGTGGTGGCACTGCTGGGGGGGCTGCAGAGCCAGCTCTGGCCATTGTGTTTGAGCAAGGGCTGTGCAAACAGCGCTACGTGCCGGGCCAAGGCTGCCGCTGCCTTTTCTTGTTGGCAGCAGAAGGTCGGAGGTTCAGAGGCACAGATTTGGGTCCAGAGTCTATGTGTGAGGAGAGCTGTGACTCTGTGTGACACACTGGGGGACGTACAGGGGTGGCAGGGTGGGTGCACCATGGGGCAGGAGGGGAGGAGCGGGTTGAGGTGTTTGTTGTGAGGAAGAGGAGCACAATCTGCTCCTTCCCTTGCTGCATTCTTGCTCACACACTCTGCCCCTGCACCAGGGCTGTGGCTGCCTCCATTCCTTCCTCCTGCCCTGTCTCCTCTGATGTCCCTTCTCTTCTGGCTCTTTGGCCTCTTTCCATGCAGTCTGAGGGCACGTTTGGCCCACAGGAACCAAACAGAAAACCAAGGAGCTGAAGGTGGGGATGGAGTCCCTGATATGCTGTGGGTTAGTGCTGGGGCTGTGTGTGAAGGTACATCCCCCACCCCTCACCCCACAGTTGCATAAGTGGTCCAAAAACCAGTTCTTTGCAGATATTCAAACATCCCCTTCTCTGAAAATGCTGTGAGGCTGTGGCAGCAGCAGCAAGGCTGGGCTGAGAGTGTTTGCTGAGCAAGCAGCTGCTGATTGCACAGATGGGACTCACCAGGCTCAGGTGGGTTGAACTTTGTTCCAGGAATCACCTATTACAGCTTGTGCTCCTCTCACCACTGCTGCCTTAGCTTTGGATTCTTTTCTCTGCCATGGGCCAAGGGAATGATTTTCCTCTGGGTCATTTATCATGGAATCACAGAATGGTTTGGGCTGCAAGAGACCTTAAAGCTCATCTAATTTCACCCCATGCCATGGACAGGGACACCTTCCACTATCCCAGGGTGCTCCAAGTCCTGTCCAACCTGGCCTTGGACACTGCCAGGGATGGGGCAGCCACAGCTTCTCTGGGATAAGTTCTATTTCTGTCTTTGCTGCCTCATGGTTCTTCCTCACAGTTATCTTCTGTATCTTCTGCAATACCTGACCCAGGGCAGCTGGCAGGGCTGCTCAGAGGAGCTTCTGTCCCACCAGACATGGAATTGGGTAGAGTTGGTGCATTTTTTGGTGCCTGTCCTTGGGATGCTGTAAGGAGGCAAGAGCTGATATTTAGGAAAACATCTAATTCCCTGCAGAACCAGGCTGGGGGAGTGCAGATGGCACACAATGTGGATCAAAGCAAGAGGTGTGTGCAGACATGGGGGGCATGTTGCCACTACTGGCACCGGTCATGAGATATTTTGCCCCTATCAGATCCATGCTGAAGATACTCACCCAGCAAAGCTTGGCTGGAAGAAGGGAAGAATTGAATAGACACTATTGCAAATAATCAGCTGGGACACCACATCCCAAAAGAAGCTGTCTTCTCTTCCCATCAGTCGATCCCATCTTTGAAAAGGCAATTTCTGAGTAAGGAGAATGCAGGTCCAGGCTGGGGAGAAGTGAGGAGGTGACTCTGAACTCACTAAGGGATGAGTTAAAGAAAAAAAGAAAGAAAAGGGGATAACTCCTCAAACTGAGAACCCAAACTGGGAATCCTGCAGTGGGTTAGAGCTTGAAGTGCAGCCCTGGGTCCAGCTATATGTGCTGCTCCTGGGGCAGGGCTGTGTCTTGTGCCTGAAGCTGAAGCTCCCTTCTTGGCTCAGCCAAGAAGATTGCAGATGCAGGAAAATGACTTCAGCAGACCCAGCACCCCACTGAAATCCTTCAGGAGATGATGATGCCCAAGGTTTGGCTTGGGATACTGTTCCCTGGTTTGTCCCCACAAGCCAAGACCTTGGGTGCTGCCAGGAGCTGGAACAGGAGCTGGACACAGTCCCAAACTCCAGGTGCCCCAGCTGGGGACAATGTCCCTGCCACAGGACTCTGGCCATGGCACATCCTCTGTGTTCCTTTTCTGCTTACACCTCTTTTATTTTTGCTTAGTCACCTGTGACCAGGAGAAGCTGCACCGTGGCTGCTGGACAATTGAACAGCCTGCACTTTGGCTTTTGTGAGCACAGCAGACCTGAACTGCTCCAGGTGCTCAGGTCTCTCCTTAAAACCAGGACAGCTCAACTTGCAATGAATCCTTTAATTCAGTTTGGATTGCTGAAGGTGGGAATGACCTCTGAACCACCCCCTCTCTTAACATGAGATACTCCATGCTGCCTCTACTGTAATTACCCTCTGGAGGTGTCACCCTGGAATAAGAGAGGCAGCTCAGATTTATCTTTCAGGGGCTAAGCCAGCACAACCTGCTCCTTTCTTTTGTCTTCTCCAGTTCAGCAAGTCCTCTGTCACAGCCAGAGCCTGCAGGAGTTGCTAATGGAAATATTATGCTAATGAGAAAAAAGCTGATGGCTCATTTGGTGTAAAGCTCTCCCCGGGAAGCTGTTTGCTGCTGGGCTCTGCAAATCTGTGCTGGCATCCCTCGTGGTAGACAAGGAAGGAGGCACAGGCTGGTGGCTCCAACTTCCCTGAACCTGCTGTCATTACACAAGTCTGATGACCTTGACTAAAGGCCTGGTCCTTTTTTGGGGATTTCCCACCGCAGAGAATGTGCAAAAGGAACAAAAATCTTGTTTGTAACAGGATCTCCTCAAAGCTTTTCCTGGTGTTTGTTCATGTTATGTCTCCATGGCACATTTATGAGGATGGTGTTGATGTCAGCACGGGGCTGTGGGACTCCTGTGAGAGCCAGGACTCAGCAGAAATGTTTGGTTTGATGGAAAAATCCTGCTGCATACAAGAAACCACTGCCCAGGATAAAGTGGGATGGGATCAAAGCCCTACAAGGAGGGTCTTGTTTCCCATTTCTTTAACCAGGGAAAAGCTTTGTGTTCTTGCTTGTGTGCCAGAGTACCCCAAGGGCTGATTGCTCCCTAAGGAATGATCCTTGTCCCCCACAGTCCCCATCCAAAGTGATCAGGATGGGCCCTGGAGTCAGCCCAGAGTCCAGATCTCCTGGGATCTGTTGGTGACAAGGAAGGTCTGAGGCTGGGATTGGATCTGGGGACAGCAGCAGGGCTGGAGACATCCTGGGGACCACCAGGCAGGTCCAAGGTCTGGCTGAGGAGTCTGTCTGTGGGTTGGGGACAGGACCAAGAGGGCCATGGCAGGCAGGGACAGAGCTGAGGTGGAGCTGGGGACCAGTGCTTCTCCAGCATTGCTCAGGCAGCCTCCTGGAAGATTTTAGTGGAGGTCCCCAGCGAGGCTGGAAACGAGGGACAATGGGGTTGTAGGAGCAGGTGATGCCTTTTGGAAAGGGATGTCTCTTGCACAGCTGAGCAGTGTTTCTCCAGGACTTGTTTCCTCTCTCTGCCCCCAGCATGTGGCCCTGGCACTCTCTGGCTGTGGCTCCACCTGGCAGAGGTGTGGCAGGACCTGCAGTGGGTGACAGGAGGGGGATGTTGGTGGTCAGAGCTGTGGTGGTGCAGGTGGAAGGGCAGAACCTCTGGTGAAGGGGGGAAAAACAGATGTCAGGTCAGGTCCTGCAAGGCTGTGGACACAGCCACACTGAGACCTCAGTCCCTGGCAGTGAGCAGACCCCCCAAAAGGAGTTCATTTTCCTTTCCCACTGCAATTACAAGGGAACTGCACAGGAATGAAGTAATTTCTCTCCATTCCTTGCCTAGAACATAACTGATCTTTACTGACCAATCACCACAGTACAACAGCAATGGTCCTTGTTGCCCAGAGAGGTTCTAGACTCCCCATCCCTGGAAGTATCCAAGGCCTGCTTGGAGCAGCCTGGGATAGTGGAAAAGGTTCCTGTCAATGGCAGAAAGGCTGGATTAGATGAGCTTTGAGGTCCCTTCCAGCCCCAACCATTCTGGGATTTTATGATTACGCCTACAGAGTGCAGCCATATCCCTCCACCTTATGCAACTTTCAACAAAGCATCTGAAGCAAGAATTTTTCTGGTTCCTTCCTTATTCTTGCAACAGTTTTCAGGAGCTGTTAGAGCCATGTCCCACTGTAGCTGGGCTTTGCCATCACATCCCCCAGTGCCACAGCACCACATGAGCAGAGGATGGGGACAAGGACCCAGTGGATGATGCTGGGGGGCTCTGGGAGGGTGCTGCTGCATCTCCATGTCCACCCCAGCCCAGAGCTGTGTCCTTGGAGCCCCCCTATCTTTGCCTATGTTTTCTGCCCCTTTATCCCTGCAGCTGGAAATGCAATCAGGATTAAAATGCCACGGGAGTCTCAAAGCCCACAGGAGGGGGTTTGAAATCTGCTCAGCTGGGTCTTTTGCTCCTGCCTCTCTTCTCCTCCCAGAGCTCTTAACAGTCCCAAAACTTTTATTATTATTTTCCACATTGCAAAACAGTAATTACTGGAAAGGACGAGGTTGTTTGAGAGCCAGGGTCCAGCGGTGCCTCAAGGCTGTGCCAGCCCCGGGTGGCCCTGGAGGGAGCATGGGAGGAGCCATTCCCCTCGGATTTTATCTTGATGAGAACATCTTGACCAGCGAGCAGGAAACAAATTCCTCTGTCACTCAGGAGTGAGAGGAGGCACCAGAAGGTCAAGCCTACCCAAAGGATCCTCAGCAATCCCTAGGCAGGGCAGGTGTTGCACTGGTGGTGTGGTGGCCACCAGGGCTGGGCTGGCAGGGAGGAGATGCCCTCCCAGCTCCTGGGGCCAGTATTTGCTCACTGGTGTCACACTCAGCTCTTGACCTCTAAAGGGTGAGATGTTTGCACGGCTCATGACAGACCTGTCTTTGAAAATCTCAAGAGCAGAAGGGAAATTAATTTAACTAGAGTTCAAAGGGTCTCCAATAAAGACTAAGCCTTGCTGTTATTATAAAGTGTTATTTCCATTAATTCGTTTTTAATGCTGCTTTAAAATTACAGAGTGGAAGGGAATGTTGGCCAACAGATTTTTTTGGTGGTTTCAAAACAACCACTATTAATCAGCAGGGAATTATATTGGCTGTAAGAGTGTTTAAATGGGAGGGTGGCTTCAACCAGGACACATGCAACAGTGTGTAGTTGTGGTGGCAGATAAAAAATTAGCTGTTGTGAAGCTTCCCACATGGACAGGGGATAATTAATGATTACCATAAATTAACTAACTGGAAAGGGGTTGAACAGGGAGTGGTAGAGCTCAGCTTGACCCACTGGTGAGCTGACCCTTTCCCTGTTCTTTTAATGCCCAAATCTCATTTCTGGCCAGAGCAGCCTTCCAGCAGCTCCAATGCTTGGGCACAGCAGTGGGTGGCCATGCCAGCCCAGCTGGGCTCCTGGGGACTGAGGAGGATGAGAAGAGGTTCAGTCCCTGCTCCTTGGGTCAGATCTAGCAGAGAGAGTTGCTCCAGCAAATAGACAGTGTTCCAGGTCTGGTACTGCTAGCACTGCTCTGGGAAGCTGGTTCCCATGTTCTTCTTGGTGTGTCCCCTTGCCTTCTCCTTTGAGTCCTTTTGGCTGCTGGCCTCTGCTGCCTGCTCCACCTGTAGCTCCATGTCCACAGTAAAGTCAAATACAAAGTGACCTTTGGTCCAGCAAAATTCCCAGCATCACTCTGCAACAGGCTCAGAGCTGCTCCCCTGGCTGCATCTGCCAGGACCTGCTTCAGTGATGTCCCCCTGCTCACTCACAGGTTCACCCTGTGCTCCTCCATTCTTCCTCCCTCTCACTACAAGGTCTTCCTGACCATCTCTGCCACGGTTGTGCCTCTGTCCCCATCCCAGTGTCCTGGGCTCTGCCACTGCAGGAGAACATCCCTGGATGTGTGTGTGGTATTGCACAAGTGCCCCAGCTCCCTCCTTCTGGAAATAAGCCACTTTTTCTCCTGTTCTCAGCCACCCACATCTCTGGGATGGTTCAGCATCTCATTGTGGGGACATGTCCCTGTGGAAACTGTCTGGCATGTCCCAGGAGCTGGGCACAGCCACCTTGTGCACAGAAGAGTTGTGCAACTGCCTCGTGCATGCCCTGGCGTGGGACCTGGGCTCCTGCAGGACAGGAGCAGAGGGTGCTGCCCCACACAGGGCAGCTGGCACTCCTGCCATTTCTTTCCCAGATAGTGTTTACCTGTTTGTTCCCATAGATCTTTGAAAAATGCACAGGAGGCAGGGCTGAGCGTTATCAGCTGCTCTCTTTGCAAGGGTGTCTTCAGCAGGAATTCACCACCTTCCCTTCCAAAATCCTTTCAGGAATATCACAGCTCCGGGTGTTGCACAGAGTTGCTGGTAATCCTGTTAACCTGTGGGTTAATTAAGCAAACAGAGATCCTTCATTAGGAGGAATGGCACTAATTGCATGTCTGAGAGGGTGAGTTTTGCATGGACTGGTGGAGCAGAAGCCACTGCTGACTTCAGCAAGGGGACTGGAGGGTTGATGGGGGCCTGCTTGGGAAAGGAGGTCAGGAAAACCTGTTTCTTCAGCACTGCTGGTGTTTGCTGGAGAGGGGGATGTGCACGGGGAGCATGTGGGGCAGTGGCTCCATCCTGCAGAGCTGCCATGCAGGGTACAGAGGGTCGAGCTGCTGGCACCTGGCTGCTGAGCTGCCATTAGTTTCCAACCTGAAAATGCAAATCTGTTGTGGTATGACCTGGTAAGCAGCTCTGGACAAGAGGCCTCAGTCTGCAGCTGGGCTTAGCACTCCAAGCTGGGAAGAGCAGCTTAAAACCGACAGAGAGCTCTTTGTTTGCCCTGTGCAGTTCAGAAATTAGGCAATACTTAGGAGCAATACTTAGAAGCAAATATTGGTTCAAACAACATCAGCTCCAACTCTCCAGTGGCCAGTTGGGCTCATCCCAGGTAGAAAACAGCATTTTGCAACGCAGTCAAAACCTGCCACGGATTATTTCTCTAACCAGTGGGGAAACAGGTTTGTGGCATTTCCTGAAAAATAAACCCAGCACAGTGACTCTGCAGTTGGAGCATGGCCCCAAAATTGGCACGTAAGTCCAAACACAACCTGCAAGTCCGTTTCTGGAAAGCCAGCCACAGCTCTCCAGGTATCTGCCAGGCCTTGGGAGCCACAGGGAATGCCAAGCTGGTCCCAGGCCATCACCAGCCAAGGCCATGCTCCCAGAGCTGGCACTCCCACAGTGGCTTACAGCTGCTGCAAACCCCGTGCTGGCCTGGGCTCTGAGCATCAGGGACTGCCTCTCCCAGGAGAGGCTTGGCATCAGGCAAGAAGGCTGGGATTCCCCTCAGGTGAGGTAAACCAGTTCTGCAGAAGGTCCCTGACTTCTCCCTGCCCCTTCTGGGTACCTGAACACTGAATCCTAGAATGGTTTGGGTTTGAAATGACTGTTAAAGACCATCCCCTTCCACCCCCTGCCATGGGCAGGGACACCTTTCACTACACCAGTTTGCTCCAAGCCCCTTCCAACCCAGCCTTGAACACTTCCAGGGATCCAGGGGCAGCCACAGCTTCTTTGGACAACCTGTGCCAGCCTCACTACCCTCACAGGGAAGAATTCCTTCCCAAATCCCATCTAACCCCACCCTCTGGCAGTGGGAAGCCATTCCCCCTTGCCTTGTCACTTCATGCCCTGGTCCAAAGTCCCTCTCCAGTTTTCTTAGAGTCCCCTAAGGCACTGGAAGGGGCTCTAAGGTCTCCCCAGGGCCTTCTCTAGTCCTGCTGCTCACACTGCTTTGGATGTGGCTGAGCAGACACTTGGCTGCAATTGCACAGTGCCAGCTCATGTCCAATTTATCACCCATCAGTTCCCCAAATCCTCCTCCACAGGGATGCTCCCCATCCATTCAGGACCCAGAGTCACCATCTCCCATCTCTTGAGAGAGGCACAGTCTCAGCTGGTGTGAGTGCCAGTCTCAGCTTCTGTCTCACCCTGCCTATTGACAGAAGGTGATCTGGGAAAACTCATTCCCATCAGGCTGCTCTTCCTGCCTCCACCTGCGGGCCCAGGACAGGAGAAGAACTTGAGCCCAACCTTTATGTGCTGACATCCTTGTTGTGGGGACACTTCAGCCTTCTCCAACCCACAAATTGGAAATTCCTATTTCTAGAGGGAAACCAGTTATTTCTGGAGAAGCTGACACTCCTGGTGGGTGTATATTTTGCCCTATTCCTTCAGTCCACCCCACCTCCAAGCTCAATAGATTCCCCTTTGTTTTTTTCTTCCATTTTCAGGAAGGTGAGCCCAAGCTCACTCAAGGTGAGCTGGGTTTTCCTCACAGCTGCCAGCCTGCTGACCCCTGGGAACACCAACATTAGCTTCAAAGGCTTCCACAGCTACCTAGGAGCACCTCTATGGAAATAACTGCTCCAAAGAGTTGGATGAGGTACCTGTGATGGTGTGGTGCCTTGATCTCAGCTTTCTCAGTGCTTTTTTGCACTGGCTCCAGGATGAGCTGTGCCATGGGCAGCAGCCAGCTCTGTGGTAAAGCCAAGCCTTCTCCCACACAGCCCTGCCAGCTCTAACTTTATCCCAGCTGCAAAAAAAGTCCTTTCCTTAGGACACAGCCAAAACTCCAGCACAGCCTCATCCCAACCACAAACCGCAGTGCACACACACACAGCCTTGCAGTAAGGAGGGAGATGTGGAAATAAACAGTATTATTTTACCTTCTCTTTCCCTTGGCATTGTTCTTTCCCCAGGGTTCAGCTGTGTTTATGCATCACCAATGACCCGTGGTTGGGCAAAGGGTGTGTTAATTTGTATTTCTTCATCGTTCATGTAATTTTTAGCAGCAGCATCCTCTTTTGGAAAACACAACGGCCGGGATGAGCAGTGTTGCAATGCAACGAACTTGGGATGTGTGACAGTAATTCAGGCTGTTCCATGGAGGTCTGCACTACAGAAAGGTTGATGTTTCTGGATAAATGGGGCAAAGTCTGAGGGGCACTGACTTAGCTCTGTCCTTTCTGGTAAAGCTGCTCCTGCTCATGAGTCAGAGCTCTCGCCTTGAAAGGCAGCAAGAATTTCCAGCTTTACTAAAAATTGGCCTTTGCTGTTCAATCTCAGTTTAGCCAGGCAGACACAGGCATGTGGGAATGGGACCAACCATGCACCCAGGCAGCAAGGCACAGGTCTGACCAGAACATGTAGAGGGAGGTGCATGTACTTAGTGAGAGGCAGGATTCACCCTGTGACTAAACATGCATGTCTAACTCAAAATTTGTCAAAGCAGGTGTCTAATGGATGTTCAGGGGAGAAAATTGACTGCATCACACAGTTCATCCCTCCTGGACTCCAAAAAGAATGGCATTTTGCTGCTGGAGGCCACCCAAGATGTTTTTCCTTCTAAGGCTTCCCATGGGAGGCTTAGGCCTCAGAAAGAACTGCCTTGGAGACCTGTTAGTCCTTTTGAGCTCTCAGCCCAGGTGGCATAGAGGACACAGCCCTGGCCTGCTGTGCTTCTGCCATGGAAAGCTGTGTGGTGGAAGAATTTCTCTGCAGGCTTGGCCACAGGAGTCAAAGCTGTTGAAGCAGCATCCACAGGAAGGATGCACACCAGGAGGAGAGTGGAATCCATCATGGAGAAAGGATTTGCTACCACCAAAAGGAGGTGTAGAAGCACTTCTGTATGTGGCTGGTGATGTTCCAGGTGGCTGGACATCTGGAAATGCAGGAGGTCACTGAAGTACAAGAGGTATTGCAGTCCAAGCCTCTTGTTTTGGAACAATCAGCAAAAGGCTCTGGAAGAACCTCATGGGACAGTCTCCTGCAACCCCTTGTGCCTCTTCTTCCCATGGATGGGGATGTTGCTGAGGCTGCATGAGTGAGGCAGGGAGCAGTGAGGCCCACAGGAAAATGGGGATAGATTTCAGTGGATTTAATTTTCCACCTGTCTTGGTGGAAAAAGACCTTGGAAGGCCACAGCTTGGCTGAGTAAATATGGATGGGAGATCTTTTAAAAGGACAGGCTTGAGGTGGGAGAAAGTCAGTCCCCCTCCAGCTGCAGTGTGTTTGGAGACACTTTGGACACAAGAAATTCTGCTCTGCTGGGAAAGCAGGGATGAAGATATGAGAAATAGGAACCTGCCATGCTGAAGGAAGTGCTGGGGATGATGCTGAAATAACCAGTGTGGCCAGGAGTGCCTCTCACTCAGTCACAGGCAGGGTGGGCTCCTGGTACCACAGCGCAGGTGGTCATTGCCTGAGGGCCTCCACCTTCCCTGGGTCACTCTGTAGAGCCAAATCCTTGGCCTGGCACTGGGCTCCCACCTGTGCTGAAGCCACTCTGGGCACCACCACCACCACCACCTGCAGGTCACTTTGCCCTGAACCAGCTGGGAGAAGGGACAAGAGCCAACACAGGTGCTTCCAGACACCCTCCAGCTGTGTAGGGAGTGAAGGCTGTAGGAGAGGAAGGGCCTGTGCAGGGGGTGCAGGAGATCATCCCTCCAAGAGAGCCTCATGCTCTTGAAAGCCAGGAGGTCTGGGCTTCCAACAGCAAGCCTGTAGCTTCTGTGGGGTGGTCATGGTGAGTGGACCAGCCCTAGCAGTGGTCTAGGGATGCTGTCCAGGCTCAAGGGCTGGCTGATGTGGTCCAGGGAATTCTCAGTTTGTGTGCATGTGCCAAAGGCTGGAGGTGGTCCTGTAGCTGGCAGCAAAGGTGGGGACATGAAGGCTGGGACAGCATCACAAGGGCTGTGAATAAACCAAGCCATGCCCCAGTGACCCCAGAGGACAGACCAGGAGGGACACAACGGGGTGGAAAAGGTTTGCAGGAGAAGTGAGAGGAGGCTGACTGCTAATCTCAGCATTTCTTCCCAAATTCATCCCCAAAATTTACCCAAAGTGCAGCGTGATGCTTCCTTCTGTCTGCAGGGCACTTATCGAGCTGCCTGGTCACTGCTGTTGGGTTTCTTTTTTCGCCAGATCATGTGTCAGCATCATTTACTGCCTTTCAATCCCCTGCCATTGCCCGGAGCCCGCAAGGGAGCGGGCATGCACTCGGTGCTGCGAGCCAAGGGGAGACGGGCACCTCGGCAGCCCTTGCTGGCAAACACACAAAGCTCGGCTCTGCATCCAGCAGGGACTTTCTGAGATTAGTTCTGGCCAAGGCAGGGGGTGGGTGGGCAGCACAAAGAAAATCGCCCCTCCTGCGGCGTTTCAGCCCGCAGGAGAATTCAAATGTCACAACTCGGGAATTTTCCATCTGAAGCCCCTTGTAAAGCGCAAAGCGCTTTGCCCTGCTCCGACTCCTGCCTGCGGAAGGGTTCAGTGCCAAAGTGAAAGGCTTCCTAAAAATGGGCTGATCCAGGGAGGGGGGCGATTTAGGAGCTATTGAGAAACAAGGAAGGACAAACAGTGTTAGGTCATTGCTTCTGCAAACACAGCCAAGGCTGTTCCTCTATAAAAGGGGCAGAAAGCTGTTCCAGAGCCATCACAGACTTGGAGGGGACGGTCTGTGACCAAAGGCTGCTGCACCCCTCCCTCGGCACCCGACCAGCATGAAACTCGCACTCTTCACTGTGCTGTCCTTCGGGATAGCGGGTAAGTGTCTGCCGGCAGCAGCCTTTGGGGGAAGGAAGTCAAAGCCTCCGTGGTTCCCCCAGGCAAGGCTGCTCTGGTGCGGCACACGCCGGAGCCAGGCAGCAGTTTAGGAAAAGCCGGGACAAGAAGCGCTGCTGGCTTTGGCAGCCGTGCGTCTGTCAAGGAGAACGGTGTTCTGAGTGTTACCGTGGGATGGAGGGAGGGGGCAGCCCCCACACTGCCCATGCCCACGCTGCAAGGAGGAGGGATGCTCCGCTCCCACCACCACGGAGGAGAACGCTCGGGACAGGCTCCGCGCTCCTGCTGCCACGGGGAGAAGGGGAAAATCATCCTCCGGCCAGCTGCTGGGCTGGGAGAGGAGCACGGGCTCAGCCAGGGGGCAGAAATCATTGCATGGCCTGCCTGCAAGCTTGTAGATGTGTTTGGTTAAATCTGAGGGCAGTGACAATAAAATAGAACTTAAATATTGAAAGATGCCTTGTGCTTCCCACTCTGCTCCTGCGCTGCTCTGTCCTGCACTTTGCTCAGGCTCCTGCCTATTTTATGCCAAATTTGTGCTGCTTGGAGCAATTCCTTCCTCTTTCTCTGCTCACAGCTCTGGCAGGCAACGTGCAGGTAGCCATGGGCAGGAGGCTGCTGGCTTCACGCAGCCTGGGGAGTGATGTCTGGACAGGGAAAAAGGGATCTCTTTCCTGGAGTAGGCAGCAGGTCTCCTCTGATCCCCCATAAAGTGTGGTGGTGATTAATGTCTTCTGGAAGGAAGTGTTCCCTGTGCCTCTGGCATCAGGAAGTCCTTCAGCACTTCTGCTGAATATTAGCATGCAAAAGATGTTTTTTTTAATGGTTCTTCCTCTTCCTCCGCTGCACAGAAGGAGACAAGAGGTCACCCAAAAGATCTGTGACAGTGGCTGGGGCACTCAGGCTGCCAGTACCTTCCCAGTGTCACCAGTGCAGCTGGTTTGACTCCCTCGGGAGGTCCCCACCCAGCCTCTGCCCCAGGCAGGATGCTTGCCAGCATTTGGTTAAGGTGACCATGGCTTTGTGCAGCCAACACTTGAAAGATGTATGATGAACTTGAAAAACATATGAAAAAAGGGGTGGTGGCCAGAGGAACTGAGGCTAAGGATTCTCCCTGTGGCCAAATTCAGCACTCCACCGGGAGGCTCAGAAATCAAGAGAGGCTGTTTCTGAGATGGAAGAGAAGATGGAAATGACACAGGTTAATCTGGAGGTGTTTGGATGAAATGTGCCATTGATGGTTTGGAGGGAGAGAGGGGTGCAAGTGGCCTCTTGGTCTGCACAGCCCTGCCTGGAAGGGGCAGAGAAAAGGTGAAGTGTCAGCACAGGCTGGCCACATCCTTGAACTGCAAGTTTCCAGCATTTCTGGGCTCAGGTTTCTGGAGGAGACATAAATCTGCATCCACCTGAGGCTTTTGCTTTGTTCTGGTCCCCCAGAGCAGCCATTCAGCTGCTTCTGCTGGCTGGGGGACTCATGGAAGGACTGTGGTGGTGCTATGTCTTCTCTCACGGGGTGCAGTGGAGCAGGTGAGACACAGGGACAGTTCAATATATGAGACTGTTCAGCTGCCAAGGAGGTGAGAGTGGCAGTGCACTGCACCCAGCCTGGCCAGGTCAGAGCTGCTCCCCCTCTGGGGTTATTGGCACAGGCACTGCTTCAGCGCTCCAATTGCTCTCTCTGTTTTTGAGCTTGATTTCTATTGAAGTGTGTGGATTTGTTCTCCTAATCCTGGGAATGTTGCTGTGAGTCCAGGCTGCTTGAATCACAATAGTCCAGGGACAGGAACGATTTTCCCAGATGTTCCTGACGGTGCAGGAAGGAAAGAAGGAAGGAAGGAAGGACCTACCTTCCTGCATGGCTTGGGAGATCCTGCACATGGCCATCACCCAAGACCATGACCACAGGGAAGCAGTGACCTTGTGCTCACAGAGATGCTGTTTCCCTCCAATTAACACCTTTCTACCTCTCTGAGACTATTTATTTCTGGTTCTTTCTACAGCTCTGTGTTTTGCTGCTCCCCAAAAGCCAAGCATCAGGTGGTGCACAATATCCTCAGCAGAAGAGAAAAAATGCAATAACCTGAGGGACCACATGCAACAGGAGAACTTTGCTTTCAGCTGCCTGGAGAAAGCATCATACCTCGACTGCATAAAAGCCATTTCGGTGAGTGGGCAGGAAATTCCAGTGCTGGGATGTTTCAGCAGCCTGTTACATCTGGAGACAGAGTTTCCTTTCCGTCACTGGTTGTTACCTGTGATCCCCCTGTTATACACGAGGATCCAGGAGAGACTCTGGGAAGCGCTTTTCCTGCTCTTTGTTAATTGATGATATCTCTTTGTTGTTCAGAACAGTGAAGCAGATGCCATTAGCTTGGATGGAGGTCAAATTTTTGAGGCAGGCCTCGCTCCCTACAAGCTGAAGCCCATCGCTGCTGAGGTCTATGAACACAGTGAAGGTACATTTCCATGAGGTATTTTTAAGCCAAGTGGTGGGAACAAACTGAGAGTGCAAAGGCCATCCTTTCCATCCAGAGTTCCCATATATTTTGGTTGGGGGTCCAAGATATTGCCCCTGGTTTCCAGCTCCCAGAGTGGAAGGGGTGGGGGGCAGTTCAGCAAAATGTGAATCATCACCCATGGTCACAGGATGCAGTGCCCATTTCTTGTCATTTGCTGCAGTGAAGGTTTCTGATCCCATGAGCAGAAATCATGGTCCTTCTGAAACATGGCATAAAAATTGTGCTGGTCCCAGAGATCTGCTTTCAGTGGCCTTGAACTCTGTGGGTAAAACATGGCACAGAAAAGGTCTGTGATTTCCAGTGCAGTCATCAAGACAGGGAAAAAAAATATTGGAGAGGCAACAGCATTACTAGTGGTTGGGAGTGACACCCAGTTGAGGCAAGAAATGCAGGCACTCTCCAAGAAAAAAGGGGAAGCATAAACAGGGCTCTGCAACAATCCCTTCTGATCAGAGTGAGATCCATGGCTCCATCCCTATTCACTCATTGTACCATCCTTCATCTCTCCCATCCTTTTCCTGGGAGCCAAACAGATGCTATTTCCCTGTCACATCCAAAGCTCCCAATCTCTTTTGACCCCTTCCCTGGAGTTCAGCCTGTTTGTGTGCAATATTCAGGATCAAAGTAACTCTGCAGAGTCATTCCCAACGTGGCAGCTAAGGAAAAGATCTTAAACCTAAAAGGCTGAGGTCTTTACCACCCCTAAAACTCAGTCATTGTATCCATATATAGCGTGTGACAGACTGGGTGAAATTCTGAAAACTAAATATGGAGTTTCAGTCTCACAAGGCAATGGCATTTGAGAAGAGACTTGCCAGTGGAGACTTGCAAAAAGATTTGAAGTTCCTTACAAAACTATTGCACCTTGAATGTGATAGCATTTTCAGGTCCCTTACTGTAAGCTGTAGTGTGCAGCATTAGTTTAATATGGGCGGCACTAGCTCAATGAAAAAAGCACCCCAAGAAAATGAGAAAACCACAAGTGTTCAACCAAATCCACTGATTGCCTGGAAATGCAGCATTTTGTTCCCTGAAACTGGGGGTTTAGCAGGATTTGAAATGTTCCCAAGTCCTCTTTTCTCATTGCTTTATTCCTTTTTTTCCTGCACTGCAGGCTCCACCACCAGCTACTACGCCGTGGCTGTCGTGAAGAAAGGAACAGGCTTCTCAATAGATGAGTTGCAGGGCAAGACCTCCTGCCACACAGGGCTGGGCAGGTCTGCTGGCTGGGTCATCCCCATTGGGACACTCATCCACCGTGGGGACATCGAGTGGGACGGCAAAGACTCGGGCTCCATCGAGCAAGGTGAGGTGACAGTGACATTGGAGTTCAGCCAGGGCTGGTGGCACGTCAAAGGGAGGTAGCTGGCAGGGCACTGACATTTCTTGTGGATCCCCTCCTTTCCCAGTCCTCCTAAAAGTGAATTTTGGACCAACTATTGCTTCCTTCTCATCTGCAGCCGTGGCCAATTTCTTCTCTGCCAGCTGTGTTCCTGGTGCCACCACTGAACCCAAACTGTACCGTCAGTGCAAGGGGGATGCCAAGACCAAAATGTCCCGTACAGGACCTTATTCTGGATATTCTGGAGCTTTTCAGTGAGTGAGAGTTGTTTTTCCTTTGGGCAAACATCATAGCCCAGACACATGCAAGGTTTTGTTATACCAAGGAGGGCTGTGTTGGAATCAGGGGTCCTGAGGAGACTGAATTACTTCTCTGCCATTACAATTTCTTCCCTTCCAGCATAACTTTTTTGGGGAAGACCATTGCTCTATGGCTGCAGTTTATGCCAAAAATAATTTGTTGAAATGGGAGACAGGGAGTCACAATGTCTGTTTCTCTAACTTCTCTTCTGTTCCTCCCACCTGCAGCTGTCTGAAAGATGGGAAAGGAGATGTAGCCTTTGTGAAACACACAACTGTTCAAGGTACACCTGCAAGATCCCTCATTTCTCCTCTTTCTGGGTCCCTCACTGCCACTCCATCCTGCAATTTGTCTACACTGTGCAGCTTTCATTCCTCTCCAGGCCCAAATGTTTCTTTCATCTCTTGGAAAAAGTTTTGCACATTGTGAACTGACTCATCCTTGTTATTGAGAAATGGGATTATGGTGGATCCACTTTATCATCTCTGAGGTTCTTCTTCAGAGTTGGAAAACCTGCTTAGTGCCATATCTCAGAGCCAGCTGCAATGTGAGCTATTGAGCAGGTCACCCATCCCTCTGGAAGGGATTCTGGAGGGAATTCAGCCCACAGCAAGAGCCTACTATGATGCTCTGAGAGGCTCCCTGGAACAGAGACTGGGCAGAGTTAAAGGAATAAAGTGGGTGTTTATTAAATGGCCTTCAAAAGATTCACCTTGGGCAGTACAAGAGCCTGGCTGTGGCTACACCCAAGATGGACCCTGGGTCACAAGTTTTCACACATTTATAAGTTTTGGTCCATTTACACATTGGGGTTCATTGTCCAATTCCAGCTCCAGGTTCTGCAGTCCCATCCTCCCAGATTCTCTCCTCAATTCTGCTGTTTGCACTTTTTGAGGCTGAAGCTGCAGCAGCATCCTTGGTTCTGGGGCTGGAAAAGGATTGTTTTCTGTGACTGAGCTGGGAGGAGAACTTGCTAACACTTGATATGGAGTTCAGAGTTACACACTAGTGCAGCACAGAGTCTGGAAAATATGAAAGCTGAAACTTAAGGCATCACAGCCATGGTGGCTTGCTCACCCCTGGGACGTGGGGGACAGCCCTGCTGTGTCCAGAGTGGGCTGGAGGCAGGGTAGAAATGTCCATTTGGAGAGGGGACACTGATGTCACCCCTGTCACCCAGGCAGAGGGTGGCACTGAGCCCTGGGCACACACTGAGCGATGCCAAGCTGCAGTTCCATCCATTCCCTCCCTTTGCTGGGGGCAGGAACAAAGTCTAGGCTGGTGGATTGTGCCTTGCAAAGCCCAGCTCAGCTGGGCCAGCACAAACCCTCAGTGCCCTGCCAGGCTCCAGCAACCCCAGGGTGCAGAGCTCAGCTCCTGTTTAAATCAATCAACCAAACAAGGCTTTCCCTGCCCAAATGAGGAGTGATTTGCCTTCACTCAGGTTTGATTGATGCCTGTCTGCTGCAGTTATCAGCCAGGAGAGCTGGCATCACCTGGGGGATGTGGCTTTTTCAGCTGGATTTGGGATGGACAGGGCTGAGCTGCAGCTCCAGTGAACACCTCGGGGTGCTGGGGGCTGTGGGGTCAGGCAGCTCTGACTCCCCCAGGTGCTTTCACCCCTTCCTGCCCCTGTCCTGCCTCATCTGCACAGGAGCAGGGCACGTTTCTGGTGCTTGCTTTGGGACTGCAATGCCAAATTTGGCCTGCTCCTGTATCCCTGTGTCCCTGCTCACACCCCTGTGTGTCCCTGCTCATCCCTGTGTGTCCCTGCTCACATCCCTGTGTGTCCCTGCTCACATCCCT
>JAOTQP010000469.1:4478754-4497754 GCA_026413545.1 Cichladusa arquata
GTATCCCCAGCGCTGCTTGCTCTGTCTATATAAAATAAAGCAATCTAAATTTTGCTGAATATCGAGACTTTTGTTTCTCGTTTATAACAAGTAGAAGGGGTGAATAAAAGGATCGTCACTAGGGGGTCACTGGGGGTCTCCAGTCCAATCTCCTGCTCAAGGAAAGGGATCAGCCAGGGTGCTCAGGGCTTGACCTCCAATGATGGCAACTCCAAACCTCCCTGGGCAGGCCCCCAAAGAAGAACACTCCTCTCATAGCTTCAATGTATTCCTGCTACTCCTCACCCTGCACCACTGTGGGAAGCTCGGCACAAAAAGCCGAATCTTCCTGGGACAAAACAGCCCCATGGAATGCTCGAGCTTTGGGGACAGAGCGGCTGGAAAGCTGGGAAAGGTCCTGGGGGTGCTGGTGACAGCGGCTGGACACGAGCCCAGGTGTGCCCAGGTGGGCAAGAGGCCAGTGGCCCCTGGGGCACCTCCAATCCTGGGGACAGCTCTGAGCCCCCACAGCAAGAGAGAACTACCACTCCCATGAGCCCCCGCGCCCCGCCCTTCCGGCGTGCCGCGGGGCCGGAAGCGGAAGTGCGGCGTGTCCACGTGTGCGCAGCATGGCGGGCGGGCTGGAGCCGCACCTGGAGGCGCTGCGGCGGGAGCTGCACGGCCCCGCCGTGCTCTCCGTGCTCGTCGCGCTCCTCGCCGTCGCCATCACCTTCCGTGAGTTGCGGGAACCTCCCTTTCCCCCCGCGGGCTCAGGTGTCCCCTTCTCCCCCTCATGCTCCTCTCTCCCGCAGTGATCTGGCGGTTCGTGCAGGGCAGGAGGAGCAGCCGCAAGGCCGTGCTGCTGCTGGGCCTCTGCGACGCGGGGAAGACGCTGCTCTTCGCGCGGGTGAGCGGGGGGCTCTTGTACGGAGGTGAAAGAGTTCCTTTAGTTCAATTTTTAATCTTTTAATGAAATCTGAAAGTTGAGGTTTATGGGTGTGAAGAGGGATGGAGACCGATTTTTCTCTACCACGGAGTGTCAAATTGCGTTTTGGTTTGAGTTTGTCATAGTAAAAGGCTTAGGGATGCTTGACCTCAGCGCAGTCTGAAGCTCCTCCCGAGGGGAGCGGAGGGACCAGGGACAGCACCCGAGGGAACGGCTGGAGCTGGGCCAGGGGAGTTTGGGTTGGATATCAGGGAAAGGTTCTTCCCCCAGAGGGTGGTGGAACAGTGGGCACGTTCCCCAGGGAATGGGCACAGCCCCAAGGCTGCCAGAGCTCCAGGAGTGTTTGGACAACGCTCCCAGGGATGCACAGGGTGCGATTGTTGGGTGTCTGTGCAAGGCGAGGAGTTGGACTGGATGATCCTGATGGGTCCCTCCCAACCCTGGGTGTTTTGCTCTTATTAAGTCTGAAAATGAAAGGGGCACAGCCATACCATGGTGCCAGCTGGAAAACTCTGAAGGATTTGCAGGCACACTCTCTTCCCTCTTGTTTCGTCGAGATTCACAAGATAAATATATACTTATTTTTTTTAATGACCATTTTTTAATCAACTGGGGAGGGTGACCCCAGCAGCCATTTCCTGCAGGAAATGTGATCAGATCCCTGATGCCATCCCCCCTGTCAGACCATTCCAGTTTCTGGGTGCATTGAGTGTGGTGCAGGTGCTGGTTTGGGGGTGTGGAGCCTCTCAGGCTGTTTGTGCTGAAGCTGTGCCTGTTCCCCAGCTGCTGTCGGGGCGGTACCGTGACACCCAGACCTCCATCACCGACAGCTCTGCCGTGTACAGGGTCAGCCAGGACAAGGTGAGTGCACACTGCTCTGCCTGCTGCCTTTCCCTGCTCCCTCTGCTAAACCTGTGCATTTTTTGTGCTGCTCAGCCTCAGTTTGGCCCCAGTGTAGGATAGGATTTTTCCAGGCAATGCATGCTGAGAAAGCCAGGAAATACTGGGATGTGTTAAATGCTGCTGGGCTCCACAGGTTCCTTTTTCTTTGCTTTCCTGACTGAAAACCACACCTGTGGGTAGGAGCAGGAGAGAGATTTGGGGGCATTCACTGTTCTGTTGCATTGGTTTATTTTCTCAGCAGTAATTGCTGTTTCTCCCATGAAAATCTGGAATTAAAAGCTTTATCAGATTTAAGCTAAGACTCCAGCTGCACTTTATATGGTGTCAGAAAGGATTTTGTTGTTTTTAGGTCCTGGGTTGTCACAGACCTGGTTACTTTCAGTTTTTGGCAGTTCTTTAATTCTGGAAATCTCTTGTGCTGGATGCACACGTGGCAGGGCGAGCAGTATGCTGGGAGAACCCTAACTGCTGGTAAACTGTGAGGGTGTTTTTGTGGCTTCACCTTCTCAGTCATTATCAACAACAGTGGTAACAAGATTACAAACTTGGTAAAAGGACGTGCACAGTTTTAAATTTTTTTTTCCATTTTTATGTCTCTTTAATTGAGCAGACAAGTATTGGGAGGGGGCGAGGCAGTGGAATGCTGCAAGGCAGATTACTGCTTTTTTGATACTTTTTTTTTTTTTTAAATCATAGCCAAGGTTTCCAATAAAATCCAGGAGCAGTGGGCAGGAAGGGGCTCTTGCAGCCTTATCTTGAGAGCAGTGACGTGGCCCTGCTTGGCTGTTTGTCCTCTCCCACGTCTGCCTTTGGCTGTTTCCTTTCCTGGGAAGGGAAGCCTTTGCAGCTTTCAGTTAAAACAGGCATTTTTGTGTTATTCCCAGCAAGGTTTGGTGTATTTAGGGAGATTTGGTGTGTGTGTGAATAGGTGAGGCTGTAGGTTTATATTCTGTGTCAGGGGCAGATGGGCTTGTGCCTTCAGGACACAAATCCAGGCTGGTTTTCCCCAGTCTGTGGTCACAGGAACCCCAGATCAGGTGTTGTTAATTCCTTCTTGCCTGTGTTCCAGAGCACTAATGTGACCTTGATCGACCTTCCAGGCCATGAGAGTCTGAGGCTGCAGTTCCTGGAGAGGTTCAAGGCTGCAGCCAGGTAACGTGGAGGGGATCAGCAGGGGAGGATGGTCCTTTGGAAAGGGATAAACCAAATGGTGGTGCTGGGAATGCTGTGAGCTGGGCTGTGCCCCAAGAGTCAGAGCTCTGCTGTGAGTAGTGCTGGTTAATTTTTGCTTTGCCTTCAAAGCATATCCTGAATGGGAATGGGTCCACAAGTATCATTGAGTCCAGCTCCTGACCCTGCACAGAGCTATCCCAAAAATCACACCGTGCATTTCCTACTTACCTGTGCTTGTAGTGCAGCAGGGAGGTGTGGGGGATGTGGGGTATCCTGGGGCAGACAGGGCAGGAATTGTGCTGGAGTCAGATGTGGAAATCTCAGCCCAAGGTAAGGCTTGCAGGGTCAGGTGACTGCAGAAGTTGATCCCCAGCAGATCACCTGTGCTTCCCTGTTGCCCCAGAGCCCTGGTGTTTGTGGTGGACAGCGTGGCGTTCCAGCGGGAGGTGAAGGACGTGGCAGAGTTCCTGTACCAGGTGCTGGTGGACAGCACCGTGCTCCGGAACGCGCCCGCGCTGCTCATCGCCTGCAACAAGCAAGGTACCCTGCCCTGGGCTGCCACAGCCACTCCTGCAGGCCAGCCCTCCCTGCCCTGCTGCTGAGCCTGGGACTTGGCATTTCAGCAAAAGGAAGGCTGGGGTTTGGGTTCAAACTTTGGCTACTCAGCTGGAGTTTTTGGAGGACTGCTTGGGAGAGCTGCAGCTCTTTGGGTGGGTGTAAGTGTGGCTTTTTGGTTCTGCTTGTTTTGTGCAGAGCTGTTCCTCAGTCTCCAGGCAGCAGGAAATAGGATCAGTTGGAGCATAATGAACTATCCCTACACACTTGGCAGCCTCAAAGTTAAAATGAGTTGTTCGGCTGCCAGAGTTCCATGTTTTTTCTGGAATAGCCTGAATCCAGCTACTGGAAAAGACTCAATTTTCAGATCCCTACAAGTTCTACAGTGAAAGTATGGGTCTTTCTGTAACAGTTGGGTTTTGTAATTATTTCCTGCACTAACTGAGGAGCTGCCTGAGGCCTTCATGGCTCTGCATGCCACGGGTGGAGAGCACAGGACAGGAGGGAGTGGTGGTGCATCAAACCCATCCTCTGAGCTATCTTCCTGCCCAGCAAGAAGAAATTAATTCCCTGCATTATATCAGACTGTTGGGTTGTTCCCATTCATGCCTGTGATCCCAGAGCTCCAGCATCCCTCATCCTACTGCAGGCACAGCTGTCCTTGTCCTGGTAACTCCAGTGACTGCACAGTATGATCTGCCCTTACTTTAGGGGGAGGAACCAGCTTCTGAATTCTGACAACCAAAGAGCTGATTGCCTTATTTTTTTCCTTCAGATGTCACGATGGCAAAATCAGCAAAACTCATCCAGCAGCAGCTGGAGAAAGAACTGTAAGTATGGAATGGGATCTCAGTCCCTCTGAGCTTTTCCTGTCCTTTCTTTCTTAGCTCAGTGAGCTCCCTTGAGCTGTGTGTGAATTCCCTGTGGAACTGGGAACAGTCTGTTCAGTCTCTGGGTTGGTGATGGTGGGTTTACAGTTGTGCTCCATGATCTTACAGGGCTTTTCCAAGCTAAGTGATTCCCTGGATCTATAATCCCTTTGGCCAGCAGACGGCAGCAGGGGTGTTTGTGCTGTGCCTCTTCCAGGCTCAGTACCCAACCTTCTGGTTTGTAGCAGAGGAGTTAGTTGCCACATATTCACATTCTCCAGGAAAACAAGGATAAGCATTTGCCAACTACCTGTGTGTAGGTGTTGGAATTCTAGGTAGTTACTGTGCACTGTTAGGCACTGTTATTCCACTCTTTACCATGGGCAAAGTGGGATAAGGATCATCATCATCATCATCACCTGACTTCTGCTGTCCTTTATTACAAAACTAAACCTGTTAGAACACCTCTCCATGAGTGCCCTGCTACTCCCTCTAACCTCTGCACTTGTGCCTTCCAGCAGTGGCCAAAGGCCTTGGCTGAGCCTTGTGCCCTTGGTGTAGCTGGCATGCTGCTGGCAGAGCTGCATCCCAGACATGCCAGAGCCATGGTGCAGGTGATATTTTGCTGCTCCTCAGTTTCTGACCCTTTCCCTTCTCTCCCTGCAGCAATACCCTGCGGGTGACACGCTCTGCAGCCCCCACCAGCCTGGATGGCTCAGCCACAGGGGGCCCTGCCCAGCTGGGGAAGAAGGGCAAGGACTTTGACTTCTCCCAGCTGCCCATGAAGGTGGAATTTGTGGAGTGCAGTGCTCGAGGCAGCAAGGGAGAGGAGGGAGAGGCTGACTTGGAGGGCCTGGAGAAGTGGCTGATGAAGGTGGCCTGAACAGAGATGGACAGGGATGGGGGGCTGAAGGGAAAAAAATTATCTGAAGCACTCAAATCTCATCTTGATGTAAAAAGAAGAAACTTCAGCTGGAAGTCATCACTGTGGTGTCTTCCTCTGCTGCTTGTGGGCTTGGGAGCAACATGACAACTGCTGGTGTGATTCCCTCTGACTGTCCCTTCATGCTGCCATGTTTTATCCTCTCCCCTCTTCCCTTGCCCTCCTCTGGGCTTTTCTTTGTCCATAATCTTCAGGCTTTTCATTTGGTAGTTGCTAAGCAAATTAGGAAGGAGTGCACTGGCAGGTGAGTTTTAGAGACTGGAGTGTGCCTGTTGTTTCCTGCCATGGTTTAGACCCCTGTTGCCTCAGAGCCACTGACCACCTTATGGCTGGGGCTGCTGGGGAGCACTGCACAAGCTCCCTAAGCTGGGCAGGCATTGAGAAAGTATGAGAAGTTGGTTTCCTCTTTGTGTGTGCCTTCCCATTGTTCCAAACTGGTGCAGCCCCATTTCTGTGGGGCTGGAGGAATGTGAAATGCCCAAACCAGACTGCCTGCCCTGCTTTATTCCCAGCTCTGTGCCCATGTCTGGTGATTTCCTCTCTTGATCAGCTCCTGGGAGTTTTTCTTCAGCTGTGAGCTGTGTCCTGACAGCTTCACTCTGCTTCTCCTTCCAGGCTCTCCTCACACAGCCAGGAACAAACACTCTAAGAGTGGTGGAGCTGCAGGGGGTCATGGCATGAAACTGAGATGGGCACAATTTCAGATCCCTACCTGCATCTGGCACCTGTTGTGCCAGGCATTTGCTGTGCTGTCTCCTGCTCCAGTGGCTGCAGGAAGGTCTTGCTTTGTGCATAATTAATTAGTCAGCACTTGTGGCAAAGTGAGAGGGAAAGTCAAGGAGCTGCCAGCACGTGGGTGTGCTTCCTCCTCCTGACAGGAATACTCGAGGAAGAGGGAAGAAAAATGGGAGATTTTCCCAGTTTGTGTCTCACTGCACACTGCAGAGTCCTCGTGCAGTGACATTTTCCCTTTGTTTGTGGCTTCCCCTGTTGTTTTAGGGTTGAGGGGATGGCTGGCTCCTGGCAGACCCTTTTTGTAGTTTGTAGCCCCCTCTCCCCTGTGGTTTGATGCCTCTTCCATCAATCAGCTCATCTGTTGTGTTCTGGGGCTTTTCCTGCCTCCCTGCAGCATTGCCAAGTGCTGGAAGAGCAGCACCAGCCTTCAGCAAAGCCCTGTGCCTGTAATGAAGCTGGTCCTTGCATTTCCAGCCTCGGGAACATCCTTGCTGGAGGTGGGGAGGGTTGTATTTACCAAACATGTTACATTCTTCTGTTTCCTGCAGGCAGAGTCCTGTTGGAACATGTTTGTCATGCTTTGAACTCCTTTAGCTGGAGGTATTGGGCGGCCTGCTTTGAATCCATAATGCTGGAGTGATTTTGGGCAAAAATTGCTGGTTTTTTGGATGATTGTTCTTGGAAAGATGCAGAGGCCAAGCACCAGCCTTAGCTTAAGGGAGGAGGGTACCATGAGGCCACCGTGGGTTTTAAGTTATTCTTTTTAAAGGTATTCCTTAAGTAAATTCTTTTTTTGCTTAAATGTTTGTTCTCAAGTCTTGCTTCAGTCTGTGTGTTTGCCTTGGCTCTTCCCAGCAGTGTCAGATCCACATGGATGGGGCTCTGCTCCTGCTCAGCAGTGTTGGGGATCAACCTTCCTGCTCTGTGGCCAGGTCTGTGTTGTCAAAAAACATTGTTTTTTGCACACAGAGGGCTTTGGGGGTTGGGTTTGTTTTGGTTTTGTGTTGACTCCTTGGTCCAGCTAATTGAGAAATTGATAATCACATAGCAAAAATTGCCCACAAATCATAATGGAAAGGCAGTTTGGTGATGTGCACAGGAGAGCTCCAGCCAGCTGTGGTGGCTGTGGTGGCAGAGCAGCACTGCTGTGCCCTGGAGGTGGCTGTGGCACCCTGTGGCTTTGCTGGATGGAGGTGAGATGCCTCAGCTTTCCCAGGCTGGGGAGTGGCTGCACAGCCAAGCTGTGCTCAGAGCTGCTCGTGCTGGAGCACAGAGCAGAACTCCAGGAGTTTCTTGGGCCTCACTCCATGACTTTTTAAATATTTAAATACTCAGGGCTGCTTTTCCCCAGTGGCTCAGGGAAAAGAGCAGAACTGGCAACTCTGAGTGTTGTTTTCTTGTTTTTCTTTATTCCCCAGTCAGCTCTGTGCTTTGTTCTTTGCTCTTCTGACTTGTTCCCAGCCCGTGGCTGGGAGTGCTGCTGCTGAGGCTGCAGCTTGGCAGGGCTGTGTTGGGATGGCTTTGGCTGGACAGTGGGATGTGATAAACTCAAGCCCTCCTTGCTCCAGCTGCCTGACCCTGAGTCAGGAACCTGCTGTGTTCACACAGGGACTGAGGCCCCCACTGTGCTAAAGCTCTTCTGCTCTGTGTTTTTTCCTATGGATTGTACTCTGACTTGTTCCCCTGGAAAAGACCCTCCCTGTGCACAGAGCCACCACCCTGGCACCTTTGGGGCCAGGAGCTTTGTTGGCCCCATTTGGGCCAGCTCATGGCACTTTGTGACCAGCCCCTCATGGAGCTTGTCTTGCTGGGAGAAAGTGGAGAAAGAAGTGGAGAAACTTATAGAAGCTCATGTGGGTGTTCAGAGAAAATCTGCCATGTGGAGGCGGAACAGGAATAGGGATAACATGGAGAGAGCTCTTTTTTGTGAAGACTTTGGTGACCCAGAGAAATCCAGGGCAGGTCCTCTCCTGTCCTTTCCTCCGACTCCCTCCATGAACATGGATGCAGCAGGGCCAAGAGCACAGGGAAAAGCCATGGTGCCTGAATACATTCAGCCCATAAAAGCCCTGAAACAAAGCCCCAAACCCACTGTACCCTGCCCAGAGCCCACTGCATTGAAAAAATTACAGGATTTTAAAGCAGCTCAGTGCTTGACATAAGTAGCTGGACGTGTTAGGCCATGGGTTGAACTTGATGTGAGCCCTAAGGCTGTGCTGTGTCAGCAGAGATGGATCAGAAGGAAACCTGGAGCTGACAGTCTGATCAATTAATAATTGTGAAAATCATTACTGATAGAATAGGCAAAGCTGCAGTTAAAATATTACTTTAAAATGCTGGAGCAGATTGTGGTCTGTGTACTGTAAAAACCTAATCACAGTGAGGACTAACAACCCACCAAAACCCACCTGAGGGGTGTGAAACAACCAAAACCAGCAACACAGTGAAGGGTGAGAAGGACCCCAGACCCTCAGGACTGTGGTGTGAGGGAGGGGGAATGAAACTTTTTAATTGCCAGGCACTTCTTTGTTCATGGTCCCTCCTCTGAGGCACCAGCTCGAGCAAGCAAATACCAGGATTGATCTGTGCCAATAAAACTATCAGGGATGAGAACCTCAGGTCAAAAACCTTCTGTCCCTGCCTGCTTGACCCTGCCCTGCCCATCAGGGAGATGCAGGCAGGGCTGGGCCCTGAACTCTGTGTTGCTCCTGCCAGCCCTCATCTCAGATGAAGCTGCAGGAGAAGAATGTTCCCCTATGCCACCATTTCTTCCCCTTTCCCAGCTGGAATGTGCCAGACTGTGACCTGCAGCATCCCCAGGGCTTGTCTTGCTGGTGGGAGGGAGACCCAAGAAAGCACCACAGTTGGAAAAGTGACCTTTATTTAAAAAATAAAAAGAGCAACAAACCCCAGATGTTCTGCAATAAACCCCTTGTGCTGACTTGTCCCAACACGTGTGCTGTGTCCCTGCTCACCTCTGTGGGGGCTGTGGGGACACCAGGGCTGGCAGCCACCTCCCCTGCTCCTGTCCCAGCCAGGAATGTCACAGCAGAGCGGGACCATGGCCCACAGCAGGCACTTCTCCTCTGCCTCCTGCTCCAGCTGGCTGGGGGCTGCTCCTCCCCAGGGTGCTGGAGACCCTGGGACATGCCATTCCCAGGAGGAACCATTCCCAGGTGATCCCATTCCCAGGAGGAGCCATTCCCAGGAGCTGCCAGGAGCTGCCTTTCCCAGGTGATGCCATTCCCAGGTGATCCCATTCCCAGGAGCTGCCATTCCTAGGAGCTGCCATACCCAGGGAGGTGCCATTCCCAGGATGTGCCTTTCCCAGGTGATCCACTCCCAGGAGCTGCCTTTCCCAGGATGTGCCTTTCCCTGGGAGCTGCCATTCCCAGGGAGCTGCCATTCCCAGGTGATCCATTCCCAGGAGCTGCCATTCCTAGGAGGTGCCTTTCCCAGGGAGGTGCCAGTCCCAGGATGTGCCTTTCCCAGGTGATCCATTCCCAGGAGCTGCCTTTCCCAGGATGGGGCTGGCTCAGAGCATCCCTCACCAGGAGCACCCGGGCTGCAGGAGAGGAGCTCGGAGTCGCTCCGGTGGGGAGTGAAACAAAGCCAAACAAGACAAAGTGGTGGCAGTGGGTGATGGGGTGTGAGTCAGTCCTGGGGGGCTACACCAGCCCTGCTGCCTTCTCCTGCACGTTGTACTCCTTGCTCCTCTTCACCTTCCAGCTGATGAGGGCCAGCAGCACGGTGCCCACCACCTTGTAGCCCACCTGCAGCCCCAGGTACCTGCCAGGAGAAGAGCAGGGACATGTCACAGCTGGAGCTGGGGTCCCCCCCCTGCCCTGGCCGGGGCTCAGGGTACCTGTTTCGCAGGAAATCGTTGTTGTAGTAGGCGCAGAAGCGGCGCTGGGAGCACTGCTGCTGCCAGTGGATGCAGGAGGAGTCAATGAGGGCTCCAAACATGGCTGGGGCTGGCAGCCAGGCTGGAGGGAAGAGAGGATGGAGTCAGGTGCTGATCCCAGCAGGTTCAGTGCCTCCCACGGCTCCCACTCAGAGATGAGCACTCACCCAGCAGTCTCATCAGTAAGAACTGCACTCCAATGGCAAAGGACTTCTCATCCTGGTTCACCACCCTGCAGGGGAGAAGCCATGGGAGATCAGAGCTGCTGATGCTGGATTTGGCCAAGACTCGGGCTGGTTTATGACATCCCATTGATCCCAACACGGGGAACCATCATATCAACTCAGGACAGCCCCTCACTCACCGTAACACCATCATGTAGAGGGGGTTGTGGGACAGGCAGGCGACCAGGGCAGCAAAGGAGATGAGGAATATGGCAGGAAGGAGCAGGTGGGAGCAGCTGACTGGACAAGAGCCCGTGGAGGTGGAGAAGAGCTCATTCCCATTCAGGGAACAGTTGTGGTAGATCTGTTGGAACAAAACAGATGTCAGACTCCCAGTGCCAGGGGCAGGATTCTGTGACCCACTGTCCCACATCCCTGTGCAGGACACCAGTAAGAGTTTTAAGAACAGCCATGGCATCCTGTAATGGGATTTGCCACCATCCCTATTCCTCCAAGCAGGTTCCCAGTGCATTACAGCAATTCTCCATGGCACCTTCCCAGGGCTCAGCACACCATGTGGAAAAGGTTCAACCCCCTTATTGCATTTGTGGGGTTCCTGCAGCATCACTCCACTATTCCCAGCAAGGCTGCTTTGCTAGCCTTGCTTTACTCACCACTTCTCTGGGATTGGAGGGGTTGGTGGTGCTGTTGGTGCAGCCAGCAAAGCAGGGTGAGATGTATTCCGTGGTGTTTTTCCGGCACACAGGGTTGAAGATCTGCTTAGAGCATTGGCACCCAACCCTTGCCTTAACCTGCTGCTGGGAATTGGGTGTACTGCCAGAAAGGAGGGGAGAAAAATTGGTAAAAAATTAAGAAATAGGCCAGGAGCAATTAAAAAAAAAAAAAATCCCTTTTACTAGTTGAGCAGTTTTCCAGTTCCTGTTTGGGCTGGGACACTGCCAGCAGCTGCCTGGCCTTCTGCCAGCCCCTGATCCCTGCAGGTACCTCTGAAGTGTGCAGTGAATGTCACAGGAATTATGTTATGTCTACAAACAAGTACTCACACGCTTCTTTTCTCCTTTTTCTTTTTTTTTTTTGAGCTGAAGATTAATTGGCCAAAAGCCTGGAGAAATGGATCTGGGCTCCATCCAGAGCTGCACAAACAGATGTGTGAACAGCCACAGCTGGAAGCACCACACGGACACAAACTGAAAGTGGGCATGTTCCCAAACAAGCCTGGTGGCTGTGGAAGTGAAGAGGACAACCCCAAATCTGCCCTGTCCTCCCTCACTGCCCCTAGGAGTGCATCTGCTGGAGTCACAGCCTGAATCCTGCAGGAATGTGGCCCTGGGGAGCTGCCCTTGGCCAGGGTGGGATAGGGCTGCTCCACCTTCTGTGGGAAGATGGCATCAGAAATCCCTTCCTTGCTGGCAGTAAGCTGGGAAATGAGCTCAATGCACTTGACATCAAGCCTTGGTTGTGTATAAATGTAATTTTTATCTCAAGAAGTCTTGGTAAGGGCCAAAAATATCCACTGAGGTGAGGAGAAAGATGATGTCCAGCTGGAACACTGGGAGCGTGTGAAGTGATGTGAACACGATATCACTAATTTTCCCCTAAAAATTCAGAGTGAAAAATTACACCCAGCTTGTTTGGCCCAGAAAATCACGGATAAACACCTTCCTGAGCTCTCTGGGCTGTGACACACCCAGATCCCCCCCATGCAGTGTGGATCAAGGAGCAAGAAGCAGCACGATGATGCGTTGTGCCTCTCCACCAGCGTGTATCCCTCCCCACAGGTAAGATCTGGAGGAACAAGGAGCTGCACCTGCCTTACCTGGGGTGGAAGATGCCCTCGATGTGGCCAGTGGAGCAGCCCATGAAGAAGATGGGCAGGCAGATGAGGATGGAGAAGACGAGCACCACGACGGCGAAGCGCGGGATGGCGCGCAGCGAGAAGGAGAAGCGTTTCATGATGATCCCTCCCAGCAGCATCCCGAGCGCTGCTGCCGGCAGGTTCACAGCTCCTGCAGGGGATGGGGCCATCAGGGGGGTCCTGCCTGCCCAGAGCCCCTCCCTGGGCAGGGGGCAGCTCCCTGGACCTCACAGGAGTTGGGAGAACCAACTGTTGTCCAAAGCAGCACAAGTCAGGAAAGCCACCTGGGCAAACCCCAGGTCTCATCCAAAATTGAGCTTTCAGTGACTTCCTCTCCAGGATTTAAAAAGCTTGGGGAATGTGTTGGCTCCCTGCTGGTGGGTATTTTTTGCCTCCATCCATGCTCACCTATGAGGAAGTTGGCCTGGGAGGGGGAGGCACCGTACTGCTTCTCCAGGAATTTGTTGAGGAAGGTGGCCAGACCCGCAATGACGGAGGAGAAGCTGCACTGAGCCAGCACCAGGAGGATGAAGAGGGGGTTGAGCAGCAGCCTGAGGAAGATCTTTGGGAATCCTACAGGGAAACCACAGGAAAAATATCTTTTAGGTGTGTGATCCTCACAGCAGTGATTTGTACTGGGAAGAAACCCCCACCCTTAGCCAGTTCCCAGTAAGGATGTCTGTGGGATGATGATGATGATGATCTGCTGGGGATGTCTGTGGGCATGGGAAAGCATGAGGGGAGACACCCTGAAGTGTCCCAGCAGCTGGCAGGACCATGGATGTGTTTTCCTGGTGGGACATTGTGTCCTCTGGCTCTGTCAACAGAGGCAGATGGACCCTGGGAGCAGCTCTGTTTATTTGGTCTCTTCTGAGTTTTCTAATTAGCAGAGAGCAGTGGAGAGCCAGCATCCATTAAAGCCCAAAGAGGGGAGAAGAGGGAACTGGCAGCTCCAGGACATGACTGCAGTGGAGGAAGAGGCAAGGAGGGAGGGGCTTGATCTGGGAAGAAATCCTCCTGGAGCTAAAAGAGTCATTAATTAATCTGGTCCCTCGGCAGTGACATCCCTCTCCAGCCTGTTTTGGCTCCACATAAACAGTGTCAGCTGCAGTGGGGTGACCTCGTCGAGGAGCTGCTGGCACCAGCAGCCCCGTGCCCACTCCTGGGGCTGGGGTTAAACCTCCCAGGGACCCTTTTCCAGCACACTCATACCACTTTAAGGTCTTTAATGCAAAATTTGGAAACAATTCAGAAGAGGTCTGTAGGCAGACGAAGGCTGTGCCCACCTTCCCATGGTCCTTAAGCCCTCATGGTGCTGGCAGCTGGTGCACACACGGTGCAGGGCTCCCAGGAACTCCCAACAATCCCCCCTGGTGTAAATCTCAGGTGTGGTGGTCCCCACCCACCCAGCACAGCCCAGCATCCCCATCCACCCTCCCCTGGACCCTCCAGGAGTTTACTTTTTATGAACTCCAGCAGGGAGGTCTCCTCCGCAGCCCCTGTCTCCATCTTCCTGAGCATCCCAGCCTCCGTGTTCCGCTCCTGGGAGGGAGACAGGAGCAGCAGTGGTGAGAAGGGCTGGCACTGGCCTGGCACAGCGAGGCTCAGGAAGGGCAGGGTCTGTCACAGCAGCTTTTGACCCCCCCAGCCAAGCCTGACAATTACAGCAAAGCCCCATCCTATATGCCCTGAGCACTTCTCCAGGCTGGGAGAGCTGGGAGTGTTCACCTGGAGAGGAAGAGGCTCTGGGGAGAGCCCCTTCTAGGGTCTGAAGGAGCTCCATGAGAGCTGGAGAGGGGCTTTGGGCAAGGGCCTGGAATGCCAGGACAATGGGGAGTGGCTTCCCACTGCCATTTTTGGGTACAAATTCTTGAGGTGGCGAGGCTCTGGCACAGGGTGCCCAGAGAAGCTGTGGCTGCCCCATCCCTGGAAGTGTCCAAGGCCAGGTTGGACAGGGCTTGGAGCAGCCTGGGCTAGTGGAAGGTGTCCCTGCCATGGCAGGAAATGGAACAGAATGAGCTTTAAGGTCCTTCCAACTCAAACCATCCTGAGATTCTGTGATTAAAGGGGTGAATTATCTCAAACATCACTGCAGCCCCTGAGCAGAGCAGCAAGACAACAGCTTGTTGTTGGGAGGTTTTAAGAACTTGGAAATCTTTCCACCCCTGAACCTTGACAAAACACCTCTCTTTTAACTGTGCAAAAAGTCTGAAAATGAAAGTTAGAGATGGTTCAGTAGCCATAACTGTGAAATATTTTGGGTTTGATTTTACCTTTAAAGAATCAGTGAGTAAGCAATTTCAAAACAGAACTGAAGTATTTTTGTAACAAAACCAGTGGGGTTTGGCTTTGAAAACACCAAAATGATACATGTTAATTATTTTCCATCTTTTAAATTTTGTTTTAACTGGAAAGAGTTGCAGGACTGCCTTCCTCCCTCCCACCACTCTCCTCTGGGGACAGGTATTCCCTCCCTGAGCACATCCCTGGCTCCAGGGCATTCCAGCCTCTGGAGATGAGGTCTCACCTCTCCTTTCAGCATGTACCGAGGGAAGAAGAAGTAAGGGATGGAGGTGAGCACCAGGCAGCCCGAGGAGATGAGCAGCCCCAGCCACCAGGCTCCGATCCACCGCTGGTCCCCGGGCGTCAGGTCCACTGCCAGGCAAGACAAGGACAGCTGTAAGAGCTCCAGGGTGAAAGGGACAAATCTCCTGTCACCCACGGGCTGGTGCAGCGTGAAGAGTCCCAGGGGGCACAGCCCAAGGGTCTCTCCACTGGCAATGGATGGAGGTGGGAGCTCCCACCAGTGCTGGCAGCAAGACTGGCCCTGGTTGTGTTTGATCTGTGTTTTCCCTGGCCAGGGCCCTGTAGTGCTGTACTGAGCCTCCCAGGTGGCTGCAGGGTGGATTTGGTCAGCATGTCAGCACACTGGAGGCACAGGTTCAGCTCTGAGCCCCGAGTCAACCAGTGAGGCAGAGATTAGGGGGGTCTGACTCCATGCTCTGCCTGGAGAACACATGGGTTGGACCATGCTGCCTGCCAAGACAGGGACTGGGAAAGGGCACGCTGCTTTCCTGGAACAAGCTGCTCTCCATTGTTCCTTGGGAGCTCCATGCCAGGCTGGGACAGGGGAAGGCCCTGTGCTGGCAGAAGCTCCTGGTTTCCGAGTGGGCCCAACCCCGGGCGCCTTGTCCGGAAAAAGGAGGAGAAGGTGAGAGCCGCTCTGTCTCCAGCACACACATCCTTTGGCTGGGCCAAGTGATGCTCACGGGACACTTGACAGATTGCTGCCTTGGCCTGGGCTCTCCATGGCTGGGAAGGAACCAGCAGCCAGCTCCTTGGGAGCTCCATGCCAGGCTGGGACAGGAGAGCAGCCCACACCCCACTGGAACAATCACCCCACTTCCCCAGACAGGAGCACTCCACTCTGCAGCTTGGACGTCATCATGGAGCGCCCAGGCAGAGGCTGCTAAATCTGTCTGCCACCACAGGGAGTGGGCCAAGTGCTTTTTTGGCATTTCCTGCCCACGTTCATTTATTATTCTTATCAGGACAAAAATGTCAGGCAGGCTCTGATCTCTCTAAGGAAACACAGGAAAAGCCATGTTAATGATGGAGCTGGGGAGAATTCTTTAGTGATTAAGTTACCAGAAATAATAAGCACATGAAAAGGATAAAGCAAATTATCCCTGTGGGGGCATCAGCTCAGCCTCTCTCTGCAGGTGCTGGTGGTGGGTGCTGGGGAGGAGGATGAGTAGAGACTCAAGTTCTCTGTGTATCCACAGGGCAGTGCTTGCTCTGTGGTTGTCTTCCTCAGATTTCCCTGTTCTTCTCCACCAGCATGCTGGGGTTGTGGGATATCTCCTGTGTGTGGTGAGCAGACCCCAGCCATGGCCTCCAGTGCAGCCCCAGGAGTTGGGCACTGGAATGCCCCTACCCCAGGGCTCTGCTCCAGTGGTGGTGTCAGGACCACCTCTATCTGTCCTTACAGGGTGACAGAGTGCAGGATATGCTGGGGGTGCTGTTCCAGGTCAGGTCTTTCCAGGGCAGCAGGTTTTATGGGCCACAGGAAAGGTTTCTGTCACCTTTCATCTCAGAGTGACTTTCTGTGGGACCTTTAGGACCACTGCTACCTGAGCAACACTCACCAGTGTCAACCCTGCCGATATCCACGAAGAGCCGCAGCACCACGGAGCCCAGCAGGTACCCAAAGGCAGGGCCAAACACAGCAATGGCAAAGAGGATGGCTGGAAAGGGAGCAGAGAGAGCCCCTGTCAGCAGGGAACGGCAGTTTCCATGCAGATGTGGATTCTGTCTTCCCAGGAGATGCAGGGATGGGGGCACAACACACAGAGGGGAGAAACCACCCTTCACTGCCCCAACACTCTATCTGACAGGAGCAGGAGGGGGAAGGCAGCTGCCTGTGGAAAAGGTTCCTCTGCTCTGCTGCCATCAAGGCTTTGCTGACACAAAACAAGTTCTCAGCTACACCATGAATATCCATGATACTCATGAACCCCAGGGAGCAGCAGGGCAGTGACATCCTGGGCTCACACAGGTGACTGAGACCTTCATTTCCTCTAGGATGCCAAGGAGACAAACACATCCTAATCCTCAGGAGATGGAAAAACATTTGGTACAAACGTGAAAGATTCTGAGGGCAAAAGGGCCACCAGACCACCCTGGGTGCAGCTGAACCCTCCCATTCTGAAATAGATAACCCATAAGGTCAGAACATTTTCTTTTGACTTGTCTGCAATGACAGGATCCAAGTTCCCTCCTTGAGAGAAACTCTACACAGCCTTCTCAAGATGTTTGAAAGGAGACAGTGAGCTTGAGCTGCATCAGACATTAAATGAAATGGGACTTGGGGAGATGGAATTTCTGCTGTATTGAGCCATTCACCCTGAGAGACATTCCCACAGCCCTAAAGGGAGCACCTGTGTTATAAACAACACACCAGTCCCACTTTCCTTCCTCTTCAGAACCTTTCAGGTTCCTTCAGTCCTCTTTCCTTCATTTTCCTTGCAGATTTGGGAATTCTAAGGGATCAGTGGGACAATTCATTGGAACAGTGATCCCTCACTGCAGAGGGAAGACAAGGATGCTGGAGCTTGGAGAACTTGGTCTAGCGGAAGGTCGGTGGAACTGGATGAGCTTTCAGGTTCCTTCCAACCCAAACCATCCTGGGATTTTGTGAAACAAAACAATGTAGAGCAATGGTGCCACTTACCAACATAGAGTGGGGAATTGTTGGCGTCTGCAAAGTCGTCCACGTAGGATATCCCAAAGGGCTGGATGGGCACAGTGCCAATCCCAGCCAGCAGCTGGGCAATCACCATCATGGCCCACATGCTGCTGGCCTCCTTCTGGGGGTCCCTGGTGGTGTTTGGGCACACAAACCTGCTCTCTGCATAGCACAGCTCAACCTGCCCCTGGCTTTTGTTACCTGGAAGGGAAGAAATGAGCGTTTCAACACTGGGTACATCCCCTGCCTCCTCCCACACTAAATCCCCAAAGAGCAGGAATCTCCCAAACTTGCTGAGTAGGCACAGAGTGCTGGATTTTGGATGGATTGCTGATTTTGTTCAGCAGTTCACCTTGCCCTTCCTTTGGAGTATTACACTGAGGTCAGGGTAGCAAACAACCAGGCTGTGATTTTGATCAAACTTTTAAAGAGCTCATGCCATTGAGTGAAGGTTTAATGAGGGCAGACCTAACCCACAGCTGGTTTTTGCAGTCTGTGGTCTCTGCTCCCTATGGTACCTGGGCAGGGACAGGGAGTGATGCCCTCTGGGGTCACCTTCCACTATCCCAGGGTGCTCCAAGCCCTCTCCAGCCTGTCCTTGGACACTTCCAGGGATCCAGGGGCAGCCACAGCTTCTCTGGGCAACCAGGGCCTCACACCCTCACAAAGAATTTCTCCCTAATATTTAATCTAAACCTACTCTCTCTCAGAGAAACAGTGGCTGCCCCATCCCTGGAAATGTTCAAGGACAAACCTGGAAATGTTCAAGGACAAACCTGGAGCAACCTGGCCTAGTGGAAGGTGTCCCTGCCCATGGCAGGGGGTGGAATGAGATGGTCTTCAAGATCCCTTCAAACTCAAACCACGATTCTGTAACAACAGCTAGAATAACACATACAGGAAAGACAGAAGAAATCCCATAGGTAATTTTTGCATTCAGAAGGGGTTCCAAAGCTATAACAACATCAGGTTTAATCAGCAACTGCCCATCTCAGGGCTCTGCCTTCAACCACTGTTCAAATCACGTGTGCCCTGGAAACACCCCCTTTTTTTGGGCCTCTGGGTGTGTGGGGCAGGGCTGGTGGCACTCACCAGTGCTGAGGGCAGTGTACTCGTAGGGGCCCGACAGGAAGTGGGGCAGGGTCACCAGGAAAGCCCCCAGGGCCAGCAGCAGCCCCCCGACCCCGATGACGCGCGGGCGGTGCACGCGGCTGCCGAAGTAGCTGACGAAGATGATGAGCACCACGTTGCCGATCTGCAAAAGGCACAGAGAAGCAGCAGGGATGTGAGAAGATGTCACAGAGGACATCCAGACCCTATGGCTGTGTCTGGGTGGGTGGGCAAGTCTCTCATCAGATGTTTCATCCCCTCTCCTTCTGTGTTGAAAGCACTCAGTGCTCCTTGTCATCTCCAGCCACAGCGTCATTCCTCAGCGCACCCCTTGTTGGCAGGATGTGTTGAGTTGATGTGGCCAGAAATGTGTATTCTGTCACCATCTGTTGAAGCCGGGTGGGACAGTGATCCTTATCTCCGTGGTATATATTATCTGCTAATGGGCCATCTTTAAACCAGCTGTGGCAATCACCTTTATCTTTTCCACAACCCATCCTCCCTCCAGGGAAAATCTCCTGCTAATGGGCCATTGAGTCCCACTGCATGACTGATAAAATTACATCATCCCACTGGGAGATGCTCCACCCAGGGG
>JAOTQP010000469.1:4498081-4561798 GCA_026413545.1 Cichladusa arquata
TATTCCTAATTCCCATATCTTTGCCTGAGAGCCCCTTAATTTCAAAATTATAATAATTTGGAGGGAGGGGGTTTACACTCTCCATTTCAAAGAGAAGCTTCTGCCTTTATTGGCAAATACCTGTCCTTCAAACCAGGACACAGGAACATCACGGCCTCCCTGGGATCTGGGGCTTTTCAGCACCCACACCTGTCCCCCACCCCACAGGCATCATAGAATCATTTAGGTTGGAAAAACCCTCCAAGACCATCAAGTCCAGCTGCTCCCCCAGCCACCAAAGCCACCACTGCCCCACCTCCCCAGTGCCACATCCACACATCTGTTAAACCCCTCCAGGGATGGGGACATCACCACTGCCCTGGGCAGCTGTGCCAGGGCTGAAAAACCCTTCCAGTGGAGAAATTTTCTCTCATACACAAACTAAACCTCCCCTGGCACAACTTGAGGCTATTTCCTCTTGTCCTGCCCCTTGTTCCCTGGGAGAAGAGATCGACTGATGTGGCATAAACTGACAACTCATCCAAAACCAGCAAGGAATGAAACATATTGCCTCCATCCCTGTGACTCAAACAATGAGCCCTGCTACAATGTCCAGCTCACTGCAAATATTTATGACCCTGGACATTTGCAACTGCAGACAGCATCAGCTAGAAAGCCATGAAACCACACAGCTCACTCAGGCGAGTGGGTGAACACCACAAAATTCCCATTACATTGGCTCTGACAGCTCCAGACAAGCTAAACATCCTTTTAAGTTTGGCATGTTGAAGCTGTCCCTGCTCATTGCAGGAGGCTGGGCAAGATGGCCTTTAAAGGTCTCTTCCAACCCAAACCATCCTGTGATTCTATGTATGGCTAAGAAAACTTTGTATTTATGTTTGCGTGGGCTCCCTTGTTTGTCTCTTTGTGGGTTTTGTTCTTGGAATTGCTGTAGGCACCAACGTAATAAGATTGTTGCCCTGGACAGGCAGGGAACCTCACACAGTCACAGACAGTAGGAAGTCTTACTGGGCCCTTAGACATCTTTTTAATCCAGAATGTTCATGCTGGTTGAGGAAAGATTGGGCATCCACTTCCCCAAGGATCCAGGAAGACTCCCAGTGTCCAACTTTTTGATGGAGCAGCCCATGTGCTCACTAGGGAGCTCAAGAACAAGTGTGCTGCCACTGAGTGCCAGCAAAAAAGTCTCTGCCAGCAGATCTTTTCCTGGCCTTTCCCAGGCCTTGAAGAGCTGCTAGGAAGGACAGAATTCCTGAAAATGTGAATGAGAAAACTTATTCTAAGGGATTTCTTGATAAGAGAGTGTGAGAAAATCCTCAGCCAGCTCAGCAATGTGCCTTAAGCTGCCTGAGTTCAAGCTTGGATGGGATATTGGGATGTAATTCTTCCCTGTGAGGGTGGGGAGGCCCTGGCACAGTTACCCAGAGAAGCTGTGGCTGCCCCTGGATCCCTGGAAGTGTCCAAGGCCAGGTTTGGAGCCACCCTGGCTAGTGGCAGGTGTCCCTTCCCCTTGGGAAGGTGCCCCCAGGCCACCCTTTGGGTGTTTCTGTCCCCTTTACCTCGTGCAAGCTGGAGATGAACCCTGAGGAGAGGCTGGAGAGCCCGAAGCGCTTCTCGATGGTGGTGAGGCTGCTCTTGAAGTTGGCACTGTAGAGGAGCTGGGAGAGCTGGAGGAGCCCATGGCACAGCACAAACACCTGTGGGCAAACAGAGAGTGCCACCCCAGTGAGGACCCAGCTGGAATCACAGACTCATTAAGGTTGGAAAAGACCTCCAAAGTCACCAGGTCCAACCTTTGAGCGAGTACCTCCATGCCCACCAAATCATATTGAGAAGTGCCACATCTGTTTGAAACTTCCCACCACTTCCCTGGGCAGCCTGTTCCAATGATTAACCACTCTTTCAGTGAAGAATTTTCCCTGATAAATGATGTGAGCCTCTCCATGCACCCTTTGTGCCCTGCTGCTGTGTTACTGCTGGCAATCACATCCTGCAGGAGTGGATTCCAGCTGGCTTGGGCCAGTGGCTGCACCTCTGGCATGGATCATCCTGGGATTCACTCAGCTGGAAAGTCAATTAACCAAACCTGCTCCAAGGGGTGTTGCTAGAAAAAGTCAAAAAAGAGTGTTAAAAGCCCCAGAGGGAGAGGATGAAATATGCACAGCGTGGTCTCACTGCTGGAAGACTCCAAGAGAATATTCCAAAGCCAGCCTCTTCCCCTGAGCTGGGCAGTGAGCTGAGCAGGAGCCAAGCTGAGTGGAGGCAGAGGAGGGAATACAGAGAGTTTGGGGAGAAACCTGGTGGAAAGAGCCCGGGTGGGCTGCAAGAGGAGAGTGCTCTCAACCAGGGATGCAAGAGGCAGCTCACTAGTGTCTTTTGATCTATATTTAGTCAGAACAGCTTTCCTTTATTTTTCTTGGAATGGAATGCATCCACGCGGTGCCAAAAGCATTTTAAAATCAATTACAAGAAAAAATCAAGACAATCAAACAACAACAACAACAATTAAAAAAACAGACAGGGGAAAGTCTTTTAATTTAGATTCACAGGAAATCAAATATTTGCTGAATACCGGAAGAGTGTCCCTCAATGATAACGTCGGGAAGTGAGGGATGATGGATGGGGGATCAAAGGTACTGCAGGGCTGAAAAATTCCTCATGTCCTTGGCCAGCACAGCAGCAATAGTCCTTATGAGTATTTATTTGGAAGAGTGGTAGCAGCCAGTAGTCCAGACCCACTAAATGATAAAAATAAAAAATAAAAAAAGACCAAGACTGTCCACCCAACTCAGAGGATGTAAATTCCATTAGCGGGTGGAGCTGTGTTTTGGGAGCAGAGGATGATGCAGGGCCAGGCCCAGTAATTGTAGCAGAATTTGGGTAGAAGATGGGTAAGAAGTGGGAGTCTTTTCCTGTCAGGGGGGAGAGACCCAGCCAAAAGACCTGGCTGGGAATCTAAAAGCATAAGGGATGGGAGAGATGCTGACAGACAGTAGAAGAGAAGAGGATGGAGATGAAGGAGAAGGAGAAAATGGAGCCCTGGCAGTGTGAGGGCAGGCTTGGAAAAACCTGGAGACCATGGGGAGGACGAAGAAGAAAGGCAAACACCCAAAAAATGAGGAAAGAAGGATTACAGGCACAAGCTGCCATCATAGAGTCCCCAGGCACATCTAGGAGGGGTGAGACCAGACAAGCTGGCATCAGGCTGGCATTGTCATTGCAATCACCAGGAGAGGACAAAGTCCCCAGCTGGGACTTTGCCCCGACAAAAAGCTGCAGAACAGGAATTTGGGGTGTAACGTGGGAAATCCTCCCAGACAGGGCCAAAGTGGAAGTGAAACATCTGCCAGTAAACTCTTGAAGCTGAATGACCTCTCCCCTCTCCCACTATCAGCTCCCACACTCGAAATCCCATCCCAGGACAAAATCCTGCGGGTGGAAGCTGCATCCACCACCTTCCCCAGGCACGACCTGCAATCACTGTGGAGTGATCTGCAGCAGACTCCTGTGAGGATGGGAGCTGGAGAGGGGATCTCATTGCCAGAGAACACCAGTTTTTGTTCCTGTGGCTCTGGCCAGACCCTGCTGAAGCCACTGGAGCCACTGCAGAGCAGCTGGACACAGAGCTGTCCCGGAGCCAGGCGTCAGCAGGAGAGGAAAAGCTGTTTACCAACAGGGAGGGAAGAGGGTGGATCACCGGGGCTGAATTCAGCAGCAAATGCCAGCCCAATCCCAGGGCAGATGGAGCTCTGGGGACAGAGAGGATGCTGGCATGGAGAGGAGAGGAGACAGGAGAGGGACAAGCTGTAGGTAGAGAGGGCAGGGAGGAAAAGGCAGAACTGCCAGGAGATGGCCCGAGATGTGTTTATGCCTTGGTGATATCCTGGGATGGCCAGAACCCCTGGATCCAGAGATGCCTGGGAACAGGCTGGGGCTGCCTGCCAGGAGGCAAGAGGTGGGAGAAATGCAGCTGGAGAGCACCAGCAAAGGGAGAGGAAAACCCTGGGGTGTGACTGCTTCCCCCTGCCCATGGGTCCTTGTAACCCAGCTCTGGTCTGCAGGGGAACAGGAAAGGCAGCAGAGCCGGACGGATGCTCCAGGGATGTGATCCCACCCTGAGACCACACAGCAGCCTCAGCCCTCGGATGGGCAGAGCCCAGAGAATGGGAGGGGAAGGGCAGGGGTGATTTTTTTCCCTTGTGAAGAACCTGCTACCCAAAACAGCCAGAGAAAAGGAAAACAACCTCCTCCAGGACAGGAGTGTGGCTTTTCCAGACATACTCCGAGTGTCTGCAGGAGAGGTGAGACCTGATTCAAGACTTCTCCTGCATTCAGCAGACTCAGTTTTAATTAAAATAACGATATCCCAAACCTTGAAGGCTCCGAGTGCAAAAAACTGGGAGAGGGCCTTAGAGGGCTCCCCAAAAGCAGTCCATGCAGCCCCTGAGGCTGGTGGGCATGAGGGACACCACTCTCCTGTGTCCCCTCACAGGTCCTTACAGGTCTCTCCCATTCCTGCCTCTCTTCCCACGTTCCCATCCCCATGCTGACCACCCACAACCCGCTGGTGCATGGACACCAGCCCTGCACCAGATGTGCTGTGCTGCCCCACGCTCCCCAGGAGGGGAGGGAGCTGCCCTGATCCATCTTCCCTGATGACAAGAAGGGGTTCTCAGGGCTCTCAAGGAGAGCCAAGCTCGCTCACTCACAAGCAGGGAGGTTTGGCTGACGCAAAGGGCGAGGGCGCGGTGGGAGGCTGAGGACCTGGGGGCACTCCCAAGTGCTGACCCTCCGGAGCACAGCCTCCCACGGGAGCCTGGTGTGTTTTTGGAGCTGCAGACAGGCAGGGAGCAGCAAGGCCAAAGGCATGCACCCACATGGACCCCCCCAAAATTTCCTCATAATCATCCCCGCGCTTCTGTCGGAGCAATCCTGGCTCCGGGCTGTTTACACAGGCACTTGACTCCTTTCCAAAAGGAGCTGCATTTAGAAGGGAAGAAAACTCCTAGGGGACACAGGCTGCTGCCCCCACCCAGCTGGTGGGGACCAGCACCTCCCAGGGCAGTGCTTTTTCCAAAGGAAGAGAAACCCACCCCGTTGCAGGGAAGGGGGAGGACTGGTCCTTCCATGCTCTGGACAACGGGAGCTGGCAAGGATTCAGCCAATCTCAGCCTAAACTTCTGTCTGAGATGTCTCCAACAAATACTCAGGTTTCACTTCATAGGAGTGAACCATCTCTATGGAGCCTCCAGGAGTCAGGATAAACTCTTCCAGGCAGGAGCCTAACTCTGCTCTGCAGAGACCTCAGGTTTGGTAGGATCTTGCTGTGTGTGGCACAGCCATTACTCCACCTGGAGGAGTGAGTTAAGGGTTAATCCCTTGCTCTGCTTCCACAGCTCATGCCCAAAGCCATCCCTCACCTCATTTTTCAGTGTCTTCCCCTTGGCAGCCCCAGTTGGAGATAAAGAGGGAAATGCTGACGGCACTTGTGCTAATCTCCGTGCCCAGCATCTTTCCCACGGCCCTGGGGAGGGAAAGAGCCAGAGCTTTGTTCATCAGATGGACACAAGAACTGCCTGGAGAGCTGGACACCCTCACACACCTCATCCAAGTACTCCCAGGTGACTGATGACACCAAAGTAGGACATGGCCAAGAGCAAAATTAATCTGGCTGGATGGAATAAACCTTTGGAAAGGACTTGGAGTAAGGATGCTCCATTAGTTCTTTCCCTATGCAGGGTACAACTGGAGCTGAGTTCAAAGCACAATTGTTCGACCTGAGTGGAAAGTCAGAAGACTCTCCTCCCAAAATGAGGGAACATTCCTCCCTAAGCAGCAGACTCCAAGCTGCCCACCTCTGGAGACTCCCTCCACTTTAATCTCCTGAGTTTACAAGAGAAAAAAAAAAGGAAAGGGAGAGGGGAACTGTAGGAATTTATAAGAATATCCCCAAAATGTTAATAGGGAGAAGACAGAGTGTTTATTTTAGAGTTTGCAAATGATCAGCTCTTACTCCACTGGGAGATCCTCCTGCAGTAGGACAGCTCAGGTCACTCAGTCCAAAAGAAATGTATCAACTGGACATGGAAAGTGTAGGGATGTGTGGGGAAATACACCCCTCCTTGGCATCACTTTCCTGTGGGCAGCTGCCTGGATTTGTGGATCAAAAAGCACCATGAAAGATGAAAAAAGCCACAGCATTTCCCCAAAAGGAACCAAATACCCTGCACAGAGCCCATCCTTCAGCACAGAGCCCCTGAGCCTGGTCTGATGGCAGAAGCTGGCTTCTAAGTGGGAATTCCATTGCAAATAATAAATAACATAAAAATTAACCTGACCAGGGATTGCCTGAAGCACGCTGGAATGACAACTGTCTGCTGCCAAGCTACGCACGTTTACACCCCGCAACTGTCACGTGCAAAGACAATGTTTGCTCTTTTTGCAACACAAGACACGAGATTTCCTGGCACTGTATCCTGATAACTTTGCAAGGCCCATGTGAGCCCAGCTTTGCCCAGAATGCAGGATTTTGGCTGTGGAGGATTGCTGAGACAGACCCTCAGTGTGGGATGCTCCCAAGAAACAGGACGCTGGGCATCCCGCAGCCTTCAGGTTTCCTTCATTCTTTCCCAAAGGTCTCTTTCCGTTCTGGGGCATCAGGATCTGAGTTTCAGGGTTTCCCTGAGGGCAGGTGCAGGCTGGCTGGGCTTTGCCTGACCCAGAAGTGTGTGCAAACACCCGTCCCGCCCGGCGGCCGAGCCTCGTGCTCCCTATCAGCGTCACTCCTCTCCCGTCCTGCTCCCCATAATCTTATCTAGGCTGACCACTCCTTGCTTGTGTTTGGGCACCCAACCACCTCGCCCCTCATAAAATTACCTTCTCTCAGGTCTCCTAGACCTTGATCCCACTGAACTTTCTAACCCATCTTTTACCTTACCCCGCTGCTGGTGGTGGTGGTGAACACCAGGTGGTCCTTCCCTTCTGGAGCCTGATCCCACCAAAAGCAGATGTGACCACAGTGCTGGACCATCCAAAGCCAACCTGTCTGGTGGCAGCACCATCACCACAAATGCTGGAAGACCCTGGTCACTGCAGGTTCTTCTCCTCATGTCACTAAGGACCCTCTTTGTGTCTGTTGGGGGTTGGGTTTTTTGTCTCATCCAACCCGTGCTGCCTGCCTGCACAGTGCCCAGGGTTGCAATATTGCTTTGATTCTCTTGCTTAAATCAATGGCTCCAACCAGCCATGGCTTTCTCCTTTCTGGGTTTCCCTCTCCAAACCTACAGCCACGCTGCCTCCAGATCTGTGTCTTGATGAATCTCCTGTTCTGGCTAAACAAAGCAATTCATAATCTTTTCCAACAGGATGTGAGAGCACAACTGGTACATCTCCAGGCCTCTGGAATACACTCCTCAGCAAATTCCTTCAGTCCCTTGGAAGGAAGGGACAAAAAACTTGCCCTGCTGCTGTTGGGACCTCAGACCCCAAGGCCAGGCTCCATTTCCTCTGCAGGAGACATCCATCCTCCCCAGGGAGGTGAGAGCTCCCTGAGTGCTCCCAACACCTTCACCCTGGGATGCTTCCAAGCCTTGTCACACCCTGAGAGCCCAGAGTCTCCTCCTGACCTTGCTGTCCCCTCTCCTACCCTCTTCCATGCCCTCCCTCTCCCTGCCCCAGCACAACACCCAATTTAAACCTCCCCTAAGGCTTTTAAATCTCTCTCTGGATCACCTCCGGCTGACATAAGTGAGAATAATTCTCTGTTGTCCTCCCGTTTCCTTTTCCATGCCAGGCAGTCTGCAGGCATGGAAAATAAAGCCTCTCCTTGCCTGCACTCACAACACTTTCACACTGCTCCTCTGTGCTCTCCAGCTTCCAGCTGAAACCAATCCAGCTCCTCTAAATCAAAAGATATTTATAAAGCTCTCCTCCTTGTCATCTTTCTGGGGATCCCAAAATCAATTAAAATAGTTCAAAACCACGAATGAGACAGTAAAGGAGAAGAAGCCAAAATATCTGAGGCTCTGTAAACAGAGAATTCCTGTGAAATAATCCTTTTCCAGGGGTTGTCTGGGAGCAGAAAATGGACATAGAATCATAACATCACTAAGGTTGGAAAAGACCTCCAAGATCATCCAGCCCAACATGAGCTTAAATCACATGGTTGGGGCTCTGGACTGGGGGACTCTGAGGGGGTCCCTGGCCATGTGTGGGTATCAAAAGGACCAACCACCTTCTCTACCTTTCAAACCTGTTTTATTCCTTCGGGCTGTGAGGTTCTCGGTGTCCCCAGTGCCACCAGGTGCTGGCATCCACATGAAGGTTGGGTTCATCCTGCATTTGCTGAGCAGCACAGCTGCAAATCCCCCCAAGCCCCAGTGCCAGTCAGCACAACCCTGGCAGCTCTGGTGGATGTGCAAGCAGGGGAATTCTCTGCTCAGCACAGAAATCACAGAATCCCAGAATGTTTTGGGTAGGAAAGGATCTTCAAGCCCATCCTGTTCCACCCCCTGCCATGGGCAGAGACACCCTCCACTGTCCCAGGTTGCTCCAAGCCCCATCCAACCTGGCCTTGGGCACTTCCAGGGATGGGGCAGCCACAGCTTCTCTGGAAAACGTGTACCAGGGTCTCAGCACCCTCACAGGGAAGAATTTCTACCCAATATCCCAGGGAATTCCTTCCTGAAGTGCAGCTGCACCCTTCCTGCATCCCAAGCAGTGTCTCCATGACTCCAACCCCATCCCACTCTTCAGAATCCCTCAAACTGCCCCTTTCCAGCAGGACTCCCCCCTCCCTGATGCCCATCCCTGGCACCATTGTGTTCCCATTCCTCCAAATGTCAGTGCCAATGGATCCAGTTCTGGAAAACACCCTGAGAGAGATGGGGTCAGGTGCAGAGGGTGCTGGTCCCTTTCACAGGAGGATCATGGAGGGGCAAGACGATTCACAGGGAAAAATAATTTGTTATTTTGGCCCAGCCCTGCAAAAGACACCCTGAATATGATCCTATCACATGGGCTTTGGGGATTAAATATGAACTTTGTGGTTAAGTCTTCCAAGTCTTAATCATGTCCTTCCTAGCCTGTTAAAAGTAGGGAATTTTGTTGTGCTGGAAATACTCTCCCCATCAGAAACTGCCATTGCCTGTATGAGGATGTTGTGTCTGACAGCTCTGGGGAGGGTGATGCCCACAGCTTCCCATAAAATTGGGGCTGGATGAGGCTTTTTTATAATCCATCATTCATAGCACCAGTGGCTTCTTGTACAAATGAAAGCTAGAAACCCTTTCAAATCCAGATGTTGACCACACCTTGCCCTCTGATGACCATTCACTCCAAAACTCCCCAAACCTGGAAATTCCACTGTGACACTTTCACACCCTACTCATTTTTGGGGGCTGAGAGGACTGACACTGCACACAGGCTAGTGCTTTCTGACCCTGAAGCAGCCCTTTTGTTAATGTATATGTTTTTAATGCAAATGTCACAGGACAGGAAGAGTGAATAGGTCAGGAAAGGGTGGGGGATCTTGTTGCCTGTCAATTTATACATTTGCTCTTAAAAGCAAGAATATTTCTCTGAGGGGTGGGTGTCCTGGCTGCCCACCATCCCAGATGGAGCACATCATCCCCCTGATGCCACGGAGCATGTTTGGGCAGAGCTCAAACTGTTCCTTCATGCTCTTGCACTGCCAGACTGTCGACTTTTTAAACCAGAAATTATTTTAATCTAGACCTTTTAAAAGTTTTAAAAGCAGTTTTAAACCTTTTCTTCAGGCAATAGTTTTCCTGCCACTGGCAAAGTGACACCCCCAAGCCATCTGCCCCTAAAAGGTCCCATCCAAGTGCCCTGGGGGATGTGGGGTGCTGAGCATCCAGCCTGACTCTGGGGCACCCACATCCCACACCCCACACCCTGTGGCTGCCTATGGGCTGTACCAATGGAGTAGCATTTATTTGTTGGGGCTTCTGTCTTTTAATCCAGAAGTCTGACATCCTGTAAGAGGGTTTGGCAATGTTTTTTCACTCCAGGATATTTTTGCTCGCTGCCAGTTTCCAGGAAAGAGCATGAACTGCAAGAAGGGCTCTGGTTTTTGGGTGACTTTACTCACCCCAAGGCAGGGGCATTACTGCAGCAGCCTGGAGGGGGCTGGGGGCACATTTTGCACCTCCAGGAGAGCAGGGGACAGAGGAACATCAGCATAGCACGGAGGCAGCCCCAAATCACACAGGGTCATCTCAAGCTCTTTCCCCTGGAGCCCACAGACAAAAAGTGTCACCAAGTCACCAGCCTGGGCAGTGGGGACCTTCAGGGGTATGGGGCTGGGAGACAACATCTGGGATCATGCCTGCAGCTGTCAGGAGGAGCTGTACCCTACAGCATTCCCAGAGAACCCAGCACAGCCAGCGAGGAGCGGGGAGCACATTCCTTCACGAGGCAAGCTGGATGGCAAACAAACCCCAAACCCATCCTGACACCTTATCCATGGCCACACATCCCAAAACCCCCCGCTGGGAATGCTGACACACCACAGATCCAGGAGCACCAGGGGTTCTGCTCGCCCCTGGCACATCCCTGGAGCCTTCCCAAAATCCACACCTGGCTGCTCCAGGTGCTGATGTGCAGAGCTGCTGCCAAGAGAGGCATGGAAATCCCCCAGCTCTAGGGACATCCAGGAGAATGTCCCCAGGGCAGGAACCAGCACCGTGCACATCCAAAAACGGGGGAAAGGCAGGTGAGGGGTGGTGTGTGAGGTTCTTGGACTTCCAGTGCTTTAGGCACCAACTCCAGAGCTCTTAGGCTCTTCCTTCGTTGGGTTATCTTAAATAAGCAAAGCAGCTAATAGTTAAAAAGGTTATTTAGTACAAAGCACATCTTATTGCAAAGCACATCAGTTTTAAAAGGTAATAGCAAAAGCAATGGCAAAGCAATAGCAAAGCAGTAGCAATAAGCAAATGGCGAGAAGCCAGAATGGCTAAAAGCACCAACTCTCCCCAATACAAACTCTTATACAGGATTTTTCCAACAAGCTAAGATGCAAACTCAGACCACCACTCCTTAACCTATTAGAATTCTAGTTTCTTAGCACATCAGGTTACATATAGAACTACACATACAATGTATCTTGTTCTATCTAAAAAATGTAAGCAATATTCTTACTAGAGCTCTATCATGTTTAAGTCCTGTCTGCAACTGTGGGCCTAGAGTCTCTCGTTGAAAATATCAGTATGTTTCAAGCTTCACTAGAACTTGAGCTACTACTGTGGAATCCAGACCTTTCACTTATTAAAAGCATTAGAACTCACCCTAAAGCTACTAACTTACTTCTACTTAAATGCCTACTTTATGTGGGAGTGGCTTAATATACTTCAATCCATCCAAAGGCTTTAATTCAATCCCTGCACTCTGAAGAATTCAGAGACCCCTGACTCACCGACTCCCACATGGGTGTGAAGCCAGGATGGCTGCAGGGTGTGACACCCGGCCGGGCTGAGCCTGGGCTGTCACACAGGCAGGGGTGGCTCTCAGGTGACACCAGGTGAGGAGCTGGGCAGCCAGCACCGGAAAAGTCACCTCAACCCACCGAGCTTTCGTTTCTGTCACTCAAAAACCCCGCTCACCCAGGTTTTTTAAAGCAAGCCCGTGTTGCTCTAGGGCAGCGCTCTCTTCTCGCACCAGGATGTGGTTAATCATTCCCCCGGCAGCCGCACACCGTGTCCCGGACGCCGTGGGGTGCTGCTCCGTGGGGTGAAGCACCCATGTGCCGTGCAGGGCATCGCTCCGAACCCACAGAGCCCCCATGGCAGGGCAGGATCCCCAGCGCTGCCCCAGAGCCGATGTTCAGGTGCTGCACCACCAAACACCTCTGGTTCCACCCGCGGGGCTGGGGTCCCTCTCCGGGCAGGGACCCCCTCCCTCCCCGCCGGCATCCCGGCCCCATCCTCACCTTGATGTTGCAGAAGACACTCCTGGAGCAGGTGCTGGAGCTCTTGGGGATGTCAACCGGGGATTTGCCAACTTCGGGGCGGACTCCCATGGCGAGGAGTTCCCGGGATCTGCGGGCTGTGCGTGCGCTGCCCGCACGGACCGTGCCCAAACCCCTCCGAGCTGCGAGTGAGCGCGGCAGCGGCGGCGTCAACTTCTTATAAGTCGGCTCTTGGGAGCGATGATGAAACGCTTTCTCCTCCCTCTTTCGCTCTGCGCGCCGAGGGAACTTTAAAGCCGCAGGGAGCCAAGGCAGCGCGCATGGAGCAGGTGGGGGCGAGGGTCGGACACCTCGGGGTGGGGTGGTGAGGGGACAGTGCTCTACCCACCTTGGGGACACCCCACAGGGGCTGTGCTCATGTGCCAGGCTGCAGGACAAGGAAACCGGCAGCGGACCCTCCCCGCAGGGAAAACGCGCTGGGGTTTTAATTCAAAGCCCCCCTGAAGGGGCGAGAGGAAGGGGAGGCACCTTTCAGCAGCAGCTGGGATTTGGCTCCCAGCTGGTGGGAGGGGGAAGCTGGGTGGCCAGATGGAGAAATCCTGCCCTGGGCCGAGGGATTTTGGAGGGGAAAAAAAAAAAAAAAAAATCTGTGTTTGTTTTCATACAAAAAGCTGCATATGTGAAGCTCCTGAGCGCTATTTTTTTCACCAACACCTCTCGGGGCTTTGTTTATGCAAAGCACTGATTTATTTTGCAAACTCCTCTCAGGGGGAAACGCGTCAGAAGGAGAAGGGCAGGTTGATCCAGCCGGAGGAGAAACCAGCTTCAAGTGTTTTGTCCACATTATCCTGCGTAAAGCAGGTGGGGAGAGCCGGGGGACCCCCCGCCAGACAGAGAGACCCACCCTGGGCTGTGCTGAGGCTGGAGAAATGAACCCCAGCTGCTGGGCTGGGTTCCCTGGGAAGGTCCCTGTGTGCGGTGCCAAGGGCAGAGCCCCTCTCAGTGCCACCCCCGGCCCCACATCCCACCCACCTCACCGCGAGAGGGTGCCTGGAAGCCGGGGGAAGCCGCTCCCAGGTGCTGCTGTGCTCCCTGCCGACCCCCAGGTGAGGACCCTGGGGTCTGACCCTGCCTGGCAGTCAGCACTGCCAACATAAAAAGAGATCGTTTTGGCTGCCAGCTTCCCAGTTTCTGATCCCTGGTCCAGGATGGGTTTCACTGACTTTAGGGTGGCAAAAGAATTTTATTTTTCTGTCCCATCCCCGAATTTGCCAGATCTGGGGGCAGGACATGGCATGAAGAAACCCTTTATTCCCCATCAGTTAGCCAAGCCCTTTTACCCCACATTCTATGGCAGGACGTGGAAGTTTCAGCCTTACCAAGAGAAAAGCTCAAGCAAACCAACACCTCTGCTCCTCTCCCATCCTCCCTGGAGCCCAGCGTGCCACTGACCTGATTTTTCAGGCAGTGCTGACCCTCTCCCTGCTCCGTTTATCTTGCAGCAGCCATGACGCTCCCTTTGTCATAACATCCCCCTCGAGCAGCAGCTGTTCTGGCCACTGACTCCAGCTTTTCCCTACTCATTTGTCTCCATGCAGCAAAACATAGCAGGGAAGAGGCCTGACAAGCCTGAGCAGGGAAACACCCCTGCCCTGATGTCCCGTGCCGTGGAAGGGGTTGGACACCCCGTGAGAGGGGTTGGTGACCCCCACAAGGGGAGGAAAAAGGCTCTGGTGGGTCAAAAGGGAATCAGGACCCTCTGCATCTGCCTCTGGGGAGCACCTCTGGGGGCTGGATGTCCTGCCCCACTGGAATTGTTTCCATTGGAAAAGCCCTCTAAGGCCATGGAGTCCAGCTGTTCCCCCAGCACTGCCAAGTCCAGCCCTAACCCGTGTCCCCAGTGCCACATCCACACCTCTGTGAAATCCCTGCAGGAATGGGGACTCCAGCACTGCCCTGAGCAGCCCCTTCCAAAGCCTGGCCACCCCTTCTGGGAAGGAATTTTCCCAATATCCAACCTAAACCTCCCTGGCACAACTTGAGGCCGCTCCCTCTCCTCCTGTCCCTGTTCCCTGGAGCAGATCCCGACGCCCCCAGGCTGTCCCCTCCTGTCAGGGAGTTGTGCAGGGCCACAAGGTTCCCCCTGAGCCTCCTTTTCTCCAGGCTGAGCCCCTTTCCCAGCTCCCTCAGCCTCTCCTGGTGCTCCAGATCCTTCATGGATGCAGCTCCAGTGGGAGCTGACCACACACCCCACTCAGCACAGGACCTGTCCCCCCAGGCACCACTGTCCTCCCTGGCTCTGGCCACCCCCAGCAAGCCCCTGCTGGATCCCAGACATGGAGAGGTGCCCCAGGGTGGCTGGTTTGCTGGAGGGCAGGGAGAAATCCTGCTGGCAAACCTCTCTGCCCTTGTATTTCTCAATGTGCAGCTCTTGCAATAGGCAAGGCAAGAAAACAGCTGGTTCCTGCTCAGCCATGAGCCATGGACTGCTCAGGGAACCCCAGGGGCTGCACACCCTCCTGACCCACCCCACTCCACATCCTGGCTTGTGCTCCAGTGAACATTTTCCCTGAGCTGGTCAAGCCTTGGCAGCTGAAATAGGCATAGTAACAATAAAATCTGACAATCTGAATTTAAAGTCTGGTCTTCTCTGACCATCAGAAAGTACTGCTGGCATCTCCCAAGCTTTTATCCTGCTGGAAGAGAAACTCCAGCCCTTGGACACATGTTCATCCCCAGCTTTCTTACACCAACACTGCTTTTAAATCACAGGCTTCAGATTGTGCAACAGGAGCTAACAAAATGAGCTGCATGTGAGAAAATGGGGGTCTCTTGCCTCTTTTTGAGCATTCTCTACTGCATCTCACTTTCTTGGTGAGGAGTGGCTCATCCTGAAGATGAGTGCACAGAAGAGAAGTGTTTTGTGGTGGTCCTGACGAGGGGAGGAGAGTTGGGTTTCACATTCTCCTCATCATGCTTGGTCAGGGTGATAGGGTTGATGTTAAAGTGCCTGGAAGTGGAGGGACACCTTCCACCATCCCAGGTTGCTCCAAGCCCTGTCCAGCCTGGCCTGGAACACTCCCAGGGATCCAGGGGCAGCCACAGCTTCTCTGATCTTTAAACTTTTATTATTTACTTATTTATTTTGCTGAAGAAATTTTTTTCTTCACCTACTCTGCTGCCTCTAGAAGACCTCAGAGTGCTCTGACAGCCACCACTGAATGGAAATTAATTTGCTGGGGAAGCAAACACGAAGCCCCTGGACTCCCAGAAGGTTTCAGAATTGCAAGTACAAACATTAGAAGCCCCTCCACGTTAGCAGAGCCAGTCCCTGGGGGTGCAGAGCAGCACACCAACCCCAGGGCTGCTGGTGTGACACAGGGTGTGACACAAGGAGCAGAGTGGCATCAGTGGCTCCTGCCAGTGCCTGTGGCTGGGGATGACAGAGCTGGGGTTGATGTGCCAGTGCTGTTTGGAGCAGGAATAGTGCTCAGGGGAAGTGCACAGCTGTACCAGAAGAACAGGCTGGGCTGGCTCACACGGCCTGGGCATGGGGCAGGTGATTCCCCAGCAGCCCTGGGCAGGGGACACTGCTGTCCCCAGGGTGGAGAGGCACACAGGGGATTTGCTTTAGGGACAAGTGACAGCTGAGCCCCAGGGCAGGAGGTGACACTGCCTGTCCATCTGAGGCCACCAGCAGCCCTGCAGGGCAGCCAGAGCTACACCCAGCATTAGGAGTGAGGTCAAGGTGGGGTGGAGGGCAGGGAGCTCCTCTGGGTGATGGCAGAGCTGTGTGTCAGGGTTAGACCTTCCCTCCCATGATGCTGACTAATAAATACGTCAAACAACTCCATCCCATATCCAAACCCAGGCAATCAAACTCCTGCAGGGCAGCAGCAGAAGGAAGGTGCACTCTGGGGGAATAAATGGGAAGGCAGGTTTGGCCAGGCTGTGACTGCAGGGTGGCTGTGGAGGCTGGGATTTTGGCAGGCTGGGACTTTAGGAAGGGCAGAGAGGAAAGCAGAAGCTCATCCACTTTTAAGAGCTAACAGGGGAATGGAGGAAATGCTTTTAAATGAGCCCTGGTGGTGCTTTGTGTCTCTTAAAACAGCCACTTTCTATTCCTCTGCCTTTTTCAGTAGCTCGTGTTTATTCTGAGGCCACTCACCATCAATCAATGCCATGGGGCACCAGAGGCTCTTCAGTTAAACTGGAGATGGCCTGAGGGATGGATTATTTTGGTGGGAGAGCCAACTGTCCATTCTCCATGTCACCTTTGCCACCTCTCCTTCTCCCCAGGAGCTTTTGGAGGTGCCAGCCCCCAAGTGTCACGTGTGGGGCCTTTAGCTCAGGACATTCCAGAGGAGAAACTCCCCTGGCTGCTTAAAGGAGGAGGTGGGAGATTGGAATTAAGATTATGTATTCCACACCCTGCCCATCTGTGTTGTGCCATGCACAGGGGCAGTTGGCAGGAGGGATGATGACGTGCATCCCTCAGTGGAATGTGGGTGCTGTGGATTCCAGGGGTCACCCAAAGGAGCCCCCAGCCCTCACACCCTGCTGGCACTGTCCCAGCACAGCGTTTCAGACAGCCAGATGTTTGCAGCCAAGCCAGAGCCTGGCCTTCACTGCACACCAGAACAAAGAGAGAGTCTTTGCCTCGGAGGATTTGCAATCTAAAGCATCAGTATCCTGTAGGAAAAGCAATTAAAGGAGGCAGACAAGGATCTGACAGAGCCATTCAAAGCAGGATTGCATTTCCTTGAAATTGCTTGGAGTGATCACGATGAGACAAGCTAAATTGCTCCTGCCCACTGCCAGTGAACTGCACAGTTGGTAAATATTTCAGGAACAGTGCCCCTGAGCCACGATTCTGCTGCCTGAAAAAGGTAGAGTCAAATCTTTATGTAAAATTCCCTAACCTCCACACCTCCATGGACTGGAGAGAGACTTTTCCAGGCTCTCCTCTGCCTCAGAATGGGCTGCAGGGCAAAGCTGGTGCATCCAGCAGCACCAAAACCTGTAGGAATGTCCTAAATCCTTGCAGGACTGCAGGCCCTGAGCAGCTCAAGGAGGATCCTGTCCAGAGGGACACCCAGAGCCTCATCCCAGCCCAGGGAAGAAGGTGGTGACACCTCACCTTCCACCATCCCAGGGTGCTCCAAGCCCTGTCCAACCTGGCCCTGCAGGGATGGGGCAGCCACAGCTTCTACGACCCTTGAACTTGGAAATTATTTTCTTCAGCTGTTTTGCCTCCTTTAAAAGACCTCAGAGTGCTCTGGCAGCCACCACTGAATGGAAATTAAGCTAAAAAAAGCAAAATATCCAAAAGCTTTAATGGCTCTTACCCTATTACATGACAGGAGCTGGTCCAAGCACTGTGCAAAGATCACAGCTCTGATCTGATTCCTCCTGAAGCCATTCTAAGGACAGTAAAACCACAAACTTTAGATGCTTGTAGGCTTCCCTCTGGAGAAAAGGTTAAATTCAATAAAAAGAGGATAAGCAAGAGTGAATTCAGCACATCTCCTTCTTAATATCTCTGGCTCTGACTGCACTCACACTGCTGCAAGTCCTGAAGCTCTGGGCATTGTTAAATATGGAATGAGAGTTATGTGTTTGCAGGGAAAATGCTTCAGTCTCCACTAATAGGCAGCAAAATATTTTTATTATACTATATATTGACTTATTAAACGATGATGGCAGCAGGAGTGCCAACAAAGTTGTGTAATCATCTTTTTTTTTTTTTTTTTTTTCCCCATTTTGTTTTTCAGCTGCTCAGAAGTTCCATGAAAACTCCTTGTTTGGTTGGAAATCTTGCAGATCTCCACAGTGCTGCAGGGTATCACTGCATGGTTTGGCTGTCACTGAGGAAGGGTCAGCCCCTCCATAATCCAGGCTGGATTTCAGGCAGCAAACCCCAGGGCAAAACCACAGAACCTGCTCTGCTCAGGCTGGGCACGAGGCTTGGCAGCCACCAAGCCCTGCTGGCACGAGTTTTGTAGAGCCCTGATTTGGGAATCAGGGTTGGCAGACCCATTTCTGGATGCTCAAAGCTGTTGGATTTCTTCATTCCTCCCCAGGGTTTTCATTCCCCCCAGGTTTCATCTTTTCATTCCTCCCTAAGGTTTTCATTCCCCCCAGGTTTCATCTCTTCATTCCCCCCCAGGTTTCATCTCTTCATTCCTCCCAGGTTTCATCTTTTCATTCCTCCCCAAGGTTTTCATTCCTCCCAGGTTTCATCTTTTCATTCCTCCCCAAGGTTTTCATTCCCCCCAGGTTTCATCTTTTCATTCCCCCCAGGTTTCATCTTTTCATTCCTCCCAGGTTTCATCTTTTCATTCCTCCCCAAGGTTTTCATTCCCCCCAGTTTTCATCTCTTCATTCCTCCCAGGTTTCATCTCTTCCTCCCTCCCAGGTTTCATCTCTTCCTCCCTCCCAGGTTTCATCTTTTCATTCCTCCCAGGTTTTCCAAGGACACGCTGCTATGAGCTCTTTACATCCCCACACAAAACGCCTTTGGAGGGTGTCTCTTCCCTCCAGCACTGAGATTTAGCAGCTCAGACCCCAAAATTCGGGTGAAGGCTTGGCCATACCTTGGTACAGGCAGCTCTGGCTCCATCCCAGGTGTTGTTCCAAGAGGAGAATGCGGGCGTTGCCCAGGGCAGGATGGAAAAATTCAGTGTCCATCCTACAAAAAAAGTGCTGGAAACTTTCTGTTTGGAGAAGCTGGAATCAAAACATTGAAAAGGTTTTGGATCTCAAGAGCCTCTCCAAACCCTGAGTGTGGGCAGGGAAGAGCTGATTTTGAGCTGCTATCGACATGAGCCATTGCAAGTGAAATTTGTTTTCCTTGGAACAGGCAAGTCCAACTGGAACAATGGCTGGAATCAACATTTTGCAAGGAAAGATTTTGTTTCATCTTGAAAGGCTGCAACACCTTGAAATATTTTCCGATGGAAATGACATTTTGTTTCTGCTGATAAACACAGGAGTCGTTCCCATCACAATTTCCATCCTTCTCTGGCCCTTCCCACTTCAGCAGGAGGGATCCAAGGGACCACATGCAGGAGAGATGGAGAGGCATCCAACCATCTCATCCAGGGGGATGGAGAGCCCTCCATGGGCACAGCTCATGGAAACACACATTTAAATGTGGAATTGGAGGGCAAGATATCCAATGAGGTGTGTTTTGGACTGAGGAGCCCCAAGATCTTGAGGGAAGGCCAACAAATGAGGAGAAAAACACTACTGGAATGTGACATATCACAGAACAGCTCAACAGGGGACCTGGGGATGGTTTTTAAAGCTCTTGGTTTCTTTTTGCATCTCCTCCATGGACTGGGTGGGAGCAAATCCCTGTCACCCACATCCAGGGCACTGGAGGAGCACTGTCCTGTCAGTTTTCCATAAAAACCCCTGCCAGTTTTCCATAAAGAAATGCTAGGAAAGCTGGTAACAATGAGAAATCTGAGCCCTGCTTTGTTGTAGTCTCAGGTTTCTCGTACCTGGAGAACTCAAGGAACCTCCAACCCCTCCCATCTCCAATCCAGACAAAAACTCTGTTCTTGGAAAGCTTCATCAGCAGAAGAAAGTTGCAGTCTCAGGTTGGCTGCAGTGTTACCTTTTCACAATTTCAAAACATTTCCTTTAGATGATGGTTGTTTTAGCACTCTGTGATTAGCTCACATTCCTAAACAATCATTTCTGAACAAAATAATCTGCTGCTGCTTCCTTTCAAAAATGGGCTGAGGACTCTGAAACATCTTCCTCCCCTCATCTCCCCCACCCACATTCTAAATGATTGTGAAAAGCTTTGGGTTTGAAATAAAATGTGTCCTTAAAAAAAAAATTAACACAAGAGAAAAAAAAAATCACAGTATTACAGTCAAATGTGTTGGAAAGAGGATTCTTTCCACACAGTCCCTGCCTGGGGATCAGCACATCAGGGTCAGCAGGGGAACCTGACTGTCCCCAGCTGCTCCAAGGGCAGCAAGGAGCGAGTCACACAAGCAGGGAGTGACCTTGGAGGCAGGAGCAGGTGTGGTGAGGAGCTGCCAGCTCCCATGACACACGATTTGCCTTCACACTCCACCTGAGGCACTCCAGAGCCACCCCGCCAGGTGACTGGGAGAGTGACTGAGTGACTTCTCAGCCTCTGCTCAGCCTCGCCCTAAACACTGGGGCAGGTGTTTATTTCTACAGGGAAATCAGTAAATTGTTCTGGCAGCCCTGATGGAGCACTGCCACCCAGAAGAACTCCTCTTCCTGATGGGCTTGACTTTACTTACCTTAGAAATGACTTGTTTTGGATCAGGAACGTTGTGCTCCTCATCTATATCTGGCAGCTGGCAGTCAGGTAAAGGATCTGTCATAAAGTTTGAATTCCAGAGCAGAAGGCATGGCTGAAATCCCACCAGCTGGATCCATATTGGCTGCACAGAGACCCCACTCCAGCTCTCTTTAACATGCCAGCACAGAGCTGTAAGGGGAGATACATTCCAGTGTAAAAAGGATGTGGTCAATGGTGCTCTCCTGAAGCTCTCTCAAAATCAACCATTGCAACAGTGAGCTGCCAGCTCGTGGAACAAGCTGCCTGCTTTCCCTTGGAAGTGGCATTTTAAAGTCTCCCTGCATCCTGAGAAAAAAGAGAGTGACAGGAGTTGCTGTTTTTTAGAGGAGAAACTCCCCTGAGCTGCTCACCTGAAGGGAGCACTGCTGCTGTAGGGGTGGGATGGCAGAGCACTGGGAGACTTTGGTCAGCATTTGGAACTGCACAGTCATCCTTCAGCTCCCTCCCTTCTTCAGATCTCCTTCTGAGCTGGAGTTAAGGAGAATTGGCCTCGCCTGGCAGAGGTAGGCACTGTCCAGGCAGAACAGCCTGGACACCACCACGCTTTTTGGGGCCAGTTGAGCTCTTCACAAACATCCTGTGGGGTGGTTTCAGTAGGGGGCTGCCCAGCCATCCCATCCCAACCCAAGAACTGCCCTTCTTTTGGTGAGGGGCCACCAAAGTGCTCACCCCATCCAGCCCAGACTCCAGCATCCATGGCAGCCCAGGAGCCCCACAGCCCAGAGCTCCCCTCAGCACCACGAAGGGAAAAGCTCTGACTCACACCCAAAGACATACTATCCACAAGAGTTCAGTAATTTCAGCAAGGGGTCATTTCCTCAATGCCTGTTCCTGCTGTTTGACCTCTGGCTTTGCTTTTCCTTCTTTTGCAAGGTCACCCCTCAGCCCAGGCCACACCAGTGAGAATTGTCAACCCACTTCTGGGAACTGCTTCCCGAAACGTGCTCACCTCTGTTATCTCTGTGTTGACATGCTGCTGAAGGAGCCTCTTGACTGGAAACACTCAACTGGGAAAAGAAATGGGACATCCCATCCCGCTCCTGCCTCCTCCCTGCTCCTTTGGGGAATGTCTGTGTCCTGGTTTCAGCTCAAAACCAGGCAGAAACACCAATTTAGTGTAGTGGTTTTGATTTACCAATTTCAATATACTCATTGCCTCCCGTGAGATAGGGTTAGGAGCAAAAGCAAGGCAGGCTTAAAACTTAATGGGTGTAAAGAAAAACCTTTATTAACAATCTAAAAGAACAATAGGATTCAGAATAAAACCTTCACACCACAACTCTGTCCCTCACAGTCAGGACACTCAGTGGCGAGACTGGGCTGTCCCAGCCCGAGGTCTTCATCACCAAGGCACCAAACATCAGACAACAGCTTCCCTCACGTGACTTCTTTATTCCAAATTTAAAACACAATGTGCCTGGAAAGACAAAAATAGTGGTTTAAATTTAGGTAGAATAGACTGAGAGGCACCGTGGACACTTCCCCTTCCAGCGACAGCAGTCTGCAGCCAGGAGGAAGCAAACAAAACAGGAGGAGAAGCCAGAGCAGCTGTAGGATGCAGTTGTTGAGGAGATGGCCAAGGAAAGATGATAGCATGATGTTTGTCCCGTGGAGACTCTCTGGACAATGCCTGACTCATCGTTTGCTGCCTGCTCCCCTGCTAGAGCGAGCGAGGCAGGGGATGGAACATAACTGGAATAGGTGGAGCACAGCACAGTTCCTCTCTCGCATGACTCAGGCTGTACCTCCTCCCATCCCCAGAGGCTCTGGCGTTTGGGGTCTTCCAGGGACCCAAGCTGCCCTCTCTGTGGGCTCCTGATGGCAACAGCAGGCACCTGGAGACTCATCTTTTCCAGCCCCACCAGGTGAACCATGTCAACTCAAACCCAGTCTGGGCACAACAGAGCAGCAGCAGAGGGATGGGAAGATGCCACGAGGAGTGAAGGCTCAGCCAGTTCCCCTCTGCTGCCACAAACAGCAGTGCAGATCTTGCCTGGTCCATCCATTGGGAAGCAGATTCCTAACTCACCCAAATTAAGGAAAATTAACTCCTGCAGAGGTTGCTGGCGCTGGTAGCAGCTGCTGCCCCTCCAAAATGCTGGGGAGGACCCAAGGACAGGCACATCAACCTGTCCTGTCAACTCCCAGAAGAGATGCCAAGGATGTGATGGAAACCTGGGGCTAAGTGGAACCTAGAGGGGAAAGATCACAGCCTGGTGTGGCCAGAGTCCATCAGACAGGTGGGTACAGGCAGCAGCTCTCTGGCACTTGAATGCAGTTGGTGACATCAGATGGACCAAACTACTGTGTTCTCACAGAGCAGTGCTGTGCCACGGTCTAGAGACAGATCCTGGGAAAATAACTATTGATGTAAGACACAGGGCATCCTCCCCACAGGTGATGGGCACAGAGGGGTTGAGAGAGCAGGATTTGGCAGCACTGCCTTTGTCCCCCAGGCAACCAGCCTTCTCCTGCCTCCTCCAGCCCTGATCCTTGGTGCAGCCAGGAGGTTTCACAAGAGAGCACGGCAGCACCGAAGCGGGAGGGATCGTTCTGTGAACAGCCTGTCAGAGCTGCTGGCATCCCCAGCTGGATGCTGGCCCGGGACTCCTTGTTCTGCAGCACAGCCCTCCATCGCCAGAGATAAGAGGCAGAGCCACTCACAGAGTGCTGAGTGACATCTCTCCTGGAGGGACAGCCTGGGGAACATCACCTTCAGCACCCAAATCCCCGGGGCAGGGCAGAGGTTGTGCCCCTCGTGGTGAGGAGGGCACAGAGTGGGGGCTGCAGGTCTCCCACCAGCACCCACAGGGGTTCTCCTCCCAGAGCCCTGAGCACGTCCCAGGGCATGGCAGTGTTCTCTCAAGGGGAATGGACAACCTTGCTGGGGACACAGTACTGGGTTGGGGTCTCACTGGAGCCTGGGGGTTCCAGCTACCTTTGGGACAGTCCAAAGTCGCTCCATACAGAGAATTTGCTGGAGCTGCAGGCAGATCATAGAACCACTGCATCCCAGCATGGTTTGGGATCATTTTGAGACCATTTCATTCAAACACCATCTCATTCCAAAGCCCTGCCAAGGGCAGGGGCACCTTCCACTAGACCAGGCTCCATCCACATGGAGTGTGCAGGGTGCTGTGCTTTGACTGCCAGCTTGGTTTTCTGGGAATCACAGAGGAATGGTGAGGACATAAGACCCGGAGTGTGATGTGGGGTTTCATTCAACACACTCAATGTTTATATGGTGAGGTCCTTTAAGAAGCAATTTCTCATTCTTTGCACAACAACATACCCAGGGAAATCCAGCCCCTCCATCCTGTCCAGGAGCACAAGCTGTCTCTGATGGGTTCCCAGGCCAACATTTCCCTCTGCAGCACCCAGTCCCTTTCTACTCACTGGACACCAACACAATTCACAGAAGCATAATCTTATGGGGTGCAAAGAGGGAAAGCAGACCTGTGGCTCCTTAGGGCAGAGCCACAAGTGGCACTGCCAAGTCTCAAATGTTTTTTAGCCTCTTTCACAATCCCCATCCCAGGAATTCTCACCTGGGCTGCTGGCACCTCTTCAACTCAGAGAAGTGTCAGGACAGGGGATTTTTCAAGCCCTCATGGATAATTCCCTTTTCCTTGGGTCAGGTGATGCCAGGACATTCTCCTGCAGCGTCCAAGAAGAAAGGTAAACAGGACACCCGATGGTCTCAAACTGAGGGTGTGTGCCCTTCCTCAGCAAGTATTTTGAAAAGGCTGGCTGGAATGCTGGTATGGCTTCCTCTGGACTGGGAATTTCCCCTGCCACTGCTGGGGCTTGGATCAGGACCAGACAGAGGTTGCTGGGTTGGTAACACAGCTGGAGGAGTGGAGACATCTGAGCTGTGGGCTTTGTTTTCTGCCACCATTACATTGTGTACAAGGAACTCTTGCAGGAAGGGTTCTCCTCGGGAAGGGTTCAGGAAGAAAATCAATTATTTCAGCAGAGAAAAGCCCAAAACAAGTGTGCACCCAGGTAAAAGCAGATCCAAAGAGGTTTTGCTCCCAAATACAATTCCTTAATTAAATGGGGATGTGTTGCACTCGAGCTAAATGGAAAACAGCAGAAATGAGACCAATAAGAGGCAGAACTTGAGGAAACCATTTTTTGACCAAACACCATAGATTCAAGCATGGTTGATTCATTCATGGGTTTGTAAAGAAGCTGTGGCTGCCCCATCCCTGGAAGTGTCCAAGGCCAGGTTGGATGGGGCTTGGAGCAACCTGGGACAGTGGAATGGAATGGAATGGAATGGAATGGAATGGAATGGAATGGAATGGAATGGAATGGAATGGAATGGAATGGAATGGACAGGTCCCTTCCCACCCAAACCATTCTGTGTTTCTAGGGTTTAATGCTCCAGATGGAATGATGATTCTGTGAACTGGAAACCAGTGACTCACTCGTGTGCCAAGGATCTACTGCCACAGCTCATTTTGTGCCAGCCTGGCTGTGCAGACAATGTGCCAGAGGGGAAACCCCTGTGTCCCCCAGCAGGGCATTCCATGGCTTCCCATGATTAGATGGTCATCTAATGTGCAACCTGTTGGTCCCTTTCCCCATGGAGTTTGGGAGTGTGGTGGTGCTTTTCCATGACAGATGGAAATGGGTGAGGTGCAGGTACAATATTTTCCCTGCTCCATTGTTTTCGAGCCCTTTCAGAAGCTGAGTTCCCAAAGAGAAGGGTGGATTGGCATCACCTTAATGAAAACTAATTAAACATAATTATTTAGCCCTTGGAAAATATTCCTGCTCCACCAGGAACACCCTGCAGTTGGCTTTTAAAAGGCAGGAAGAAGGTACTTTTCCAGAAGCAGGTTTTCATATGGGCTGATGTGATGGGGAGAGGTTCTCAATGAGGCCTTTCATGCTCATAGGAACCAGGTTGGCCAAGAGTCTGGCACAACCAACCTGAGCCTTGCGTTTTTGAGACTGAGGAACAGCCTCCTCCACCCAGTTCATGGATTTAGGAAATCTGCAGGGAGGTGGGTAGACTGAGGGAAGAAGCTTCGCCCACATCTTCTGATTTTTCTCTGAAAGCGGCCGGATTTGGGGCTGAAGAGGAGGTTTTATACAGTAAGGTAATTCCTCCCAAAACATTCTCTGCTAGCAAGAACTCCCAAACCACACAACCAGCCACAGATGGTTCTGTCTGATGACCTCAGTGAACAGGAAAGGGAATTTCTCAGAAGTGAATGGTCAGGAAAGTGTCAGGCCCTGGTTTGGAGAAATGGATGAACACTGAGCTAAGTTCAAGTTACTAGGAAGGCTAAGAGGCCTGAGTTCTAAGAGTCTGGTGTTTATATATGCTACTTTTCTCCTCTACTATCCCACAGCCCTGCCTGTTTGCCTTCTGGCCCCCATCTCAGCACCAAGGACGGGAAAATCCTTCTGACTCTCCCTCCTTGGGATGATTCTTCGTCTCTTCCCTCCATTTCTTGGGAGTTGAATTATCCCAGAGCACTCTGCAATTTATTCAAGGGGATCTCTCCATAAATATATCTCAGGTTGTTCAGAGAAGCTGTGGCTGCCCCATCCCTGGAATGTCCAGGGCCAGGTTGGACAGGGCTTGGAGCAACCTGGGATAGTGGAGGGTGTCCCTGCCCGTGGCAGGGTGTGAAATGAGATGAGATTCAAAGTTCTGTCCAACCTAAAGCAGTCTGAGATGCTGTGTTCCACGTCTGGGATGCTGTGTTCCACATCTGGAGCCTTGCCATCACAGGGGCAAGCGTGGCAGGGCAGGGTGGGATCAGTGCTGGCAGTCCTGGCAGCTCAGGCACAGGAGGGGACACTGCCTGTGTGTGCTTTGGAGCTGTCTGAAATGGAGGAAGCCATGAGAGGAAAGGCTGGCCTGAGTTCTCAGCACCAGCTGTGCTCTTCTCAGAGCTGAAAGCACAAGAAAAAGGAATTGTGTGTTGCAAAACCATTGGAGTTTGCAAGGACACAGCAGAGACTGACCCAGCCTGGCCAGGCTTTGCCCAGAGGGAGCCCCGTGACCAAGGTGGGGGCAGCAGAACCGAAACCCCTGGGTTCTCAGATGTCAGCTCTCCACAACCTTTCTTCCATGGAAAATGTGAGATTTTTGATGAAGAGCCCCAAGGAACCAGCTCTCAGGCAGACAATCCCTGGCTCCTGGGCCAGTGAAACAATGGGAGCTCTTTGGGAAGCAGAGCCGAGCCTGTGCTGATGTTTTTGGGCTGCCAGTGTTTCAAAGGGGGGTTGGGGACCCTGGTCCTTGGCCAGCAGAGAGGTGGCATCTGCCCCTGTGGCTCAGAGAGGAAGCCAAACCCTGATGAGATGCTGCTATTCAGTGGTGGATGTGATTAGGTGACTCTCCCTCCCGTGCAGTGATCCAGCCAAGGCTGGCAGCCCCACCTGGGGCAGGTGCTGGCTCAGCCCAAACCCAGGCTGGGGATGTTTTGGAGAGGGAGCAGCCCAGGATCCCCTCAGCCTCTGCAAACCCAGCTGCACCAGCAGCAAATTGACCCCCACACCACTCACAGGGGTTACAAAGATGAGCCCAAAAGAAAACCTGAAGCACAGATCCCACTTTTTAATGGACAAGGGGGCTCAGGGATTCCAGAGAAGACCATGCCCCACTCTGACCCCTCACCCTTGTGCCATCTTTTCCTTGATATCACTCAGTTCCCTGTCTCATCTTCCCTGATGCTTCAAATTTTGTAATTCATGGCCAAAATCACAACATGTGCCAACACCGGGGTCATTGGAGCAGCAGGTCATGTCTGTAGGAGAAAGCAACATCTTTCATTAATATTTCTAACCAAAACATCACATCTCCTCCTCAGCCTCATCTTGCTAAAGGTGTGCACAAAAATTCTCCTAAGTCTTCCCAGCTGAGTTTCTAGGGAAGCTTCTGGCACACTTATAGTAATTTCCTTTGATTTGTTAATTATTTTGATATTCAAGCTGCCTTTGGCATGGCCAGAACTGATCATGGGTGTTCAAAGGCTGGGCTGGGCTGCAGAGCATGTCCTACACCCCGAGCTGCAGAAATGTGCACATGTGAAGTCTTGGCTGGGATATTAGACAGAAAATATTGTTGGAATATCAGCTAGAAACTAGTGGGATTTGCCACTTCACCCTGGGGCAAGGTGGACAAGAAGATAAGGTCATACACAGGGGATGCTCATTTACAAAAAGTGATCAAAGGAGGATTTTTGGGTAATCAAGTACAACTTTTATCTCTGTGAAGGAAAACTTGAGCCCACATGTACCCTCCGGAGCAGAATTTCAAAGAAGAGAAATTCCCTGCATACTTTTAGATGCCTCATTTACTGAGAGAGGGCTGAATCACAGCTTTTGACTAATCCCAGTGAGGAATCCAGCTTTCTCCAGAAAAACTCACCATGGCACAGCTTGTGCTACTTCCCCTCCTCTGGACCAAGCCACAGTCGATGTTCCCCCAGAGATCTGAAAACTGAGACACTTTCCTAAAACCCTTGCCTGGTGGATATCATCCAAGTTTCAGTTTCCAAGGCCTCAAAAATATGTGCTCAGGAAGCAGCACAGCCCCATGCCAGTGGTGCAAACATAACCAAAGGCAACCTAAGGCAAGATGTCCAGTAATTCCCCAGGTTCTTTTGTGCTGACAGGGGTGAGGGGCAAAAGAAAACAACTTACATTTGAGAAGTGGATTATTTACAGGGTTCTTTCACCCTCCTGGCTTTCAGCTCAGGACCTGGAATGGCTTTCAGGGCTTTCCACTTCCCAGGTATGACCCAGGTTGAGTTTCAGCATAGTTGCCACCAAGTTGCTTTCTAAGCCAGGGAAAAAAACAATCCCTTCAGAGCTGCTTGTGGTAACTTCTGACTTCTTTTGTCTCCTCACTCCCTGAGTTGCTGCCTTTTTCTTTTTTTTTCAATATAAAATATTGTTGAGGATGTTAAAGCAGAGCAGCCCAGCCCAGGGAGTGGCGCAGCCTGTGCCAGGGGTGGCTGCCCTGTGCCACAGGACAGGAGTGATTTCCCTGCAGGAAGGGTTGACTGCCTTGGCCAAAGACCTCAAGCTGCTTGGGAAGCACGAGTCCTGCAGCAGAGCAGACAGGATTTCCAGCTTGGAGAACAATTGCCACCAGGATGTGTTGCTAAGGTCACAAGTGGAAGCAGCAATGATTTCCATGCCAAGACTCTCCAGAGAGCTTTATCCAGGCTCCAAAGATAAATGAGGCTTTGCAAGACAGACACAAGGAAGCTGGACCTAGACCATTCCTGCAAGCAGAAACAATGGATGCTCAGCATTGCCCAGACCAGTGAGCACCACAGGGACCACCCTGGATACCTGTGGATTTGGGGAGGAAGGATCAGTCCATAGGAGACACAGGGTGTTGTTCCCATAACATATTCACAGCACCTATTTCCTTCATGAGGAGAGCAGCAGAGCTGAGTTGACCAAAGCCAAAAGTGACGTGGGCATGGCTTCCAAGGAGCATCCTGAAATGTTCCCTTGAGGCAGGACAGTAATGTCCAAAGCTGGCAATCCAGACAGGGGTGAGCAGCTTCTTTAATGACATAGACTGAAGGGAGGGACAGATCCACACCTCTTCCCTAGGCCCTGAGACAAGGATGAGAGGAGAGCAGCTGTCACCCAGCAGATCCAGCTTCCCATGGCAGTGGTCCCAGCTGGCCCTGTGGGACCAGGAGGGCAGGCCAGATGTTTCCAGAGCACACACAGCCCCTCAGAAAGGGTGGGGAAGGGAATCCAGCAGTGATTCCCAGCAAGCTGGACACACAGGGTGGCATTTTCCTGCACCAGTGATGGTGCCCAGCCAGGCAGAGAGGGCTGTGAGTCAGCACAGGAGCAGCGTCCCTTGGCACTGCACCCTTGTCCTTCTCCAGCTCCTCCTTCTCCCCGCTGTGGTTTCAGCCTGATGTTTTCCTGCTAAGCCCACGTGTGTGGAGACTTGCCCATTCTCCCCAAAAGCCCCCTGAGCCATGGCATTGACGTCAGCAGTGCTCCAGCTGTCAAACAATGGAGATTAAGGCTTGGCAGGCGGTGCCAAGCGCCCGAGCCTCCCCGGGCAGGTGAGCAACATTCCCTGCCCAGCAGGAACAGGCACATTGCAGCAACCAGCTGCTGCACCTGGACACCCTGATGGCCAGCCTGATCCCTGCCAGGGGCTGGGCCGTGCCCCAGGGTGGCACCAGCAGGATGCACCAGGGCCAGTCCCAACCCACAGCAAGAGCCTGGGCAGCAGGGAATGTCTGGGGCATGGCCAGGCTGGCACCAGCTTGAGGGAGCAGCTGGAAAGCTGCTGCTAGTCATCATGCTTGACCATCCCATCACCCTGGCTTTGCATGCCAGCCCTCCATTCCCAGTGCAGGCACTGCCAGCAGGGCTGCCAGCACCTGTCTGCTGCCAAATTAAAGAACTGCAAACACCACGGTCACCCAGCACTGGCAGTGTAAGTCAGCTCCCAGGCTGGGCTCAACAAAGCCAGAGAAGAGACAGAAACATCCTTGTGAGCAGAGCAGAGCCTGAGCCACCAGCAGGGCACCAGCCTCTCTCCCAGCCTTCACTCCTCACCAAAGCAGAGCCAGGAGGGCACCTGAGGTCAGAGAAACACAATCTACAACACCCAGATTCAGGAACCCACAAGGATGTGCCAGCTCCAGCACAAGCCACAAACCCTGTGGGGCTCATGCCCTGCTTTCTGGGAAGATCTCCTTGCTTGGTGTGCCCCCTGCTCCAGCTGCAGGATCCTGCTGGCAAACTGGCAGCACATGGCTCACCCAGGGTGGACATGGACACTGTCCAGGTCCTCTCCACACCAGGCTGGGAGTGCCAGACCCCAGGCACCACCACCTCCTTGTGCCAGGGCTCCTGGAGCTCACCCTGCCCTCTTGGTGAGGTCCTGCCTCTATCCAGGACATCAGGAGATGCTCCCTCTCCCAGGCTCCAAGGACCAGGTCAGGCTCAGTCCTGTGTTTGCTGGAGTCCCTGCTCTACAGCCCAGCCAGGCTTCAGAGCAGAAGAGAGGACAGATTTCTCCTCCAGTGGTCCCTGATGTGGTGGGATTCAAGAGCTCCTGTGTGCTGCCCCCTCTCACTCCCTTCACAGCAGCCCTCCTGGCAAACCTCACCTTCCACCCACCCTTATGGAGGGCCTGTGGCCGGATGGGAGGGGAGCAGATGGCCTGCTTGAGTCCTTCCCATTTGTTCTCCCTCAAGACACTCTCAAAGGAAAACCCTGGGAGTCTTTGTTCTATTCTGGTCCAATGAGGACATCCAGCACGGCTCGCTCAGGAGGGGATGTGCTGGAGGAAATGGCTCCAGGGGAAAGGTCCAACCAGAGGGGCCCAGGGCTGACAAGAAACTTTAAAACTTTAAACATTCACATCACCTCCACAAAGAAGATTCCCTCCAGGAGCTGGGATGGCAAGAGGGATGAACAGTGCCATGATTCAACATGAGCCATGATTCTCCTCTCTGCAGAAACATCACCAGGCTGCTGGACACCAGTGACTGGAGGGGACAAGAGCAGAGGAACAGAGCAAGGGAAGAGCAGCAGCTCCCACCAAGAGGCTGAGAGAGCTAGGAGTGTTCACCTGGAGAAGGAAAAAGTTTGGGGAGACCTTACTGCAGCCTTTTGGCTCTCACAGGGGCTTATGAAAGAGAGAGAATGAATTTTTACACAAGAAAATAGTGATAAGGGGAAAGGGTTTAAAACTATAAAAGGGGAGAGATTTAGATTGGATAGTGGGAAAAAATTGTTCCCTGTGAATGAGGTGAGACCCTGGCACAGGGTGTCCAGAGGAGCTGTGTCTGCCCCATTCCTGGAAGTGTCCAAGGCCAACCTGGGATAGTGGAAGGTGTCCCTACCCCTGGCAGGGGCTGGAATGAGGTGGGCTTTAAGGTCCCAACCCAAAGCTAACCATTCTGAGCTTCTACAAAAAGCTCAGGGTGAGATTTTTCACAGAAAGCTGCACTGAACACCTCATCCTACCAAGGCACCCTGCAAATAACACTCACAGTGCCCACAAAGCCACAGTGTGACACCCAGCTCTGCCCTTCTGGCTGGGCTCTGGGTCACTCACAAGATCCTCACAGACCATCTTCCAGCAGCACCTCTGTGCTGAGGCCCTTTTCCTGCCCAATGACTCCCTGGATGGAGATCCCTCACTGTGAGGGCACAGTCCAGGGCAGGACATGCTGACCCCTCCTGCCCCAGCAGCTCAGCAAACACCTGCCTCCATCCCAGGGCGTGGTGGGGACAGGTGGCAGGCAGCCACCCCACGCTGGCACTGTGGCACTCAGCCCTGACATGACATTTGCTGCTCCTCAGCTCTCCTTGCATATCCTCAGTGGGATCTGAATTTCTCCCAGGTCCAACTCCCTGCTCACACTGGGAGGATTGGTCTGGATGCCCTTTACAACCCAAAGCACTCCATGATTCCCTCGTGTGTTCCTCACTGGGTTTGTGATCTTCAAAATATTCAAGTGTTTTGGTTTCATGCAAGTTTTCTTCCATCTTCCAGGCTGAATTTTTCCTCCACCAAGTTTTCCTCCAGCTGAAGTTTTTCTCCACCAAGTTTTCCTCCACCAAATATTCCTCCCTCTTCCAGGCTGAATTTTTCCTCCATCAAGTTTTCCTCTAGCTGAAGTTTTACTCCACCAAGTTTTCCTCCATCTTCCAGGCTGAAGTTTTCCTCCATCAAGTTTTCCTCCAGCTGAAGTTTTACTCCACCAAGTTTTCCTCCATCTTCCAGGCTGAATTTTTCCTCCACCAAGTTTTCCTCCCTCTTCCAGGCTGAAGCTTGCCTGCTGGCCCCAGGAGATGGCTGTGTTTCAGCCCTGCTCAGTGCATCCCACCACCACCTCCCCTGCAGCACCTGCACAGAGCCCCAGGTCTTTTCCGGGCACTCCTCCTCTTCCACAGCAGAGCTTTCCAGGAAAAAGCTCAACTGAAAATCTGCAGCAGTATGGACTTTGGCCAGAGAGAAAGCAACAAACAAACATAAAAATACCAACCAGGCCCATCAGCACTTCCACTAAATGCCAGGGCTGGAGGGAAGAGGAAGGACTGGGTTTGTTTTCATTCTCACGGGGCTGTGCAAGCGCCGCTGCCCCACGTGCGGCCGAGCCCACGCCAGCCTTTATCTCTGTCAGCAAACAAAGCAGCAGCAGACTCCATGGGAGGATGCTGCACAGCCTGGCCTCATCCTGGAGCACACAGAGCCACCCTGCTGATGTGAGCCCAGCCTGGAGGCAGGGGTGCCAGCAGGGCACGGCCTCTCGTGGCTCTGTGGCACCCAGGAGGAGCCCAGGGTCCCACCTCTGTGCAGGTGACACCTGCCTGCTCTTCCCAGCCCTTTGTGACTGTCCTTTGTGCTGCTGGACTGGAGGATCCCTCTGCACAATGGGGGAGCATCCTGCCCTGCTCCCAACAGGCATGGGATCCTCCTTTGAGATGACCAGGTCCAACCATCAGCCAGCACCAGAGAGCTCACCACTAACCCACGGCCTCAAATGCCACAGCCACACGTTTTGGGAATGCTTCCAGGGGTGGTGGCTCCACCACTTCCCTGGGCAGCCCTTTCTGTGAAGAAATATTTCACAATAGCTACTCTACTATCTCCTTATGGAGCAGCCCTGGACACAGCAGCAAGGGCAGGTCACCCAGTGCTGTGCTGGAACCCTGGGGAACATTCAGGAAGCAAAGCCAGCTCCTTCCTGGGGATTCCACATCTTGCTGGGTCACAGGGTAATGCAGACATGTTTTGCTCTGGGTTCTGACATTCCTGGGAGCTTAGAAAAGGTGCCTTAGAAACCTGCCAGCTCTCTTGACCCCTTGTTGCCAGTGTTGGCTCAGGTGCTGCCATGCAGGTGCTGCTTTGTTTGCCCAGGGAATGTGGAGGAGCCTCAATGTCCCCCAGGATTCTAGCACAGCACTGGCAACACCTGCCCTTGCTGCTGTTCCATAAGAAGATAGTAGATATTGTGAAATATTTCTTCACAGAAAGGACTGCCTTGGGAAATGGTGGAGTGCCCATCCCTGGAAGTGTTCCCAAAACGTGTGGCTGTGGCACTTGAGGCCGTGGGTTAGTGGTGAGCTCTCTGGTGCTGGCTGATGGTTGGGCTTGGGACATTCAGGCTGAGCTGGGAGCATTGCTCCTGCTTCCCTGGCCGAGCCCATCAGCCACCTGCCTTTATTTGGACAAGCCAAGGAATGAGGCTCTCAGGGCTGGAGCATGCCAGGCTGGAACGTGCCACCCACAGGGACAGCTTGGCACAAGCTGCCACGGGGAAGCACGTTTTGAACACGCCAGGCAAGTTCATGAGCCTTTGGTGGCATCAAACCCTCTGCAGTGGGACCAGGATGGAGCCTAGCAGTGCAAAACTACCTAAGGACTTGAGCATTCCCTCCCCAAGGTGCTGCCAAAGGGCTTGGGAAATTTTGGATCTCTTTGAAGCAGGGGGGCCCACACACACAAATTGGGTTTACAGCTCATTTGACAGCTTTGCATGACTCAATTACAGAGGAATTTACCCTAAAGATCCCTGATGAAGGAAATCCTGGGGTGGGTGGGATGGCCACAGCCACATTTACAGAGGATTCATGGGGGCAGAGAGAAGAAAGGCTGCTTTGCACCACATCCCACCAGGACTCACCCATGGGGGCTGCAAATTCCAGGTCTTCCTCTGCCTGTGCTGGGAGAAAAGGAGTCTCTGCCAGCCTTTTTAGCCTCATTTACCTTTAGGGACCACTTGGAGCAGCCCCTGCCAGCAGTCCCAGGGCATGTGGGCTTTACTCTCCAAGAGCATCCCATGCTCACCTCACTGCAGGTAGAGGCAGAACAAGCCTGAAGCATCCTAGGGATGGAATTCCCAAAAGAGGAGCCCCATGTAGGTCCTGACAGCAGAACTCCCCTGGAGGGAGAGCCCCAGGACCAGCCAGCCCCTCCCAGGACACATTCCCCTTATCCTTACAAGTACCATCCAAGCAAAGAGACCCGGGGAAGCTTCTCTGGGATTTCTGAGCTGCCCTTTGCAGCTCCTGGCAAGGTTGTGGAGGCCTGCAACAAGAGACACAGCAGCTGAGCAGAGTGAGTGACTTGTCTTCATGCAGTCATGGGATGGTTTGGGTTGGAAGGGACCTTACAGCTCATCCAGTCCCACCCCTGCCATGGCAGGGACACCTTCCACTAGCCCAGGTTGCTCCAAGATCTGTCCAAACCTGGGCTTGGACATTCCAGGGATCCAGGGACAGCCACAGCTTCTCTGGGCAACTGTGCCAGGGCCTCACTTCCCTCTCAGGTGTCTTTCTAACATTTAATCTAAAGCTACTCTCTTTCAGTTTGAAGCCATTCCCCCTTGCCCTGTCACTCTATCCCTTGTCCTAAGTCCTTCTCTGGCTTTCAGATACTGAAAGACCACAATCACCTTCTCTTCTCCAGGCTGAACAATCCCAGCTCTCCCAGCCTTTCCTCCCAGCAGAGCTGCTCCATCCTCTGATCATCCTGGTGCCTCCTCTGGCTCCACATCCTTCCTGTGCTGGGGCAGCTCTGCAGGTGGGGTCTCACCTGAGTGGGGCAGAACCCCAATCCCTTTCCTGCTGTCCATGCTGGGGATCAGCCCAGCACAGGGGGGTTTCTGGGCTGCACAGGGAAAGAATGAAAACTTGAGACTGGGAAATTAAAAACAAACTCTGAGCAATTAATCGACACTTAGAGCTGCTTCCTCCACCAAATGGCCTCCCAGATTACTGTATTTTTGCAGTCAAATGCAAACAATTTCCTTCTTTCCTGTGGGGGTGTCCAAGCTCTTGATGCTCAAGGGTTGATGTGTTACTGGCATCTGCACCATGCATGAAGGAAAACAGTTTTCCTCCAACATGGAAAAAACCCCAAAACTAATTAAATCATTTTTATACAATGACATTCATTAAGGTACTTTCCCTATTAGAGCCCATTTGTTTTCCAGGCTTTGGTTCTTCAGGGCTGGGAACTTGCTGCAGCACCTCAATGAGGTGTTTACATAATGATGGGACTTCAGACCCTGACATTTTTAAGGGAGCAAATTAAAGCAATGCTAAAAATGGCCCATTTGGCAGTTTCCTGCTGTTTTCTGTGGCTCTGACATCCAAACTGTGGTGGCTGCCAAAGGCAGCAGCAGCAGCTCACCAAACCTGGGCTCTGGCCCTGCAGCCACCTCACCCCATAGGGACAGGAAAAAAAAAACCCTCAGGTTTTGAACCCCAAGGACCTGCCCAGCACCAATGTCAGGTGAAAGAAGCCCAAACGAACTTTGGAAGTGGTACAAGATGTTGCTCCTGGCTGAGGAATGTACATGGGGGGGCCAACAAGCTCCACATGGGGGTCTGACCACCAAGACCCTTGGAACCATGACTTTGCCACCAGTAGCGAAGGGAAGGGAGAGTTTCTGCTCCAGGGAACTGGAGGAAAACACAAACCTGTCACCAATTACTGTCAGATGAACTCTGCCAGGACACAGGAAGGAGATAAAAAGAAGTGGCAGCACTCAAGCTTCCTGCAAATCCAGAGCATCTCATCAAGGACTCGCTGGGAGGAAATATATTTGTGGGAGTGGCGGTTGCTTAATGTGCTCTCCCACCCACCTCTCCTTCCTATGGCTCCCAATTTCCCCCCTGGGATTTGACATCTATTGAGCAGACAGGTTGAGAAATAGGATATTAATTCCCAAAACACCAGAGTTTCAAACTGCTCTGGTCCAAATCAGGCAGATTTTGGGAGGGGATAATGGTAAGAGATTCCTGTGTTGCAGTGATCATGGATCCAGGCAGTCTGGTCCCACACTCAGAAGCACCGCCTGACAATACATGTAAAAACTGCTTTAATTAACTTAATTTTTTCCTTAAAGCTCATAGATTTCAAGATTAGAGACACACACCCAGCATGGCTCGGGCTACCCAAAGGAACAAAGGAGCTTTGAGAGAATTATGTGTTTCTGTAGACTCAGAGACAATATCCACAAGTCCCTTCTTGCAGCAAAACCGTGTGTGTACAACTTAGGGCATTAGGCTTTTCATTATTAAAGCCTTTTTTCCTTTGTTTGGGAGTCATGCTGAAGCTTTCCAGAATGGATAATTGTCCACAGTGTGGGGCACTCCTCATTACACCAGTGTTACAAAAGGGAAAAGGACAAACCTAACATCTGGGTCAGGAGCTGCATTAACTTTAATTTATCCCTAAAGACTTACTGTAATTCCAATGCTCCATGACAACGTCACTCGCTCCTCAGCAAGGAACTGAATGGCAGGTGCTGTGTGGGGAAAAGAGGACAAATTTCATTGCAGTGATAGGTAAAATCCAGAGTTTACCCACACCAGGAATTGTTTGGGTGTTTGTGGCCCCTTGGCCCTTTCTATGAAGAAATGTTTTCCTAATATCCAACCTAAACATCCCCCAGTGCAACCTGAGGCCATTTTCACTTGTTCCCTGGGAGCAGAGACCAAACTCCCTTGGCCCCAGCCTCCAGTCAAGGAGTTGGACAGAGTGAGAAGGTCTCCCCTGAGCCTTCCTTTCTCCAGGCTGAGCCCCTCAAGCTGCTCCTCATCAGGCTTTTCCTCCAAAAATTACTTGGAGGCTAATTTTTACCATCCAAGGGAACGGGATTGTATCTGGTAAGTAAAATCAGAACAAGGAGCAGAACACTGGGGTTCAGGAGGAGAAGTGGCCCCAGCCCAGGTGACCACACATCTTCACCCTCCACCCTGCAAGGGTGGTTGGGTCTGTCCCAGGAAGTCCTCCTGTTTCTTGGAAGCAGCATTCCTGTTGCTCCCAGGTACAGCTTTCTGGCTGAGAGTCTTTGGAGGATGCATCCCAAAAGCCAAGACTCAGACATTCCTCAGTGCTGGCACCACAGCAGGATTGGGGAGCAGCCAACACCATCCCAGGGCACCGGCACCGAAGATCCAGCACGGATCCCCCGGGGCACAACAACTCCTGCAGACACCCAAACCCAGCTCTGACGTGGGATCCTGTTTACCCAAAAGCTGAGCAGAGCTGGAACTCAGAGCTCTTCCCAGAATCCACGTTCTTTGTTCTATCCCAACGGTGCCAAAACAAAGCTAGGAATGGTCTCTGCAGGTAGGATGTGATGTGGGAGAAGGAAGGACTGACACTGCATCACCTGAGGCTTCACTTGTCTTCCAAAAGCATTTCTGGGATTTCTGCTGGATGCTGGCACTGGAAACACCTTTTTTATGGAGATGGCCCCGACTCCCACAGGAGTTGCTGGCATCACCCAGGCTACAGTGGGCATTTGGGCTCCACAACTCAGCTGCCAGCACCATCCTGCTGGAGAAAGGCTCAAACCAGCAAACTTTTCAGTGGGTTTTCACCATCCCTTCATGGTTCTGTAAGAGCTCATGGCCAATGGTCTCTTCAGCCCCCAATAAACCACTCCTTTGCTTCAGAAGTAAAATCTGGTACTTAATCTAATGGCCCCCTATGGAAGGGCCTCCTGGAGATGCAGCACAGATTTCCCACTCCCAGAGAAGCTGCCAGCAACTCTCTCTTCCCATGTTTAATTTCCCTGTGCTATTTCCAGTTAACTGACAATGGAAAAGCCCTCCAGGATCATTGAGTCCAACCCCACCCAAGCACTGCCAAGGCCACCTCTAATGATGTCCCCAAGTGCCACATCCACACAGCTTTTAAATCCCTCCAGGGATAGGAATTTTACTACTACCCTGAGCAGCCTCTTCCAATGTCTCACCACCCTTTTGGTGAAGAAGTTTTCCCTAATATCCAATCTAAACCTCCCCTGGCCTTGCTTCCCCACCATTTCTTGATCCTTCAGCAAGGCAGCCTCAGCCAACATTTCTTTCAAGATTAAATACTAATTTAGTTGTGGGATTTTTTGTTTTCTATTGGGTTTTTTTCCTGTTCTTCACCCCCTTTGCTCTTTTCCTTTCCTATCAGCAGGACTGCAGATCCAATTCCAGTTTGGTCACTGGTACAGAGCAGCTCTCCACTAATTCCATTCCTGAGCATCAGCCAGGGTTCTTTCTGAGGTGTGTCCCATCCAGCTGCTCCATGAAACACTGTTTATATACAAAAAAAGATGCTCCAAACATGACAGTTACCCAACACAGAGCCTGAAGCCTCCTACCAAGCCAACATAGCTGTTCTCCCCTGGTATTTGACCATCTCCCTGCTTGGCTCATGCTTTTGTCATACCTGTGGTATCAATATCCTCATTCTACAGCAGCTTCTTGTCTCCCCACCTCCTAAGGCTTTGACATGTCTGCAAGGACAAGTTGAGTTGTTCCACTTCCCTACTCCTTCAAGCCTCTTCCTATTTTCACTGTCCTTCAGCTCTTCCTAGAGAGCTGTTACCAACCTCTGTCCCATGTGATCACCCAGATAGACAATGCATTTATTTTTCCTTGTGGAGCATGAATCATCCCCAGCAAGGCACTTTGCCTGCATGGAACCCCAGAATGTCAAGAGCTGGATGGAACCTTAAAGCTCATTCTGTTCCAGCCCCTCCTACAGGCAGGGACACCTTCCCAGGTTGCTCCAAGCCCTGTCCAACCTGGCCTGGGACATTTCCAGGGATGGGGCAGCCACAGCTTCTCTGGGCAACTGTCCCAGGCCTAACCAGAGTGGGCAAGGGGCTTCACAGCAGTGTTGACCCACAGCTGCCTGGAATGAGGTGGGACACAAAGGGCCTGGGCTGAGCAGTCTCAGTTCCAGGTAAGCTTGAAAACAACTTTTCTGTGTTGGCTGCAGCACTTGATTTACATCCTGCACAGGCTATCACATCTCAGGCACATCCAGAGGAGATTCTGACTGGCTCTCATCCCAGTTTTGCAGCAGAAATGCACTCAACACTCACAGCTTCAGCTTCCAGCCTTCTCCAAGTCTATTCCAGAGGCTGAAGCATCACAAAGATATTGGAGCCACTTCCCCTAACTTCCACCCTTAGAGCATCTGGCTTTTACAGGGCAGGGACCTGCACAAAACTGGGATTTCAAACCCATTCCAACAGTGAAAATGCCTCGTTTGAAGGTGTTGGACAGCTCCAAGAGCAAGCCTCAAGTGCCAGCCTCTGCTCTGGGTCTCTCCCACATCAGGACATGTCCCAGACATCTTGTCATCTCCAGGGTGACGTGAGGAGAACCACACAGATCCTTCTCTCACCAGCTGGTTCCAGTCTGATCCCATGAGCCAAATTCCTTGGGCTGGGGGACTCCTTGCAGCCCAGCCAGTGCCAGGGTTTCTGGTTGCTTGCTCTGTGTTTTGGCTCCACAATGGATGCAAGGCAAGGGTTCCTGGATCCCAGAGGGTTTCTCCCAGCCATAACCCAGCTCACCAGATCCAAAGCTATGGGATGTTTCCTAAACATCCAATTTAAGAAACCCAGGTGGAAACTGAGAGTATGGTGCTGCAGCAGGGACTGGGGCAGAAAGGAGGCAGAGGAGGAGACAGGTTGATGATCCAACCTCTCTGACCCTAGGAATGCACAGAAGCTGGCACATGGATCAAAAACACGCTTGGGGATGTTATTTTGTTTAACTTTGTCTATTTCTTGGATTTCTTAGTGGAAGAATGTTTTCATTGGAAGCTTCTGGAAAGCCACCGTGTCTGACAGCAGGACATCAAGCTCAGCATGTGAGAACATGCTAAGCTCTGCTGAATCCAACACTCAGTGCCAAACCAGGCCAAAAACGGACCCAAAACATCCCCCAATTTTCCTGCCCCCTGCTCAGAGCTGCTGCACAGCAACACAAGCCCCTTCTCAGCAGCACTTAGATGTTGCTCCAAGCAAGACCCAGCCTGAGGTCAGGACAGGCACAGCACACTCCCTGCAGGAATGGGGTGAGCCATCAGGAATAAAGCACATTCCCTCCACCCCAAAACACTCCCTCTCTGCAATGCCACTTCCATCTGATATTCCCAAGGCACTCCCAGAGCAAAGATAGGTTTTCCACATCCTTACCCAGGAGGAAGCAGCAATTACCAGGAGCATCGCTGCCTGGAGCCCACAGATGGCTGCAGGAATGTCCTTATCTGGCTGGAAGAACCTGGATGTGCCAGGGCATTAAGTGCCTCACTCCCCCAGCAGCAGCTCCACAGATTCCAGCTGCCAGGCTGGCTCATTATCAGCATTCTGTGGCCCCAGTGGAGCGACTTGGATCCCTCACAGCAGTTCTCAGAGCCCTTTTGTGTATTTTAAACACATTTCTTTGATTTATTTCAATGGCTCCTCACTGGAAGTCCTGTGCTGAGATCAAATGGCATCCTGTGATAATCCACTGGCACCAGCAGGAATTCAACTGAGAGACAGGGATTTCTCAAGCTGAGTTACCACAGCCTGGAGCACTCTAAATCCATGGGCTATTTGCACGTGTTGTGCTGAAAAAATACCTGATGTGAGGCACAAAACACTCCAAGGGTGTGGCTTCCCCAATGGATTGCATGGATGTGCCAGGTGAGAGTTTTAACACTGGCATTTGGATTGGTCACCTTTTCTCCTTATTGTTTTTTTTTGTCTTCCTTTTTCTTTGGTATGATTCCCATCCATCAGCTACCACAAAAAATGTTTAAACTCAATGCCCTGACAGGAATTCCACCATTTTGGCAGTATTTCCACTTGCCTCTGATAAGCACCAGCTGATCTTTCCACGGTGTAGTTTAGAGCACACAACACAGACAGAATAGCCTAAAGCCTTCTCAGATCCCAGCACAAAGGTTGTTGAACCTAGAGTGCTGATTCCAAGTGTTGAACTCCAGGGAAGAAAATAATTAAATAAAACAAGATCACTTCTTCATCCCCACCTTTTTTTTGCCATGTCAGCCTCCCCCTTTGTTGCAAATCTGACACAGCTACAGTGGGAAACAAAGGACTTGAGGCTGAACAAGGAAAATGTTTTGATCCTCCAAGGTGTCTTGAGTTACACAGAAAACCACAGAGCAGCCATTCTCTGAGTGCTTTCCAGGTGCCCTTCATCTCCCTGAACACTCTCAACCCATCACTCACGAAGCCCTGTCTGCTCTTAGCCTTCTTCTCTCCCCAGGGTATGATCCTTCTCATCACTCCTCCACCTGAAGCCACCCAAGAACTCTGCCCTCTGTCCTCAAAGGGAATCCCATCCTACCCTGTCCTTCAGCTGGCTTACCACCTAAGCCAACTTAATGCTCAACACCTCCTGCCTTTTACTCCTTCATGCCTCATTTTTACTTCTGGCATTATCTTCCAAGAAAAAAAACAAACCTGGGAGGCAAAATCTTCCTCATTTCTTCTTTCCTGTAACCACAGCTTTTTGTTCTTCATCTCCCCAGGGTTACACTGAGAGTCTTCCATGTACTTTAAGACTAAAAGTCACCAACAATTTTCTCCTTCCAGGAAGTCTGTCTTTCCAATCTTCTACCCAAGCTCGTCAAGAGTTTCCCCAAAAGCCCAGGAGCTAAGATACAGCACATGCAGCAAAATCCCTGCAGGAAACCTACTTGAAGTGTCAGGTACAACAAATTCCTGCAAGGAATCCATGCAAGGTAGCTCTGCTATCAGCAGAATGTCTATCATAGAACCACTGAATCACTGGGGCTGGAAAAGACCTCCAGGATCACCGAGTCCAAACTTTGACCACAGCCCATCATGCCCAACAAACTGTATCATGAAGTGCCACATCCACCTGTTTTCTGAACACTTCAGGGATGGGGACTCCACCACTGCCCTGGGTGGAGCAGGTGGCAGCCTCATCCCTGCAGATGAACCCCAATTAAACAAAAGCAAATTTCCAAAATGCAGAGTTGTATCTGTACCCTAACCTAGGCTGAACCACTTCCCTGTCTCTGTGGATGAAAGCAGGGGAGAAGCAGCCCAGGGAAGGGAAAGCTGACACATTTCCCACTCCCACAGCCTGGAGTGGAGCAGGTTCAGCTGCAGCACATCCCTGAGCCACATCCAGCCCACCGTGATCACATGTGCCCTGTGACACCCCTGGGGTGTGAGCAGAACTTGCACAATGCACATCCTGTGTGAATGTGACTCTGCCCTGGGCACACACAACAGGTGGGTCATTTTCACCCTGGGCTGTTCTCCAACCTCACTTTCAAAGCTGTGATCTCCACAGATCCCGCTGGAACACCAACCTGGATGTCAGGAACTGCCACTGCTGACTTCAACACCCACGTCACCATCAAGTCCTGCCACTGGTACCAGTTCCCCAAGTCAGAATGGAGAGACCACACACCCAAGGCCCTGCTGCTGTCCCCAGACTCAGCCACCCCAAACTCAACCAAACAAAACCAGTTCCAATTCTGTCAGGCAAGCACAGCCCATCACAACACGCCCAAACTTGAGGCAGCAGGAAAATTTCCTTCCAGGATAAAGCAAGGCTTGGGTCAGTGGCCACAGGGAACAAACCCTGGAGTACAGACAGGAAAGCTCTGCTGTTTTGAGGGACACAGATCACAAAAAGGCTTTGTCTCGTGTGACACTAATTAGAAAGGGTTAATTTTCTTTAGCAAGGTTCACAACTCTGGAAAGAACAGAAGGTGCACATCTGGATGACCCAGCCAAATCCAGCTGCTTGTACTGGCACAGCAGTCTCCTAAAAGGCTCCGATGGCTCTGGAGCCTGTCAGGGCAATGCCCCATCCCTGCAGTTGCACAAACACTCCAGACAGATGGTGAAAGACAAAAAACTTTTCATGTCTCACACTGTGCTGAAGCACAGCCCTCCCAGTGGTGCCACGAGGCAGAGGGTGCAGCCTCCAGCTCACCAGAAGAACTGGGAGCTATTCTGCAAGTAACTTTGTTACATATAGAAAAAGCCTGAACTGAGCACACATTCTGCTGAAAAAACATGTTCAGTCCTCTCAAGCAATGTTCAACTCAAAACAACCAGGGGTGGAATGGATCTCTGGGTTAAGGAAAGCAGTAGGATAATACCTGAAGTCTCAGGGACCAGTTCCACATGGAGGCAGGTAATCCACCTTCCCTTCCTGCCAACTCCAACCTAACCACCACCAACCAGCACAATCCACACACAGGGCAAGGTGAGGGACCAAGCTTTCACATTAGGTGTAATAGAAAAACATTCTTTACTCTGCAAGTGTCTTTACAAATATATATTTATATATTTAAGCCCATTTCAGGCCATAATAGCCCATAAAAAACAACCAGTACCTTTTTGAACAAGAGAACTTGCAGGGCAGAAGCCTGAGGTGACAGACTCCCACACAGAGGCTGCCCTGGTGCTTCTCTGAAGGCCTTTAGTTAGCACATAAAACCATCTCAAAAATCCTTTGATGTGAAAGGAGGGGCACCATTCTTACCCCACCTTCACCACTCTCTGTATGAGGTAAACTGGGATCACTTTTACATCATTGCTTTAGAAAGGTGATGTTGTATCCTGAAGACCAGCTTTTCCAAAGAACATTTTTGAATGGGTTAAAAAGGTAAGATGTGTGGATCCAACCATAATGTGCTGTTGTCTCAAAATAGAAGAAGTTGATACTAAAAAGCTATTCCAGATACATACAAGTACAAACACTAGAGCTGGTCAGAAAGATTCAGTTTCAACGTTTTTTTAAAAGCAGGGAAATTTTTCTGCAGTGTGGCTTTTCATTTCCCCTCTCCTCACTTTTCTACCAGTTCCACAAACCCTTCTGAAAAAAATCACTTGTCTGTTGTCAGAGTGCAAAGTCCATCCAAATCTCGTGTTTCAGTTCACTATCTCTACACTTCACAAATCCTGATGGCAAACCAAAAGGTCTCAATTTAACTTAGCAAAAGTGATATCTAGAAAATATTCAACACCAAGAGGTCTTACAAAAAAACTTGAGACTACTAAGGCATTCTAAGGCACAGTGTTTTGGAAGAAGTGCTTTCTCCCTGTAGTGTTGCTTTATACACATCACGTGTGTGAGTCCGAGGGATGCATGGAGCTCCTGATTCTGGGATGCCATGGCTTCTCCCGAGCAGGGAATTCCAGCTGCTGCTGCTGGTTCAGACGTAGGCTCCCAATGCTGCGTGAAATTCAGTGAGACATTGCACCAGCTGCTGAAACTTGGGTCTCTCCTCAGGATCTAGGGCCCAACAGCAGGCCATCACAGCAAACCTGAAACACAGAGGCAGCACATGGAGCACAGGGGAACGTCAGCCAGGAAACCACAGCCCCAGCCTGAAAGGCAGAACAGCATTTGTCACTGGGAAACTGTCTGAGCAGCCAGAGACAGACAAGGAGCTCTGGATCTTATGGTTCATAATGCTGAACTGCTCCTTCCAAGGATGGACATCTGGAATGATGAGCAAAGGGGCTGTCACCAGAAGTCCTGGCTTGATTTAGGATATAACCCATGGCAATTCAGGAAGGAGCTGTTATTACCCAGTTCACCGGAAATTGTTCAACTGCTATAAAAGCACGGAATGCTTTGGGCTGGGGAGGGACCTTGAAGATTATCCAGTCCCACCCCCTGCCAGAGGCAGGGACACCTTCCACTAGCCCAGGCTGCTCCAAGGCCTGTCCAGTCTGCCCTTGGACAGGGCAGCCACAGCTTGTCTGCCTCACTGCCCCCACAGGGAGGAATTCCATCCCAATACCCCACGTGACTCTGCTCTCTGGCAGTGGGAAGCCATTCCCCCTTGTCCTGTCACTATGCCCCTTGACCCAAGTCCCTCCCCAGCTCTCCTGGAGCCTGTTTAGGCACTGGAAGGGGCTGTAAAGTCTCCCTGGAGCCTTCTCTGGTCCAAGCTGAACACTCCTAGACTGCCTCCAGAGCAGAGGGGCTCCAGCCATCAGAACATCTCCATGACCTCCTCTGGACTCGCTCCATCAGCTCCACATCCCTCTGCTGCTGGGGACCCCAGATTCAGAGGCAGTGTTCCATGAGCAACGTTTACCCCAGGGTTTGTCTGCCAGGCACCACAAACAGGCAGGGAAAGGCAACCCTGGCTCTCTCTTTGGGTGAGCCTGGCTTAACACAGCACCCAGAAAGCAGCAGCTTTGTCCCTCCCCAGCAGAGGCACTCACAGTTCATCGGGGCAGTTGATGGGCTGAGCTATTCGATAGCCATCCTTTAAATAAGCTGCCATCTCGAAGGGGTCGATGTCCACGTAGGGGGTCTGGCCCAGGGTCATCAGCTCCCACAGTGTCACCCCAAAGGCCCACTGCAAAGGAACAGGGCAGCATTAACATCACATGCTGAGCACCCACAGCTCCTCCAGCCAGGGCACAAAATCAGCTCTGAGGCAGATTACACACAGTAAGAAAGCTTTACATAAATGCTCTATATAACCACATTCAACATGTTGTGAACAGGCTAATTAAAAATCACAGATCTGGTGGTAAATTGCCCAGAGAAGCTGTGGCTGCCCCATCCCTTGCAAATAGTCCAGGGGCTTGTATCTGGAATAGCAACTCCATGGCAGGGAGCAGGATCCAGATGGTCTTAAGGTGCCTCCCAACCCAAAACAACCTGTGACTCTCTGAAGCTTAAAATATTACTGGACTAAGATATCAGTGCTAAAAATCATGCATTTTTTAACATAACACTTAAATCTAACCAATACTGAACACTGAATGATTGTCTAGTATAAAACTTATTTGGTTTTTTTACATTTTGCTCCTTCAAAATGCCTCAAAAATCCTCAAAAAAGTCTGTGAAATTCAAAGGATCAGAAAGGCAAACTGAATGAAATTATAATTTTTTGATTCCAAATCATCTGTATATTTGAAGAGTATGCTCAGGAACAGGACTCACAAAAAAAAAAGAGATTTCATCTCAGTAAACCTGACAGCTGGATTAGCATTCAACACATTCGTTGGTAACACATAGTTGGTAACCTTTGCCAGAAGGAGCTTAAAGTGATGAAAAATCTATCAATTAATCCATGCACAAACTGAGTACAAGGAAAATGATTTATCTGCTATCCAGAGACCCAGGAGACCAGAGATGGGGCTGATACTGCACGTTCATGACTCACTACTCAAGTTACACATCATCATTCACTACGAAGGGGCAGAATCCTGCAAGGCTCACACAATTCTTGTTTTAATCAAAAGAAATCACATCACAGCCTTGACTCAAGCCTTAGAAAGGGATATTTTCAGGTGGGAAGGGCAGAGGTGCAGATGTGGCCCTGCCCCAAACAGCCACTAAAGGAAATAAAGCCCCTTTTTACCTGCAGTGGAGAGGAGTGCTGAGGGACAAGGGATGGTCATGAAGATGAGAGTGATTCAAGCAAAAACACTCTGGGAATACAGCTATTGTAATTCTATAGGTAGCTGCACAAAAATGGCACAAAGAGATGCAGAGCTTCATGTCCAACAGCAGGGAAACCACAGAATTAAGATTCAGCAGGAATGGTGGTTTGTTTGCCTGCACTCTGGCTGACTGATAGAGCTGTTGGCAGGGGAGCAACACATTACTGGGAAAGTTTCAAGCCAGCGAACACATCTGAAAGAAAGTCATCCAAAAAGCAAGCCTGGAACACGTCCCATGGCATCTCTGCAGACACACTGTTTGTATCACACTTCATCACCCCTTCCCTGTTACATGCAATGGATCACTGGGTTTGTTCCTACCAAACCCACAAAAACATCTGACATCAGCTTTTTTGTGAAAGGAGTCCAGGTAGATGCAAAGCTGATATTTAGGGTACATGGTGTTTTCTACACCCAGAACGATTCTTCACTTTTGAACTCTACAAAACTCAGATGGCCACGTGTCTGCAGTTAGAACTGGGTGTTAAAAGGTGGGTGGCATTTATCCCTAAGCAATGAAAAAAAGACTTCTGGGTTAAAATGGGTTGAAAGTGATGCTGAATTGCACTGGAGTTTTCAAACAATGGTTACAATACTGATATTTACTCATCCTAATAAAATTCTGCAGTTCACTGCCACTGTTACATAAGCTTTGATTTCCCAGTCCTCATAAACAGCAAGTGCTTTCACGTTCCAGATTTCTTTTAAAAAGTAAAAATAAAAATCCCCACCATTTGATTGAGTTAATTTAGCTCTCTAAAAACATGCTTTTACAGGCAACTTCCCTTTCCTCTTCTGTCTTCAAGTTTGGTACAACACAAATCCCCATGTGTTTTTTAATGAAGACACATGTGGAGTAAAACTGGCACCTTCCCTTCCTTCTTTTTCTTGTTGTTTACATGCTGCAGCACTAGTACAGAGACCATGAAGGAAAAAAAACAACCAGAACTTCTCAAAAGTTTCCCACACTGGCACCAGACCACTGTCCTGGATGGGATGCATCCGAGGGAACAAGCTGAGGTCACTGTAACACTGCTGTTATCTCTGAAAGGTCACCTCAACTGGGAGAGGTTCCTGACCACTGGAATGAAGGAATCCTCTGGAAGAGCTGGGCCACACAGTCAAACACCAGCTCCTGCTAATGTTAGGGAGCTTGTTATCCTGGAACTCACTCCCATGTGGATGAAGCACAGGGATGTCTGGGAACAGCCAGAGTGGATTTATGAAGGGAAGCCATGCCTGACCAGATCTTTGCTGAGCACACAGAGCACAGGGTGAGCAATGGATGTCCAGCTTGACTTCCAGAGGGTGCTCAGGAACTGCCCAGGCTCCCCAGGGAATGGGCACGGCCCCAGGGCTGCCAGAGCTCCAGGAACATTTGGACAGAAAGGGATTGTTGGGGTGTCCTGTGCAGGGCCAGGAGTTGGACTGGATGATCCTTGTGGGTCCCTTCCAACTTGGGATACTTTATGAAAAGCAGACTAGTCCCAGTGCAGCTCTCTGAATGTGACTGTGTTCCCTGCCAGCACTACCAAGGGAACAAGGAGCAAGGGGCACTTTTGCTGTGCATGAAGGGCCTGACTGACCCCTGAACCATCTGCCATGTATCACCAGCTGATACAGGAGGGGCAGCAGAGATGCTGCTCTGAGCAAGTCACTGTTACCTATCCAGTGCCACGATCCCCTGGCTCCAGCTCTGGGGTACCCAGCACCAGAAGGATGTTGGAGCTGCTGGACTGAGTCCAGAGGAGGCCACAGAAACGCTCCAAGGGCTGGAGCCCCTCTGCTCTGGAACCAGGCTGGGAGAGCTGGGGGTGCTCACCTGGAGAAGAGAAGGCTCCAGGGAGACATCACAGCTCCTTCCAGTGCCTAAAGGGGCTCCAGGAGAGCTGGAGAGGGACTATGGACAAGGGATGCAAGGACAGGACAAGGGAGAATGGTTTCCCACTGCCAGAGGGCAGCATTAGATGGGATGTTGGGAAGAAATTGCTCCCTGTGAGGGTGGTGAGACCCTGGCACAGTGTGTCCAGCAGCAGCTGGGGCTGCCCCATTCCTGGAAGTGCTCCAGGGCAGGTTGGACAGGGCTTGGAGCAACCTGGGACAGTGGAAGGTGTCCCTGCCCATGGCAGGGGGTGGAATGAAATGGGCTTTAAGGTCCCTCCCAAGCCAAACCATTTTTGGATTCTGTGATTCTCCAACAGCTGAAAAAAGAGAAAAATACCAACAAGACACATTTCCAAAAGGTAAGGGGGTGGGGGGGAAGCTCACCACATCACTAGCGCTGGAGAAGTCGTTGTTGAGCAGGCTCTCCAGGGCCATCCAGCGCACGGGCCGGTTCTCGTTGTCGCCCAGGCAGTGGTAGTCCATGGGGAACAGGTCCCGCGACAGCGCGTTGTCCGTGATCTTCACCTGCAGCGCCTCGTCGATGCTGCACAGACAACAGGGCTCACAGCAGCAACCCACACAGCTCTGCCCAGCCCCACAGCAGCACAACTAACCCACACCTCAAGCACTGGCACTCTCCTGCATCAAGACACACTCGCTCTGGCATTAGCAAATATTATCACAGCACCAATTTTTTCTGTGCCAGCTGATAACGGTGCTAGAAAAAAATCAGCAGGCTTGATTAAATAAAACCAAACATTTACAGGTGTACGAAAATACCGTTAAAGCAAACAAGTAACTGCCTCAAGTTACTCCTGCTCTTTTGGAGATCCCCTATCAGAGCAATTAAACACCTTGCAGCTCTGTGGCAATGATGAGGCAACAATCTAAGCAAGAGCCAGTAATATCTTTAAGCAACCAGTACTCTTCATGGTCCAAAAGTGTGTGTCCAATCAAGCCATCTGCTGCAAAACTGTTTATTCCCTCCACAAGAGATATTGATGCTTGTCAGAAATAGGGTACTAAGGGAAACTTACTTTAATCAAGAAAAGATGACTCAAAACAGTACAGAGAAACTGCCCCCTCTGGGATGTGATTCAAACTCTTTGAACTTAAAACTGTGTGTAATAAAATTCAGTGTTCTCATAAACAGCTGACTTCAGAATATGGCAAAGATGCTGGCTTCAACATTGTATGACAAAAATAAAGAAGGAACATTGAGTTGGGAGTATGGTAACAAATTGTTTTTTGTTGTCATCTCATCTTGCCAATTCTTTATTTTGATGAGAAAAATGAAATATAAATGCTCTGTGTGTTTCCCTCTTTACTATCTCAGATACCTTTTTATTTATTTTATTCCTATGCACTTTCAGGCCAGTTCATTATGCTCAAAATTTACATGCCAGGAAATTTCCTATCTAGTAAATTTTAAGAGTTCAGAGAAATTCCTAGGAAACCCATTTGAAACCAAATTCAATCCAAAGGGCAATTCCCCAGTGATTAGAGAGCCCTGACTTGTGTAATGCTCACATCCATTGTAATTGGCCATGGGCACATGAGACCAAAAGCATTTCCTCCCTTAAACCTGCCAAGATCACTGGAATCCTGGCTCCCTTCCAAAATCAGGACATGGGTCTGATGCACTTTCCAGCTTTTCACCACCCAGAGCAAACGTAGGGAACAAAGAGGGGCAGGGGGAATAAAGTCCTTCAGGGCACCTTGGCTACTGGCACCTCTTTCTCTTTCCAAACATAAAGTTCCAGGTGATGTCCCTGATGTTTGTGATCTCTGTCTCCTCTGGTTCCACTTCCTCCTCAGTGTGCTCATCAGTGACAGAAATTAGGAACAGAATCTGTCAGGAAGCCCATCACACTGAGCATCCTTACAGGCACAAGAGCAGAGATGGTGGTCACTGAGTGACTGGGTTCCTAGGAGGCCACCAAACACCTCCATCTCTACATTTAGGATTGTATTCCAGCCTGAAGATGGTCTCAAACCCCTCTCTGGCATTCCTGCCATTCCGGAGCACATTTGTACCTATCCATCACTTGCCAACTAAGAAATCTACCAATGAACAAAGTCTTTAACTCCATTTTCAAGGAGAAAAAAATGAAGACAACTAACTTCAAACAAAAAAATATATCCATCGATAAACTGTCAAAGATATTCCAAGTTTTTATTAAAGTAGAAGGGAAGCTTTAATTCTTTTCAAGCCTTTGAAAAAGTGATAGACAAAAAGCTGAGGCATTTCCAGAGAGGATGTTGTGCATCCTTTAGAACTATGATTGCTGGTTAACCTTGCTTTGGAGGAAAACAACTTCACTGACTACACCAGTGACCCCAAACCTGCATTTTGAAGGGGAGCTCAGGCTGAGAGCAGGGAGCTGCAGAGGGGACAGTACTTACACACAGTTCCTGGCAGCCAGGTCCTTGTGGATGACCTCCCTTCTGGCCAGGTAGCTCATCCCACAGGCGATCTGGATGGCCATGTGCACCAGATCCTGCTGGGAAATCGCCTGCAAGAGCCCAGAGCAGCAGCCATCAGCCCCTCAGCCCAGCACCTGCAGGGTCACTGGGTGTACTGTGTCCCCTTCCCCTTCCCCTTCCCCTTCCCTTCTGACACAACCACCTGTGGACACTCATGATGGTGCCTTACTCTAAATTTTAACTTTTTTGTTGTGCCAAGGGAAAATACTTTCATCTTGCAAGTGCCTCACTCTTTGCACCTACTTTTTCTTTGACTGGAAGTGGACATAGGCAAAAATGGTCCATTTTACCCCTCTTCCCACACCTTTTTCATTTTGTTTCCCTGGAAACCAGCTCATTTCCAGGCAGCAACACAGTCCAAATCCTTGCTGCCCTCCAAAACCAGTATCAAAGGCTGTTGCTTCAGCTCCTTTTGCTACTCCACAGTCCCACCATAATTAAAATCTTGCATGTATTTATAGCTTGTGATACCAAAAGTAGTATCAGTGCATCTGAAATTTCTCAATACATAACTTTCCTTAACTTAATCCACAATTTTCTCTATTTGTTGATATAATTTTAGGATGCATCGATTGAGCTCCTACCCTAATGAGAGCTGACTCAGCTTCCTGCCCTCTGAACACCAGGAATGCTTTCCTGGTGGAAATCAAGGCAAACACTTGCTGGGGAGCCACCTCTGCAGTTCTCCTGCCATCACACTGAATAGAAGAGTGCCACAACCATTCCTCTGGTGGCACAAACTCAGGTGCCAGAGCAAATGGAGGTTTATGAGCACAAAGTCCCATTAAACATGCCCAAGGGTACCTGAGGATTGTTGGCCTCCACCAGTTTGCACTGTCTCAGGAAGAGTTTCAGGTTGCCCCAGTTCATGTAGGGCAGCAGCACCATTGGTTTCTCTCCCTCCTCTATACAGACATGAGTGATAGGCAGCAAATTCCTGGAACACAGAGAAATTCCTAATGTTATGGAACTGAAACTTGATAAAAACACTTTTGATACTTACTCCTAAAAAGTATTCCTGTGGCTGCCCCATCCCTGGAAATGTCCCAGGCCAGGCTGGATGGGGCTTGGAGCAGCCTGGGACAGTGGAAGGTGTCCCTGCCCAGGGCAGAGATGAGCTCCAAAGTCCCTTCCCACCCAAACCACCCTGGCATTCCATGATTCTACAGAAGTGTTGCTGAATTCCCAAACACAGAGCTCCCTCCCCTCAGGGAGCTTTAGCCCAGGTACTTCCACCTCACAGTGCCTGCCCTACCTGTGGTGAAGCCCTCTGAGTTTACAGCTTTCTGTCAGCATCATTGTCACCTGCACCTCCGAGGCTTGATCTGGGGGAAAAAGAAATCACACATCAACTTTGGAAACAAATCAACATATTAATTAAAATTCAGTCCAGCTTTGCAAGTCACTTGAGGTCATTCAAGCACGAACAGAACTTGTTTGCCTCCTTTCTTAAAATGGCACTTAGAAAAAGCCCTGAAGTTCAAGGCCAAGTTCTGAGGCTCATTTCTGCTTAAAGGAGTGGGGTAAAGCCCAGAAAGGAAATCCAGCACATTTCAGGTGCTGACAGGCTATGGTTCTGCACTTCCTGACAGCTTCTGGGCAGGCACAAGCTGGCTGCACGGGGCAGTGTGGTCCCATCCTGCAGAGGACTGGTGCCCACAGAAGCTGTGGGATGTGCCAAGTGCTTCCCAAGCACGAATGCACTCCAAGGACACGGCTTTGCTGCAGAGTTTCCACTCCAGGTACAGTTGTGTTTACTGCCACATGGCTGGAGGCTGTTTATGTCTATATTTACTTATTTCCTTGCTCTCTGCTTGACACACTTGACTCTTGGTAACCTTAGAACTGTTTGCTGTTCTCTCCCCCACCTTTAGAAATGAATAAATAAATGAACCCACTGCTGTCAGCTAAAATTCAGGCACCTGTGATAACTCCAGTAACCCACAGCAATCAAAGCATCTGCTGGGCAGAAGCACAAGTGGTGCCTAGAACCCCTTTCCCACCACTATTTTTTGTGTATTTGGGTTTTTTTCCCCCTTTGGTGGCAAGAACCCCAGGGAAGCTTAAGCAGACGTCAATGAGAGCTCTCCCAGTCCCACCCTCCTCACACCTGGGAGCATTTTCTGTGTCTCCCTCATGCTGGGACTAGTTCTGCAAGGAGCTGGCACAGGAGAGCCCAGCACAGCCCAAGGAGCTCTCCTTGCTGCATTAGGGGGAATTTACATGTTGTGGATGAGTCAAAGCCAAGGTTTTACTGCCCTGGGAGGAAGGACAGACAAAAAAATCCTCTGCTCTCTTCCCTCCTCCAAGGTCTGATCCTGCTCCCTGTACAGCCCTGACACCCTTTCCCAAGTGAGCCTGAGCCCTGCAGAGAAAATGTGACTCTGGCTGAGTGAAGAGTGATGGGAGCACTCTGGAGATGCTCAGAGGTGCCACTAAATTAGTGATAATTATGGCTATATTATGGGATACATCAGCCAGTGCTTTTGGGCCCATCACTACAAGGACAATGAGGGGCTGGAGCTTGTCCAGGGAAGAGAATGGAGCTGGGGAAGGGGTTGGAGCACCAGGAACAGCTGAGACAGCTGGGAAAGGGGCTCAGCCTGGAGAAAAGGAGGCTCAGGGGGAACCTTGTGGCTCTGTACAACTCCCTGACAGGAGGTGACAGTCCAGGGGGGTTGGGCTCTGCCCAACAGGGAATAGGAACAGGAGGCGAGGAAATAGCTTTGAGTTGCACCAGGGGAAGTTTAAGCTGGATATTGGAGAATATTTATTGACAGAAAGGATGGTCAGACACTGGAAAAGGCTGCCTGGGGCAGTGGAAGAGGATTAAAATCTGTGTGGATGTGGCACTTGAGGACATAGGTCAGTGGTGGCCTTGGCAGTGCTGGGGGAATGGCTGGACTCAATGGTCTTGGAGGTTTTTTCCAACACAAACACATCTATGATTCCCTTCTATTTGATAACAAATCTGTGTGTGGGGATGGTATGAACAGGTTCTTGCAGTGCAGGAGACACTGAAGCCATGGCCAGCTGAAGTCTCTGGTCTGCACTCCAACAGAAGCATGAGATAGAGAAGATCCTACCCCCTGTGGGCTGGACACTTGATGAATTGGATTATGTATAAGACAGTTGCAAAAGGCTTGGAGAGAGTAAAGGAAAACCAAGATCCTATGTTAAAACGAAGTTACACAGCCCTGAATGACTGAATCAGATAGTTCTAAAAGCCAGTATAAAAAATGGAGGTGGAAAAGCAGATTCTGAGAAGTCAGAGGAGCAGGTTACCTGTACAGAGCTTCAGGTGTAAAAGCAGTAATTACAGGGTCCAAAGACTTCAACCTCTTCACCCAGCACATGATGAAGGCAGAAAGAGATTCCTGGGTGTGAGTTTAAGCTGATTAATTCCTCACACACTCTCTGGCCCTGTGCTTGCTGAACTGGTTTGCTTTTAATTATAAGAGCCACCAAGCAATAATTTGAAGCTTTAAATCAGAGATTGTTTAAGAGTGGATTTAAAATCAACAGAACTAGTCAGGCTGGTTTGGCCAATGCACCCATTCATCTCCTCTTGGTGACTCTTCTGCTGATGCCTTTCCCTTTCCAGCACTCAGGGAAGTTTCCAGCAGGTCACTGTGAGGTTCTGTTGTTTTCTCTCCACGTTATAGTGGTTGAGCACCCAAAAGGATGATTGACTCCCAGGCAAGTATATACGGAAACTGAAATCTTATCTTGTGGAACAGTCCCACCATCTATATTGTGTTTGCTTATCAATATTATTTCCTTGTTTTCTGCCTGGAAAAAAACTTACCCAGCACCAACAAATTCAACAGACTCAGAACAAACAATAGTGTTCAAGGCTAATCCTCCCCTTGTTGAGATCAGTGCCAATTTAGAACCCCCACACAATTTGATTATTGTGGGTTTGCACTAGATATAATTCAAAACACAATATTAATCACCACTTGTCAGAGTGATTCTTGTCAAAAGGGGGAAAAGAACACCAAAATATTGCTACTGCAACAGTCCCCACTGCAATCAGGCTTCCTTTTAAGGCCATTTTCATCAGTTACAAAGGAAAAAGTTCAGTTAAACGAACTCTGTCACATTTAATAGACTACAACCACTTTTGGGCAACCAACACGCGCATCTTCAGAGACCAGGACAAAGGTGATTTTGGCAATATTATGTTTTTTGTTGTGAGTGCCTGGTGAATCTGACCATCCTGTACTGAAAACCCTCCAAACCAACCCAGCAAACCCATCATTTCTAGTTTTGATAAGAGGAACAGAATCCCAGAGCCAAGCCAGTGACAGCTGTGCCACAGCAGACACAGCCTGCTGAGACATTTTTCCAAGGACATACTGAGAGGAATCCTACAGATTTCATCTTCCTGCCTGTGCCAATGTATAATCCCAAATTCCCCAAACTGTGTTAATCCCTGAGTGCTACACAAAAGCACACACACTTTGTTTTCTTCTCAGAGCTGTTTGTGCAGCCACTCAAATCAGGGGAAGGATTCTGTCAAACCCAGGGGATGCCCAGGGCGTTTTGCAGCTCCTTTTGTCTGCCCTGCATCTGTGAAGATGTTGGATACCAGCACAGCCACACACACAACTACAGAGGGGAGAGGGGGGAAAGCCTCCCATAGAGCCAGAAACCTCTGAAATTACAACAGCTACTTGGAGACACAACTGAGGAGGTCACAATCTCCCATTTATTAAATTTGGGCACCAGGAACAGCCCTGAATTTGAGTGCTCCAGGGCAAGGCAACAAGAGCTCAACTTCCTCAAAGCCCTGCAAAAAGCTAAACTGAGGTATCTGTGATTAAGAACATGTCAGTGCTCAGCCATGAATGGAGCTGCAGTTGGATAGTCATGAGGAGCAGCCAGGTTTCCATAAGGTGATCATGCACCAACAGCTGAGAAACCAAAGAGCAGCAACTTCAGGTGAGTTCAGAGGAAGATTTAACACTCAGAAATATTCCAGGTGCTCAGTTAGGACCAGCTTTCAGAAGGTGCTTAAAACCAAGACTGAGACAGATGTAAATGCATTCCAGAGAGGAAGATGCTCTCCAAGCCCTGGTTTTACCCAAAAGCCTGGCTGTGAAAGCTTGCCCTGAGGCCCACGACAAGAATAAGGCAGGATTCCAAGCTCTGATGCAGGTTTATCTCCTGATATCACAGGATTTGTATGCAGCCAGGCACAATGGGGCTCTAGGCACTGTTGATTTTACAGAAGAGGCTGATCCCTCTGTGCTGGGACGTGCTGGGACCCTGCCTTGGGGAGAAAAAACACCTATTCCATTTTTACCAACTTCTCAAAATCCAGCCGCAAAAACATATTTAAAAATATTTTTTCATTATCATTCATTGATCACATGAATCATCAGGTGAAAAGATCTTGGGGAAGTTCTGTGATGACACTAAATTGAAGGAAATTGCCTGTTCTGAGACCAAGCACTCATCAGCTGCAGGGCACCAGGCTCTGCTTCACCAGGAGAAGTCACTCCACACCCCAAAGGATATAGCAGAGATAAAAAGCAGCAATTAGCTGGATATTGCAGTGGGGAACTGATTAGCTGGATGCTTTCATGAGTCACTTTTTAAGTTAGACCTCCCAGAACCTCAAAATAGCAAAGTACAGCTTAAGAAGGACCACAGAATCCTTTAGGTTGGAAAAGCCCTCCAAGATCATAACGTCCAGTTGCTGCCAAAGCCACTCCTCACCTGTGTCCCCAAGTGCCACATCCACACTGGGGACTCCACCACTGCCCTGGGCAGATGTGCCAGGGCTGGACAGCCCTTTCTGGGAAGAAATTGTCCCTGATATCCAACTTAAACTTCCCCTGGGACACCTTGAGGCAATTTCTTCTTGTCCTGTCCCTTGCTCTCTGGGAGAACAGACTGACACTCATCCCACCCCAACCCCCTCTCAGGCAGCACCACAATTTAAAACACTTCTGATTGTAGAATGGTCACTGAAATCTCTTCAGAAGACAAAGCAGATCCATGTAACCACAAGTTTCAAAATTGAACTGAGTCACATTTGAACCCTCTCACAGCCTGCCACAGGCAGGAACAGCAGATTCTCTCAGCACTCCTGTCAGAAGCAGCTCTGCAAATGCTACATCCAGGAGGTCCAAGGCTTCTAATGAATAGTTCCAACAGCAGTATTTAAGATGATGTTTTACCTTTTCTCATCTTTGGACCATCTGTAATGGCTTGTTCCCCTGTGAACTTCCTCCTGTTTCATACTGCAAGGTAATACTCCCCCACATCACAACACTTGCACAGCCCATTTTCTACACACCTGCCTGTTTTCACAAGCTTCTATTACCCTTATAATTTTTCAGCCCTGTGGGCTTTGCCAAATATCCAGTTCCAGTTATTGAAGGGTGACAGGCACACAGGCAGGCACAGTAGTCACAGAGTGTGGCCACAGGAATTGAGAGTGCAGGACTAGAGCAGCTCCAGGTGATAAATGCTCCCAGTATCAACACATCCTTGTTAATTACTGCTGCTTCTGCAAGGCAATTAATTAGGTAAAAGTGCTCCCAAGGCAGAATTCCACCCCAGTTCAAAGAGAATGCATGCCTGAGTATTGCTTTAACCCTTCTACACAAGTCTTTGGAAGAAATTCAAGCCTGTGCTCACATCTGTTGCACAGGACATTTTTAATGCTCCTAGCAGGTAACTTTCACAACTTTCCTACACCAGAAGGATGCTAAAGGAATGCAAGAGTCATGATCCAACCTGCTTTTTCATAGGCAGAAAGGAAAGGACACATAAAAAAATATTTCAGCTTTAAAATTTCCAGAGGCCCCAGGAGTCAGGCAGGGCCACGTGGAGCATCTGATGCTTCCTCCTGCCACAGACTGAGCACAGGACACCTTGCTCCTGGGAGGTGTTCAGGTCATCACTTCCACACATCAACATCTCTTGCTTTCCAAGGCAGCCCTGCATCCTACAGAATTCCAGTCTCCTGTGCAGGTGAGACATGCACTCCACAGCAGGAGGAAGTTACAGCACAGGACACCACACTTACCACACTCTGCTAACATTTCCAGAGAGCAGGATTTCTCTTCCAATCCTGGTATCCAGGCATCAAGTATCAACCACATGAATTTATTTTGCAAAGCAAGGCAGCTCACACTGACAAATCCAAGCTTAATTTTAATAAATCCTGGGAGTGAGCTGACATGACACTGCTAAAATAGGGAATGCTATTCTGGTTTTCCTACATTACAAATGCACATGGCAGCTTTAAACCACAGAAAAGGGCAGAGAAAAGCTGGATATGGGGATAGTCTGAGTTCCCTGTGTAACAATAACACCAGAATCCAAGAAGCAGCAGCAAAGAGGAGGAAGTAAAAGGCTTTAGGCTCAATAATCCATTTAACTCAAAATGAACCTAAAAGTGTTAAGTAAGTGCAAAGTGAAACTGGGAAAGTGAGACATGACTGATGTCATGGTCCAAAGGTCAAGGAGCAGCACATAATAAAACTGATGTACAAGTAAACATTTTAACTGTATGTAAATTAAAGTGTCCTGCAGGTGAATATTTTTTCAGCACATGGAATAATAAATCTTAAAATGATGCAATACAATACTTTGGAAATTATCCACTCATTTTCTGCAGCATATTGTACTGCTTTATGTATCTCATGGTATTTTCTTAAAAAGCTGGGATCAAATGACAAATCGAGTGCATTTTCAGGCTGATATTTAGAAATTTGCTACTTATCCCTCCAATTCTTTAAATTCAAGTATCTTCCTTTATAAAGATACTGAAGAATTTAGCTCAGATGAGCAGTAGCTCTTGATTTTTTTCCTTTGGTATAAGCTATATGCTTCAGAAACAGGATCCTGCACTCTGATTTTGGGAGGTGAAATACTTTGAACAGTTAATTCAAATACTGTATGTTTAAGGTATGAACTTAAACTTAGAACTAGTTTCACAAGACTCTGCTTTTAAGAATGAACTGCCCAGAATAGCAAATTCCATCAATTTAAACATGACCCCTTGAGAACAACTGTGGATGTTCCAAGTTCTGGTATCTGTTTAGTGTGAACAAGAAACCTTTACCTTGGTTAACACAGAGCAGCTTGTCCACACTTAAATCCCCTAACAGTGCCTACTGCTTTCTCCTGCTTGGCATGGCCTGAATTCTCAGGATTTCTATTCCTACACTTCCCAATTGCATGATGTCCTAAAGGGTCACCAATCTTGCAATCATGAAATGGTTTGGGTTGGAAGGGACCTTAAAGCCCATCTTGCTCCACCTCCTGCCATAGGCAGGGACACTTTCCACTAGAGCATGATGCTCCAAGCCCTGTCCAACATTTCCAGGGATGAGGCATCTCCTCTTAACTAGATTAGCAATACATTTATCTAAATAGTAAAATGTCAGAGACAGCCAAGAATGCTGAAAGTCTTTTAGTGACCTAAGATGACAGAACTCAAAGGTTTATTAAAAGCTGGTAGAACAATAAAGTTTAAAGAGCTGACCTTTGTCAACACTGGCCTTGTTTCCAGTGCTTTCCACGGGTGGTTTGTTTCCAAACACTCCTTCCTTGTACATCAGAAAAATGTTAAGTGGTTAGAACATGAAATGGGAGCAGCAGGGTTATCTTGAACAGCACACTGGGTTGTTTTTACCAAAAGTGTACCTTGGCCAGAACATCCTAAATGAGTCAGGGCTCTGCACAGCTCACCCCCACTTCATATGTTCCTGGAATAACACAATTCTATTTGTTTCGTTAAGAATTTTCTCCTTCACAGGAAAAGCACCATTAAACAATGTGTTCTTTAAATCAAAGGTGAAACCTCTGTGTTTTCTTCCTCCTCTGACATTAGATGATTTAAAAGATTCCCCAGAAAGGCTGAAGGGATCTGTTAAACCCTTGCAAGAGATGCAATGCCAGCTTGGGGAAACATGCCATCAGAGACACTTCCAAAACTGAGAGGGATTGGAAGCCTCTGATTGGAAAGTGAAGCATTCCACCCTCATAAACACAATTTATCTGTAAAACAAAAAACACAACGAAGAAAGCAAATGCCAGCTAAAAGTCTCTCATCTTTCTAACAACGAACTTATTCAGGTTGTGTTGATCCAAAGATTCCAAAGTCCCAAATATTCTAGATAACACATCCTTGTTCTTACTGGCAATGACACACATCCTCAATCTTCACCAGTGTCTGTTTGAAGACAGAATGAAGGCAAATTTTCCACTGAAATGTCTAAGTGTGAAAATGACTGACTTTGAGCACCTTGCCCAGCAAATGAACACAGTGCAAGTGTGAAGTGCAAAGACAACACAACAACTGTATGACCAACATGAAGGATGTAGGACAGTCTGAACAACCTTTTCCCCAGAGCTTGGGATCTTGGTAGTCTGAAGTTATTAGAGCTTCCAGAAAGCCAAGAGAGATCCATTTTCCTTTTAAGCTCTCCTTGGCACAAGGCACTGCACGTATCAGAAGGCTCAGACACCCAGACACAGATGATACAGCATTAAAAAAACCTTATAACTCATTTATTTCATGAACCTGCATGTAGAAATTTGTCACTGCCACAGGCATGTTACAACTTTCTCCCTGGAGTGAACTGAAGCTTCATGAAAGAAAAAACTCTTTTAAGGATCTAGAGTGAAACCCAGGGATGAATCCTCCTTCAGCCAGTCTTTATAAGAGATGTGGTGTAGAGACTTCAAGAGAAGCATCTCCAACTTTTACACCCCATCAATTTAAGAGCTACAGAACAAGTAATCACTGAATCACTTCAAAAGTACTTCAGTAACTTCATGAAGTGTTCAAATGAAAGACCCCAAATTCTGTGGCAGATGAGAAACCAGTCAGATCATGCTGAACAAGCACAATCCAACCTATGCAACCCCTGCACTGATACTGCTTAATCAGGCTCAAACTTGCTGTTTGACAGTCTGACCTAATAGTTCTACCCCAGCTTGAGCCAACAGAAAATACAGAATATTCCAGGAAACACTCTGGATGGGCTCTTCCACCTCTCAGGCAGGTCCAGGCTATCTCAGTTTTCATGTATTACTGACTCCTTTAGGAGCAGATCACTTCAGAAGGGGAACAAGCACAAAGTTCAGAGAAATCCAGGGATCCTGTTTTCACTGAGCACTCTCCTGGCTTATAGCAATGCTCTGCATCCCCTAAAACATTGGGGAAGGAAAGTGGGAAGGGCTGCTGCAGTTACTGCAGGAAACTACCAGTGCTTTTGATCCTTTGGGGGCAACAATCAACCATGGGGAAAGAACATGGGGAAGAGACAAACTGACAAGGCTGCAATCACTCCCCCCAGAGCAGGAAATACCCACAGTTGTAATTATTGCCTGATGAGCACCAACAGCCAGAAAATTCACCTTCTCCAGCACAGGAAATGGGAAAACTGACAGCACATTCCCTCAGTCCACATGATTGGAAAAAACCCTCTTGAAAGGGTATGGATGCTGTAATACACTGACAGGTGAAGGAGGGACACAGGAAAGGAGAACCATTGTGACAGGCACTTAGGACATGATTTTTCTTCATGGATTTTCACTCAGAAACCACTCCTTGAACAGCACAACCTTGACACCTGCCTGAGTGGTGCAGAGCTCTTCTAACAGCCAACAAACCCAGGCTCATGGCTCATCTATAATACTTCAAGGGCTGAGGGGGTTCAGCCTGGAGAAGAAAATTTTCCAAGGACACCCTTCTGTGGCTTGTGGATTGTAAGAAAGATTGAGACAGACTTTTGATCAAGGCTTGCAGGAATAGGACAGGGGCAACAGTTTTAAACTGGAAAAGGGCAGATTTACATTGGACATAAGGAAGCCAATTTTTAAAATTATTTATTTATTCTTTCCTGTGAGGTCAGACACCTGCACAGGAGGAGCTGTGGCTGCCTCATCCTCAGAAGTGTCCCAGGCCAGGTTGGATGGGGCTTGGAAGGTCCATGGAAGGTGTCCCTGCCCACAGCAGAAGTGGGAGTGGATGGCCTTTAAGGTCTCTTCCAACCCAAACCATTCTGGGATTCTAGGACTCTTTTGAAAGTCCAGGTTTAAAGCCATAACAATTCCCCTAATGTCAGAACAGTGTCTTCAGTTTCTCAAGCTTTGATCCTGCTGAGAAAAAAAGAGATGTTTTTTCTCTCAAGGAGGTTATTCTTCCTCATGGCACCTATTAAAAGAACCTCAGTTCACATTTTTCAATGATCTGGGATACTCCACTCACCTTCCCCATTGTTTCCAGACATTTGGGGCACCACTGCCTTCATTTTATCACTTTCAGAGTGCACCTCTGGGTAAAACAAGACAGTTCTGGAGTAGCTCATACTTTTGGGAAGGGATAATTTAACTCCACAGACAAAGCCTTTATTCCTTGTCTATTTTCCATGACCTCAGGCTTTACTGCCTTCAGCAAAGAGATACTTAAGTCATTTTAATGGTTCTCATACCCATCAAGCTTTTATGGTCCTGCCCTGCTCCTGCTTGTGCCAGGAACAGTAGTGTGTGTGTGGCCACAGAATGACTGAGATCAAGGAAAAACTCTGGTTGCAAGAGAATTTTTGCAGGTTTTTTCTTCCAACCAGATCAAATCCCCAAGTTATTACATGTCCCAGTTGCACACACAGCACAGGGTGTGAAAATGAAGCAGTGTAATATCAGCACTGCAAGTGAGCTGCTGTGAGGAGAGGGGATATTACAGGTTTTTTTCCTTGCAAACTTCTGCTGCCCAAGCTCAAGTATCAGCAAAACCTACTCTACACTTTTTAGATGCAGATCCTTTTTAATGCTGGGAAATTCCCTACAATGATCCTATGAATGCCATCACTCCCTGAACACCATGCTCCAGTTCACTGCAGCGAATCCTTCCTGCAAAGGGAAGAGCTTTTTTCCTGTAGGACACAGCTGTGTCACAGACATGAGCCACTGTAAGGGAGAATTGTGGATTTAGGAGTGCATTGTAAGTCCCATTTTGGGAAAGCAATTCAATAAGAGGTCATGGGAGGCAGCTAAATTAAGATCACTTTTGACAAATGTTGTTATGTTGTTTAATCCAATGCTATAAAAAGTAGCTCGCGTGCCAAGGGCTAGGTTTTTGAGAACTATATTAAATAAGAGCCAAGAAAAAAAAAAGACAGAACTGTTTGGCAGGGAAAGGGAACAGAAGAAGGCAGAATTCAGAAAATGTTCCCAAAATACTGGAGAGAAGCATATTTTTTGGTTTTTCAATAAGAGAAGCCAGGCTGGGAGAGCTGGGGGTGTTCACCTGGACTAGAGAAGCCTCCAGGAAGAACTTAGAGCCCCTTCCAGTGCCTAAAGGGGCTCCAGGAGAGCTGGAGAGGGACTTGGGACAAGGGATGGAAGGACAGGGCAAGCTTTAAGCTGCCAGAGGGCAGGGTTAGATAGGACATTGGGAAGAAATTCTTCCCTGTGAGGGTGGAGAGGCCTTGGCACAGGTTGCCCAGAGAAGCTGTGGCTGCTCCATCCTTGGAAGTGTTCCAGGCCAGGTTGGACAAAGCTTGGAGCAACCTGGAACAGTAGAAAATGTCCCTGCCCATGGCAGGGAGTGGAGATTTGAGGTCCTCCCTCAACCTAAACCATTCCATGATTTGTTCTATGATTCTCTGTCATGTGAGAGAAAAGAGCACCACAACATATTTTTCTTCAAAGTGGCAGAGAATAAATGGGTACCAGAAAGATTCAGCAACAAAATTCAGCAGCTTCACCATTTCCCAATCAGTACCTTAAAAAATTAATAGCCAGGCCAAAAAAAAAAAAAAAAAAAAAAAAAAAAAAAAAAAGTA
>JAOTQP010000469.1:4561898-4581297 GCA_026413545.1 Cichladusa arquata
CCCCCCCAAAAAAAAAAAAAAAAAAAAAAAAAAAAAAAAAAAAGTAGAATGAGTTTAAATTCTTATAGACTCTGCTTTTTTTTCTGCAAGAAAGAATTAAAGAAATTGTCAAATGAAAAACCAAAGGCAGTAAGATACCCAACAATCATTGTACTGGGAATTTGGCAAAACTCTTGTGAGCTGCCAGAGAATTGGTGATGATTGCAGAGGAAGGGATAGATGTAGGATACATGTAACATAAGGATACAAGTAGGATACCTGTAATATACACAGAGGATACATGTGACAGACCTGTAGGACATTTGCAATATTTTCATCTACACCTACCTTGTTCCTTAAGTCTACCTATCCTCATTTTAATCAATCCAACTAGATATTTCCTGAACACAGGTGCTGTACTTGGATAAATTCAGTTCTAAATGACAACTCTCATGCTTCAGTTGCAAAGCTTAAGGAGGGCAGAAACCATGCCTTGTCTTTTGTACATCCACACATTTGTAAAAGATTTTTAAGATCCATTTCAGGTGTTTTTCAGCAATTTGCAGGGGACGAGGCTGTGACTGGGGAGACAATGACATGCTGGGGAAAAAAACAATGTAGTTTTTACTCAGAAGAATAATAAACAGAAGTATTCAAGGGTGATGACTGAAGGCACTGGTGGAGAACACATGCATTTTTCTTCCATATAAGATTGCTGTTCTCCGTGGCTGAAGGAAGCATCCAAATTGCTTTTGCTTGTCATCCTTTATGTATTTTGGGGAGAAGGGGGTTGTTGTAAAATCAGGTTTGGCACCCTCAGCTTGCAGCACAGTTCAAACACCTGCACACAAACCTGCTGCTTTATGCAAACATACCTTTAACAGTTTTGACAAAAACTTGTTTCTCTTTACTGGGGTCTTTTTCTTCTATTAGAATTCCGTGGAAAATGCGCCCAAACGTGCCTAGGAACAGAACATCCAATCAGTCATGTGTGGTTAAGAAACACTGATAACATTAGGAGTATCTTAAGCAAACAGTACCTTTCACAGCAGAAAGTGAGGAATGCCTGCAGTGAGAGGGTCTCTAGACCCTAAGAAGTGACCAAGAGAGAACCCAGCACAAGGGGGATTCACAACTACAGGCAGTAAATGCTGAAGTTTTACATAAATAAAACTTAAGGGGACAAGCATGAGAGTGAACTAGTGATAGCAGCAGAGCCCAGTGAAATTAAATATCAATATGATGAACGTTTATTTGTGGCACTTCAGTCAACTCTCTTTTTTTTTTTTTTTTAAATATTCACAAGGCAACAGCAGTTCTGGACAGCCAGGACACATAGAACACTTTGAAATAGCCAGCATCACATTATTCACAAGTTTCACCTCAGCTGGAAGGTGCTGGGTTTGTTTGGAGGTCTTTCAGCCTCTCCAGCATTTTTGCATTCACAAAATGTCACTGATGTGACTGCAGGAAGAGAAGCTACTCTGAGGAGCTGGGCTGAGAACAACTGGTAACACACAGAAAATTAATTGGTTTTACTGCTCAGCTTGGTAACATTTTTCTGCAAGGTGTGCATCATCTTAACACGGTCTATTCCAGCATTACAGCCTCTTACCAGGGATTCCTCTTGCCTCACTAGGTTGAAAGATCTTCAACAGTATGAAATACAGATCTTACTTGTTTCTAAACACCTTAAACAGCAGGAGTGCAACATTTTTGTCACCCACCCTGGGGCTGCAAGAAAACCCTGAAGGACAGGGGTCTTCAAACTGCAATCTCACTAAGCAGCAGCTGAACTCAGGAGACTCTCAGGCAAGCACAACACCATGAATTACTTAACAGCAAGTAAAATCCTCCTGTCTTGCTTCTTGAAGACTTCCAGAAAGTGCCTAAATATGTATTTCCAAAATGATAAAGCAGGTGAAGCTATGGGAGCTACGTGAAGTTTATCATGAATCTGTGGCCAAGACCTGTCAAAAAGTTCCATGAATGAATTTACTTTATCCCCTCCTTCCCCTCTGAAGCTCTTTTGTTCTTCAATGGCAGAGACTCAACACCACTATATAAAATTGGTCAGGTCTTTTAAGTCCTCTGACATGTGGATGTGGCACTTGGGGACATGCATGAAACTGGCAGTGCTGGGGGAGTGTTTGGACTCGATGACCTTAAAGGGCTTCTCTAACCTTACTGACTTTGTCATTAACTTTTGAAGGTTCTGACTCAAATTAACAGCTGGAGGCTAAGAAACGAGGTCCCAGGATTAACAGGGTCCAAACTGCATTCAACAGCCCCTTATGCCTCATCTGGCAGAACAGGGCAGCTCTGTACCAAACATCTGAAGCATTGCTGGGGCACTGAGTCACTGCTAGTCATAGATGACACCCAACATCCCAGCTCCAGGCAGCCCAGAGGAACACAAAGCACATCCCACATGCCAAGGAAGGATTTTGCAGAGCCCACACTGGAGGGGAGCATGGAGCTGCCTCCTCAGAGATACAAAATTGAACAAGAATAAGAACATCCTCCACTGCTGCTCAGACTAACACCAAGTATTCTGCCTCCAAAGGATCATTATCTCCAATCTTCAGCTTTGGGAAGTTTGATTTCTCAGGGAGCAGAGACTTGAAATCACAGCAGTAAAGGTGAATCACAAGAAAACTAAATATTTAAGCCTATTTTTCAAATTCAGTATCAACAAGAATCAATTCATGTTGTGCATGAACACTTTCAAAGTGCACATTAAACAAAGAGAGAACAATTACCTGGAAAACAACCAGGTAATCTCTGAATCTTTTAGATCAGGGCTGTAAATGTTGCATCTGCCAATTAGATTTCCAAATCAAAGTTATCAAACTGAGACACCAAATTCGGACAGCTGAAGTTTTTCTGGGCTTTGGGTTGGTTTTGCTTTGATTTTAATGTTGTTACGAGCAGCTCTCCTGTAGGAACTCCCAAAAGTGAGTTAGTTTAGAGAGCCCTGACTGATTACCCTTCCTCAGCCACCCTTCATCTCAGGGAGCAGGTTATTAAGCCAGACAAGCTGAATAATTTACTGAGCATGCCTGGCTGCTCCTCCAGCCTAATGAATTCTGGAAGCTGCTTTCCCCACCCCCCACACCCCAAATGCAAACATAACTCATCATTCCTCCCCTCCACTGAAGCTGTGAAGATCAGAAACGTCATCCGTGAATTATTTCAGAAAAACCTGTAAACAAGTATCTCTCTGTGTTTATGTATCTACACCATGTTGGAGGAATGAAGTGGCTGAGTGCTGTAAATACCTTCCTGAAGCACGTCTTTGAGGGTGATCCTCTCTCTGGAGATGGCTATGTCCTTCACTTTAGCTTTGGCCTCCATGAGAGTGACACTTTTCAGATCATTCTTCTCTATCCGTAATGTGGGATAACCTGAGGAGCCAGCAGAGCCAAACAATCCAACATAAATACCCTTGGAATGAGAACAGGCACAGGGCTTCAGCTCTGACCACCTACAGCCCCACACACAAGGGAGCAGCATCATCTCAAATATATTATATATTCATTTTAAAAAGGTGATAGTATTTAGCAATGAAAAAAACAAGAATAATCATCTGCAGGGAAAGAAATCCCACAGGAGTTCTCTCTAGTGTCACACAAACAGCTTTTATTATTAACTCCAGGTGAAGGAAACTCCTGTACTGAAGGTGATCAACACTGCACTGCCCTCAGGAGGAGGAAACAGACTGTTGGAAAACTTGGAGCTGGGAAGGTGCCTTACCCCAGCAGGACATTAACAAACTACCAGTGCCCTCTTCTGGCACTTCCAGACATTGGGAAACACCAGCAGACTTAGAAAGACTGGAATACTTCTGCACATGAATTATAAGAGTAATCTTGAGAATGACTCTGATAATGCTTTCTTCAAAATTTAAACATTACTGAAAACAAAATCATGCAACTGTGGAATGACCAAGGTCAATCCTGCTTTGTTCACACATCCAACTTTTTCTCTTCCCCTAATTTTCACCATTTCCAGTGCTACTGGAGGTATCCCAAACCAGGTAAGAGACTGTGAAGCAAGGACTGCCCCCAGTCAACAGGTGCCACTTGGGCACAGTGGCCACCACACTGGGCAGGGAGAGAAGGATTGAACCATCACCCCAGGCTTGGTGCCCTGCCCTTGGTCAGAGGATTCTGGGGGACAACATTCCAGCAACTGGAACTCAGCCAGATTAACCCCAGTCATTTGGAAAGCCAAACAAAAAAACCTGAGGTTGACAGGACATCAACAGCTCAACCTGAGCTGGGAATAGACACTGAGGGGCTGGAGCATGTCTGGAGAAGGGAACAGAGCTGGGGAAGGGCTGGAGCACCAGGAGAGGCTGAGGAAGGTGTGAAAGGGGCTCAGCCTGGAGAAAAGGAGGCTCAGGGGGAACCTTGTGGCTCTGCACAACCCCCTGACAGGAGGGGACAGCTGGGGGGGGCCAGGCTCTGCTCCCAGGGAACAGGGACAGGAGGAGAAGGAATGGCCTCAAGCTGTGCCAGGAGGGGTTTAGATTGGGCATGAGGGAAAATTCCATTTCCCAAAGTGTTGTCCAGCCCTGGCACAGCTGCCCAGCTGGTGGAGTCCCCACCCCTGGAGGGAGTTAAAAGCTGTGTGGCACTTGGGGACATGGGCTGCCTTGGCAGTGCTGGGGAACAGTTGATCTTAATCACCTGGAAGGGCTTTTCCAACGTAAGTGATTCTGTGATTCTAAGAAACAGAAAACAAAAAGGCTGGGGAGGGACTCAGGTGACAAGAGGGAAACCAGCTCTAGAACCATTTGCAGGATAAGGTCTCTTCCAAACTCTGCAAAAATGATTTTTTTTTTAAATTTCATATGTTAATTTTTTACAAGTCTGTTTGTAAATGCTTATACCAAATATATTTTAAAAGCAGTTCTTTGCAAGGAAAAGATGAACTCAGATGACAAGATTTTTTTTTTTTAGGGTTTTTTTTAGGGAGATACAGTACAATTTAGAAGTGAACCAAATCTCTCCCAGAGGTGCAGCTCAACCTCAGGTAAACACCTGCTTCCACACATGGGGAGGAAAAAAGGGAGAACACAGGAGGGCTGAGAGTAATGATGACCTTTCTGCTGTGCTCCCTCATGATGGGACAGCCACTATCACCCAGTGCCATCAGAGGACAATGGGAGAGACTTTGGGGTCTTCCTAGTTGCTTTAAAAAACCCCATGTGTGTCCCTATGCTGGCCACCTTCCCTCCAGCTGGAACAGTCCCTTCCCTGGAGCAGGGCTGGATGGGATAGCTCTCCACCAGACAATAATTTGAGGATTAAAAATTCCACAGGCAATGAATATGTTCATTAACTACAGAATTAACTCAGAAGACAGTGGAGAGCACTTAGTCTGTTCAACCTGGAGGAGACTGAGAGCTGATCCAAGTCTGCAGCTGTTCCCAAGGGGGGCAGCTCTGATCTCTGTGCTCTGTGACCTGGGACAGGACCCCAAGGAATGGCTGGAGCTGTGTCAGGGGAGTTTAGGCTGGATATCAGGGAAAGCTTCTTCCCCCAGAGGGTGCTGGGTGCCCAGGCTCCCCAGGGAATGGGCACAGCCGCAAGGCTGCCAGAGCTCCAGGAGCATCTGGACAACACTCTCAGGCATGCACAGGGTGGGATTGTTGGGGTGTCTGTGCAGGGCCAGGGGCTGGACTGGATGATCCTGTGGGTCCCTCCCAGCTGGGAAATTCTGTGGTTCTGTGGTATCAGTTACCAGATCAGTATCTGAACTGCTGCCACCCTTCCTTTCCACTCACTGCTCTCTTCAGCTATTTTATATGCCTTCAAGCAACAGGAGATGACAAGAATAACACAACCACCAAGATTCGTGCAAATGGCATCACCTGCTTTGGTAACTGATCCCAGGGCTGGGTGGATACATCCTGTTCTCTCTCCTCTGCTTGGACTGCACAAAGCAGACTCTTCCCAGTGTTAAAACACAGAAGCTTCACAGCTACTGGTGCAGTCTGGCTGGCTGACTGCTCTGGGTGCAGGGAGAACAACCCAAGGGACAAACACAGTCTCATGCTCATATGACCACTCACAGGCCCCCGAACTGACTCCTGACTATGGCGTGGCTAAAACACACATTGTGTGAATTCAAGAGACATAGTGACAGAGCCAGAGAGTTACTCCTGTTGTTCTCTTGCACTTGAGCCAAAGCATGGCAGGAGGTCTGTGCTTAGATTAACACTTACTGGTTACTGGAGTGGCGTTGTTGGGTGTGTCAGCTCGCAGGTACTGCGTGGTCTGCGTGGAGGGCTGCGACAGCCCCTGAGAGCTGCTGCTGTCACTGATGCTGTGGGGAAACAAAAACACAGCTCAACACCACTGCCTGCCACTCCAACACATTCCAAATCAACTTGTACAGGTCAAAACCAGGAGATTTTCCAGGCAAGACTTTAAAAAAGCTGAGTTTTTGAACTCGCTCACACATGGAAATGTATTTCAAGTAACTCAAAAGTCTTGGCACTAAGCAAGTTTGTTTTCCAGAGTTTGCTCTATTTTCTAGTACTTCTCCCCACTTTTGAATAATCCAAGTGACAAAATATTCCTTACCAGAACCACCCTGTCATACTAAAAACAACCATTATATTCCAGAGAAGATTTGCACACATTTCTCTCATGGCATGTACGTCCCAAGTCAGACAAGGGCTCTATTTTACAGCCCAAACTGCTCTACCCTACTTTGTCACTCCCCTCCCTAAGGGTACCTATTGACCCTTCCACCACCACCTAAAATGTGCTTTTTGAGATTCTTTCTTTGGGCAGAAGAACCAGGGGTCCACAGAGAATCCATGAAACAGGTAAATCACAGCCTAAACCACAGCAGGCTGACTTCTGTCTTATTTTCATAGTCAAAACCCAACAAAAAGGGCTGTTGCAGCTGTAATGGACCAAAAACCTGTTAGCAGGTCAGATGGCAGGGCCAGAAGCTTTGCTGATATTCTCCCCCTCTAAACACACACAAATATCCCCCACTTTGATCCAGCTTCAAAGCTTCCCCACTGCTGACTGTATTGGAAGGACAAAGAGGAAACTGGTTTGGGATACAGCCTCCGTTCTGCCAAATAATCAACATTTAAGGTTTCTTGGGCTGCTGCTGAGCTGCTGAGCACTGACCAAGCAGTGCCAGCCACCCTTGTAGGACTGCCAGACATGGTTGGTGATGTCCTCCTTTGAAGCCCAGCTTCCTTTAAAAAGGAAAGAAATCCAAGTCCACTCTTCCCTACAATACCACTAGCATGGATGCACCCACTGAACTTTTTCTTTGGAACAGAATCTACTGAATCTCACAATACAAACTTACTCATTTATAGCTGGCCTCAATCTCTGCCTGGAACCCTTTTTTTTACAGCTATTCCCACATTCCCTGTCTCCCAGGTGCAGGGTTCCAGCACAGCATTTAGCATGAGCCTAAAAACCACAGACGCTGGTCTAGCTCCTCCCCTTTAACTTCCTTCAGAGTTTTTGAATGAGTGTTCTTTGGTGCTGGCAACTTATTACTGCTTATTTGAACTGTTCCCACTATTGCATCCATGAGCTGCTTCAGTCTGATCACTCTGCAGCGAGCTCCCCAGGAAGGAGAGTCTTGGCATGGTCACCACATCAAACACCAAGGCACAACTTGCACTTCCTTTTCTTGCTCTGGCTGGAAACTCCTTTTGTAACCTGATCACCCTCTAGCCCGGATTCCTTTGGCTGGAGGCAAGTGTGAGGAAGGAATCATTCTCTTAATGCCTTATTGCAAGTTTGAAAAACTCCTTTTTGGGTTGGCTTCATTCTGGTTTTTAGGTTTAACTCTCTTCCTTGAGCTTCCTCACTTGCATATTCTGTCAGCTATTTGAATGATGCCCTCTTGCTTTAATGACTCCCATTATCCTGCTGTTAAACCATGCCAGCTTTCCTTGGCACTTTTCCAGTGCCTTTGCTCCAAGGTTTGCAGCATTTGCTGTGGACTTCCAATACAATGTTCCTAAATAATCCATGTGCAGCCTGTAAACTTGGCTGCCTGGCTTGAGTTTCCAGTTAACAACCCTCCTCTGTTTTATTTAGTTCTGGGGGTTGAAATTAAGAGCACCAGTGGGTTTTTCAGGCTCTGTTGCTCCTGGGAGGTCGTTAACCCTAATGATATTGTCATATGCCATTCAGGAACCTTTTACAGAAATAGTTTGAGATTATTATTCACAACCAAATCAGAAGTTCTTGCTTCCCTCGGTGAGTTTGTTCAAAACAAACCCCACAGCTTCTGATTTTCAGGCACATTTTGCTTCTGTTATACCTTTGCTCTGGTACTGCCTGAGCAACAGCTTTTACACAGCAGCACATCTACAACTCTGCCAGGCCAGGCACCTTCAGGCTCAAAAAACAAGTCATCACATGATGCTTGAAGAGCTAAACCCCAGGAGCTGCACAAACTTTAGAAAATCACACAATGGTCTGAGTTGGAAGAGCCCTTGAAGATTATCTCATTTCAATCCTCTTCCATTGACAGGGAAAGCCCCCTGAATTTATCAGTAGTATATATGGTGATTCAGAGCCAATTATTAACACCTGCAAACCACAGAGGACTAACATTAGATGGATTTTAGCTTTATCTCCACAGAAAGTCAGTGGGTTTTTTAGGATTTTTACTTGGTATCTCCACAGAAATTCAGAGCAATGGAGTAGATGGAAGGATATCCGACCACACTGCTGGCTGGACACCTCAAAACCTCACCCACTTTATAAATGCAATGTTTCTCCTTTCTGAATTAAAGCAAGCTGCACATCCTTTAACACCTTCAGCTGATTAAAACCCCTCCATCAGACAATTGAGGGAGGTTGACAAGTTCATTTGGTTACAATCAACTGAGAAACCACAACTGCTCAATGCAGTGGCATCACTAAAGCCACATGAGCTGGGGACACCAGGGGAGGGAATGGCAGGGAGAAAATGGAAAGGAACAGATGAATGGATGAAGAGAAGGATGAAAAGATAAAGCTACTCCATGAGGCTGCAGGCAGCACAGAAGCAGTTCAAGACATCCTTTAGATCAAGATATCCTTTCACAGGGGTGACCACCCACAGCCCAACTGTTTTCCAAAGGATCCAGTTTCACACTGCCTGCTCCTGAACAGTTGCATCTGATGCAGGCTCAGTCCACCTGCTTTTCCAGCCTCCCTTCTCCTGTGTGTTTAATCCCCACTCCAATGCCCTTGGACTCATGTTACAAGTGCCTTTTCCATGCATGTGCTATGGTTTTTCCGGATTGGAAATATATTTGGGAGAGCCCAACACTGCCAGTTTTATAACCAAGTAATGCTCAGACTGTACCCTGAGGCCAAATTGAATACTGGAAAATCAATCAAAGTAGGAAAAACTGACATTCAGTTTCCTGCAGGTGTCAGTAAAACCCAAATGTTTTCATCCAATCATGTATCATGGAATGGTTTGGGTAGGAAGGGACATTACAGCCCATCCAGTCCCACCCCCTACCATGGGCAGGGACACCTTCCACTGTCCCAGGGTGCTCCAAGCCCTGTCCAACCTGGCCTGGAACAGGGATGGGGCAGCCACAGCTTCTCTGGGCACCCTGTGCCAGGGCCTCCCCATCCTCCCAGGGAAGAATTTCTTTCCAAGATCCCATCTAAGGTAAAATAAAGGTAAAAACTCTCTGGTCACTGGGAAGCCATTCCCCCTTGTCTTGGCATCCCAGGCCCTTGTCCAGGAGCCCCTTTAGGCACTGAAAGGGGCTCTAAGGTCTCCCTGGAGCCTTCTCTTCTCCAGTATGAACACCCCCAGCTCTCCCAACTTGCCCTTCCAGTGTGCCCAAGTGAATTGCTCCTTCAACCCTGACAATCCCTGCAGATCTGATTCTGTCTGAATCTTCCCACTCCACACAAATATTCTAGAAAAACCTGAACAACCCTGCCACTTCATAAACAGCAGAGCACTTGCAACTGCTGCCTTTCTGCAGCCCAGCTCTCACCACAGCCCCCACAGACAGTATCTGCTACAGCTTGCCATCGAGAGCAGAAATTGCAAACTACCACAGAGTGCTCATTTTGAGACCAAACTCCCACAAATCTGAGTAAATATGTCCCAAAAGCACACTGGAAAAGCTTGAACACATACCTGTCATCCAACTCTATCCTTTTCATGCTGTGGAGGTGCAAGACAGCCAGGATTATTGCCACCAGGAATATCACAGCACAGCACACCCCCACACTGATATAGAACACCCGGGTCGAAGTGGTGGGAGCTGCATTTACAGGGTCAACTGCAACAGATATGGAAAGTTACTGAATCCTTCTCAAAAAGGAGAAAAGCCAACAAAAAACCCCAAACAAAACCCCCAAGAAATGACATTTTGTTAGTTTGTTATGGCAATACAAGCAGAGGGGCTGGAGGCAGGGAAAGGCAGCAGCCTCAGCCATCCCAGATGTTCAAAAAGGCATCCTGGAAACAACCACTGGAAGAGACAGTGAGCACTGAGCACTCTCTCCCACTGCTTTCCAACAGCATTTTGGCAAAAAACACTCCCATTTTGGGTAATATGGAACCACAGTCAGCCAATGACATTTCCATCCAGAAGGGGAGGAAACTACCTCATTCTATTCCTTCAATAGTGATAAATTAAAACAGCAAACCAGGCAGGTCTTAAGGTCAAGAAAATATTTCAGAGTCATGTACAGAAACCAGAGCCCCTAAGATGTGACACAAAAGTTGTTACAAGACTTGGAATAGGGTTTTTTCCTCTCCACTAGTTAAAACAATTAATTACCAAAAAAACCACTGCAATACTATAGGACAGACTACGTAGGGACTTTTTTCACAGGGAAAGCTCTGGAATCAAAGCACATATGAAGTTTTGCAGGTTTTACACCCCAAATTGTACATTCAGGATTACTTACAGATAGCCTTGCTGCTGTTTTTATCAGCTGTTGGAGATTTGAGTTCTGGTTCAAGCTCTAAAGAGATGAGAGAAAGCCATTAAGTTTGGAGTGTATTTATTATTGCATCCCTTCACATTGCCTCAGGTATGGAAAAATAGATCTGCTTTTCCAAAGAGAAGCACTGACTCAAGGAACACACTAATTCCTACATTTCCATTTAAATACCTAATCAGAATTAATATCACACTGAAACACACAGGTCAGGTATTTCACCACTGACACACATGTCCTGGGAGGCAAAGCTTGAGCCCACTGAATCCATATAAAACTCTGCATCTTGTCCAAGGTCCAAAGCAGCAGAAAGAAGAGGTGCAGAGAATGTGTTTGCTAAGGCACTAAACAAACACCTCACAGAATCAGTTCCTATAGGAGACAAAATCATTGCTGGGATGCTCAGTCAAGACTACCCTAATCTTTTGGAGGAAATCCTGGCTCCAGTCTGATGTTGCTCATTCTAGGAAGGGGTCAGAGATGCAAACACAGGCACTGTGCCTTCTCAGCTGATGCCAGTCAGAAGTCAAAGAACTAAAACAGAAGCATGGAAGAGGTGATGTCTATTTAAGTCCTTGTAAATATGCAGGTGAAGGCAGGAGGACAATACTCAGCTCATGTGTGGTAGCAGTCCTTAGAATATGGGTGAATCTTCAGTAAGCTTACTCTGAGTCTGGTTACCAAGAGGAGCAGTGCAAACCTGGGCAATGCAGGAGATGCCTCCAGATGAACCCCCCTGAGGATCTGCAGGCAGCTGAGGGAATCCCATGGACTTCTGTGGCTGCACAGGCACAGCCCCACTTGCACACCTCCCTCAGTTGTGTCCAACACAGCACAGCCCCTTCCCACTCCTTGGTAAGCCAGTGCAGCTCAGGAAAAAGTAATCCAAGGAAGGGAAAAATCAAAGAGTTTTTATTTTTTTATCCCTTTTTTTGAACTTGAGGAGGAACTATCAGCAATGCCCTGGGAAAAACCACTAGCAAGTTCCTCCATATTCCTAACTTATGCATTAAATTTAATCAGAAACCACTCTGTGCTCTACACCAATCAACACACACCAAAAAAAGCCATTTTTTTTTGTTTTTATGAACCTCCAGAAACAAGATATTTGTAAGGACCACTTCTGATGGTTCAGGCAGTGGCTCTGTCTCACCCTCAGAGAACTGTGTGGTGCTTATGGAAAACTCCATCACACATCCACAGCTCAGTAAGCTGTGAATGGATCAGCAGGGCTGGCTTCCCCCACCTGGAGTATTTGAAAAAATACCCAAGAAAACATGAAATAAAGGTAAAAATATCAACATTATCAACCAGACTTCCATTTTACTAGAAGGAGATACACACTTGGAATTAACCATGGTCTTCCTGAAGTCTCAATGCAAGGAACATGAATATCCAAACAAGGCATGGTTGGCTTTTCCATCCACACCTTCCCCAGGCTCATCCTTAGATATTTATACTCAAGAAAAGTGATAAACCCCTTTTGGAAAGACAGCTATTGTCCTCAAAGGCTTCAAGTAAGCTGAGCAGAGGCAGGAGGAGCATGCAAAGAGAGGGAGGTGTCCATCCCCAAATACTGCCTAGGAGTGGGACACCACAGGTATTTTTAAGGAGGGCACAGCTCTTGGGATTCACCAAAATAATTTTTCTTCTCATGCCTATGAAAATACTAGAAAATTCTAGGAAGGGGTAACAGTAAACAGGAACAATCCAAGAACAAATTATGCTTGCAGATTCCCAAGTGGTAACACGGGAGAGTCAATTCAGAATTTCCAAAATCTGGACTATCTCCCAAGATAATTTTGTACTTCACATCTAACAGACTAACACCTCCTACACTCACTAAGTAGCCAATTTTATCACAATTCATAAAGCAAGTCGATTTTCTTGGTAATTCTTAGAACAATTTGGATTCTCAGAATGTTACAGTTGTTTCTTTCCAAACAGAGAGAAAATGCTTTTTGTTGTGTATGTATAAAAAGGTCAGTCAGTGCAACAGAACTCTTGGGGAAATTGTTCATTCACAAGCTTCTGCTTTAACCAAAAGTCCCCATTCCTCTCTGAAAGGCAGAATTTTACCTGTTTCCTCTGATCCTCCCCAAAATTCACTCTGTTACTCCTGTCCTGGTTCATACACCATCCCACTCCCTTTTCCTATCATACTTCAACAGTAAGAACTTTGCAATATCTGAAACTGAATCTCTTACTTTTGTAGCACATTTTCCTCCGTTTGAAATTTAAAACTGTGATGTTTTTTGAGGAATTTATAGTTAAGTTGAGCTGCATCAATATTGTGACGTCGGAGTCGAGTCTGCCGGTGCAGGAGAGTTCGACACGGAACACTGTGAATACAACACAGGAGTTACAGGGGAGTGCCACATTCTCAGACTCTGGGGTGAGAGAACACTTCAACAAGATTATGTTTATGAACTACATTCTAAACATCATAAATTATCACATTATAAAGAACCTGATACTAAGAAATGCTATTTTAGTCTTCACGCATCATCACTACAGCTATTAGAGCATATGGATTTTAAATTCATTTTTGTCAATTTTATTAAGTGTTCACAGATTACTAAAACTGCATTTGTGGCTAAATGACCATTATTCATCCATGAGCTGGATAGAGGTGGGGAGCTTACCTGAGAGGGTGCGAGGAACTTCTCCTTGTAGAGAAATGTTGGCCTGGGGCAGAGCCATAGCCACGGGATCATGGACCTGAAATCCCAGTTTATACTCAACCTGAAACAACAGTTGGGAGAGAGAAAACACATCAAAAATCTGTCTAGGAGTATAAAGAAATGCAACATTCCTTTTCATAATTCTTCTTGAAAATAAAAAACTATACATTATTTGGTAATTTTACGTGTCCATATTCCAAGTTTCTTATGTGACATTTTAGTATCAAGACTTTTGTGACACTTAATTTGTTTGACTTTGTCCCAGTAGTTAGGCTTTTTCTCCCTTTCTAAAACACAATATGGTTCATTTCTGTTAGGAATTTATTTTTCAGTCAAGATGCCAAGTGAAGAGACACAACCCCATTTCTGAGCTCTAAGCTGCACTACACCAAGTTAGAATGGAAGATGCTGAGGGGTGGAATCACAGGGATGGGAAACAGGGCTACACAAGCTCCAAAATTCCTCAGCATTCACAGCCAGGCCCCAGGAAACACAGGGCAGGGCCAGCAATGCAGGGAGCCTCAGCTGAAGCTGTGAGAAGGGAACTCCTCCTCAAATGACAAGTGACAGAACTGTGACTGTGCATGTGGAATATGGGAGCAGGGCTGGCTGGCTCAACCCAACTCCACTGCAGGCCAAAAGTCACTCCTCTAAACAAGTTACACCTCAAAGAGAAGAACAATGGCAGGAGGAATCCTCAGGATCTGCACTGGTGAAGTTGTTTAATGCTACTGCTCCTACTGCAGTCTTTCCTACTTAAGGGCAGAAGAACCACCATCACTCAAGTCTAAAAAAAACAGAACGAACATCTGGCAGAGACTAAACAGATCATTTCATATATGAAAATAAATTGTTAAGTAACTGGAAATGCTTCAGAATGTAAGAGCATAGGCAATCTCTCTGACAGCTGCTGCTGCATGCTCCAGGCACAGTGATTAAGTGACATAAAAACCCTTTCCATTTAATCAGAGCTCAGTAATAACATACTGGATGCTGCTTTTATAGGCTCTCCCTGTCTCCAAGCATATGTTTCTAGAAATCTCTACAACAATTGCTCTATATATGATTTCCAGAGGCTTCAGTCCATGGCTGCCCTTTTGTGTGTCCAATGCACCAAGGAAAGAGATTCCACAGCTAGTGGCTTGTATGCATACACAGACTTTGCCAGGAGCAAGAAGCATAAAATACTTTGAAATAAATGCTTCAACTTTCTAAAATAAGGAGCAGCTTGGATGTGTGCCATCTTAACTTACTGCCTGCAGCCATAAAAGTATTTTGCACCTTGCATATGCTAATTTTTGTGAAGAAAAAAAGCCATTAAATTATAGCAGTGGGTATTCACCAAGCAGAACATGCCTCAAGTACCCAGAGCAGAAGTCATGTCTGCCCACCTTGGATTTGGCATGCCAGGTGAAGTGGAGATTGTTGGTCTCGCTGGGTATCAGGAGATTGAAGGACAAGGCATAGTGATTAACCACATCATTCCTCACGTAAGACAACTCTGCATCCAGACCTGTAAGAACAGAGAGAAGAGTAAGACAGGGAAGAACAGGACCAAACAACTTTCAGGACCACCAGCTCCACTTATATCTGCATGTTTCAGCAAACACTTCCCCCATCCATAAATTCTGAGGCAGGTTTGGAGACCAAGGCTCACAGCAGTCAGCTCTGACAGAGTGCTCCAAAGCCTTACAGAGCAATCACTTCAGAGAGCTGCCATAGCCTAAGGAACAGGTAAAAGCTAGAATGTAATGGAAAGAAACATGACTTTTCATAGAAACATCCAGGAAAGCCATTACAGGCTCTCCTGAACATCTCTTATTCTGCTTCTGGGAATCACAGCTCATTTTATTTACAACTGTGTTCACTCAAACCAAACTGCTCTGGATTATCAGTCGGTTATCACAGGCAATTCCTTCTGGAATAGCTCATTTCCTGAGCCTAGACACCTAGGCAGTATGGAATTAGCTTCAAGGTAATTAGATCACAGAATGGTTTGGGTGGGAAGGGACCTTAAAGCCCATCAGTTCTACCCCTGCCATGGGCAGGAACACTTTCCACTAGCCCAGGCTGCTCCAAACCCCATCCAACCTGGCTTTGGACACTTCCAGGAATGGGACAGCCACAGCTTCTCTGGGTAACCTGTGCCAGCCCTAACCACCCTCATAGGGAACACTTTCTTCCTCATATCCAATATATAAACATCTCTTTTATAGTTCAAAACCACTCCCCCTTGTCCTATCACTGTCTGCACATGTGAAAAGTCACTCTCCCTCATACAGAGTGAGAGGTGACATTTGTACACCAACATTTTGTGCCTACCCTTTGCTCTCTGAACATTTAGATACACCTGAAGACCTGAAAGCCCCACAGAACAATTCATTTCAGGGCACTAAGGTGCATTTCCCTACATAAGACACAGCCTCTGATACTATAAACACAGCAGCTGCTGATATTTTTTGTGGCACGTGCTCCAAGGTCATGCTGAACACAGGATGGGGCACTGCAGCTTGCCCTGGGTGTCAATAGCAATTAGTGGTAGGGTAGGCACTGCTTCCCTGCAGGGGTAAAATTAATCCCAGCTCCATATCCTCAGGACAAAATCACACTGGATTTCCAGTCAGTACCATTTGGCCTTGTCTCATAACAGCTCCTCCTCCAGTGCTCCCAATTAAATGCTATCAAGGCTCTTGGACATGCCAGGAGGGCAATGGGGTAAATCAGACACTCAATATCCCACACTGAGAGAAGAGAGTTCCCATCAGTCACAGTACAAATGGGAATGGAGATAGAGGATTCTGGGATGCCTCCTCATGGCCTTCCAGGACCTAAAGGGGGCTTTTAAAAAACAGGAAGACATTTTTCAAAGTGAGACAGTGACAGGACGAGGGGGAGTGGTTTTAAACTAAAAGAGGAGAGACTTAGATGAGATATTAGGAAGAAACTCTTCCCTGTGAGGGTGGTGAGGTCCTGGCACAGGGTGCCCAGAGAAGCTGTGGCTGCCCCTGAATCCCTGGCAGTGTCCAAGGCCAGGCTGGACAGGGCTTGGAGCACCCTGGGACAGTGGAAGGTGTCCCTGCCCATGGCAGGGGTGGAACTCGAGAAGCTTTTTCCAATACAAACCATTCTGTGATTCCATGAATTACTTTTTTTATGGCTAGAAAGTCAAGAATGTTGGAGAGACTTTGACTTCAAGATGACAGCATTTAAGGCATCCTGAAATCATTTCAAGAATCCAGGGAAGCATGAAAGGCTGGGTTTTATTAAGAAATTAAGGAAAAATAAATCCAAGCTAACCATTGAACTGTGTAGATAAGCTGCACTTGAAGAAAGGGAACATCAGCTCAAGAGAATTCCTCCTGTTTAGTGCAAAAACTGGGTACAGATCAGTACAAAGTGATGACATTTTCTCTTATTTCAGAACCTGATTTAATCCACCTTGTTTCCACAAGATACAAAAATGCAGTCAAGATGTTCCTCTTCATTCTTGTTGCTGTTAACCACTTTTATTCCCTGCTGGCTCATCAGGGTTCCAAAACTTTAATCACAGACACTGAAGGTGGCAGGGGGGAGAATACCAAAGACTGGATGCACGAAAGGAATCAAGATAATGGAGTAATCCCAGGGAGAAATGATCTCACACAAGATGTTGAGCAGAAAGAGATGCAGGTGCTGCTCTAAGCGCTGAATGTAAACAGCTTGAGACAGTATCTAAAAGAGAAGTTCAATACTCTTTGAACACACAGTCCCTATTTCCACTTAAAAATAAATGGGAAATGCAAAAACATATCCACCAGCAAAACAGGGAAGAGGGGGAAGCCCACACAGCCCCAGAAGGAAAATAAAATTTTGAGGACAGATAAAAGCAACAGCAAACTTCAAAAATCCATGTCCAGATCATTTTTATATGTGTACATGTTTGTACAAGAAACCCAAAATTGAGTTAGCAAACACAGGAGGAGCGTGGAGAAGAGCTCACAACTATCAGACACCTGGCATTAGATCCAATCAAGATGGGAAAGCTTGAAGGCAGAACCTCCATTCAAATGAACCCCATTAAGTACTTATAATTTCAAAATTAGGGAAACAAAAGGATTAATGTGAAACAATGCAATTGGAACAAGGAAGCTGCCTCTGGAATAAAGAAAAACTTCTCTTGTTGATAAATGGTCCCAGCGAGCAGAGGTTCACAGAAATATTTCAGAATTTCAGCACGATGATCCTTGATTTAATAGAAACTTCATAGAGAAACTGGTCATTGTAATCAAATGGGTACACAACAATAAAATTGCCTATTGCAAAAACCCAGCTTCATAAAGGTTATATAAAATGCAATCCTGACTGAAGCTGTCAGAAGTATCTTCATGTGCAATTATCATCTAAAGGTATACAAGACCAAATTACCCTACACAAGATCAAACCCCTAAGCTTTCACTGTGGTACAACAGTGAGTAATTTCATTTTATAGGACACTAATGTTTTGTGCCTCTACTGCCAGAACAGGCTCCACACTAACAGGAGACACTAATTATGAATTTCACAAGCAAAATATAAGAGCTGCATGATAATCAATGTTGTGTTGTGTCACTTCAAAATATTATACTTCAAGACTTACATAGAAAAATAATTTCAGAGGTTTTGTACTACAGCTCTGAATTCCTAAAAAAGACAGAAGGTTGTCCAAAGCAGCTGTGGCTGCCCCATCTCTGGAAGGGTCTAAGGCCAGGCTGGATGAGGCTTGGAGCACCCTGGATTAGTGGAACTTGTCCCAGGCCCTGGCAGGGGGTAGGACTGGAGGGGTTTAAGGTCCCTTCCAACCCAAACCTTTCCATGATTCTGTGATTAAACTCACAGGCAGTATCTCTCAATTCTTCCCACTAGATATTTTGTCTCCTAGGAATCTGGGTCAATGTTTTCTCCAAGCCTGGAAACATTTTAAGCTTATCAACAATTAAAACATTTCCTCTTTAGCACATCTTTTCCCATCAGTGAACTACAGATAAAATTCCATTTCCCATGCACAGCTACAAACCAGAGTCCTCCCCAGACAAGCAAGCTCCCATCTCCCCACCTCCAATCCACCACAGGACAGATCTGCTTTCAGACCATCGTTCAATTCCTAATTTTTCATCCCCTTACTCAATCCTGAATTCCCCAAGCACTCTGTATAATTTATCTCAATCAGGCCAGTGAAACACACACAAAACTTTGCAGTTGAACCTGTGAGAAAAAGCCCCAGCCTGTGCTGCAGGCAGGCAAGAGTACTCTACAGCCACAGGGGAGCCCAGTGCTGATCCCCATCCCAGGGGCTGCACCACATTCCAGCCCTAAGGGAAGGCACTGGGAAGGTACAGCCAGGTGAGGAATCACCCAGGGCACTGCAGAGAACAGCAGTGAGAGCCATGGGGCACTGATGGGGTGTGGGATCCCATTCTCAAACAGCTGAAGTCTAACTCAGAACTGCTTTAATTCTGCATTTCCCCCTTTTCCTTCAGACTTGCACACTTACACGTGCCTGGCAATATTCCTTATTTAAGCCTTCAGCAAGCCAAGTGCAAGGAGTCAAGCTGACACTATGCAGGGAGAGAAAACAAGCAGGGGAACACTCCTCAGTGAGTTTAACTCCCTGGATGAGTGAGGATGCCCAGGAGCATCCCACATGGGGGGTGAGACTGCAGCAGCACTCAGATGGAGCTTACACTAATGCTGGAACCAAGAAACCTGGGAGTTCTGAGCTTTCTGTGATTTCTGACACTGACCCCCAGGAGA
>JAOTQP010000469.1:4581537-4594282 GCA_026413545.1 Cichladusa arquata
ACAAGTTACAGAAGTTTAGTTATTAGGTCAAAAGTATAAATAATATAGGTGTTAGTTCTTTATTAGATTGTTTAGCTTTAAAAAACCTTCTAACTAGCTAAACTCAGTTCCATTTTGCTCACTTTTAGCTAGTAGCTAAAAGTGTTGCAAAACACTCTGTACTATAGATAAAATGTAATAAACAACCAAGTCCAAACATGAGAAAATTCGTCTCCTTCGTGTTTTTAATCCTGACTCTAAATAAAAACAAAACCAAAAAATAAATAAAAAAACAAGCTAGTACAGTTAACCCATTTACAAGAGTGCAGCAGCACTTAGATGGAGCTTACACTAAAACAGTCCTGTGACTTCATCAGACACTAAGGTTTTTCCAAAGCAAACTCTGGACATAGAAAAATGACATCAAATGAAGCAGGTCACTGCCAATACACAGCCTCAACTTTTCACTTTCTTAGTATAAATCTCTTTCAAACTCAGCAGCAGCATAAGATGCACCAGCTGAGGTAGCAGGTCACAGAGGAAAAGAGAAACAAGTTCTAGTTTCTCAGTTGTTTCAGATTTCAAGAATGCTCAGTAAACTACCAAACCTAGGAAAATGTTATTCTGCAAGATGCCAGGTTCCTCTGAAGGTGCTCAATTCTTCCCTTGCACTAAGCAGGGCAAATCCACGATGTTTTGTGTCTTAAATGGAATAATCAAAGCAGAAAACAGGTGGCTCTAGGAGGGAAACACAGATGCAGTACAAACAGCTACAGGAAATGGGAAGCTCCTCAATCATTTTCCAGGCAAAGTGGCAAAACATAAAGAAAGGGGTGGAGAGCCTTACAAAGAAATAGCACAAAATGCAGAGGAGGAAAAGCAGCTCCTGTTGGTTTAAGCAGGATATTGGTGATCAATGCTGACCAGTTTGAAAAGCTGGGCTGCAGCTCTGCTTTGGCAAAGCTCCCTAAACAAGTCCATATGCAGACAAGGCACAGCACAGGAGGATCTGGTTTCTCCCTACTTGGACTTAACCTACACCAAGACACATGAAATCAGTTCAGGAGCAATGCTCTGCTGGATTTCGAGGCAAAACCACCAACCCTTTACCCAGGCAACCTCTAAATCTCATTATTAACTTCCCCATCTTTGTACCTTGGGCACAGACTTGAAAGAATAAATTAAAGTTGAAGGCAAACAAAAAGGTAAATTTAAGCAGCAGCACAGGGAAAGTCTGTCATTCTTTGCACTGTTTAACATAACAAAGCATCTGAAGAAGCTCAGAAAGGAAGGGGAGAGGACAACTTTCATTCCCAGATGCCAAGGATGCTGGGCAGCCCTTGTGTTCTTGACAAAATTGAATCATGTCAGTCTAGCAGCCTAACAAAACACTCCTTTTCAAACGTCCTAGTACAAATGCAGTCTAGCTTCAACTCTTTTTCTTTTTTTTTTTCATTTTAAGCACAATATACAAAAGAAAATTGCCTCTGCCACCACGGGAAAACTGAATTTTATTTTTATGAAGCAATTCTATCCTGTAACATGCACCAGTACTAACATGCTCTTCTTAAAGATGACAGCAGTGTTTAGGAGTCTCTTACCTAGGGTTACACTTCATTACTGAATCACTTTAAATCTCCATAACATAATTCTGGCAGATTTTGTCTTAAATGGGGAGATCCAAAATGAGTGTGCAATGCAATAGTTTCCTGTTGGACTAAGGCTAGAATATTGCAAAAAGTAGCATTTCATTAAAAGCAGTCTGGTAACAATAGCTGACAATTTTCTGTCCAGTGGCTCCCCAGCAGAGAAATGACTGAAACTGGGGGTTGTTTTCTAAATGTTCTAGTCTGTAATTTAGAAAAATTGCTTCATCCAGCAGCTGAGAAATCTCTGCAGTGTGACATCAAACCACCACAGCCCACCCAGTGCAGAGCCACTCCTGATCCTGACTCACAGCCACTGAAGCCAATTAATAAGGAAGATTTACTCAGTTTAGTTATGGTCTTTATATAAATATTTTATTTGTTCTATTATGTACTCCAGAGAATGAGGCCTCTGCCCCTGAGCAGCTCATCTGGGTTAGTCCTCTGGTCAGACCAGAAGTTTCCAAGCCAAGATGAACACTCATGTGAGAGAGTACAAATCTCAGGGCTCAACACCCCTCCAACATCACCTCCCTCCCAAGCCTGCTCATTCCATTCCATAAACACCCGGGATTCTCCCATCACTGGACAATTTACCTTGCTGAAGAAAGACAGCTTCTTTTCACTTCCATTTTCCTTTCATGTAAAGTGCACTCTAAGTCTGAGACACTGACTTGAAATGCTAAATTTTGCTTTCTTTTCTGCAGCAGGTTCTGCAAAAGTCTATTGGAAAATATAGCCCAAACACATGGAAATGTGACTGCAGAATTAAAAATCAGCTTTTGACTACTGAGTTTGAATGTACTTAATTAATTCAACAATCAGCTTGCCCAGGGCTGAAACTACAGCTGGGAGCTCAAAGATATAAGGAAGAAAATGCAAACTGATCCACATGGATCGATTCAGTTTAGAAAATAGCAAACTATTGGGAATGCAATACTAAACCTCTGAAAATACAGACACACAAAAATCTACTTACATCATATTTGTGCATATCCAGTGTATACAACAACCAAGTGAACTTTGCTTTAATAAAACAAGTAACTGACCACAGCCTTCCACCTGCATTTTTACTTAAGCCTTCAGTCTGCCAATTACAAGTCATTGGTCATGGTATTGAGCTAAAATACTTGTTTTTAAACACTTTACATGTTAGGAGTCTGTGGAAAAGATGACTGATGAAAAATAAAACAGAGCAAAACCAAGTTAAACCTTCAGCAACGTGGAGACAATGAAGAAGCAGCTTTTCAGTCTCCTAACACAGGCACCAGGGACTGTGAAAGGCAGCACAAACCCAGCAATACTCACAGCTCTGCAAGCTCACCCAACTCCAAGCAGCAGCAGCAGAGGGAACATGGGCTGTGGATGTTTGTTACCTGTGCAGAGTTAACTTCTCATGAGCTGGAGGGGGAACACAACGTGCAAGGCATTCAATTTGAGGAAATACCCAACATAACTTCAAGGCAATTAATGCACCCTTGAAAACCGACCAAGACTCCCTGGCAGGAAATCTTAGCAGGAAGCTTCCCAACATCCAGCAAACAGGAGAAAAACTCTTAGCTGAGAGCTCTTATTAAGTCCTTGTGAATCTTCACAGGCAGTTCACCCCCAATTCACCTCATTGATACTGTTAAATACAATTAGCAAATTCAACACCCCAGGCAAATGGGGCTTTTTTCCACTGAAACGCCTTTCAGAAAGTCAGAAGGAAGACTTCACTTCCAAAGGAAGAAGCTCCCCCAGGAGATGCCACCTGCTGAAGTACAATCAATATTTAACTCACCCATACTAAATAAAAGATATTTATTGTTCCTAGGACCCACCTGCTTACCCTTTATTTGTTTCTGAATAGCAACAACTGCATTTCAACCACCTGCTTGTTTTTCTCTCCTTCACCTACAGAAAAAAAAAATTTCCACTTTTCTGCTAGGTAGGATATAAAGATCCCTGTAAAAATAGTTAAATTATTAATGGGGGGGGGAAAAATCCAAATCAAACCCATATATCTCACCTCAGAGCAAAATGCAAGTGAACTCTGCTCCTGAGAACACCTTTCTAAATGAAATTTGGCCATTTCAAGAAAATAAGAAAACCTAGAAAACTCACCAAAACCAGCAACCACATTGCTGTTAATAGGCAGGCAGGATGGTGCACATGAGTTACCTGAAGTGCTGATTCCAAGGGGAAAATGCAGTACAAAATGGATACTTGAAGGCAGAGGAAAACTAGTGACAAGGACCTACACAGAGGGCAAGGGGAAATGGGACAAGTGGGAATAGGAATGGCACAAGTACAGGGCTGGAAGCAACTAAAAGGAAACTCTGTAATACAAAGAAAATTAGGGAAAAATACAAAAGAACTTTATTCTTAGGTGTACTTATGAAATAAAAAATTAACTTGGTAACTATGGCAAATCTCATCATTACTGTGACAAGAAGTTTGATGCTCCTTTTGAATTAAAATGAAAGCAAACACTGAGAATAGAAAACCAAAAGGCTCCCTCCTCATGAACTGCAGCTGCTAAGAGCACAGCCCTCAAAATAAAACAACCTCTGATCAAATGCTCAGTAGTGCCCCAAAGCTTTGGAAGGGAGCTGCTGCCATCTTCCCTGCTAAAACACCACCACCTCACACAGGTATGTCAGGTGTCATTTGGGCTCGTGAATAAAGTGTGGCTGTGGTGTTCCAGTGTCACCTACCCAGAGAAGTTGTGCCAGTTTATTTTTATTTCATTTAGTTACAGCAGTGCACCCACGTATTGATTTAGTTATCCCTGTAGACAAGACCCTAAGTCACATCCAGAACTGGGCCAGTGCCATGGCTATTGCAGTAAAGAGCACCTGACAGAGTATGAATAAATTTAATATCAATTAGGAAGAACAGACACACCCCCCTTCAGTGCTTCAGATCTCTCAGCCTTGAAGTCCATACTCGTGGTTCTGTGCCCAACAGGATTGCTGAAGGGATAATGGCCTGCCCACATCTTTTGAGATGCTTTGAACACTTTCATCAGAGTAACACATTGTTAACACAAAACCAAGCTCTAAACAAGGTATTCCTGTGGCCATCTCTAAACCTACAGAGCTTAGTATTTCTTTTCTTTTCTTAGGAATTACTCTGCAAGCCTATCAATTAATTTCAAAAAAGGCCCAAAGAGACTGGAGAGGATAACCATCATTATTTTACCAGCCTGCTCCAGCTTTCCAAGCCTCCCAAGCAGCAGCTCCCATGCCTGTGTTCCCGCTCTGCTCTTTCCCAAGCAGCGTGCTGAAATCAATATACTGGTTAATTTAATTACAGCTATTCAACACCCAGTAAGTGGCAGGGAAATTCTAAAGCACCACATTAGTTTCATGCTGTTGCTTCTGCTCCCAGCTCTCCAGAGCAGTCAGTGCAAATATGTGAGTTATCCGCTTGAGAGAAGGACAAAGGCAGCGATGGAAGAGGAATAATGTGCTTGAAGCCTCTGCCATCGTGCCCTTTGTGCCACCACAAGGCGTTTGCAGAGAGTGTTAGCATTCATCCCCACATGGGAGCTGCTGGTGCTGCTGCCATTCTGGGGAAAAAGGGAGAAGAGCTCAATTCACGATGCACAACTCATTAAATGCACTTCAGCCCGTACTCCCTGCTCTCACGGCTGAGATCTCGAGTATGATTCAATTCTGCACGCTGAAGCAGAGAGGAGTAACTCTGACTTAACACCCAGCCACTGCAAGGAAAGCAGGAGCCTCCGTGCTATTCCAGTCTGGATAGTTTCAGGTAGGAATGAGTCATCATTCATTTCACTAGAGCTCAGCACAACCCTGAATCAACACATTTGGAATCTGTCTCATTAATTCAGCTTTCCCAGTATCCAAACAAAACTCTGAATAGCAGAACGGGAGGAGAAAAACTTCACCCTTTAAAATAGCCAGAGTGTACAGTACAGCTGCCTCCACAGCTCCCACTCCCAGGAAAACACCACCCTGGGATTTTTCATGCCTGTGAACATGATCCCTATCTCCTGATTTCCTTCCCTCTGCGCAGGTGGTGGTTAGGAGCAGTTTCGGTCCCTGCCTTCCTCCCAGTATCCTGAGCCCTTCTTGCTGGTTTTTCTCATGCATGCAGGGAGCTGTGACTCCATTTCCTCTCTTTCCTCCCCATTCTGTCTGTGCACTGGAGGGAGAAAGAGGCCAAACAATCAGCAGTGATAAATAGGATGCTGCCAAACCGAATGCAGGTGTAAAGTCACAGGAGTGAGGAATGCAGCTTTGGGAATTTTTCCCCTCACCACCACCAGGACAGCCTTCAGTCTCAGAGGTCAGGTTTCTTCCAAGTCCCTGACACACAAATGCTACAAGAGCCACAAACATTCATCACTAGACAGACCTTGGCCTCTGGGGAGCTGGAATGGCTGTTTCCTCCCAGGCCTGAGCACAGACACAGCTCTGCCCGTGCAGTCCCGCCCGAACACCAATTTGCAGAAGGAAAGAACCTTCTCCAGGCAGGATTCAGACAGAGCCCCCAGCAGTGCAAATCCCAGCACATCAGCTAAAAAGGTAAAGCAGGATTCAGAAATCAACCACCCACCCCAGCAATGCTGAGCAGATCAACACACGCAAGGACCGAAGTTTATTTCGGACTTCTGCCTTAGTAGCATCACAGAAGATGGTTTCAAAGCAATCCTAATCCAGGCCAGAGGCTGCCTCCTCTGGGAGGAAGGTCTTCCACTGGCTATTTCAAGCTTCTAGAAGCTTATTCTTCTGTACGGTCTGCAACCATTATGTTGCAGTGAATGATACCATTTTGCACATCTCCAAAGAAATGGCAGTGTACTGTTATTAGAACTGTGGAGGTTCTAAAGCTAAAGGGGAGGGAACAGAACGGAAAGGGACAGAGGAACCCTAGCTGCAGCTTGCTCACAGAAGCCTCCATATGGATGCAAACCATGGCACTGGGTCAATCAGATCAACAGACACCCAGGTACAATGGGAGGCTCCAGAAGGAACATAGGCTGCTGCAGGGAACTTGTCATGACTTGCTGCTGCTGCACAGCCCCAAACATCTGCCTGTCCCCAGCCCCAGTGCTGGGTAACACCCACCCACAATCCCAAACCCACCTGCACACCCATCACGGACTGTCAGTGGGCTAAAGGGCTTTACAGAGCCAGGTAACAAGAGTTATTATCCTAAAAACAGCACTTGCACTTCACTGGATACATCGGAACATTGTCAGCAGTTCAGTTTTGTTTCAGTGTGTGATGTCTGTCAGGACTGAAAGCACACTTTCCACCCAGGTGTGCAATCTTTACCCAGATGTAAATCTTCCCTTTCTACTGGTGCATGAAGTGGGGTTTTGTACTCCTGCAAAGATAGGCATGTGGAGCACAGCAAAAACACAGCATTGCTAAAAGCTTCTGTACTTCAGAGCCAAGCACTTTAAAGCTATGAAATTAAGATTTCAGAACACGTATACAAGAAAACCTGACCATGAACTGTAACTCATGTACCACACACATCTGCTTCTACCCCTGGGGTACTCAAACAACTGCTCCTTGGGGGACATCTCTTTCATCCTCCTGCATCCTTAGAGGCTCTCTGCTGCATTTTTTCCAGTACCTGTGAGTTCCCCAGCTCGTGGGTACTGCTAACACCCCCCACTCAGACCACAGCACTGGCTAGCTCATGGTGCTCCAGGCTGTGATGCTGTCCAAGACAGGCTGAGTGGGATTTTAACAAGGCCCTGAAGCTTTTCAAGAATCACAAAGAATACACACTTTCAGCTCCCTTTCACAACAACCAGGCAACAAAGGAACAAGAGGATTTCCAGCCACTACAGATGCAGTGCAAGTACCATAAAGCACTTCTGATGGGAGTTCCTGTGGCCAACTCCCCAAAACAGTGACATCAACAAAGCTGTTTCACAGTATAAAATGAAAATAATTAAGATCATCTGATGCAATAACATGATGTTAAAACTCCATTTCTAGCATACAAAATTGCATTTGGCCTGTAATTTTCCAGGACTCTGCTCAGCCCTGGTGAAGGCACACCTGGAGCACTGGGCTTCCCAAGAGAAGAGCCACAGAACTACAAGAGAGGGTTCAGTGAAGGACTAAAAGAGGATTAAAGGAACTGCAACACCTCCACCTTGAGAAGACACTGAGAAAGCTGGAGCTGTTCAGCCTGGAGAAGAGCTGGCTCAAGGGGAACTCATCAATATATATAAATATTCAAAGCTGTGTGCAGAGAGGATGGAAGCAGGTCCTTCCCACCAGTGCCCAGTAACTAAATCCAAAAAACAGGCACAAGCTGCAACACAGGAGGGTCTGCTTGAACAGCAAGAAGATTTCATACAGCGAGGGTGACTGAGCACTGGCTGCCCACAGAGGTGGTGAAGTCTCCATCCTCTGAGAGATTCAAAAGCTCCTGGATGTGGTGCTGGACAAGCAGCTCTGGGTGGCCCAGCTTGAGCAGGGGGTGGGACCAGATGACCTCCAGAGGTCCCTGCCAACCTCAACCACCCTGTGAGTCAGCAGTACAATTTAAAAAACAAACAAACAACCCTTTGCTGTCACAGATTTTGCATCGATGTTGCATCTTCCAGCCAGACAACTCATTTTAGTGAACTGCAGAATGGCTTTTAATGAAATTCAAGAACACATAAGTACAAGTCACATAAGTGAAATTAATTTAACTCTGTAACTGAGTGAGTGCAAATATAAAACTAACAACAGACAGAATTCAGTGATTGCTCAGAATAAACTAGGCCAGAGAACACTAAATTTGGAAACTCAGTGTAAACATTGTAGGACTTCTGACTTTAAAATTCCCCTACAAGTCTAATTTAGCCCCCATATAGATGCATTATGATAGCCCTTAGTTACACAATAATGTGGTGGAATTTTCCCCCCATGGGACCAAAATCTCAGTTAACATCCAGATCAGACTCCTAAAAAAAACAGAGCCATGTGACAGGAGTTCTATCCACAAGACCAATTTCACAGCTGAAAGGCACATAGTGTCCAAAAAAACCCCTGCAGGGACAGAAAGGGTTGTCCTCACTGCCTGAACACCTCATTGCTGCCATGAATGCTGCAAAAGAACAGCCTGCAATGCCAGGAGAACTGCAAAAGCCAAGTTTTCACAGGCAGCTATTGATTCTGGTGCTCAGAATCAGAGGGTAGAACCTGATGTCTCCTGTGAGGCTGAGCTCAGAACTGGGAGCTCACAATCAAGAGATACACCAGGAATGCACAAGGTGCCAAATAACACCCTGTATTCAAACAGACTAGATCTGATCCTTAATTATTAAAGTGAGCCATCTAATAATAAATATTTTCCACCTTATTCTCTAAGCCTTAGATTGCTACTTGCAAAACAGGGATATACCAGCCTTCACATCTCAGGATCCTGTGAAAAGCAGAACAAGGGAGCATTTCAACGTGAGGCAAACACCACATTCTGATTTCATGAGAAAACTGGAATGAAAGTCACTAAATCAAGCAGAGATCTCCTATTGAATAACTCATCACTAACTTCACACCACCTGTGTGTTCAGCACCAACACAAGGCAGTCACTGGAAAAAGGGATAGGATCAGATGTTCTCACACCTGTACAGTAACCACATAAGACTAACAAAACTTTCTTCAGGTCTAAGCACAGGCCCAAAAAAGATTCTCCAGATGAACCAGCTCGAAAAATCTACAGATGATGGTGTCCAGAGAGTTCACAGACACCCCTAAAATGGTTGTGGTGCTCTGATGTCTCTCCCCAAAAAGCAGCACTTCCCTTCCTCCTCCCCAACTCCTCCTCACCCTGTCCTTCATCACTGCTCTCACCCTGACACCCCTGGCTCCTGCTGCCATTGCTGGAGCCACCTCAGCCAAGTCCCCTCAGCTAACTCCTTCCTACTCCATCCCCTGTATTGCTGAATCCTGCCTGGCGCAGGCAGAATCCGACATATTCAACTATATGAAAACCACAGATTATTCTTCCCAAAGGCTTGTAGTCTGGATGGCTGGGAATATTTTCCATGGGAACGGCAATACTACTGACAGAGACACCATATGCCTGCCATACAGCAAGTCCTGCTTTCAGACCCTGAGAACTCTGCAGCGTTTCGAAATAAAAATCCACCTCACACTACAAGACAAGCCAGTTTCCTCTAGTTTTCTTCTACATAAAGTCCTGAAGACGACAAAACAATTCCTCCAAAGGCAGACACATGGTCAGAATTCCACAGCCCGACAGTGGAAATCTGGCATGAGCATACAGGAAAGGAGCAGGCAGTTTTCACTGTAAATCACCCTATCTGTCCTTCCTCCATGCCACAAAGAACAGCAGCCACAAATAATCTGCAACAAGTTCCTATTTCACTTACAAGAGCCACAACTTGATTAAAACACAGCCCATGGTTCTGCAAGACACCAAACCCCGGGTTTGGGGAAAGCAGCAGCAGCAGACACTCCACTGAACCGTGTCAGCCTGGCTGATGGAGAGACCATGTGGGGATACAGCCCCACAGAGCTCCCACCACACCCTGGGCATGCTCCAGCTCTGCATCGCTGTCTGTGACTGATTCAGCTGCCACGTGTGTGCTCACATTTATTCCTAATCAAATTTGTCACCTGAAGATGTATAGAGGTGATGTTTAGAAGCATGAAAACAGCACGGGCTGTAGTAACTCCTGCAACACTTGGGTTTATGAGCACTTCAGGAAGTCAGAGAGTTTCTGTTCGAGACAAGAGTTTGTTTAGAGACAAAAGGTGAAAGAATCCAGTTTCTATTAGCAGCTTCACTAAACTTAACACTTCACAAGGCAACCACATTTTCCTATTCCCCGTGACTGACTATCCCAGCATCTGCAGAACCACAGCTTTTCTCAGGGAAATTCCAGAAGCTGAACCCCCTCGCTGCTCTTTGCAAGTTCCCACATCAGCATGAATCCTTAAACCATGAACTTGTAAACCCAAATCAGACACTACAAAATGGAACATATGACAAGCTGGGTTTCTTTTCAGAATTGTGAAGACCTGGAACAAAACTGTCTGTCCCTCTGGATTTTCTTCTGCCAGAGGAATACATGAAGTTATTGGTAAATTGGCCTGTGCCTAAATGCCTCCTTAAACTACACCTCACCTACAGCAGAGAGTATGTATAGAGATACCCCTAAAATTAAACCTCCTCATGCCAACAACACAATTTAGATCTTAGAAGTTTAGTTTGCAACATATTTCCAGTGATCTGAACTCCAATAGCTGAAGCAAGTCCCAGTTTACCTCCACATTAGATTCCAATTTATCCAAGTCTCCGGGGTCACAGAGGCAGAACAGATTATTCATGTCAGATACTTAAAGTGATATAAACCAGCTACAGACAGCTGAGTAGTAAGTGCCTTTGGCCATGTAGTAACAGACACCCATAAGTGAGGCTACAGGAAGAAAATTCAGCTCAAAAAATAATAACAGTACATCGTGCCTTCTCAGTTGCTACTTCATGATGAATAATTATGCCAGCAGGCCACAGAAGCCTGAACTAATCCAACTAACAGAGATTTCAGGGACTAGCCAGGGGAGGGCTCAAATCTCACCATTCAGTACTCCTAAGATCAACCACTTATTTAGAATCCCAGCTCACCAGCAAGCCAGACATTTTCACCCTCTATCTATACTGGAGCATCTGGCAGCAAGCACATGCCACACACAGATGACAACAGCAGGACACTGATCACCAGGGCAAACCATGAGGGAAAAATGTTTACAGTGCTCTTCAGTCCCCACATCCCCTGACTTGGGTCAGCTGGGTGCTCACAGAGTGCAAATTAACTGGAGATATTTTTATTTTGTCCATTTGATGTAAATGAAGTCTTGCACTGCCAGTTTCCCAGCTTGCAGAGATACAGGGCACTTGGGAAAAACAAATCACTGGGGACACCAACAGATGTGTTTTGAGACTCCAGCCACCAACTCTAAACAAGAGCCTATGCAAGCCAAAGCCTACAGAAAACAAATCTTTGTTTAAGTCAGCCTCTCCAAGCACAGAACTCCTGTGAAAGCCTTCCACAGCGGGCCAGATGGGGGACTTCAGGAACTGCCTCCAAGTCCTTGCACAGCAATTGTCAGCCTGCCTAGAAATTAAGATTCCTTTCACACACACACACCCAATTATTGCCAGGTCTCCTCTCTGCCCTCGGCATGTCGCTTGCCTGGCTAATTAAATCATGGGCCTGAGCTCACCTCTTGCAGGGCTTACCCTGCTCCCACAGGACACCATCCCCAGTTGTTCCAATCTGGGGAGCCCCTCCCCATAAGGGTGAAGCTCTGTGCTGTTTTCTTCCCCCAACCACACACACACAATGCAGCAGAGAGACTCCTTTGACTCTCACTGTGACCCCAGTTCTACAAAACTCACCCATTCCCTATCCCAGTCCCACAGTTCTCCATCCCCTCCTGAGAGGTCCTTCATACCTGCTCACGACCCTTTCCATCCTCCTCTGCACCCCCAAATCTGCGTCCTTTGCAGGAGTCCCACAGACATCCCCCGTCTCCTGGACCTCACAGCAGACCCTGGTGCTGCTGACACCCACCATCCCCACCCCAGTGCCTCACTGGGCAATCTCCCGAGCCCCAGGTCCTTCATTCCCTCTCACAACCGCTCCCACAGAGGCCACACAAATCTCCGGATTCACCCATTCCCACCCCAGATCCACAGACCCCCATCCTCTCATGAGCTGGAGGTGCTTTATCCCCACTCACCGCCCTCTCCACCCTCCCCTGCATCCGAGATCAGCTTCCCTCCCAACATTCCCACAGAAACCCTCAATTCCCTCCTGGACCCCACAGCCACCTCCGGTCCTGCTGACGCCCACCACTCCCAGCCCAGTCCCACAGCCCCCCAAACTTCCACCCCGGCCCACAGAACTCCTCTCAGCCGCACCACCTCAGCCTCGCAAAGCGCCGGGCCCCGTGTCGCCGCCGGGCACACTCACCGATCAGCTGCCGCACCTCCTCCTCGCTCAGGTAGATGCTGAGGCTGGGCCCGTGGCCGCCGGGGGGCCAGTCCGGGGCGTGCGGGCCGGGGCCGGGCTGGCCCTGCACGCCGGCGGGCAGCAGCGCCAGCAGCAGCGGCAGCAGCAGGA
>JAOTQP010000469.1:4615190-4625368 GCA_026413545.1 Cichladusa arquata
TGGGGGGGTGGGGTGAAATTCCCTTTCTCCCAAATTCCCTTTCTCCCAAATTCCCGTGAGGATTTTTTTGGTTTTTTTAAACAGTTTTCCATATGAAGGAGAATATGATGAGCTTGTCTCTCCATTCAGCTCCAGCATTCAGCAAGTAGAAAAGGAGTGGGGATGCACGAGGAGATGAGGAGGGCTCACAGGGCACATGCCAAAATTCATGGGTGCTCCAAGGACCATTCCAACAGTCTCCAAAGAGAAATGAGGAAAAGCAGGAGCCAAGGCTGCAGAGAGGCTGCTGTGCTGTGGCACCGAGGCAATGAGGTGTTCCTGGCTGGGAATGGGGCTTGGTGAACAGTCAGGGAGCCCCAAGGAGATCCTTGGCCTAGTCCCAGCCCACTGTGACCACAGAGGGACCAGAACTCCCCAGACACCCTGGAGCAGCAGAGCCATCTCCCTGTCACCCACAAGGGCTGCTGCCCCAGGACAGGGCACCCACCCAAAGCCACCAAGGTGACACTGGTGGCACTTGGAGCAGAGCCTGCTGGCCCTTTCCCATGTCTCCAGGGATGTGGATGTGCAGCCCATGGGAGGAGTCACATCCAGGTGCCAGCCCAGCCAGCAGCTCTGCAGGCATCTCTAGCACCCCTTCCAGGGCATGGGAGCCCAGGGGTGTGAGGACTGAGGATACAGGGATGCAGGGATACACGGATGTAGAGACTAGGGACACAGAAACAGGACACAGGGATGCAGGGACTCAAGGATGTCAGGATCAAGGATGCAGAGATCACAGGGATGGGAGGAAGAGGTTTGTCTCCCATGTGGTATTTCAGCCATGACAGGGACATGGGATAAAGGACAATGGGTCCAGGCAGTGCTGATGGTGAAATCCAGGGAGACAGTGTAGGAAGGGCAGACGGAAATGCCATGAGGACAGAGCAGGTGATAACACACCCCCAGAGCCATGGGGGTGCAGCTTCTTGGCCTTCCATGGCCAAGGTGTGCAGCTCCTTTGGGACGGTGCTCTGGCTGAACAGCATCCCTAGCAAAGCACATAGCTCCTTGAAAAGTGTGGATTTAGGAATCCTCTCCCTACAGCCCAATTCCTGTATCCACAGGTGGGCTTTGTACTTTTTTCTGACTGCCAGAAAAGACTGAGAGCTCTGGGGCTGAGGATCAATGGGCAAAGCTCTCGACAGGAGCCCATTCCCTGAATCCCTGGTCCCAGAAAGCTCCCTGCAAGCAGCCAGACCTGCAGGCAGGCCACTCTGCATCCGGACTGGGGTAAATAAAGCGTGGGGTGTGAGAGCTGCGGAATGCCAGGAATGCTGCCGGCCTTCCCGGCCTCCGGAGCGGCAGGAGCTGGGGGAAGCAGGGCAGGTACAGCCCTGGCTGGAGGCTGCCAGCATCACCCAGACATATTCCCAGCCCCAGCAGCTCCCTGTGAGCTTCCACTCTGTCCCATAGACATAGAAAGACCCAAATTTCCTTTTTTTTTTAGCCATACTTCTTCCAGATTCCTGAGTGGGAAGGTTGGGGCTCAGCTGGAATTCAGCTGTCCCACTGAGACTACTGGTCCTCAATGGAGCCCTAAGGTGTCCTGCCCAGGGAAGGGATGGAATCACCATCCTTGGAAGTGTTGAAAACCATGCAGATATGGTACTTGGGGACATAGTTTAGTGGTGGCTTTGGCAGTGCTGGGTTAACAGTCAGACTTGATGGTCTTAAAGTGCTTTTCCAACCTAGATGATTCCATGATTCCGTGATTCCATGGAAGAGCTGGCAGCAAAACTGGTTTCTGATGCCATTGCTCCACATAATCCATTGCAGAGCACAAGAGCTCCTGGTCCCCAGGGGCAGTGGGATAACAAAGATGAGCTCCCAGTTAATGCCAAGGGGTGGCACAAAGGGAAAGCCTTGGCCTGGCTGGAGATGGCAGAGTCCCCGGGGATGCCTTGGGGAGCATTAACACCACAGTTATCAGAAAATAAAAATCCAACCCTTGGAAAACTTCTGGTCTTCTGGAAGATGAAGGAGCTGGGCAGAGTGGGAAGGGCTGGGAGGTGGCTGACAAAGCCAAGGAGAGCTTGGGGACCAGGTCCATCCATGCTGGAACAGATCAGGGAGTCCCTGTGGCAGGAGAGGAAGGGGTTTTGTGAGGACGAGGAGGAGGATCCCATCAGGATGCAGTTAGGGGATGCAGAGATCAAGGACAGCAGGGGGCAAGGATTGAGGACAGAGAGATGCAGGGTCACGAGGATGCAGGAATGCCAGAGCAGGAAGGAAACCACATCAACACTTTCAGGCAACCACTTTTCCCCCATGAAGGTGAGGCGAATGGCATCCCAATGGGATTTTGGGGAATGCAGAAATGCTCTTGAGCATTTTTCCCCACTCCCATGCAGCTGCACCCCAAATCTCTGCCCTGGGGAGCTGGGAAGAACATGTGAACCAGGGGGTCAGCACTCCCAGACCCTCTTCCCCTGGTGGTACCTCCATCTCTCCACATGGAAAAAAAGAGAGTCCATGGATCGATATTTGGATTTTTTTTATTAAAATATTGTTATACCAAGTGGAATGCTACAGCAATCTCGGTATAGGGCGGCGTAACGAAACAGCCAGGTTTATGTTTAAATACTTAAAGATAACTTAAAACGCACAAACGAGAACTTGTCGTCTTTGGCAGGAAAAAAAAGTTCACAGCACGAAAAAAATACTTAAAAAGAAATACCAATATTAATATAAAATATATTAAGTCATGGGGCTTGGGGGTTTTTTTTTTCCTCTTTCATAATTTTTTGTTTCTTTTCCATTTTGTAAACAATGCACGAGAACCGAACGCATTTTTTACGTGTCTGGGGAGAGAAAAATAAAAAATGCAGTTGGCCAGCAAATGCACACGTTGAAAGGGGAAAGAAATAAAGAAAAATATATATATTTACATGAAGGGCAAGGATGGGAAGCTCTGAGGAGTGGGATGTTTGTGCTGGCTACAGGCAGAAGCCAGCTGCCAGTAGCCAGGGGATGCAGCCAGGAGAAGGGAGGCACATCCATCAGCATCCTCAGAACCTTTCACCTCCGCTTTTCCTCCACCTTTCATCCCCTCCATTGTCATTTTTGTTTCACTGTCACCCCATCACAAAGCCCTCGTGATGGAAAGGCAGGATGCAGGTGATGGGAGTTTGGTGCTCCTGGTGCTTGGCTTGGCCGTGTGGAGCCACAGGGGATCCTCCCAGCTCTGCCCTCGTGCAGAGACCTCAGCTCGTGGGTACAGTTCGGGCGATCAGAGAGGGATTTTCCAGTTGGAAGCCAAGCACCTGGGTGGGTGCAGACCCAGAGGTGGGAGCTGGGATGGGGATGGAGCTGGGATGGAGCCGGGATGGGGATGGAGCCACTGCGGAGTCCCCGGGCTCCAGCGCGCCCTGCGCAGCCGGGGACCCGTGGGGGGACAGTGACCCTCCCCAGCCCAGAGTCACTGCTGAGACCGGCCAGGGGACACTGCTGAGCTCCCGGCTCAGTCCCTCCTTCCCAGAGCCTTCTCCATCCCGACATGCTGGCAGGAAGGGTGGAGGGGCCACCGTGCAGCCCTTAAATCAGGATCTCCACCATGTCCGACAGGTCCGGGGCTCTGGCAGTGGCTGAGCTCTCTGCAGAGAAAGAAGGGAATTACAGGGATTTGCACCTACCCAACTCAACTGGGGCCTTAAAAATGCCTTAAAATTTGCTGATGCTTGTGCAAAGCCCATCCCAGGGATGCTAAGGCCATGGGCTGGGGGACTCACCCAGCACTGCGGTGCCCTCGCCCTGCCCGCTGCTCCCGGCCGCTCCGTCCGTCTGCGTGCTGCCGTCCTTGCTGCCATGCTTCGAGTGGGATGGCAAGGGAAGGGTGCTGGACACTGCTGTCCCTTCAGTGGAGGCTTTGCCTGCTGGAGGAGACTCTATTAGGGATTCAAGTTTTCAAGGCCAGGTTGGATGGGGCTTGAAGCAACCTGGTCTATTGGAAGGTGTCCCTGCCCATGGCAGAGGGCGGAACAAGATGAGCTTAAAGTTTCCTTCCAACCCAAATCATTCTGGGATTCTGTGATTGCGGGCTGGTCCTGGAGGAATCACCCCTTCCCAAACTCTCTAACTCCAAAAGCACAAGGGAAAATTGCAAGCAGGGCCCCACAGCCAAGTAAGGTAGGGAGTGAGCAGGTGTCCCTATTTACCTGTGCTGCCACGGGGGATGCCCTCGGATGCCCGGTCACTCTGGCCAGCCCCCGGCCAGCTTGGGGAGGCGGAGGCAGCGAAGATGGAGGGCACGGACTTGGCCGGCCTCAGGGAGCCCTGAAGGGCTTTGCTGGGGTCCCTCCGCGAGCGCTGCTGCAGGACCTTGATGACAGCATCCTTCTCCAAGATTTGGGCATGAAGGGCTTTTAACCTGGAGAGGAGGAAAGGCAGAAGCTTAAAGAGGAGCTAGATGGCGAGAGGAGGATCCAGGCACTGCCCAACCAGACCCCAGAAAATTTTGCTGGGAGCTAAATGCCTCTGGTGAGGTGGCACTACCTGTTCTCCATCTCCTGGTGCTTGTGGCTGGCCAGGAGCAGGTCCTCGTTGAAGCTGCTGTTGGGGGAGTGCCGCGGGGAGTGGCTGATGAGGGTGGTGTCGCGCTGCGCGGCCGCCGTGGCCGCGGCGTCCATGGCGAACTGGCGCATGGTGCACTCCTCCAGGTACTTCTGCTCCCACTTGGTCATGTCAGCCTCCAGCGCCAGGATCTTCTCCTCCCTCTCCCTCAGCTGCTCCGACAGCGTGTGGGCGCTCAGCTCCGGCGTCCCCCCGGGGGCGGTGCCCGCCTGCCTCTGCAGCAGCCAGAAGAACGCCGCGGTGAGAGCCAGGCGGTGCCGGCAGGGCGCAGCACCCCCGGAGCCCCCGCGGCCGGCCAGCACCCACCTGCTGAGCCCGCAGCATCTTCAGCTCCTGCTCCAGGCGGGTGCGGAGCCGCAGCTCCAGCTGCTCCCGCTTCTCGCAGGCGGCCTGGAGCTGCCCCAGGGCTGCCTGCAGCCGCTCCACCTTCTCCACGTAGGCTCGCTTCTTGCGGAGCTCGGCCTCCGCCTTGGCCGCCCGCGCCTGGGCGCTGCCCAGCGCCTGCTCCAGCAGCTCTGCCCGCCGCCGCTGGTCCTCGTTGGCGCTGCGCAGCAGGGACATCTCCCGCTCCATCTTCTCCTTCTCCTGCTGGTGCTCGTAGCCTGCCAGGGAACCCCACAAATATCAGACTTTTGGCTTCCCTAAGGCTGGTTCGTGACACCCCTTCCTCCTGGTTTTCTATGAAATGGGGGTCAGGGGCATTCCAGCCGCTTCGGCAGATGGCCAAAAGCCTCCACGTGCCACATTCCAGCCTAAATTTCAGCTCGGGAAGGGTGAAACCTGCCTGGTGTGAATCCAGCCACTTTAGGGGAAGGGGATGCAGTTCTTCCTACTAACACCAACATCCCATCTCTGCTAAAATTTAAGTTCATTTTCCCTCGCAAAAAAGCCCAGGCTAGCATGGCTGAGAAGCGCAGGAGGGAGGAGGGAGAGAACGGCCGGGCTGGCGTGGGGCGGGAGTGCGGGCTCGGTGCTGGAAGAGCGGCAGGAATGTGGGGAATGCGGGTCAGGCCGCCGGCCGGCCGCCGGGATTAATGGCTCGAGTCCAGCGCCAAGAGCTGCTCCATCCTCCCTGGGGAAGGGCGAGAGCTGCAGCCCGACACCCGCCTCCTCCTCCAGCCCAGCTCCCACGGGGAGCCGGGCAGGGATGGGTGTCCCCCGGGACTCACTCTGTGCCAGGAGTTTGGCCACGCTGCCCTGGTTGCTCTCCTGGTTTTCCTGGGTCTTGCTGGCCAGCTGCTTGTTCGCCGATTCCAGCCGCTCTGGTTCAAAACAATCAAACCCAATTAAGATTTAAATACAAGATTTTGGCTGGAGGAAGTGGGGAAAGCTGGGTTTCCCATGGAAACAGCCGGGGAACACAGAGCACCCGCAGGGATGAGGACACAGAGGGTGCCTCACCTTTCAGGTCTCGGTTGAAATCCTGGAGCCGTCGCATCTCACAATCTCTCTTGTTCCTCATGGCTTTCTCCAAGGCTTCCCGCTTGGAAGACGCCTTGACGAGGTTCTCGTAATCCTCCGAGATGCGCTGGATCTCGCTCTCCAGCTGGGGTGGAGGAAGGGACAGGGTTAGACATTCATGGAATGAGGAAAGGGAGATGCCGGTCAAAGCTCAGCTAGGGTGCTCAGCCCAACCTGAGCTGCCAGAGGTGCTCAGTGCACCCCGAGTTCACCCCCAGCACATGTTTTGGGGGAGGAAAACTGATTTTTTCAGTATTTTTTTCTTAGGGAAGAGTCTCTCCACAGATTTTGGCCCAGCCACGGGGAACAGCCACCCGTTGTACACGGGCACACAAAGGGCTTTCTGTGGCTGCTGGGATGGAGGGAGAGGGTCACTGGAGAATGGCCTCCTTCTCCCCAATCCCGTCTGCCGCGCCGCAGCTGCTCCGAGGGGAACGGAGCGAGGAGGAGAAGGGATTAAATCACTAAAGCGGGTGAATTTTCACAGCAGCTGCTCAAGCATCCCCCCCAGGCAGGGCGGACACGGGGCTGCCACCATTCCCTCACCTTCTGGATGCGGCTGGCCTTCTCGGCACAGCTCTCCAGCTCCCGCCGCAGCTTCTCGTTGTCCCGCTGGAGCCGCTCGTTGTCCCGCAGGACGGCGTCTGCCCGGGCCAGGCGGCTGCCGGCTGACACCGCCTGCGCGCTCACCAGCGCCTCCACGCCGGCCGGGCCCAGGGCGCCCGGGCACAGCGGCAGGAACGCGGCCGGCACCGGCGCGGGCAGCACCCTGCGGGGAGCCAGGAGAGGGGGTCAAGCTTTGGCAACTCCAGCATCCCATCGAGAGTGCGTCCCAGTCACCTCGAATGAGGCGGAAGTGCCTATCCTGCTTTTAGAACTCTCTAACCACAAATCCCATCTTGCAGGCTTGCCTTGACCTGACCCCTCCAGGACCTGGCCAGTGGGTCTGGATGGGCTCCCAACCCCCCAGGCCCCTCTCTTCCTGGGAGTGCTGGAAAACAGCATTTTCCTTATTTTCTGAGCAAAGCAAGGGCTCCTCACTGCAGCCTCCTCCCTGCCAAACTATGGACATGTCATTTTTATATTTGGCTGCCCCTTGTGCCACTGCTGCAGCATCCCAGCTCACCATCCCTGGAATGCCCCGGGCAGGGTGGCTGTGCTCGGCCCGGCCCCGCCGCGCTCCCCCCGGGCCGCCCGCCAAGCGCCTGCATTCCTGCGGGATGATATAGGAGCAAGGAAGGATAAATACATCTTCCTCGCAGCTCCCCTTCCCCTCTTTGTTCCCTGGAAGGAGAAGGTTTTCCTGCTGGAGATGCTATCACTCTCTGCCTGGATAGATCAGCAGGGCTGGGAGCAGTGTGTCCTTCCACTGAGCAACCGATTCCTTTCTTCCCATGATTTTCCACACTGGAAGAGGTTGTTTCCAGTCCTCCTCAAATTCCAGGCAATGGCTGGAGCCCCAGATGTCCATCTCATAGTCACCCTGGGGCTTTGCCAGAGGCATTGAGCTGCCAAAGGGACCACAGACCACCTGGCACCAGCCCAGGCTCTGCTCAGCAGCAATTCCAAGTTACATGGACATTCCCAGCTCAGGATTATGGCATGGGTTTCTGTGGAGCAGGGAGCATATTTGTGTTCCATACTGCCCCATACCTACTCCACATTTAGCAGTTTCCTGGGCTGCTTCCAGCTCCTAGATAATCTCCTAAATTAACCCTAGATTCCTCCTGGTGCATGGGGAGGGGGCATAGTCTGCTGTGGGAATGGGATTTTCATCACTGGTTGGAAAAGCCCAGCCCTGCTGGGGGAACTGGGGACAGGAGCAAAGTGGGGGGCTCCCAGCAGACCCCCAAGGCCTCTGAGCCAGCGAGGACAGGAGCAGCAGCTCTGGGCCCCCACTGCCCTTCACATCCTGCAAGATTCCAAGCATCCATCCTGGACGTTTCTGGGAGGCATCCGAAAGCAGAGCCCACTTTACCTGATGTCAGGATGCTGAAATCCAGGACCTTCCCGCGAGCAGGGTCGGGGTTCAGCCAGGTAAGCATCCTGGTTGGGGATGACGTAGGGATACTCGGGGGGCGGTCCCCGCGGCTCCGTGCCCTCGGGGTGCTGCTGCTGCCCGCGGAGGGGGACGAGCTGCCGGGAGAGCTGCGGGAAGCTGTGCGAGGCGCTGATGGGGCTCTGCGCTTTGGCCCCGTTCCTCTCCAGCGACATCCGCATCAGCCGCTCGCTCAGCGACCGCACGTGGCCGTGCTTCAGGTCCTTGAGCCCCTCGTCGGGGCGCCGGGCCCCGCTGTCAGCCCGGAGCCCCCCGCCCGCCGCCCGCTGCGAGGCGAGCAGCTGCGAGTGCGCCTTCGCCTCCTCGTAGGTGGGGAGCTCATCACCCTTGGGCGGGCAGAGGCGATAGACGCTGTTCTCCAGGTAGATGTGGTCGGAGTGATGCTCCTGGCCCTGCGGCTCCTGCCGCGTGGATTGCTGCACCATCTGGCTCTCCTCGGGGCTGAGGCTCTCCAGCGAGGAGCGGGGGCTGCCGGCCCCGCCGCCGCGCAGAGCCTGCTGCTGGATGGCCAGCAGAGTGCGGTTCTCCGTGAGGTTCCCATAGCGCAGCTGCTCCTGGATCAGCCGGTGCAGCACCGTCCCGTTCGAGTCCTCCGCCGTCCTCATGTCCGTCCGTGCCGGCGGCAGAGCCACGTTCCCACCCTGGAAGGGCGTCCCGGGAGAGCTCAACAGCGCCTGGCCACGCCGAGACACCTGCGAGAGGGGAAAGCAGAGTTGTTGGGATCAGTCGGGGCAGGACAGTGCCCCGGATCGCAGGATCCTGATGGACACGGGATTGTTTGCCAGGAATCCGGCCGGGACGTGCCGGAGCGGTGGGAGCCCGTGGCGGCAGTGGGGTGGCCGAGCACCGGCACTCTCAGCGCTCCCGGGGCAGGGGCTCCACATGGGGCTGGCACTGGCCAGGGAATGGGGGATGAAGCGGCCCCACGGGACTGGGCACAGAGCCACAGGGAGATGGATGGGACCCCTCACCCCATCCATGGGACTCTGGACTTGCAGAGGTGTCCCAGTCCCGGTGAGGGTCCTGGGATTTTTCCGAGGCTGCCGGGAGGGTTCCCAGTCCCGGGGGTGGATCCGGCATAGAAGAGGGTATTTTCCCCGGGAGGAACCGAGTCCCGGTCCCAGGGAGAAGGATCCCGGTTCCAGGGGGCTTCCTTTTCCCATGGAGGGATCCCAGTCCCGGCTGGGGGGTTTCCCTGGGCCGGGGAGGGGGTTCTATCCCGGTCGAAGAGTCTCAGTCCTGGCCAGGAAAATCTCGGTCCAGGGGGGTCCCGGTGCCGAGGGAGGTCCCGATCCCTGCTGGGGGGTTCCCGGTGCCGGGGCAGCGTCCTTTCCCCGAGGGGCATCCCCGTGCCAGGGGGGGCTCCCAGTGCCGGCCGGGGGTCCCGATCCCGGCCGGGGGCGTCCCAGCGCTCGGGGGTTCCCTGTGCCGGGGGGGTGAGGAGGCCAGTACCGAGAGATTCCCGGTGCTGGGGGGTCCCGGTGGCGGTGGGGGGGTCCCGATGTTGGGGAGTTCGCGGTCCCGGGGGGTCCGGGCGGCAGAACTCACCGGGGCATGGCGGAGCGGAGCGGTGCTGCGGCGGCTCTGAGCGTCCCGGGGCGGCGGGGGCCGGGCCGGGCTGTGCTATGCCCGGAATGCGGGGCCGGTCCCGCCTCGCTCCGCCCCGGGGCCGCGGCAGCGCAGGAGCGCGGCCGGGAGCGGGAGCGGCAGCTGCGGGCCGGGGGGGCGGCTCTGCCCGCCAGCTGTCCCGGGCCGTAAATCTGCCCCAGCCTTTGTCTGCGGGGCCGGGGCAGCCCCCAGCCTGCCGGCCCCATCTGCTCAGCCCCCGCGGGCCCCCCCGCCTCGCATTCCCCCTCTTCGCATCCCCCCGCCTCGCATTCTCCGACCTCGCATCCCCCTTCTTCTTGTCCCTCTCCTTACATCCTCCTCACATCCCCCTCTTCGCATCCCCCCTCCCACCCCTATCCTCTCACTCCCCATCTCCCATTCCTCCTCGTGTCTTCCTCCTCACATCCCTTCCCTCATGTCCCCCTCTTTGTATTTCACA
>JAOTQP010000469.1:4673338-4703892 GCA_026413545.1 Cichladusa arquata
TAGCCGGACTTGAGGAGGACCTGGCCGGGCAGCGGCAGCTGCCGCTCCCCGAAGAGCTGCCGGAGGTCCTGGGCGGTGGCGGCGGGGCTGAGGTTGCCGATGTACAGCTGGTTCATCCTCCGGCGCCTCATCGGGAGCCCCCCGGGCTCCTCCCCGGGAGCCCCCCCGGCTCCTCCCCTCCCGGGAGCGGGACGGACGCGGGCTCGGGAGGGTCCCGCTCTGCGCCACCGGCCCCGGCCCGGCGGAGCCTCCGAGAGCGGCGGGCGGAGCCCGGCCCGGCCCGGCCCCGGGGCCGCCCCGCGGGGGGGCAGGTGGAGCCGCCAGACCCCCGCGGGGACGGGATGGGCCGGGGGGGACTGGCCCTGTGCCCCCCGCCCTTCTGTACCGGAACCCACCGCACCCAGCACCCCGAGCCACCGCACCCAGCACCGCGATCCCTCTGTGCTGGAACACCCAGCTTCAGCATCCTGATCCCTCTGTGCTGGAACTGCACCCAGCATCCTGATCCCTCTGCCCTGGAACATCCAGCTCCAGCATCCCGATCCCTCTGTCTCGGAACACACAGCATCCTGACCCCTCTGTCCTGGAACATCAACATCCAGCACCCTGACCCCTCTGTCCTGGAACATCAGCATCCTGATCTTTCTGTCCTGGAACATCCAGCTTCAGCATCCTGATCCCTCTGTCCTGGAACTGCACCCAGCATCCTGATCCCTCTGTCCTGGAACACCCAGCACCCTGATCCCTCTGTTCTGAACACCCAGCTCCAGGATCCTGATCCCTCTGTCCTGGAACACCCAGCACCCTGATCCCTCTGTCCTGGAACACCCAGTACCGTGATCCCTCTGTCCTGGAACACCCAGCACCCTGATCCCTCTGTTCTGAACACCCAGCTCCAGCATCCTGATCCCTCTGTCCTGGAACACCCAGCTCCAGCATCCCAATCCTTCTGCCTTGCCACCCACGACACCCAGCACCTCCAACAGCTCTGCCCTGGAACCCATTGAACCCCATTCCTCCTAACCCCCCACACCCTGTCATCCCCCCAAAGCCCTCTGCCCTGCACCCCACTGTACCCCATCACCCCCAACCCCTCCTTCTGTCCTGAACCCACTGCCCCCCACCATTCCAACCCCTTTGCCCTGGAAACCACCACAGCCCAGCAACCCCAAACCCTTCTCTGCCCTGGAACCCACTGCACCCATCACCCCAGACTGCATCACCCATGATCCCATTTCCATGACCCCAGCACCCCCAAACTCTGCCTCAGAATCCACCACAGCCCAGCACCCCCAACCCTTCAGGAGATCCTTCAGGGAGAGGAAAACCAAAGAATATACATAAATAAGAAATACATCTTTGTATCTATGTATTTATCTACATAATTACTTAATACAATTAAAACAAATAACCATGATAAATAATATAAATAATAATTTTTTTGCAATGCTTTTTTTGGAAAACAAGAATGTGTGAACCCTTCCCAACCCAGATCCAAGCAGCCATCACTGGGTGTGATCCCAGTGTCAGAAAGGCTCCAGGAGATGCAGAGCTGGTGCCAGACACTCCAGCCATGAGCTGTGCACGTTCTCTGCCCGCTGCTGGATGGCTCCTGCAGCCTCTGGGGCTCTGCTGAAGGGTGTCCTCAGGTCACCAGCAGTTGGTGTCACCACCTGCCTGCAGGTTAAGTGACATTTTTCTCTCTCCTTTTGAGAATAAAAGCCTAATCCTTGTAGAAGCGCATTGAGGACATGACTGGAGACAGAAATAAGGTGCAGAATAATCCTGGCTGGGTGAGTGACAAGTGGCCTTGTGCACTTGGAAGAGAGTGTTGTGTCCAGGGCCAGGCATCCCTTCCTGTGCTGAGGGGGGGGTGAAGGGCAGTAATCTGAATTCCCCAGATTTTAAGGCAATAAAGGACACTTCAAGCACGGCTCCTCCTGCTGCTCCATCCCACTGCCAGTCTTCCCTGGCACACGGAGATGGATGGAGTAGGAATAGCGGTGACGGGTGCTCGATGCCATGCCTACAGCAAAAATAGATGTGGTTGGGCTGTGATGATGCAAAGGCAGAAGAATCCTTCTCCTCCGATTTCCCCGGCTTTGCTTTCAGCGTGGCTCCTGCCTGGCTGTCACTTGTCACCGGTGCTCGCGGCTCCTCCATCCCCAGCACATTTTTTTGGGCTGAATTGGTTGATAAGGGCCTTTTCAAAGATTTTACCCTTGTTCAGGTCATTCCTGCCTCCTCAGGGATGAGCTGTCAGCAAGAATGGGGCAGGAAGCTGCTGGTTCATTCCACGAGGAAGCAGTGGGAGAAACACGAGGTTTTGGGATTTATTAGTGCCCATAGGATGCAATATTCATTTACCACTCCTCAAACCAACCTTCTGCCAGAGCTGGATGTAAGAGAGGAGTCTCCTGCAGTTACCTGCAAGAGCTCATCCCTCCTGCCCCTGATTTTTGTCTTTGCAAAAAGAGCTCAACAAACTTCTGAAGATGCTTTCCCAATCCTATGGAGCTGATACTGTTTCCCAGGTTTGGTGGATCTGTCTTGGTCCAGATGTGATGCTCAAGGGAAGTCTGTGCTTTGGGGAGGAAGATTTCAGAGCACTGGTACAAAACAGATGGAGAGGCATCAACCAGATGGGAAAAAAGTTCCTAAAAGTGGTGCAGGATCCAGCAGGAAAGGGAAAGCATCTTCCAAGGGCAGCCTTGTAGGCAAGATCACTCTTCCCTGGAAAGAGATGCTGGCATGGAATGAGCCTGGAATGCAGCAGCAAGACTGATAAAATGAGCAAAAGGCCATGAGAGGTTGAAGGAGGGTTTGTTTAGTCTGGAAAAGGACAGGATAACCCGCTGTGTGTGAAGGGCTGCCTTGAAAAAACAGGACAAACTAGGAAAAAATGGAGTGTTTGGTTGGTTGGACACAGGAAGAAAATGAGATGCTGTTCCTCAGCTGGAGGTTTTGGGAGGAGGTCAGGCAAACATCTGGGACTACCAAATCCATGCTGGGGCTGGCCTCTGAGCTCAGGATAAACAGTCTGGCCCACAACTCCATTTTATCTGAGCCTTTGGTAAGCCTGTCTTGGAGCAGGCAGGTTGGGATGCACGAGGTTTCATCACTTACTGGGACTTGCACTCAGGGCAACTGGTTGGGTTCCTGCTAACTAGGCTGGAGCACCTGTGTTGGGATCTCTCCTTGGATCCCACATCCCCACAGGGTGTTGGGAACAGGACAGAGAAAGGACAGTGGGAAGAGGGAGGATCCTGCCTCCAGCCAGCAGGGATGTGGTGGCTCCAGAAGTTACCCCAGGAGGCTGCAGTAATCCAGTGGGAAAAGCACAGTGACCTGGCCCAGGAGGAACCCGCCCCACCTCTCTGACCAGCAAGTCTTCCCTGAATCCTTAAGGAAATTTTTCACTATTCATCATGCAGAGTCTCAGGAGAACTTCCTCCCACCCCTGCACTGTTGGGATTGGGAACAAGCTGGGAATGCAGCTGCTCATTGCTCCATGGGGGACACCTCTGGCTGCAGAGACTGCACAGGTGAGGCAGTGCCTAAAACAAAGCCTCGAGTAAGCCCTGGCCTAAAAATGAATCCATTTCCTTCACAAAAGGACTTGGTTTGTTGTCCTTTGTCCACAGTGGGATCGAGATGTGTTGCCAGAGCAGCTCCCACCTGTCCCTCACCACTCTGAACAAGCCACGAGGCAGCTCCAGGCTGAGCCAATCCCAAATTTCCCTCATATGGTGGTGATGAACTGACTTAAATGTGGTTTTTGGTTTTTAGAAATGTCCCAGCCAGAGAATGGTTCAGCTGCTACAGAGGTGAGGGAAGAGCATCAGGGACTGAGATGGAAGCAGCCCACCTTGTGAGGTAGGATTATCCCACAGGAAGAGCAGAGCTGAAAAAATAACTCACAACTTGGTTGGAAAATGCATCCATGCTTTTCAATAATTTTGCTCACCCTTTGCTGGGATATGAGTGATTTCAGAAGTTTCCAAGTCTGTAACAGTTGGGAATGCCAAGGTGGAGGCATTGGCATAGCTGGGTAATTAAATTAGAGTCTGTGTTAATTACACCTGCACTGGGGCTGAGCATGAGTGAGAGATTAATTATGGGAATGGGACAGGCATCAGTAGCTCCTTCCCAAGAAGCTCCAAGTTTTGCTGACTGTCCAAAGGTGATGTCAAACATATGGATCAGTGGGAACACAGTGTGGAGCTGCCAGAGATGGGCATTAAGGAGGGTCCTGTGGAGCTGTACACTTCCTATCCAAGCAGGAAAATGAAAGGATCTGCTTCTCCCAGCTCCAAAGCAGCTCCATTGGGATGGGAGCACCTGCCCTGTGTGTGATCAATCTGCTAGAGAAAAAATGGGATTTTTAGGAGCTCATGGAATTCCATGAGAAGCAGAGATCACAAGCACTACTTGTGCAAGGGATGCCTGAATGTACTGAACCCACAACTGCTGTACTGCACAGCTCCCTCAAGCTCCACAATCCCTCCTCGTGCCCAGGGAAAGCCAGGAGAGGAAATTCCACCTGCATGTGTGGAGAGAGGACAGCAGCACAAACAGCTCCTGGTTTCCTTTTTCCCCTCCACGTGCTTCCAAGGTTTTTATTTGTCCTCTGCTGACAGGAAAGCAGGTTGGGAAAGGGCAGAGCCTGTCATATCCAGCCAGATGCTGCTCCAGCAGAGGATTCCTCACTGCCCTGGTGGGATCCACAGGGGTCAGGGTAGGCTCTCCCCTCCCATGGAGAATTCCTGCCTCACTGCTGGCAGAGCACCAGGCCAGCCAGCTGTGGGTTCCAGCAGCTCACATCCCACAGCTGCCTGTCAGCTGTGCCACAGGGCAACACTACACCCTGGCAGCATCAGAGCCTGGGCTGTTTCTGCACTGAGAGCCCCTGGAATGATTCAGCAGCAGGAAGTGCTGGACAACAGGCTCTCCCCACAGCAGCTGCTTCCCCAAAGCCCAGGAACAGCTTTAATCTGGAGTGGGATGCACCTCAGCAAGCTGCACCCAGCATCCAGCTGCACAGACAGCACCCAGTTCCTTGGCACCCTCAGTGGAATTTTCATCTGCATCTGAGCATGACCAGCACCCCTGGTCCTCACAATGACATTGAGGGGCTGGAGCATGTCTGGAGAAGGGAACAGAGCTGGGGAAGGGCTGGAGCACCAGGAGAGGCTGAGGGAGCTGGGAAAGAGGCTCAGCCTGGAGAAAAGGAGGCTCAGGGGGAACCTTGTGGCTCTGCACAACTCCCTGACAGGAGGGGACAGCTGGGGGGGTCTGCCCCCAGGGAACAGGGACAGGAGGAGAGGGAACGGCCTCAAGTTGTGCCAGGGGAGGTTGAGGCTGGACATCAGGCAGGATTTCTCCATGGAGAGGGTGGTCAGGCACTGGAAGGAGCTGGGGGAGGGGGTGGAGTCCCCATCCCTGCAGGGATTTAAAAGCCCTGTGGATGTGGCTCTTGGGGACATGGGTGAGTGGTAGCCTTGGCAGTGCTGGGAATGGTTGGAGACCATCTTAGAGGACTTTTCCAAACTCAATGATTCCATGATGCACTGTGGCCTTGCAATGCTCACACCAAGCATGGACCTGGCACAGTGATTTGGGACACTCAGCCCAGGAGCCATGTGACACATTCCAAAAAATGTGTCACCAGGAGCAGCCAACTCAGCCCTGAAGGGGCTGTTACGGCTCAGACAATTTAAAATAATAACTGCCATGGTCCTGTTGTCCCTTCTGGCCAGTTAAAAACAGGGAAGTTTAAAAAAATACCTGGGTAATTTGTAAATCCCTAAGACACCTGGTGTGCTGCTGTTGGCCACCTCCTCTCTAGGCAGCTGAAGCAGGCAGGGCCTGTTCCCTCAGTCCCTTCCTCTGCATGATGGCACACCATCCCTCAAACTTTGTTCCCTACATCCACAGAAATCACCAGTTTTGAGTCTAGAAATTTCCATTATTTCCAGAAAACCCCACATTCTCACCACAAACCGATGTGGAAAGCTCCTCCAACACAAGATTAAAAAATAACTGGCTCATAGATCCAAGTGCATAGATTCACTAGGTGGTATGACATACACCGTGAAGTGTTGGCCCAAAATCTTTAAAATACAAGAGTGACAGCTGAACAGCCAAATGAGGGACTCACTGCTGATTTCACAAGTGAGAAATGGACTTAAGAAGCACCTCAGGTGCAATTTACTTATGGGACACCAAAAGAACTGGTTCTTCCTGGAAGGAATGGATGGCACTTGCCCTGGGATTACCTCCATGCTTTTGTTTCCTGGGCAAAAATAAGTAGGAAAAGAAAAAAAAACAAACGTCTTTTTATTTTATTTTTTCTTCTTGCTTTCGGAGAGCATTTTACACAGGTTTGGATCTTGGGAATAACTTGGAATCAGTAGAAAAAACTAACTCAACAGTTTTTGTCTTTACAATAGAAACCTTTCAGGAGTCAAAATGGAGACTAAAAAAAATACATGCAAAACATACTCCTTTCAAAACACAACTGGAAACAAAGCACCAAACTACACAAATATGCAGAATGAAACAGCATTGAACACCACAGAAGTTGTCTTCATAAAAGGTGTAAAAGTCACCTAATTCACTAGGCACTGTCACTTGGTTAAACAGAAGAGACAATAAAAAAATATTGTCCACAAACTTGCAATTTCAACTCAAAGGCTGTAGCTAGAAATTCCTCTATGTGTCATGCTTTAATAGCGACCTGAAAGACAAAAACCCAACAGTCAGACTTCAAGGATTGAGAGATTTCTGGCTAAATCCACTCTCTCTCCATCAGATCTGAGCCTGATGTCCTAGAGATAACCAAACTGCCAAACTCCAGTTTAACAGAGTTCTGGAGGAAGAAGCAGGATCTCAGACTCAAAACAAGGGCTATTATCTCACTTGGTTTTTCCTAACTGTTTGCTCTGTCCTCAAGGTTGCCAGCTGTTCAATAAAGCATTAAAGGAACTGTGGCTCAATAAAATACCCACACCAGTGTCAATCTTAGTGGACACAGAAGCTCAGAAGAGGTTCAAGGAATGGGAAATTTACTTTTGAGAGATGAACTCTGTGGCTGGGCCAGGCCAAGTTAAGGCCAGCCTAGATGGGGCTTGGAGCAACTTGTCTATGGAAGGTGTCCCTGCCCATGGCAGGGGTGGCATGGGATCAGCTTTAAGGTCCCTCCCAACCCAACCCAGCCCATCCCAGGAGTCCCTGAGTACTTACGAGGTGAGTAGGACCGGGATCTGGACCGGGATCTGTAGCCCCCTCGGCTGTAGTACGGGGATGGTGACCTCCTCCTGTGACAGGGTGACACAAACAATCCCTTTGTTAAAACCTGCACAGGTGAGTGGCAGCAGCTTTATGGGGGTAGCTCCAACCCCTTCCTGGTCTCAGGAATGCACTTGGGAAAGCTAACAAGCATGGGAAACCTGATAAAAACTTCCACTGGGTAACAAAGCAAAGATCTGAATTCTCTTTTTTGTTACCAGGTTTTGTTACCAGTACTATTTTTGACTACCACAACAAATACAAGCTCTTGCACTCACAATCTGCTTTCATGTGAATTTAGTCTGAAGCCAGGAGCATCCCACATAAGTAGAATAAGCCAAATCCACCTTCACTTTTAATCTGAATTACTTGTCCAAGGTGAAGATTTCCTTGACTTGCAGTCAGTGCTACAGCCAGGCACCCCCAAACCCCTCCAATCCAGGCACTCCCAAGTGTTTCCTTGCCTAGTTCCACTAATCCAGCACACACCTGTAAAACTGATCCCTGTCCTGGACAGCTCTCCAGCCTCCTCCGCCGCCACCACCTCCTCCTCTGTGAAAACAAAAGCAGAATGACTTTTAGGAATTAAAAAAATAAACAAACAGTTCACTATACAAAACCCTCCTGTCATCAGAGTAAGAAAATGACATGAAGGCAACATTGGTTTCTACACTGGAAGATGCTGAATTACTTCATTTAACATTGATTTTTAAACACTTATCTACTCAAGAAAAACCCTTTACTATTTTCAAGTAGCAGGATCAACTCACTATCCTGAGGAAAAATACTGATTCCAAGGTGGAAGCAGGGAAAACCCTCCCATCCTGACATTTTAACACTTTAGAGTCACATTTAAACAAGAACTGTGATGTAACTTCGTACTTATAGACAACAGAAACAACACTTTATATCATTAATATTGAGTGGCTGGACTGCAATCTCCTTAGGTTCAGACCAGCAAAGCTTTACCAGGAAACTAAATGAAGTTTAAAATCTTCCCCAGTTGTTTTCAGGGATTGTTTTTTTTTAAAGGTTATTCCCTTATTTACAGACACTTTTTCAGGCAAAATGAAGCCTCCCACAGCAACAAGGAGTAACTGAAGTTTTAACAGGACAATTCCCATCTGACACTGAATTTCCCTTAAGGCCTCATTTTCACAGAGGGTAGGGAATAGAGGAATTGTTACCAATGGAATTTTTAGGGTGGGGTATGCAATGTTCCACTGCATCTTGAACAATTCCAACTTTTCCTTCCTCAGGGAAGCACTCACAACATTGCAACACTTCTCTCTCCCTCAAGCAACCGACATCTGCAGTGGGGGGAAGTTGCAGACCATGCCATTTTTCAAGCAGTCACACGGGTCATTTGTGGCTCCATATTTATTCACAGAATCCCAGAATGGTTTGGGTTGGATGGGACCTTAAACACCATCCAGGGCCACCCCTGCCACAGGCAGGGACATTTCCCACTGGAGCAGGGCACTCTCACTGGCTTTCCCCTGACCCTATCATAACTTCTGGTAACGTCCACAAACCCTGACAGAATGAAAAGGCAACACTTAAGCACTGAAGACTTCTGCAACTGCATGAATGTTTGGTAGTGCAGACAGAAGAAATCAACTCTTATTTTTGTGTTCAACTTAGGTGTCCCAGAAATGGTGAGGATTTTGCAGGGTACAAGGATTTTGCTGGAAAATGCAGAAAACCAATTTCTCTATCACCAAAACCAACTGCACCCCAATCATGACTACAGACACATCCAACCTGACAAGGGGTGTTAAAAAAACCTTTTAATGCAGATGTCCAATACACAACACATCATGTTCCAACTCCCAATTCCTTATTTTTGACAACATTTGAGGTGCCATAATTATCAGCAGGAGATGCTGGAGACCACTGAAACTTCTCACTTTTTATCTACTACACTGTGCTCAAAATATAAGTTGACACTCTAATACCAACTCAAATATTAATCTGCACCATTTCAGTGCTAACAGATGAACCAACCAAAGATTCCAAAATGAAAATACAAAGAACACACTTTGTTTTTCAAAACAGTGCAGATTCAGAAAACCTTCTGGACTAAGCCAGGCCACAGGTAAAACACCATCAAGTATTTCTCAATCCAACCAATTTGATTTGTACTGAGCAGTCATTTTGGTGAAGATTAAAGAACGACAGCAAGTGCAAAAACATTCTGGAATAGTTATGTAGGATGAACTGCCTAATGCCTGCACAGGCAGATGAGAAAGCAGTTTAGAAAGCAGCAAAATATTCCAAATATGCTCACCTGTATGATCTGCTGTAATAGTCACGGTCATCATAGCCTCTGTCGTAGCCCCTGTCATAGTAATCTCGTCGCCGTGAGCTGCCACTGCAAGGAGTGAAGGAAATGGCATTTGCTAAGATACAAAACACTAACTTTGTCTGCAGTCTGGTAAAGTCACACTATTTTAACTAGATTGTATTATTACTTCCCATCCTTACAGTTGGAAGACTAAGAGCACTCCTGTTTTCCCACCAGTGCAGGTGGGAACAGAACTACTTAAATAACTGCTCTTTAAATGCTTGAACTTCCAGTTCTTTTCCTCAGTCTTTTGGTATCACAGGCACATGAGAAATTCCATTCTGAGGCAAGTCTTCATTCACTTTTAATTCTGAAGAAGCTCCTGTTCAATCATTTTTCTGACTAAACAATCAGAAACCTGTAGTCCAACACAACATCACTATAACCACCAGTAAGCTCAAAGTCTTAGGAAATGAACTGGGGAATGACTTGGGAAAAGAATTTACACTGTTGGCAACTGGAAGTCAAAAGTACAGTGTGTGAACACAGCAAACTGCTAATCCCAAATGTTAACTGAGCCACTGAGCAGCTCCTTGACCAGTATTTGTTCATTTACTCTTGAAAACCTGAGCTTGCAAAGGACATGAGTATTTGAAGGCACACAGGAAAATACTTAATTTAGAAATTGTCAAAATATCTTCCAGTTGACACATGCATTACTACTGATGCTCATGTGTGGTGTTTTCAGTGTACAGCCATAAACAAGGAAACACAACCTGTGCATTGATGTGTGAGCCCAAGAAACCTGGAAAACAACTCAGAATCAAGTCTCTCAGAAGAGAAACAGGAGCCTTTACAAAACAGTGAATACCATCCTGTACTGATCTGGGGGGGAAAAAACCCAACCAAAACCACAGATAAAACTTACTAAGTGGGTCTTCCCATATAGATTCCAGGGGTAGGGGTGTGAGGTCTTTTTGTTATGGAGAAGTCTACCCGGATCCTTCTTCCATCCAGCTCCATTCCATTGGCACGTTCCTTAGCCTAAGGAGTGACAGAAGAGCATTAGCTGTAGGTATGAACTTTAGCAACAACATGAATTTCTAACCACTGCTGAGTGTTAAAACATCCTAAAAAAAGTCTCAGTTTGGAGGCAGGTCTGAGTGTCACAGCTTACAGTGAATGTACTGTTTAAGACACTCTAGGCCAGCTGGACTTAAATGCCAATAAACACTGAAACTGTAACTTCTGTAGCAAAAAAATCCTGAAGGGAACATGGCTGAGCAATTGTTTCAGTGCCTCTGACATGATTAAGAGCAACCTTTGAACATGCTGGCATAGGGAGATGTAACTCCTCCACCACACAACATAGAACATTTACAGGCTGAAAGACCACCACTAAGGTATTCAAATGTACCCTCTGAGCTACCATAATCTTGAATACAGTATCAGAGTCACAAATAAAAAGTAAAAAGCCAAAAACAATTGCGTTTTGGGGTTTTTTTTTTTTGTCTGCCAAGTAGCAGGACCTACAGATCAAGCTTCAACCCAACATGGAAGCCTTCATGCCAGATGTGGAAAAGAATGGAGACTTTCTGGAGTGGAGTTTATGCAGAATATAAACCTTGCTCCAGCCCATAAAGGGCAGCTCTACAAGGACTGGCACAAGTGTAGGATTCTCTACTGGGTGACTACAGAATTCCCAATTCACTCTGCAGCACTTTGAAGCCCAAATTCCACAATTATGAGAATTCCAAGTATATTTCAGGCTATGAGTTTCCCCTGTGAAGAACATACACCCCAGGGGCTCAGAGAACACAGCCCACACTGTGCACCCAACCTACTTCCTTGGCATCCTCGACGTTCTCGAAGTAGACAAAGGCGAAGCCCCGGGAGCGCCGCGACTGCTGATCGTACACGATGGACACGTCGGCAATGGGGCCGTACTTGGAGAAAACCTCCCGCAGGTCTCGTTCTGTAGTGTACAGACTCAGCCCAAACACTCCCAGACAACAGTTCGGATCAGGATTTGCCTAAAGGGAGGGATGCAAATATTAGAATGGGTTTATTTGCAGTGCAATGTATTTCTCAAGCGGTGAACGGCAGCGCTTAAAGATGAACAACAACAAAGATAGGGCTGAGATTTGGGTCACCTGCTAACAGACAGTAATAAATGAAACCTACAGGAAGACAAGCCTTTCACACAACTCCTTTGTGTTTCTCAGGGCACAGAGGCTGGTCCCAGGATGCATGCAGGACTGACACACGTACCCTGTTCCCAATGTGCCGTCTCCGAGTAGACATGGGGGAATGGCTGTGACTGTGCCGCCGCCGGTAGTCCCGACTGTACGACCTGCTTCTGGATCTCCTGTGCGAGCGGGAACGGGAGCGGGAGCGGGTGTAGTGTCTGCGGGAACTCCTCCTTGATCTAGACCTGAGGGAAACAACACAAGGTACAGTGTTGGGCTTGTTGGGGTGTGTAACATTTCAAAAATTCCATCAGGCAGTCACAAAAAGCTCAAATAATTGTTTTCCAAAATCCTGCAGTACCACATACCTCAGCTACAATCCATTTGCTCACTACTCTCAAGGACTGTGTGCTAAATCTTTGCTATCAGACTACTGCAGATGCTCTCAGGCCATTCTTTCTGCAGTCCAGGAACTTGCAGTTGCTCAGAGTCAGCTCCTCCTTCAACAAAGCTACCTGGGTGTGACACACTAGTGCTTAGAATATTCAGTGTTCAGGTAAAAACAAGTGGGGTGGCTTTCTTTTCACATGTATCAGACAAAAGGGAACAGTAAATATGCTTTAACACAAAGCATGCATCACTGAGGGGGGCACACTCTTAGTGCTGCCTTGGGTGACACTGAGAAGCAAATGCCCCTGAAACACAGCTGAACACAATCTGAAAAAATCAAACCTGAGCTGGCTTGTTTACCTGCTGGTATTTCAGCAGTTATTTAGCACTGCTTGCTCATGAATATTTACATGTTCACACTCTTAAGTGCATTTATGCAAAGGTGCAACTGCTCCCTAATTCTTTTTCCCCAAAAATATTTTCTTACATCATGAGCTTTGTGGACATGAGGGTCTGACTGAAACTCTTCAATTCCTTCTCATAAAGCCTCAGCCTTCCCAACACAGCTGATCCTAGAGAAGAAGCAGGGCACTCTCAGGGGCTACACCTGATCTTGGTCTGCTGATGGCTGCCCTGAATAACCTGCATTCTACACCACTGCAAAGAAACACCCCTGCAAGGCTAAGAAGATTGTCATAAACAGTGTAACAGTCAATGGATCATGGATCTGAGTTACAAATTGCTGATTTTCAGGCTCTTTCAGGTCTTAAATGACCCCTTCCTCTAATTCCACAGCAGCACTACCCCACTAGCATGAGGAAAGCTCACAACTGCTTTTACTCCTGAGCATTTAACAGCTTCTTCCAGGATTTCTCACCAAGGGTCACAGCCAAACTGTTCAATATTATCTCCTCAAAAAACACCTCCAACCTCATCAGGAATGAGCCAGGGAAGCTCAACTTAAAATGAATATTCATGTGCAGGAGAAATTAATTCAACATGTCCCATTACAGCACTTTTCACTACGTATTTATAAAGAAAACATTATTTTTGGCAATAAAATAAAAAAAAAAAAAAGAGAGAGAGAACTTCCCCGAAGCTGGGAAAACAGTAAAAAAAGAGAGAAATTATAATAACAAAAAAAGAAGCTCCACACATGCACACAGCCACATTTCAGCCACTGATATAGGGGAAAAAAAAATTTAAGGCAAACACAGAACTGATATTTCAGATACCAGAATGGTATCAGCCAAAGACAGGAGCTACAAACTTGAATAAAAGTAGATTTTAAAATCAAGTATATCCACACCCCAACTGATAAAAACACCAGGACACAGGTTGGTTCCCAAATCAAAGTTTAATTTATAAAGCTGGTAACTCAAAAATACATTTGCAACAGAAACTACCAAGAAATATAGAAGTTATCACAGGGTTACTTCTCTGGGGGAAGCCAGAGTTCAATGATCTGCACGTGACCACATCCCAACGTGTGACAGCACTGAACAGAGATTAAAGTATGTTGTTTCTAAATATGTGCCTCGACACAATTCTGTCCAAATCTACTAATCAACACTAACTCTGGCATGTCATTCCATTCTTTCCAGCTATAGGCATCTTCAAGACAGCTGTTAAATGCTCAGGAAGCCATGCTAGTTATAAACTACTACTTTTTAGTCACCAAAAAATAGGAAGCCAGTTAACAGGGTATTATCTAAACACTGTTTATTGCAAAAGTAAGATTTGCCAGGTCTCTCATAAATTCTGCATCTTATCTTGCTTCTTCAGAATTGTGTACCATTTTTACTCAGCATTGTGGTTAATCTGATAGTGGGAAATGTTTCAAGGACTATGGAATCCCTGGAGTCACATGGATTAAGGAGAACATGCTGGGAGGGTGTCCTGACTTTGTTGTTTTAATGTTAAAAGGCTCCCCAAAGGTGTTTTGCAGCCTCCCTCTCTCAAGGGTTTCAAACCCCAACTGGATAAAGCCCTGATAAATACAGCAGGGTCTGAGCCCAGAGCTGAGTGTTCTGAGCAAGATCTGGGGCCGGGCCCTTCCTGAGCTGCCCCTCACTGCTCTAACATCTCTCACTGCTGGCACTCCCACAGGTCACTCCAATTCCACACTCAGTGATGGTACTACTCTAACAAGTATTTAATTATTTTATTTGACACATTTCTTCTTACACTACAAGGACTGCCAGGTGCATGATATGACACTTGTGACTGAGCCTGAATTAAACAAAAAACCTCCTTCTTCTGCTGTCAAAGCATCCCAACTACCTTCTCACAAAAGCTTTTCTGTTTCATCTTGCAAGATTTAACACACTATTTGATAGTGTTTCCAACTGTGGGTGATTGCTGACAGCACAGCATCTTCCTCCAGCCTGCCCCCAGGCTTTGGCAATTCATTGCTTGTTCACATAAAAAGTGTGCTGTGAACAGCTCACCTGAAAACCACACTGCTGAAACCTCACTTTTTTTAGCCTGAATGCCTACAAATTAGTAGAGAAATGATCAACACATTAATTTCTGTAGTCAGCAGTCAACTATCTACTCCTCTAAGAGGAATTCTGAGCCTGCACACAGCTTGTTTGGCAGGTGAGTATCAGGGGAGGGAATACAGTGCAATAGGCACGTGGATGTGTGTGCTGCCACCTAACAAATACAATAAGCAAGTTCCCCACAGCTTTTCTGGAGAGCTGGCAGAGCTAATATTCAAAGCTTCCTACCTTGTCAATTTTCAAGTTAAATCAACATATTCAATATGTTAGACTGTGAAATTCACATTTATCTCTTCTGCTTCTCTTCACTACTCCAGGAACATCACTGCTTCCAGTGAGGAAACATAATACACAAATGTGGCTTAAAGTGGGAAATCTGCTGATGCACCAAACTGTGTTAATGCACAGAAAAACCTAAGACCTAGAGTTCCTTGTACTCCACACTCAGACACAAGTCAGTATTCCAAGAGATAAAAGGCAGGCACTTCCAAAGTGTATCAGCAAGGATACAAACTTACACAGCTGATTTAACTGTTGGAAGAAGCAGCAAAAATATCTGAATTTATCTAATTTGGCTTTCCCAATCCTGAAACCACACACATCCCTTTGTATTCCACATCCACAGAAAATCCACTAACTCTGAGAACAGCGCTGGCTACGCTGGGCCACATCTGCCTTGTGAGGAGGAGGAAGAGGTAAAAGAAGCAAACTCACCTGGATTCAGACCTGGATCTAGATTTTGACCTGGAGCGCCTGGAATCCTCCTTAGAGCGAGATCTTGCAGGGGTGTGCCTCCCCGACTTGCCAGACCCATGAGCACTTCCGCTTCTGGAAGCAGAACGGGATTCCTGCACGCAGATATTGAAAGCCTAATTTGTACACAATTCCTTGTTCACCTAGGGGCTGTAAACAAGCTCCAGTGAAATAAATGGTAAATATTCATAGCTATGTGTCCGGGCAGTCGGCATTAGCACTGCCTAGATTTTTTTTAAGGAGTTTTTTTTTTCCCTGGTAGACACTTCTTTACCCTGCATGTACTTTTGCTATTAAACAGATAATGCATGCATGTTTAGCAAAATATACAGGGACACATAAACAGACTAGTAATTACTTAGCGTAGTGCTTTCAGATTCCAGATTACTTCTTATCTTAACTTCATTTTTATTCCTTTTCTTCATTCTTCCGTTTCAAATTCTGACTTCTTTCATCTTCCCCACTTCACACAAATTGCTCAATATTCTACAAGTGGGACTTCTGGTCTGATAATTAGCATGCATTCACTTTCTTTTTTTTCAAATTTCAGCTTCACTTATTCCTGAGCTTCAAATAATTCTCATTTATAAAACTTGTCAAATGGCGACTTCCGCATTTTCCTTCTTCAACATTAACCTTAATAGAAAAAGAACAGGATGAAGAATATTTAAGAACTCCAGGATAAAATCTAGTGCCAAAACTGAAACTAGAAAAAAAAAAGTGTTGTGGACTTTTACTATAAATGCAGTTCAAGAATTGAATCTACCAAAGCCCTACAATTTTATCAACAGATTCAGTCAACTCAGTTTAACTTAGCCCTAAGCAGCTGAATTTGCTATTTATTCCTGCATTTAATAGCAAGTGCAATTGGATCAACTGAGTACCTACTAAGGAATTACACCATCAGGAAACTCAAAATAATTTGCACTATCAGCCACACACTGAGACAAAATCACCAAGGAGTGACTCCAGTGAGGTCCTGCTGCCACTGACAGATGTGCTTTTGAATGCAGAAAGCACAGCTGGTCCTTCCACAAAACCCAATGACTGGAATTTTGGGCCCCTCCTGCAGATTGGCAGCCCTGGTGTGAAGGTTTAGGAGCACACACCCCCAGCTGCCTGCACAAGTGGGATTACATGTGCAGGCATCATGTTTCCACAGAAATCTGAATTTCCCACTGACCAGAACTGCTCTGGAGTAACATCCCACCTGCTCTGTTATTTACTGGCAATCTCCTCTGGCAGTGACATGACCTAATTAGCAGTTCCAACTTATGTGTTTTTATTTTTAAATCAGTGTAACGCTTGGCTTCAGTCATCCGCTTTAAACAGCTGAAAACACTAGGAGAAAGTATTCTTCATCTCAAGATATTAGAGAAAATTCAAAATTCAGCATAATTATACTTCCTTCTAAAAACAAACCTAAATTCAGTGTAAATTCTGATGAAGAAAGCTCACTAATGACACTGGATACCAGATTTTTCTCAAAAATCCCACTTTATCTTTCTAACATCTCTTAAACCTGAACACTAACTTAATGGGAATCCTGTACTAAGCATTCAGAAATTCATTTGCCAACCTGAAATTTAATCATGCTTCAACCACTTCCCCACAACTTCAACCCAATGTTACCTGTTTACAATTCCCTACCATACAGGGGAAAGAAACACGAGGTACAGGATAAAGCAGGTTTGCAATTAAACCCAAGAGCAACAGAAATAACACAAAGTTGGCCAAGTATTCTTCATACAGATGTTTAAGGTTTGGTTGTAAACTACAGTTTCCCCATGCCCTAACACTGCAAAGGGCAGGGGGAATATTAAGGAGCAATCTAAGTTACAATTAACTAACTTAACCTAAATCCATTACTATCTTCCAAAGAAAACACTCCACAGAGATGAGTTCTGAGTTAATATATTAATTTTGCCTAAGAAGTTTTAGCTCTTTAACAAAGTAAGACAAAGCAAGATTGAGTGAGGGCTAAAACACAAATTTTCAGCTGAGGAAAAATACTTAAATTCACAAAAGATAATCTGGGCTGAACAGAAGGAGCTGCGTCCAAATGTAGGTAGTCTGAGACAAGAAAGGAAAGGAGAAATGCAGGATCAGAGGGAAGCAGTTGGCAGGATTATGCCCACAAATACACCCCAAACCCTTTTACAGAGCTTTTAGAAGTCAGAAAGCTTTGAAGAAATGAGTAGAGAACAGGTAAGTCTTCACAGATTTGGTACATTTTTAAGGCAATCTTTGCTGTATTATGTTAAGGTTGATGTGGAATCTGGACACTGAGGAGCTGAGCAGAAGCTTGGGAAGAAAAAAGTCCTGAAGACAACTACCTACCTAAATCAAAACTAAACAGCTGGCCCATTTTCATTCTCCTCCTCTGCATTTCACATTTCCCAGTCTTTAAATATCCATCTATTTTTTTTTCCAGATCATCATCCAATCCACCACACTTCACAGGATTATGGCACTTCTTTACTCCAGCCTTAAAGGAATTCTAACCTCCAAAATACCAAGTTGCCCCTGTCCCACCCCAAGCCCCAGGAAATCTTCTCTATCCAAAATTCCAAGAACCTGTGCCTGCAGCACTGCAAATTTATTTTACACCCTTGAGGGTTCACATCAGCCACTCCCACAACTCCTTTCTCCCATCTGGTTTTGTTGTTCCTTGTATTTTAATTTTCCCACTCTTTGTTCTTTCACTCTGTGAATTTTAAGTCACCAAAAAAAGCCTAAGTGTGCTCCTGGCATGACATGGGGAAGAGGGAGGAAACAACCTTCTTTACCCTGCCTATATTCTAGCACTGCTGGTCAGCAGATCCAGACTGGTATTCACTAAACAATGACCATTTTCCCTCTCTAACCTTAAGTTAGTCAAGTGTGAACTTAATCTCCCTCCCCAGATCCCTTGAATAGTTATCAACAGCTCTTCCCCTTCACCAGGCACTTCTGGAATTCATGTGGAAGCCCCGAAATCCAGGCTTGTGGATTCCAAATGGTTCTTTGCAGACCTTGAGCACATTCAAACCAAGTGCCAGGATGATTTTAACAGCTGTAAGCACACTCACAAAGAACATTACAGCCATGTACTCTGAGCAGGGAATGTCCCAAAGCAGGATTATTTGGGGGGGCAGAGGTAGGAAAGGTTTCCATGGACAGAAGCAGCTGGAAAGCAGGTGATGACCACAGCTCTTTGCACTTCTGAGATTCAGGTTTTCCCCACAGGAATGGAAGTTACAGTATTTCAGTAAGTAATGTAAGATACAGAGAAATAAAAGTATTAAAGTTTCATAATCATATATTCGTATGAAGTTATGTATTTCCACTTGTTTTCCCAAGGAAAGGTGCAGCCCCACATGACACTATCAGATCTGCAGCCTCTTTATGCAAGGTGTCACTGTGCTGACTCCACATTCCCCAACCTCTGCATTATGGAAGTTGCCTCTCTTCCCCTGAGGGACACGAGGTCACTGCTGGGGATTGTCTCACCAGCCCTTCCCACAGGTTTCCAAACTCCACACAGAAAGAACACAGTGTGTTTTGAAAAACCAGGCCACAGCTTCCTCCCATCACCTCTGCCACTGGCCCTGTGGGCTCCTCCAGCGCCCCAAGCTGGAAATTAATCCATCAGCAAAACCCAAATTATCTTCTGACAGGTTTGGGCACTGAATAAACTCCCCAAGAGGCCCCATCAAGTGCCAGCTGGTGAGGGAGGAACACAGGGAATGTGTTCTGGAGCAGGATCATCCATCCACACACCATCTCTTTGGTGGCACTGAGTGCTCAGCTCATCTCTAACCCCAAACTGCTTCCTCAGACCTCGTTCTCACACCATTTAGTATTAAAAATCACTCCTCTTTGAAAGTACATGTATTAAATACCTTAGAAGTAATCTGCAAATTGAGCTTTTACACATTAAAAACAAACAAACAAAACCCCCCACCCTCACTTGCATATTGAACAGCTTCTGACCACACACCAAGCCATGGCAATCATAATTAACTGATTCACAAGGGAGGATTCATTAATTTGGCCTTTACCTCATCTTTTTCCAACCTCTCCATGCCTGAATCCCATGTGCTTCAGTGAGGACAATTTCAATGAAAAGAAAACTAAGCTGGAAAACCATAGCATTGCAGCATAACAACAGCATCTCAAGTATATTCCAGTATTTAAGTATTGGAAGCATTTTGTAATATTATTTTTTATTCAGTCAAAAAATTCCTGGAGTTCAGCCCACTATGGAACATAAGCTGTAAAAGAGAATTCAAGTGGGCATTTTTTCTTCTTATCTTCCCCCCCTCGTCCTTTTTAAAAACATGCCATAATCCAGTGCAAATTAGTGCTGCTGCTTAAACAAGTCCCGTTCCTGGCAAATGCACCTGGAATTTCTTCATCCCAAAAGCTGCCATGAGGACTCAATCAAGTCAGGCCTGCAAACCAATGCAGCTGGAAATGGAGTAAAACAAGATCCAGCTGACTGAATTCCCAGATCTGACTGACTGAAGGAACACCACAATGGAAGAGAGCAGGAGCACAATTCCTGTTGGCAGCCTGTACCTGGGACAGTTTAAAACAGCTGCAATCATATTCCAAACTATTTATCCAAACTCTTAACTCTACTCTGCAGAGACTCCAGCTTGGAAAAGCACAAAAGCCATTGACTCAGTAAAACATAAGCCTTAAGTAAGCAAAAAAACCCATAAATAACACTGGCAAGAGCAGAAGGAAAACTAATTCCTGCTCCAGTCTGGAACAGCACGTGTGTAGCTCTATGGTTTCACTTTCACAAATAAACGTCCATTTCAAACAACTTACCTATTTAAAAGTCACAGAAGTTCAGACATAACTCATTTTAGGCACTGGCAAAGACTGCCTACAAATGCTTTAATACACCATTTAAATTAGAAATATAAAAATGCAGCAGACAACAATTCCTGCCCCAGTACTCTGCACAATTGTGTTTCACACAAAAAGACTTTGCTATAGAAGCTTTATTATTTCCACACTTTCTGACTGAAAACACAATGCAAGTTATCCTGGCAAACTTTATTAAGGCTAATTTGGCTCCCAGTCCGACCTGCACAACAATTAAAGCATCTTTAAAAAAAGGAACACACAAATAATTCACCCTGAGTAAAAAACACCCCCTCACTAGAAAATTCAGAGTGAATGAAATGAAAATACTGGCGCTGGCACCAGTCTACTCCTTAATCCCTGTCTTTCCCCATTCATTCACATTTTTAACCCCCTGGAGATCAATTTTTTTTCATCTTACCTACCTTGAAGTAGAAACACGTAGATATTGCACCTTTTTATAGAGGATTAATAACATAAAACCATATTCTAAGAAAGACATTGCTCAGAATTACTACGTTCTCTAATATTTCTTGCCCCCTCCAGTTTAAAACTTAGGAACTTATCACCTCCACAACTCCCTCCGATGCTGCAGCAAAATATTTGAATTATGCTAAAAAAAAATCCCCAGAACACAGTACTGACCCTAATTAAAGACATCAAAGGCAAACAATGCTGATCCAGTAAATAAAAAGCAACTACAGATGTGCATCACAAATTTGAAGCTTAGCAAGTCATCTACTTCGACATTAATAAAAACTCATCGGGACAGGGAGATCTTTCCGAAACTATGAGCCTTGACAGATATCTTTGCAGGTTTCACAAAGCGAAGGAGTTGCCACCGATTATCGAGCTTAAATTAGAGAGCCCGAGACACTTGGACGCCAGGCCCGAGGAGAGAATTATTGTACAGGGGAGAGGGAGCGAAGAGCGGTCTAAATCAGAGAGCAACTCGAGAATGGATTGCAAGGCGGCTCTGGAGAGAGGATAACAGCAGGATTCCCCTTGCGCAGGGGTGGGATAGAGGACGAGGAGCCCCTGAGGGCTCGGGGCCGCCATTTTGTCCCTCCCGGGCGCGCGCGGTCCCGGCCCAAGATGGCGCCGGGCGCCTCACGCGGGGAGCGGCCCCTCCGCCATGGACTCCGCCGCTCCGCCTCACCCGCCTCTCGCTCCCGCGGCGGCTCCGCCACCCGCGAAAAGGGACACGGGGGGACGCGGGGGCGCCGGCGCCACCCGAAGGCGATGTGTGGGGACGGGAGGGAAGGGGGGCCCGGCCGCGCAGCGCGCTCGGGCTCCGTGTATTACCCGCTCGCCGTAGTTTTGCTCCCCGCTGTCGCTCATCGTCCCGTCCCGCCGCTCACGCCGCCGCCGCCCGAACCGGACACGACCGTCCCCGGCGACAGCGCCGTCCGCGCGGGAAGTGACGAGACCGCGGGGCCGCGCGCGCGCGCTCGGCAGGACACGCCCCCTCAGGGGGACATCCCTGAGTCGGAGGCCACGCCCACGCGCCAGAGCCACGCCCCACACGGCACCGCCTCCAGCCTTAGCCACGCCCCCGAGGGCGCGCGCCTTCAGAAAAGGCCACGCCCCTGCCCTGAGGCCGCCCGTGAGGCGAGATCGCGCCCCCATGGCGACCACGCCCCACACAAAACCCCACCCACTCAGCCATCACCGCCCTGCGAGCGATGGCCGCGCCCCTCTGGCTGAGGCCACGCCCCATTACGCCACAACGGAACCCCGCCCTCCCCCTCAGGTGAGGCTCCGTCCCGCCCCCTCAGGTGAGGTCACGTCCATCGCCCTCCCCAGGCCGCAGAAACAGTTTAAAAATGGGATCGCGAAGGTTTTTTTTTTTGAGTGTTTTTTGAGTGTTAAAGCATCAGAACACGTGGGGGGGGGAAGAGCGGGATATCTCCTAGGCACCCACTCGAGGGCAGCAGAGCGTTGCTGAAATGGCGGGGTTTCCTCCGTGCTTGGCATTGTTTCTCCACAAAACGCGTGCAGCGAGGAGTGTCGCGAACACCTCCATTGTATCTGGTTTATGTCACAAGCAGCATCAGTAAAGCAGCGGCAGCCCCAAAGGGCCGGGACTGTGCTGAGTCCTAGAATTGTCTAGTTTGAAAGCGACCTTAAAACTCATCCATTTCCACCCCAGCCATGGGCAGGGACACCTTCTCCTGTCCCAGGCTGCTCCAAGCCCTGTCCAACCTGACCTTGGACACTTCCAGGGATCCAGGGGCAAACACAACTCCCTGTGCTAGGGCCTCCCCACCCTTACAGGAAACAATTTTTCCCTAATATCTAATCTAAACCAACTCTTTTTCGAGTTGAAAGTGCATGTTTTATTCCACAAGCTGCTGCTGCAGGACATAATCTTACTCTAGAAATGCTTCTGTAGCCATCTGACATCCCAGCAGTGGCTATTTTTCTTCACTGAAATGCATTTCCTGTGCAGCGAGGGCTGGGAATGCCCTGCCTGCCCCATGGTGCTGTTAACAAGCAGCAAGGCAGAGACCTGAACAGGTCAGTGCCTCTTCTAAGTGGGATTTTTGGCCACTGGGATTATTGCTGTCACCATTCCCCACACAGATCGAAGAAGTGGCAGCAGCTGAAAATGAAGGGAGAGCAGGCTGGAGGCAAAGTGAAAGGGAAGAAAGCAAATTGCTGATGGCTTCGTGGTGCATTCACAGGTGATGACTACAGAGACACCCAGGGGGAACCCCAGCTCCATTTCCATCACCTCTGATACTTATGAGAAGAGGCAAGCCAGAAGTTGCTTGGCTGCCTTCCCTCTCCCTGCCAGCCCCAGAACACAAAGGTGAATTTATCAGCTAAAGAGGAAGGTGAGCAGTATTTTCACAGCTTTTGCTGATTGAAAAATACCACAGGGTTTTTTTTTTTTTTTTTTTTATGCCAATGGCTTCAACTCAATGCTTTGCTTGTGTTACAGCACAGTTACTGACACATTGGTCCTGAGCTGGAAGGGTTCAACCCCTGGCCTTGCACAGACACCCCAATAATCTCACCCTGTGCCTGAGAGCATTATCCAAATGTTTCTGGAGTTTTGGCAGCCTTGGGGCTGTGCCCATTCCCTAGAGAGCCTGATCAGTGCCCCAGCACCCTCTGGAGGACCTTTTTGTGATATCCAACCTAAACCCCACTGACACAGCTTCAGCTGTTCCCTGGGTCCTGTCTGTGGTCATAGAGAGCAGAGATTGGACCTGCAGCCCCTGATAAGCTCTGCCCTCAGCCTCCTCTTCTCCAGGCTGAACAGACCAAGTGACCTCAGCTTCTCCTGCCTTTCTTGCAGGAAGTTTAATGGACATTTGTTTTTCTAGCCCTTGGTCTCTATTTAAAAACCTAGGCAGTACTCAACCCTCAGAGACTGTAAACCCCAAAACTTCTTACAACCCTCATTGCAGGGCAAAGCATTGATCACCTCTCTTCCCCTTCACCAGTGGGACAAGAAGACACCAGCAGGGATAAACCATCTGGAATTTCCTAGGAATGAGGGCCTCTTCCCTGTCGCAGTGGTGGCAATGCTCCCAAAAATACTCTGAGCAGGAGAAGAGGGCATGGCAGAAAAGAAACAGCTGATCTGAGCGTGCTTTGATCCTTTCATTCACATTTAAATGTGGGTAGCCAGGAGTTAGGGAAGCCTCCCTACCTTTGGGGAACACCTGAACCTGCTGTGCCTGGCCTCTGCAGCAGTGACACAGATGTGTGAGATGATCCCAAGGAGATTCTCCCTGAGAAAATGGCTGCTCATGGCTTCCATGGGCATACTGTTTGCTGGGCAAAAACTTGGCTGATGGCTGGGACTGTCCCCCTGTGCTGGGACCTGTGAGGCACCTCCAGTCCTGGGGACAGCCCTGGGCCCCCACAGCAAGAGAGACATTGAGGGGCTGGAGTGTGTCTGGAGAAGAGAATGGAGATGGGGAAGGGGCTGGAGCACCAGGAGAGGCTGAGGGAGCTGGGAAAGAGGCTCAGCCTGGAGAAAAGGAGGCTCAGGGGGAACCTTGTGGCTCTGCACAACTCCCTGACAGGAGGGGACAGCTGGGGGTTTGGGCTCTGCTCCCAGGGAACAGGGACAGGAGGAGAAGAAACAGCCTCATGATTAGGGTTGAATTGCTAAAATAAGGAGCAAGTTCCACTGTGCCCAGTGCTTTGTAGATACAATTATTATCAGTTCCTTTTGCCAATAACACACATCCTGTGAATACATTTACATGGGAATTGGGATCCAATTGGGAATTGCAAATCGAAGTAGAATATGATGTTTCTTTATGCAGAGTGTGTGATGCACAGGAAAGAGCCTGAAGGGATCAGGATGATATCAAGTCCCTCCCTTATAAAGAGACCAAAAAACATGGGAAAAGGGCAGAACATTAGAGTCAAGGTGGGCCAGGAGGCTCCCTCTTGCCTTCCTCCTTTCTGAGGATTTAGTGAAGGGAGCCCAAACAGAGTGGGAGCTGTAGGGTATTAAGAAAGGATCTAGAGAAGGGCACAAAGAAGCACAGGGAGCTGAACTGGCACTTTTCTCCATCCAGATCTACCAAGGACAATGCTGCTTTGCAGCCAAGTTGTTTAATCCTGTTCCTTCCTTACATGCCCCCTTAGGAGGTCAATGTCATGCAAGAACTAAGATTAAGTGACGATTAAGAACATTTAAGTGAAGATTAAAGATTAGGAACAAAGAGTGAGTGGAAAGTCATGAGTAGAAAATGTATGTGGCTTGGAGCTGCTGTAACAGCTCCCAGAACAGCAATTTCCCTCGATCCAGTTATGTGTAATTCCCAAAATTGATCCCAAGTGGAGAAGACTGGCTTGTGCCTACACTGTGGAGGTCTCTGGGCTGCTCTGACTATATCCTGGTGGAAACCTTCCAGCTGCTCCTCAGCTGAGCAAATGCTGAAGTACATCCATAGGTCTTGCTAATCTGTGCTGTGATTGAACTTTGATGTTAATTTTTCAGGGTTTTTTTAAACAGATAACCAACCAAAGGAAAAAAACCAACAAACCAAACATAAACACAGAAGTGGGAATTACTTAAATTCCAGATTCCAAGTGCATCTTGGAAGTTTCACAAATCCACCTGCACAGTTCCTTTTCAAGAACAATGGAATGAGTCACCTGCAATGTTTGCCATGTTTACCATGTAAAAGGCAATCAGGGGTGCTCACCCGGGGGGGTTGTGGCATTTACCTACTGAATTGCAGGCTGAAAAAGCCACACTTCCAGAAGTTATGGAAAGGAGTTTGTTTTTTCCAGCAGCACACGTGTGCAGCTGCAGAGCCAGCCTGGCAGCTCCTGCTCCCCTCTGCCTCTCTTCCCCCAAACCACCCACACAGCACATGGACATGATTCCAGAGCACCAGGAACTACAGCAGGGAGTGAGCCAGCTCGAGAATCATTAGTGAACATTGGCTGCCCTGCTGCCAAGGGGGATGGACCAGGCTCTCAAACAGCTTTTCCCTGGAGTGTGTGTGGCACCTTTTCCATGTGAGCTCCCACTACCATCCCGCTGCAGCCCTTGGTGGCTCTGTGCTGCCCAGAGTTCTGCTCTGCCCAGCACCTGTGCAGCTCTTTGCTGCAAGGGGATCACAGAAACCATCCTGCTAGGAATAAACTTTATCCTCGAGTGCCAGCTCACCTTCCTGCTGAAAGAGCAGAGGGAAGTGAGCAGAACAGATCAGAATCATTTAGGTTGGAAAAATCAAGTCTAACCATAAATCTTACACTGCTGAGTCCACAGCTTGTTCTCTGGGAACAGAGTCTGACCCTCAGCTGGCTGTCCCCTCCTGTCAGGGAGTTGTGCAGAGCCAGAAGATTCCCCCTGAGCCTCCTTTTCTCCAGGCTGAGCCCCTTTCCCAGCTCCCTCAGCCTGTTCTGGTGCTCCAGCCCCTTCTCCAGCTCTGTTCCCTTCTCTGGACACACTCCAGTCCCTCAATACTCACTCTATGCAGTTGGCTGTGATTTCCCTTCACTGTGGATATCTGCCTTGAGAATTCTTATTTGTTGGGTGAGACAGATCTTGTCTGTTGGGAAATTCCTCCTCCTGGTCAGGCCACTGGAGCTGTGCAGTGCCCAAGGTGGCTTGAGGTGTGGCTATGGTGCCTGTACAGCTGCTTTCTGGTGATACAGGGCTAGTGCTGGTGTGCTCACAGGAGACAACAGAGGGAGCAGGAGCTTTCCTGGAAATCCTCTCCAGAGCTTTTTCCTCAGAACTTCTGCAAAAGCCTCTCTGTTAATTTTGCCCTAGAGTGCTCATCTGCCTCCCTGTTCTGGAAGTGTCTTGTAGACACAGGTTTTCCTCTTGGCTGGCTCTTCAGAGGGACTAAAGAGGGGATGCTTCCCAAACTGGAAAACTGATGGAGCCTGTGTGACGTGCCTGTCTCCATCCATCACAATGACATGATTATTTTGTTGGCTCTTGCCAAACTTTGGCACTTCCTGCCAACATCTAAATAGTGATTGGTCTTGGTGTTCTGACCCACAGCAGTAATGGCTGCAGAAAGGGAATGTCCTGTGGGTGAAAGAGCTGCTGGAGAACTGCCATGAGCACCCTCAGAACTACAGCATGGGCAAGGCTGCCGTGACCCCACACTGCAGCAGTTACAGGAACAACTTGTTGCTCAGAAATGAGGCATTCTCAAATGCATGGGGCTTTTCCAAGGAAAAGGAAAGGGCAGGGAGCAGAGCCCATGTCCAGGAGGGCTGACCACCTCTCCAGGATACGAGGAATGTAAAACTCTCCCAAAGCCATGTTGCTTCTTCCATCCTGTTTAACAGCTTTTCTCAATCAGGATGGTGCTTGATAGGGATCAGCTTCTGGAACACATAAAGCTGCTGTCAGCAGAGTGGGGTTGCACTGGGAGAGATGGCTCTGCTTGCCATCCCAGCTGCCAGGACTCAAGAGGTGTCCATACAGGTACTGCCATCTCCATCTCCAGAAAGTGTCAGTGAGATCTGACGTGGCCAATGGAAGACAGAACCACTCCATGCAGGACCTGAAGGAATGTCAGGAAGCTGTCCTGGGGGGAGATTTAGGTTGGATAATAGGAAAAGGTTCTTCCCCCCAGAAGTGGTGGGGCATTGAGCAGGCTCCCCAGGGAACGGGCACAGCCCCAAGGCTGCCAGAGCTCCAGGAGCATTTGAATAATGCTCTCAGGGATGCACAGGGTGGGATTGTTGGGTGTCTGTGGAAGGCCAGGAGTTGAACTGGATGATCCTTGTGGTTATTGTGTGATTCTATGATTCCATGATACCTGGGAGGGCAGACACCCATCGGTGACAAGCCTGGAGAGCAGTATGGAGGTGTGGCTGCTACTGGCAGCACAGGCAGTCATCACTATCACTGGCAGATCTCAGCTCCTTCAAATTCCCTGTGTGTCACACACTCCAAGAAAAATCCCACACCACATCCAGGTGGTTCAGTTCAGTAGCCAGGACACTCCAACTTTTCTTTCTGAGGCTATTGTGAGAATCACAAGTGAGCTGTGAGACCCTGCATAGAGAAATCACAGATTACAGCAAATGTCCTGGTTGGAAATGAGAGGTAAAAATACCTACAAGGATTGCATAAAAGAAATGGTTTTCCTGTGCCCTCCACAAAGCCATTAAAGAGGTTCTAATAGACTCATTTTATAAAACACTGATATGAAGCTGGAAAGGAAATGTGAGGCTGCTGTATACTGCAGACCTGACTGAAGATACTTCAGATATAAGCCCAAGTGTACAAAGAGCTTTTTTTCTTTCTGGCTCCCACAGACGCAAAAAGCGATCACAACCCACCACCAGGAATTAGGGGGTGAGGTGGGGCCTCATGAGTGCCATGGGGAGATCTGACCCCTGCTCTGGAACACTGAAAGATCTATTAGTGACACTGCAGGGCTGTGAGCAGGATGTGGACGTGCCATGGACTGTAGGTGATCCCGTGCAGCCTGGAGAGGCCACGTGGTCCCAGGCCTCAGGGGCTCTCCTGTTCTCTCCATGCACTTTACAAGCCTAAATGCATTATTTAACTGCTCTCTTTTTAAAAGACTGGGGCAGAGGTTTGCCTGAGATGATTATTGCTGCTACTTGGAGAATTAAACAGTGGATTAAAATAGATTTTATTTAATTAACCTGAATGAAATAAATGTTTGCGTCTGATTCAATCTCAGGGGAGGTGTCAGATCAGACAGTGCTGGTAAAACTATCTGACCTGTGCTTTTTCCAGAGGGATGAGCACAAAAATCTCTCTGTGGCATCTAGAGAAGATTCCCTAATCTCCTTAGCCTGTCTCGGGCTTGGCTGCCCACAGTGCAGCAATGCAGGGCTGGGGCTGGGATTGCAGAGCTGGGGGGTTGGAATCATGCTTGGGTGTTTCTGTGTTCCAGTGGAAGTGAAAGCAGCCTGGGATTTGGTGAACAAAAGTACCACAAATTCCTGGATATTGCTGTTCCTCGGGTCCTGCTGCTGCCCTCACTGACACACAGCCCAAGTGCCCAGATCCTGAGTTTCCTCATGCCAGCTGGCCTGTGGACAGCTGCATGCAGAAAACCCAAGAATTCCAAGAATTTTTTCATCTGCCTCCAAGTGCTTGTGTATCCAGCTCTAAAATCCACCTGTGTCCTGGCTGTCTGTGGGTCTGATGGCAGCTAAGTGCTGAGACAGAGAGAGGGAAGTGCAGTGGGACGATCTGCCTAACACATTTATCCCACATTTTCCCTGAAAAGTGCAAGCCCATTGATCCCAACAAACACATCCCTCAGCCCTTCCCTTACCTGGAAGTGTGGCAATCAGGAGGGGAGGGAGCTCAGTGCAACCTATGTCCCCTCCCCACACAAGGCCATCACACAAACAAGGGTTCACTTCTAGTGTGTTCCATAGAATCATGGAATCATTAAGGCTGGAAAAGCTCTCTAGCTTTGAGTCCCACTATTAACCTGGCACCACCATGTTCACCACTGGCTCTATCAGGAACAGAGTGTCCCCTGTGCTGGCACTTCTGAGGCTCCTCGAGTGCTGTGTCCAGTTCTGGGCCCCCCAGTTCAGGAATGACTGGGGCTGGAGTGAGTCCAGAGAAGGGAACAGAACTGAGGATGTGTCTGGAGTGCATGGAGCAGCTGAGGGAGCTGGGAAAGGGGCTCAGCCTGGAGAAAAGGCTCAGGGGCAGCCTTCTGGCTCTGCACAAATCCCTGACAGAGGAGGGGATCTGTGGAGGGGGTCAGGCTCTGCTCCCAGGGAACAGGAGGAGAGGGAGCAGCCTTAAGTTGTGCCATGGAAAGCTCAGGTTGGACATTGGAGGAATTTCTTCACTGTAAGGATGGCCAGGCCTTGGAAGGAGCTGCTCAGGGAAGTTTGGAGTCCCCATCCCTGCAGGTGTCCAAGGAATGCCTGGACGTGGCACTCAGTGCTCTGGGCTCGTCACAAGGTGGGAATCAGGCACATGTTGGATTTGATGATCTTGGAGGTATTTTCCAGCTTAAATGATTCTGTGATTTTGTAAACCATGTGTCCCATCCACCTGAACCCTTCCTTTTGCAGCACACCCAAACATCCACACAACCAAACACAGAACACCCAACCTCCATCCTACAGTTGTTTCTGTTGCCAAATAAGGTGGAAACACTGTGTTAATCCCTTTTTTTGGACTAATCACACTGCTTCTCTAGACCTTTTTATTCCAGCTCTCCCATTCAACCACCTGCTGCTGTTACACCCCTGAAGATACAATCTGGAGGTTTTTCTACACCACATCATATGGTAGAAACACAGCAGTCCAGGAGAGGATTCCTGAAGGACTTTGGCTCTGTAAAAATGAGTCCTGAACCACTTGAGTCCCAGGGTTGGTTCAAAGGTGAGTGTTAGTTTTCTTTTTGCCCCATGGGATAAGAGGAGTAAGAAACTGTAATGCTATATTAGTCATTCTTGAGATAGTTATTAACTCTTGTTTGTACAAAACATACTTTTCAAGGGCTGAACCATCACCTGTTGGAATGTTCAGGAACTGACTGAGGAGAGAGGGGGCCAAGGATGCAGATGGGGAACAGGCAGGGATGGGTGAGAGGGCATAAATTATATACTTATTATAGAAAATGTAGAAATATTTTATTTTTCACACTTCATACATATATAGATAGAGGGGTATATGGGGATATATGTGTGGAGTCAGTTATAAAATTATACATTTGTGTTATTCCAAGCGGGAACGGGTTCAAATTGAAGGAGAAGGTTTAGGTTAGATATTAGGTTAAAAAAAAAAAAAAAAAAAAAAAAAAAAAGAATTTCCCTGTGAGG
>JAOTQP010000469.1:4706398-4722388 GCA_026413545.1 Cichladusa arquata
GAGGGAGGACAGGCAGGGCTGGGTGAGGGGTGTCAGGGCTGGGTGAGGGGTGTCAGGGCTGAGTGAGGGGTGTCAGGCAGGGCTGGGTGAGGGAGGACAGGCAGGGCTGGGTGAGGGGTGTCAGGGCTGGGTGAGGGGTGTCAGGGCTGAGTGAGGGGTGTCAGGCAGGGCTGGGTGAGGGAGGACAGGCAGGGCTGGGTGAGGGGTGTCAGGGCTGGGTGAGGGGTGTCAGGGCTGAGTGAGGGGTGTCAGGGCTGGGTGAGGGAGGACAGGCAGGGCTGGGTGAGGGGAGGCACAACAAGGCCCATGACTGTGCTGGAGCAGTTTGGTGGAGCAGACTGGGGGCTAGTGGGCCTGTGAGGGGTGCAAGGGGAGGCTCAGCCCTGCTGTGCTCTCGCTGACCCCTCTCTCCTCCCGCAGGGGCAGCCACCTGACGGATGTAAGTACTGGAGGAGCCAGAGGAGCCTGGGCCCACAGCCGCAGCGGGGACACCATGGAGGCCATGGGGTTGGCAGGGCACTGGGGAGGCTTCAGGCTGGCCTGGTGCCTGTGAGCTGCAGGGCTTTTCAGGGTTGATTAGCGTCTCACACCATTAAAAAAAAGTAATTGTTGCTGTTTCCACATTGGAAAATTTCTCTCCAAGGCCCAGCATGAAGCCTTGGAGAGCATGACCCTAAGTCCTACCTCTGTGGTGATTTTGGATGAGGTTTTGTCAGTAGAGGACGGCTGGCAGGGGTGGGAGGGAGCCTTTCCTGCCTGTAAAGGCTGCAGAGTTGCTGGAGCAGAAGAACAATGTGACACTGGCTGGTATCTGCACTTCCACTCCTGAGTAGAGGCTGGAGGAGCTGCTGACGCTGCACTCGCTGTGTCAGAAAATCTCTGATGCTGTTAAGCTCGGGTTAGACTGAAACAAACCCAAATTCCTAATGGTGCTTTTTGTGATTTCAATTGGGTTTATTTATATTTTCCCCCACAAGTGCCAACTTGTTGTTTCTGTCTCTTCCTGCCCAGATATCCATATGCCGGGATTTGCCCAACATTGAGGTGATCACATTCAGGTGAATGCCAGTTTGCCAGCTTTGGAGAGGGCAGGGAAATCACCTTTTCCTGGGGATGGTTTCTTCCCATGTTGCTGGGGTTGTGTGTGTGAGCTGCCTGGCTCTTTGTGCCTCAAGTAGCAGAGATACAGAAATGATTATTCCTCAGCAGCTCCTCTGCACTATTCCCTGTGCTCCTTGAGAAAATATTCTCTGTTTTGACAAGTGATAAAACCCCTTAGGATTGTTGCTCCTGACATTCTATTCCATCGTTTTGACGGGGATCTTCTTGGCCTCTGTATGTGGCCTGTTTCCAAAATGCTTGTTGGAATATTTTGTGGATCTCTCAGAGCTTTCCCTTTCCATAATACGCTCAACTTTCACCTATCCTGGGAATCCCATGGATCCAATGCTCTGCAAATTCGAGCCTTTTAACTTGGGAATCTTACATGGGTTCTCCTTGGGTGGGTCTGAAGAGCTGCTACAGAAGAGGGGGCAGTTTGGGGGAAGAGGCTCTTTGTCATCCTCAGCAGGGTGGAGCAGCAGCTCTTTAAGTTCTTCCCTCTGCTGACAAAGATGAAATGCCACAAGCCATGGGCTGAACGTCCCAGGGGTGAGGCTGTTGCAGGAAAGGGGACTGGGAAGTGCTGTGCTCCCTCCTGGATGGGGCAGCGAGGGTGGGACGGGCTCTGACCGTGTCTCCGCAGCGTGAACGGCATCTCGGACCTGGAGCCGCTGCACCGGTGCCAGAAGCTGAGCGAGCTGTACCTGAGGAAGAACAACATCGCCAGCCTGGATGAGCTGTTCTACCTGAAGACGCTGCCGCGGCTGCGGGTGCTGTGGCTGGCGGAGAACCCCTGCTGCGGGCCCGACCCCCACCGCTACCGCATGACCGTGCTGCGCAACCTGCCCAGCCTGCAGAAGCTCGACAACCAGGGTGGGCTTTGGGCTCCTGCAGGCAGCCCACAGGGCCTGCCAAATGGCGGGGTGTGGGCTCCTCTCAGAGGTGTCCTTTGAGTTTTCCGGAGTCAGGAGGTGTTAGGGGTTGAGTTCGATCCAGTGCTTCTAAGTTGTTTTCTCTTTGTCTTCCCTTTCCATTTCTCTTCCCCTTTCCCATCTGCCTTCTCTTCCTCCTTTCCCTTTTTCCTTCTCCATCCCTATCCTCATCCTCATCCACATCTGCATCCCCTTCCCCATCCCCTTCCCTTCCCTATCCCTATCCCTTCAGGCACGACTGAGTGCCTCATTATAGCTCAGACAGTACCACTAATTAGTGGTTTTTAGAGCTCTCCCTTTGCTGTGGTCAGACAAAGGTTCTCTAACTGGATCTGCTGCTGTAGAAAAGCTGCTCTGTTTTTTTTTTTTTCTATCCAGTAGCAACAATTTGGTGGCTTTTGGAGCCTTCTCCAGAGACAAGAAGTAGCAAAGCATGTTTGCATCCCTCCCTGATACCCTTCTCGCTTTGGTAGGCTGGTGCTTGCTTCCAGCATTCTCCTGCACAGGTTTCACTGCAGGAGGAGGGTGAAAGCAAAATACCAGACAATTTTTGGACCAAGCCCCTTGGGAACAGCTGTGCAGCAGCTGAGTTGCCATCCCCCTGGGCTGCTGCAGTTGCTAGCAACAGGCATTTGTTGTGGCCTTCGCAGCTGTGACAGAGGAGGAGCTGTCGCAGGCGCTGGTGGATGGTGTGGAGATCACGGCCCCGCCGGCCCGCAGGAGCGTGGAGAACGGCTGGTCCGAGTCCAGCGCCGCCGGATCCAGCACGGAGCTGCTCAGCTGCAGCCTGGAGGAGACAATGTGAGAGCTGGGGAGCTAGCAGCATTTCTGGGCTGAGCTCATGTAGCAGAAAAGGACCCTGACATTCCAGGGGCCAGGCCCGCTGCCGGGGCAGGTTCCCATTGTTCTGGTTACTGGGTCAGTGGCACTGCTGGGTCTGGTTCTGTGTCTGCCAAACAGGCTCTGCTGTGAGGGGTGACTCAAGCTCATCAGCTGCATGTGCAGGCAGGGATGCATGCTCTCTGATCTGGGAGCTCCAGTCCATTCCCAGGGCTCCTCCAGCCAGATACTCTTTGCATGGTTGCCTGTGATGAGGAAGGATTGGCCTGGCAGAAGAAAGTTCTCCCACCTGGTCATAATAACATTTGCTTTTCCTTCCTACTTTTAGCAAAACTCAGGAGGAGCTTGATATGAAGCATGTTCCCAGGGATAAATATTCCTCCTTTTCCTCTCAAGAGACAGATTGCAGCTGCAAGAAGAGAGTGAGTATCTTTTAAACACCAAATTGCTTTTCCTTGTATGTGGGGCTGAGCCCCAGCATTGAACGATATGGAGGACTTTGGATGTCCCCAGAGGAGGGGAACAGAGCTGATGCCAGGGCTGGAAGAAATGTCCAGGAGCAGCTGAGGGCTGTGAGTTTGTTTGATTTGGAGAGAAGGAGGTTGAGGGGTGACCTCATGCCTTCTGCAGGTTCCAGAGGAGGGGATCTGGGGAGGGAGTGCTGAGCTCTTCTACCTGGGATCCAGCAATAGGAGACATGGGAATGGTTCAAAGCTGTGCTAGGGGAGGTTCAGACTGGAAGTGTTTCTTTAGCCAGAGGAGGGTCCAGCCTTGGGAAGGGGCTGCTGACCAGGAAGCTTAGGTGGTTCCTCAGCCTCCTCCATCATGTAGCCTTGGATGAACCTGGATTTTGGTGGTTCAGCTGGAACTTGCAGAGTTGTGGACTCAGTGCCATTGCATCAATCAGCAGAGCAAGATCTAACCCCACTGCCTCACTCTACCATAGCTGCCTAGAGCCTAGACCAGGCTCTGACCATTAAAAAGGGGGGAAGTGACCCTCCATTGCAGCTGGAGAAGTTCAGGTTGGATGTTGGGCAAAAGATTTTCCCTAGAAGGACAGTTATTTAGGCTGTGGAATCTCTCCCTGGATTTCTTCAGGACATGATTTGACAGAGCCATAGCTGGTGTTGGCACTGGTCCTGTGGGGGTGGCAGGGCTGGGGACCTTCAAGGGCCCTTTGCAGAGAGCACCAGCTCTCTTCATTCCTCAGAGCAGGAGTCCTCTGTCCTTTCCCATCCTACACATGCTGGAGAGCGAGGGTGGCCGGTCCTGAATGTGCTTTTCCTTCCAGAAGGCAGGCTGGAGCGTGGCCAGGAGCCAGAGGCGTGTGGGCAGCCCGCACAGGACTGGGCGGGTGGGTTTGTCCTGCATTCCAGCCTCGTCACGTGCCACATGCAGCCTCTGCCTGTGTTTGCCCGAGGGCTTCCTTGTTAATCCCGCTCCCGTGGCTGCAGGTGGCTGTTCCAAACTGCTGCCAGTGCTGCTGCTGGTGGAGGAGCTTGTAGAAAGAGCAGGGAAAATCGAGTGTCCTTGTCCTGCCTGGCTGGTGCAAAGTAGTGTCTGCCTTATCCCGACAGAACAATGTCCTGAATGCCATCCTGCTGCTCATGAAGGAACTGGATGCAGAGGGGCTGGAGATCATCCAGCAGACGGTGGCCAGGAGGCTCCAGAAGAAGGAGCTGCAGGAAGAGTGACAACGCCCATCCCATTCCAAGCTCCCTGCAGCCCCAGCCCCGCGGCGCTGTCCTGCCCACACATCCCTGGCTGCAGCCAAAGCCTCGGTGCTCCCCGCTCTGCCTCCCATGCCTGGGCATGGAATGGGGTGGGATGCTCCTTCTCCAGAGATTTCCTGCTTGTGCAGCAGGCTCTGACACTGTGTCCTGTGTGGCTGGGGATCTTGGATGGGAGGTGCAGGCAAGTCAGCAAAGCAGAAAGGAAGAGGGCTGCAGCCAGAGGTGCTGTGTGATCTGAGGGGGAGCAGAGCAGGCTGCTGGCTGGAAAGGTCTCTGCCCCTCAGCCAGCCTGGGAGTGCACAGCACCTCTGAGGGCAGCTTGTACCACAGAGATTTGGTTTGGTAAAGTCTGACAGGGAGATATTGCCTGAGATGGTCACTGGCTGGTGCAGGTGGTGAAGGTCTATGTCCCGTTATTAATTTATTTTCCAGCTCTGGCTGACTTCCTCAGGTCCTTCCTGGCGCACACAGTGCCTGCTGTGGTGGTCAGGCAGCCCAGAGGAAAGCTCAGAGCAGCTTAAGTGAACCAGAAATGACTCCCACATCCTGAACGCTCAGCTGTCCTCTCACCCCAACATTCCCTGCAGGCATTAGAGCAGCTTAAGGAAACATTCCTGTTCAAAGGCCCTGAGCATTCTGCCTGCTTTGCACAGGCATCAGGGGTGGGTGTTGCTCTTTAACTGATAAAACTGCATTTTCCAAGTTTTATAGAGCTGTTAAGTACAAACTAAACTGTTGTGACATACCAAATAAACCCAATTATCCTTCAAGGCTGTGTAAGTGGAGGCTGGGTTCAGCAAAGGCCTGGCTGGGGGCACTGCTCCATTACCTCTGGTTCAGGGAGTGCATTGTGAGCCCTGGAGCAGGAGGAGGGCTGGGAGCCCCGCGCCTTCCCGCTTCACTGCACCTCTGACACGGTGAGCCTGCTCCCAGCGCTGCTCTGCAGGGCCACTGGGCTGTCTTGCAACCTTCCTGCAACCACAGGGAAGCAAAGGAGGAGGTGAGGAAGGCTCAGTGCAGACCCACCTGGGCAGGATGATGGCCCTAAGATACGGGACACGAGCCCTCTGTGCCTCCCAGCGCTGCACTGGGGATGTGGCAGTCCCATGGCCCCCTGTCCCTGTTTGTGCAGTGTCCAGGCTGTGCTACCAGGAAGGAATTCTCCTCAGGATGGTGACAGCCCTGTGTCCACAAGCCTGTTTGCCTGACCTTGGTGGGAAGGAGCACAGTTTGACCCTCGTCACTCAGGGAGAGATTTGCTCATGCCTTTAGCTCCTCGAAAGACCTTTGGTCTTGCCTTCTGCTTTAAACCCAGCTGCAGTTGTGTGATTTATGATGTCCCAGACTTCCTTTGACGGCCAGGGCCTGGGAGACTCACCCTGCTGAGTGCAAGTCTTCTCCCAGGCCCCTGGCCTGTCCATGTCAAGGAACAGGGGACTTGTTGTTGGGGTGAGCTGGACCCCAGCTTTTTCTGGGATGTGAGTGATCAAAGGAAGCATCCATCAGGACTCAGTCATGGGGCTGGTGGAGCAATCTCCATGCCCTTGAGGCCACACTGACACAATTCCTGGAGAAGCTGGGCTGCTCACTGCCTACGTGCTGTGCTTGTTATCCTTGGCTGCTGCTGGTGCTGCCCTCAGAGCTCCCAACTGCTCCTTGCAGCATCCCAGTGAAGCCCAGTGGGAGCTCAGCCCCTCCAGGGCCCTGGCAGCCTGCCTTCCACTGCAGGATGCTCCTGGAGCCTCACTCTGCCCTCTTTTCAGGGTGGGCTGGATGTGCCGGGAAGTTTGAGAGCACAGTCACATCCCCTCCTGCTCACCTCGGAATGCAGTGGCTGTGCCTGTCCTTTTTCTCCCAGGAATTTGGGCCTCCAGGTATTTTTTTTGGTGGAAATGAGGTGTGAGGGCTGTAGTGACTCCTGTCCCTCAATGTGCAGCTGGTCTGAGCCTAGGGACACCCCTGTCCCCATTCACAGCCTAAACCTGTTTGCTACAGGGCTGTGCTGCAGATAGATTTTCCACATGACCTGCTGTCACCCTGCCCTGCCTCAGCCGGGAATATCGAGCGGTGAATGCAGATGATTCCCAGCTGTGGAAAATGCCAGCAGCTGTACTGAGCCACTTCCCTTCAAACCATCCTCAGAGACTCTGAGAGGCTGGTGGAGAGGCAGGTGTGAGGGAGAGAGGGGAGGAGTGGGCTGAGGCTCCCCCAACGTGGAGGGGCACATGGGAGAGTGGAAGAGCCCATTTCCCAGCCAGGAAATGGAGCTCCAGGAGAAGCCAGGTCTCTGCCTGGGGTCCCCAGAGCAGATACTCATTTAAGAGCAGCAAGGTCTGCTTCTTATGGGTCCAGGGAGGAGACAAAAGTTGTTATTTCTCCTCTGGAGCCTAAAATCTGTCCAATTAGGGGAAAAGCACTGAACTAATGGAAGCATGGAATGGTTTTGAGTGGGAAGGGACCTGAAAGCCCATCTCATTCCACTCCCTGCCATGGGCAGGGACACCTCCCACCAGCCCAGGTTGCTCCAAGCCCCATCCAACCTGGCCTTGGACACTTCCAGGGATGGAGCAGCCACAACTTCCGTGAGCAGCCTGTGCCAGGGCCTCACCTCTGTCACAGCTGATAATTTCTTACCAATATCCTGTCTAACCCTGAGGCACTGGGAAGCCATTCCCTCTCGGCATGACACTCCAAGCCCTTGTCCAAAGTCCTTCTCCAGTTTCCTTGTTGACTCCTTCAGGTACTGGAAGGCCACAGTGAGGTCACCCCAAAGCTTCTCCAGGCTGAACAATTCCAGCTCTCTCAGCCTTTCCTCCCAGCAGAGCTGCTCCATCCTCTGATCATCCTGGTGCCTCCTCTGGCTCCACATCCTTCCTGTGCTGGGCCCCAGGGCTGGGGCAGCTCTGCAGGTGGGGTCTCACCTGAGTGGGGCAGAGGGGCAGAATCCCAATCCCTCTCCTGCTGCCCACACTGGGGACCAGCCCAGCTCAGCAGGGTCCTGGGATGGGGCATGGCCAGCCCTCACCACCTGCAGCCCAACTCCTTCTCCAGGGGCTGCTCCACCTGCTCATCCCCAGCCTGGATTGATCCACGGGGGTTGCAGTTTTTGTGCCTTATCTACTTCAGCACCAGCACCTGGTGGTGTGAAACCACGTGAGATTCCCATGGGTCACTTCTGGAGCCTTTCCAGGGCCCTCTGGATGGCCCTGTCCTTCAGGAGTGCCACTGCAGCCTCAGCTTGGCATCTCCTGCAAACCTGCTGAGGGTGCCTCGAACCCTCTGTGTCAGTGATGCAGATCTTGAACATCACTGCTCCCAGTACAGAACCCTGGGACACCACTGGTCATTGATGGCCACTCTGAGCCACTGACCCTCTGGATGTGATCATCCATCCAATTCCTTATCCATCTAACAGTCCATCCATGGAATCCAGCTCTGGCCAATGCAGAGAGAAGGATGTTGGGTGGGATTGTGTCCAGGCTGTATAGAAATCCAGATGAACGTCATCCATAACCTTTCCCTTGTTCACTGAGGGAGTCATTCCATCAGGGGGCAAGTCAGGGGGCACTTTCACTTGGGGACAGCTCCAAAATAACGGCATGTTTGACCCCAAAGACTGTGATGCATGCTGGTGCTGTCCTGTGAGCTGCAGCCGTCAGCCAAGAGCCCCAGGAGGGAAGTGGCCTGGGAAAGGGGCTCAATGTGAGCGTCTGGCGCAGCCCAAGCACACAGAGCTCAGCCAGGCCAGCACACTTGGCCAGAACTCTGAGAAACTGCCTCACAAACAAGCACAGCACCACCCTACAGCACTTGGCTGTTTCCCTTAAAGGTGGGAACCGAGTGATTTTTGTCTGGAATTGTGACTCAATTGTGAAAGGATGCTGACCTTGCACCCACCACGACTTGAACAGGGAGGAGAAGCCACCTGTGGTCCCACTCTCCCAGGCTTTGAGGAAGCACCAGACCAGGAAATCTCCTGGCCCAGCATTAACCCGGCTTGGGAAAACCATGAGTCTTTGCTTGTCCCCCCACCTGTCCTTGTCCCCTGTCCTGCCACCTGTCCCCCGCACAATGACCACTCCAGGAGGCAGGTTTGGCTCCAGCAGGTTTTATCTCTAGAGGAGAGGAGCAGCGCCGCGGGCGGTGCAGGATCCGGGGGTCACAGAGCAGCAGTGAGGTGACAGACACGGCGCCCACAGCCACGCGGTGACATCGCAGCCAAGCGTCATGCAAGGGGACAGGGGCTCGCCAGGACCCCTGTGCTCAGCCCTCCAGACCCCCACGGGGGATGGAGCTTCACCAGGGCACCCACAACTCCTGGGACCAGCTCCAATCATGGCTCTGCATCCTCCTCACTCCCCTCCCGCACGTGGGGCAGGCGACTACAAGCAGCAGCAGCTGGCTCAGACGGTCAAGCCGCTAAATAAGGACTCAAAATACCCCATCATTAAATAAGAATAAACTATTAAGGGAAAATTAAGGGTCTGGGCTGCGCGGCTGGGCTCAAGCAACTCTTCTGCATCCGCACAGGGACCAGAACCCACAGCAGTGATTCGGGGCAGGATTGTGCCGTGCTGGGAGCCAGCACCAGGCTCTGCCTGCTGTAAGGGGTTGATGGCAAAGCTACAGGGCTACTGAGAACAGGGGGGACACAGTGCTCCCCCAGCAGCACGTGGGCACAGAGAGGACACGGCGGGGGCTATGGGTCAGGCTGGTGGGACTAGAAGCCCTTCTCGATGCTGAGGGTGCGACGAGTGACGTGCTCCATCTGGCCCGAGATGTACTCGGTGAGGCTGATCTGGTAGTTGGCAAGCATCTTCAGCATCAGCCGTAGGTTCAGCCACCACTGCTCCTGGGGCAGCCTGTGCCTGGCAGGGGGACACAGCTCTAGAGCAGACACCCCGGGAAGGTTCCCCCAGGAGCTGGTGAACCGCTGGGGCAGGGGGACTTACTCAAAATCTGTGACTTTCTTGAGCTCTGTCACGGGGCTGAAGGCCACCACCTTCTTCCGCAGCCCGATCACACAGGCAGTGTCTCCAGAGTTGGCAAACACACGCCCTGGGAGGGGGACACTGCTGACCTTGGCTACCTCACTGGGGGCCAAGCCTGGAGCAGCAGCCACCAGCCTCCCCCACCTCCCATGGGAACCCCAGCCCTCCGCTCACCCTTGCTGTAGACTTGCTGCAGCTTCTCTGACATCCACAGCACCGCCTTCACCCCCAGCTTGGTCCCATAGTTCCGGTCAAAGGGAGTTGGGGCTCCCCCCTGGGAACAGAGAAATGGGGATGTCAGGCCTTGCCCAGCTCTCAGGGCCAGCAGGGCCCATGTCACCCTGTCCCCTGTACCTCTGTACCTGCTGGAGGTGGCCCAGGACGTTGATCCTGCAGTCGAAGATGCCTTTGCCCTCGGAGGAGTAAAGGTTGTAGAGGAACTCGGTGGTGTAGTGCTCATGGCACTTCTCATTGCTGGGGAGCAGAGGGAAGGGCTTGGGGGGCTGCTCCTTCTGCTGGCATGTCCAGGGGTCCCCCTTTGTTTCCCATAACACCTTTTTTGTGCTGTTTTGTTCTCCCTAAGGCCCAGAGCCCGGGCCCTTGTCCCCAGGAGGACCCTTTTGCTGGGATGGGGATGGCAGTGGAGGCACCCAGTGTCCCAGTGCACCCAGCAGAGGCACCTCACTGTGGCCAGGACCCCTCTCTGGCCATGGGAAGGACTCAGCTCCAGCCTTGCTCCCTGCCACAGGGCTGGGGGTTGCAGTGACTGTCCCCAGGGGCCTCCAACTCACCGCAGCACCAGCCCTCTCTGGATATCCGTCTTCATTTTGTCAGTCAAGTGCTCCACATTGGCCTGCAGCATGAACACCAAGATTCCAGCAGCCATCCCACAGTGTCCAGTCCTGACATCAACCCAGCATCTGCACAGCATGGCTGTGTCCTGCAGCTCCTGCCCTGCTCTGGAGCCCTCCCTTCCCCAGTTTTCCTTCTCATTTTAGCCAGAGAGCTGTTCCTGCCCGCTCACCTTCAAGTCGTGGATAGTGAAGGGGTCTTCATAGACGTAGGCAGCGTCGGCGCCCACGGCGATGCCGGTGACCGTGGACAGGTACCCGCAGTAACCCCCCATGGTCTCCACGATGAACACGCGCCGCTTGGTGCCCGAGGCCGACTGCTTGATGCGGTCACAGCTCTGTGCCCAGAGAAGAACCAGGAATTCACACCAGGGAATGCCACCTCTGCTCCCCCAGCACGGGACATGACAGAAGGTGGAGGAGCGTGGTGGCCCTGTGAGCTGTGCCTGTGTCCCTCACCTCCATGGCAGCGTTGACGGCCGTGTCGGAGCCCAGGCTGAAGTCGGTGCCGGGCACATTGTTGCTGATGGTGGCGGGGATGACGCACATGACGATGCAGAGCTCCTCGTACTGCCCGCGGGCCTCCACCAGCTGCAGAACCCCCTCGTACGCCTGCAAGCAGCCGAGGGATTGGGAAATGCTGGCCCTGCAGCCAGATCCACATTCCAGAAAGATTCCTCTGGGATGCCCACAGCCACCCTGCCCCCACTGAAGCAAGGATTCCGCCGCACCTCAAAGCCCCCAATGACCAGCAGCCCCTGGATGTTGAATTTGCGCACGTTCTCCACGATCTTCTCCATGCAGGTCTTGGGCAGCGTCCTGTGGTGGGGAAGGGGGGGCAGATGATGGGGTGAGGATGGTGGGGACACCTCTCCCCTATGCCCCATCCCCAGGGCTGCACTCACCTCTTGGTGCCCAGCATGGAGCCGCCACGGCCCAGCCATCCTGCCACGTCGTGCCAGCCCACCTCGCGGACCTGGGGGCACCAGCGACACCTTAGGGGTGGGAACAGCCCAGCCCCTCTCCCCCAAGGCCAGCCCCATCCTCCAGGACATCCCATCACTGTCCCCTTACCTGCCCCTTGGCCAGACCCTCGAAGCCGTCGCTCACCACGTAGATGGTGTGTCCCTGGCAGATGCCGATGCGCACGGCCGAGCGCACGGCAGCGTTCATGCCGGCAGCCGGCGCTCCCACGTTCAGAATGGCCATGCTGAAAGGGCTCTAAGGGAACAGGGATGGGAACAGCACATCCCTGTGTGTCCCCAAGGTGGGCACGGTGTGCCCTGCTGCTCCCCATCACCCCTCACCTTCTCCTGAGCTGGCTTCTGGTGCGCCAGCAGCTTGTAGATGTTCCAGTTGTTCTCAAAGCTCCTGCAAGGACACGGTGATGTGTCCCTAAGGCACATCTGGGAGAAGGGGGAGTCTCCCCAGTGGCCCTGGGGTGTGACTGGGGACACCCTTCTGGCTGCAGGAGCCAATGGCTTCCTCACAAGGAAAAGCCCCTAACCAAGAGGGATGTCTCCTCCTGTCCTGGTCCCTGCTCCTCACCTTCCACGGAGCTGGATGGCCTCCTCAAACCTCTTCTCATCCATGGCCTTCTGCACATCCTTTGTCTTGGACCGAGAGAAAGATGCAGCACTATGACACTCACATTCACAGGGAGGGGAGTGGGACCCCCACCCAAATTCCCTGGTACTCACCACCTGGACACACTCCATGAGTGGCAGCCGCACCGACTGGTTCCCGGACAGGCTGACCACGCAGGCTGGGGTGTCCGGCGTGGCCTCCAGCAGCGCCATCACCGCCTCCATCCCCATCTTGCTGCTCTGCAAAGGGACAGGGGCACCTCTGACACTGGGGCCACCACTGCCAGCTGCGTGGGACACTCAGGGATGCTCCCACAGTCTTGGAAACCACGTGGCTGCTGGTTCACTGCTGGAAAGCTGATGGTTTTATTTCAAAATCCATGAAATTTGGAGGAAACGAGGAGAAATGGGTGCACAGCTCTGCCCAGCACAGCAGGGCTGAGTCCATCCGAGCCTCACCCAGCTGGCAAACCCCTTCCATTGGGCAGAGGGATGGCAGGAGCGGGGTTCCCCTCTCTGTGCCCTCCCCTGGACCTACCAGCACGCGGTCGAAGGCGGACGGGGTCCCTCCGCGCTGCACGTGGCCGAGGACGGTGACCCGCGTGTCGAAGCCCAGGCGCTGCACCACCAGCTGTGGGGAAGAGGGGACGTCACCTTGGGGACCCACGGGTGTCCTCGGGTGCCAGGCTGGTGCCGGGGCGGTCGCTTACGTCCTTCACGTAGTTGGAGGAGATGGGTTTGCCGCTGCGGTCGATGGCGCCCTCGGCGATGATGATGATGTTGAGCCGCGAGCCCCGGCTGCGCGTCTGGCACGAGGGGAACAACCAAACGACCACCACGGCTCAGCCAAAACTCACCGTGGGCCGTGTGTGAGCGCCCCGCCCTTCCCGCCACCTGTGCTGCCGCGGGGGTGCCTCGGCTCACAGGCAGCTGAGCCCCCAAGGCAGCGCTGCCCCTGGCACGCGAGGGCTGGATTTGCGCTCGGCTGAGTGCCCCGGTTCACAGGGACAATGGCGGCAGCTCCCGAAGCTTCCCAGGGGCCGGGCACCGGCTGCAGGGCTCAGCCCAGCCTCTGCGGGGACTGCCCGGGGGGAACAGGGCATGGGATGGCAGGAACCCCCCTCACCTCCCCGAGCCTCTCGCACATGAGGTCCTCCCAGCCATCCTCCGGAGGGGATTCCGGGATGAAGAGCCAGTCAGCGCCCGAGGCCAAGCCAGACACCAGTGCCAGGTACCTGTGGGGACATGGTGGTGGCAGCACTGGCCCCAAAACGTGGCACCCTTCCCGCCCACGGGGGCTTACCCGCAGTGGCGACCCATCACCTCCAGCACGAACGTCCGCTGGTGGCTGCAAGGACACAGGTGAGAGGAGAAGGTGGTGGGTGGGAGTGATGGCCAGGGCAGTGCAGCCCCCAGCCCCCAGCCTCGTTCCGCTCACCTCTGCGCCGTGGTGGTGATGGCGTCGATGACCTCCATGATGCGGTGCAGCGCCGAGTCGGTGCCGATGGTCATGTCGGTGCCGCAGAAGTCGTTGTCGATGGAGCCCACCAGCCCCACGATGTTCAGGCGGCAGTTCTTCTTCGCCACCTCCTCGCTGATCTGCCCTGGGGGGGTCACAGCCACCACAGCACACCGGTCACTTCAGGGCGCTGGAGCCCAGCCCTCGCTGGGGTCACAGCACCCTGCAGACCTCACCACCCCGAACACCCTTGCCCAGGGGGTTCACCCACCCTCTCGGACCAGCTCCTCGAGCAGCCCGGCCCACTCGGAGCGGAAGATGTCGGCGCCGGTGAGGCTGCCGTCGCCGCCGATGACGCACAGGTTGGTGATGCCGTGCTCCACCAGGTTGCGGGCGGCCCGCAGCCGACCCGCCCGCGTGGTGAAGGCCTTGCAGCGGGCACTGCCGATCACCGTCCCGCCCTGGGGACAGAACGGGGCACCTGGCTTGTCACACACCTTCGGGGGGCTGGGATCTGGGGTCCCGTGGCCCCGTGGTGACCCTCACCAGCTGGATGATGTTGGAGACGCTGAGCCAGTTGGCCTGTTTGATGTTGTCACCCCCCTCCACCAGCCCCTCGTAGCCCTGTGGAGAAGCAGAAGGTGGAGGTGAAAGGTACCCCCGGCACAGGGGGGGTGGATCCCCCCAACCGTGATGGGGAGCAGGGGGAATCCCAACCTCATAGATGAGGAAGACCTTGGCTCCCACGTATATCCCCATGCGGGTGACAGCGCGGACAGCGGCGTTCATGCCTGGAAAAGTGATACGTGAGCTGGAGTATTCCATGGGACCCTACACCCGCAGGGATGGGATCCTATCGGTGACCCTGAGGCGTCCCTTCGAGCAGGGGGAACCCCACGGCACCCTGCACCCCACAGAGAACGGGATCCTATCGGTGACCCTGAGGTCCCCTTGAGTGGGCGGGGAGCCACGTGGGCTGAGATCGGGGAAGCTCAGCGCACAGCCGGGCCGAGAAACTGCCCGGGATCGAGCTTCTTATCCCGGGGAGGGGACAGGGATGGGGACAGGGACGGACACATCCCCTCCGTGGGGCTCCCCCCGTGGGGTTCCTGCCCTCCCACGGCGACGGCCCGAGGGTGATGGGGATGATGCGGACGGGGAAGCACTGGGGATGGGGTCCCCATCCGCCCGGACTCCGGCCCCGGGCGGTCTCGGTCGCGGGCACGGACACGCGGGGAGGCCGCGGGCCCGGCCCGAGCCCCCCGCCCCGCCGGGCGCACCTTGCGCATCCCCGCCGCTGGTGAGAACGGCGATGGCCATGCCGGCCCCCGCCATCCGCAGCCGCTCCAGCTCCGCCGCCGCCATCGCTGCGCTCCCGGCACCGGCGCCGCCGCCGCCAACACGCCCCGCGACACGCAGGGACCGGGGACACGCCCCGCGACACGCAGCGACCGAGGACACGCCCAAGGACACGCCCAAGGACACGCCCCGCGACACGCAGGGACCGGGGACACGCCCTGCGACACGCCCCAGGACGCGCAGGGACTGAGGACACGCCCTAAGACACGCCCCGCGACACGCCACGCCCGCCGCCGCGGAGCGACAGACGTGTCGCGACATGGTGCGCCGTATCGTGCCGGAGAGTGGGCACATGCCCCGCCATCCTGCGTGAGGTCCGTGCCAGAGTCCTGCGGGAAGTGGCCGATGGAGCTGCCCAGCCGCTCTCCGGGATATTTGGAAAGTCCTGGCTGTCCGGTCAAGTCCCAGGTGACGGAGCCATTGTCCCCATCTTTAAAAGGCGGGAACGAGGAGCCTGGGAAGCGGACGGACCGCCCATCAGCCTCTCCTGTGTGCCTGGCGAGATCCGGGGACAGACCCTCCTGGAAGCTCTGCTGGGGCAGGCGAGGACGGGACGTGGGTCGGGAGAGGAGGGCAAGTCCTGCCAAACCAACCCCCAGGCATTCTCTGGTGGGGTGACTCCCTCAGAAGGGTCGTGGGTGTAATTTTATCCGGATTTCCATACAGCCTGGACACAATCCCACCCAACATCCCTCTGTCTGCATTGGCCAGAGCTGGATGCCATGGATGGACTGTTTGATGGATAAGGAATTTGCTGTGTGAAAAACGAGGTTCTCTTTCCTGGTAAAATTTAAGAAGAGACAAATAATAAAGCAAAAGGTTATAATGGCAGGGTGTTTGGTATTCAGCCAAGAGCACACCTGCTGTTTTGGAAACACCCCTTAACTTCATCAGTCCATTGCATATTCATAGACCTATCATATATTTTCAAACCTTATATAAACTATGTTCCATATTCCAAGAACTGTTTTACATGGCTACTCCTTGAGTTTGCCTTTTTAAAGCATGCATGTTTTTTGGCTGTGGTTTTAATTTATTTTCCTTATCAGACTTAATCTGGCCTGTGGTCTTCAATTTCTACAGACAGTCAGTGCTGGTAGCTGGTGTATCAGCAGTAGGTGTCTTTATTGGGTGTTAT
>JAOTQP010000469.1:4722562-4761337 GCA_026413545.1 Cichladusa arquata
GATGTGGAGCCAGAGGAGGCACCAGGATGATCAGAGGATGGAGCAGCTCTGCTGGGAGGAAAGGCTGAGAGAGCTGGGATTGTTCAGCCTGGAGAAGCTTTGGGGTGACCTCACTGTGGCCTTCCAGTACCTGAAGGAGTTGCAGGAAAGATGGAGAGAGAATACTCCCAAGGGTCCTGACAGAGGGGAATGGCTTCAAACTGCCAGAGGGCACGGTGAGATGGAATACTGGGAAGAAATTGGCTATGAAGGAAGTGAGGCCCTGGCACAGCTTCCCTGGAAGTTTCCAAGACCAGATTGGATGGGGCTTGGAGCACCCTGGGTGTCCCTGCCCATGGCAGGGAGTGGAATGAGATGGGCTTTCAGGTCCCTCTCCACCCTGAGCTTTCCATGACAATATTCCATGCCATAGCAGGCTGTGTGATGCTGTTGTGTGCCACCGCAGGCTGTGCCATGCTCTGCCATTGAGACGAGCTGGAGCTTTTACTAGAAATTTCACAATTTAAATTTTTACATTTATAATTATTTTAGGTGTAATTAAAAACAAACCTATGGAGGAAGCCCTGCCATGGATTTCTCATCCCCACTACCCAGCTCAGCTACCCAGACTGTCCCCTCTTTCCAGGGAGGGGGGTCCTGTTACTGGATGCCCTCTCGACACCAAATATTCCCCATTCCCTGGGAATGGTTCCCATCACCGTGTCCCCCTGGGCTCCCACATCCCCCGGGGGAGTGGGACAGGGCTCTGCCCAGCCAAGGGCTGGGGAAACTGAGTCAGGTGCTGGCAGCTGGCCCAGTTCCATCCGTGCCGGGGGGAGCTCGGAGCCTCATCCTGCATCCTCAGGCGCCGCGGGGCCCGGCATATCCGGCAGGGAAGGGGTGCGGGTGGCTCGGGGTAAGGAAATGGGAGAGACCTGGCCGGAGTCCCGCTCTCCTCCTCCTACAGCCCCACCTCCCCGGCCCGCTTAATATCCCATGCGCCGCCCGTGGGGCCAGCAGCTCTGCCCGGGCTGAGCTCCGTGCCGGGCCAGCCCTGGTGACAGCAGCGCGTCCCCAGCCTGAGCTCCGTGCCGGGCCAGCCCTGGTGACAGCAGCCATCGGTGCCATCCCCGCGATGCTGCGGCTGCTGCTGCTGAGCGGGGCGCTGGGCTGCGGGGCGGAGCAGGCAGGTAAGGCAGGGACGCGGCGGAGTTTGGGGACACTGGGGTTGCCTTGGGGCACACGGGGTGATGTCCCACGTCTCCCGCAGCCCCGCTCGCCTTCACCATGCTCCAGCTGACCCGCGTCTACATGGGCAATTCTATGTTCCGGGGCAACGCCAGCCTGAATGGGCAGCTCAGCCATCTCCTGGACGAGAATAATGTCACCCAGGTGCTCCCGCTGGAGCCTCCGGACGCCTGGGCCCGGCGGCAGAACGAGGTGATCACCTACCTGAGGAACTTCAGGAAGCTGGTGCAGCTCTTCGACAAAGAGAGACCTACCAAATGTGAGTGGTACCCGGGACGGGGGTGGGTGCCCCGGGGATGGGGAGCCTCTTCTGCGCTCCCAGGGCTTCCAGGGATGGATGGGCGAAGGGATGGGGACTCGGCCATGTGCAAAACCTCTCTGTGGGCAAAGGGAGCCCTTCTGTGGAATGGAGAATTTCTTACCTGGAGCACACCCTGGGAACGGGATCATGCTCAACCTGTTGCTGCACCTCAGGAAAAGGGCTGAGGGCTACAGCCTGTGGGGTGGTGAGGTGTAGGAACCTTGTCTGCTCTCTGCCTGTGCTCTGCCTGCATCCCAGCTGCATCCCACCTGCATCCCTGCCTTCATCCCACCTGTATCCCACCTGTATCCCCCCTGCATCCCCAGCTTGTGGGAACGCTGTTCGTGCTCCTGCCTGCTCTGCCCCACAAGCCCTGTCACCTCTGCTGCTCCTGCCCGGGGTGTGCTTCCCTTTCCTTCCCTTGGTTACCCCCAAACCGGTTTTGCCCCAGCCCCACATTCCTGTGCCCCTGGCGAGCCCGGTGTCTCCCCGGGGTCTCTGGCATGACCCGCCCCTCCCGTTGTCCCTGTCCCGGTGTCTCGCTCCATCCACGAGAGCCACGAGCAGCTCTGTGTCCCAAACCTCCCTCCCTGTAAAACCCAGCTGTGTGGAGACAAGGGAGGGAAAATAATCCCGGCTGCTGGAAAAGCCACTGCCACGGTCAAACCGAGGGGAAGCAAAGCTGTGGGTGGGCTGGGTGGTGCGGGGCTGGAGCTGTGTGACCTCAGTGCCCGGTTTGCTGCTGGTGGGACTGAGGGTGGAGCGTGGTGACCCTGTCCCCTCCCTCTGTCCCCGCAGTCACCCAGCACCTGCGCTGCCACCTCGGCTGCCGCCTCTACCCCAACGGCACAGCCCAGAGCTTCTACGAGGTGACCCTCAACAGGACAGCGTTCCTCAGCTTCCACGTCCCCAACGCCACCTGGGAGCGGCGCTGGCCCGGAGAGCTCCCGGTGGCCGCCTTCGCCCAGGAGCAGCTGATGAAATACCCCATAACCACCCAGGACCTGCAGTATTTCCTCAACACCACCTGTGTCAGCATCCTGCAGGCTCAGAGCACCAGGACAGGTCCGTGCCGGGGCCGGGGCTGGGGACAGGGACAGGGTGGCGTGGCTGAGTCGTCACCTCCATCCCTCTCGCCTCTTGCAGGAAAAGTCAGCGGCCGATCACGCACTCCGCTGGTCCTGGGGCTGGTCCTGGGAAGCCTGGCCCTGCTGGGCATGGCCCTGGGCATCTTCCTGTGCACAGGAGGGAGCTGCTAGCGTGGGCAGCCATCCCATGTCACCCCATGGACACAGGGGACAAAGCCATCATCTTCCCGTGCATCCATCACCACCCTCTGGAGGCAGGGGACAGACCCATCATCTCCCTGCGGAGGCAGGGGATGGATCCATCGTCTTCCCAAGGATCCAGCAACTCTCCATGGATCCATCATCACCCTGGGGAGGCAGGGGATGGATCCATCATCCCTGCACAGAGACAGAGGATGGATCCCTCATTCCCTCGTGGAAGTGGGGACCAAGCCCATCCCTCACAAGGGATGCAAGTCCCTTGTGCCACAGACTTTGCTCCCCAAGGACACCAAGTGGCTTCCCTGTTCCAGCCAACTGGCCCCTCCAGCAGCCCTGTGGACAGTCCTCATGCTGGGCAGTGCACTGAGACTCCACACAGAACACAGAGCATGGATGGAAAAATGCGGGAGGGGGAGCAGCATGGGGGGAAAGCAGCAGGAGAAACAGCCATGGAATGTTGGAAAGGATGGTGTTAAACCCTCATTTCTCCCTGTTCCAGTGGGGATGGAGGGAGGATGTCACACCTTGTGTAATAAAACCACCCATCAGCTCTCACCACACCTTTGGCTGCTCTTGTTCCCCTTGGCAGAACCGATGAGGGGCTGTGGATCCATCCTGGACCACGGCTGCTGGTGCTGGGCCGGCTCGTTGGTGTTGCCAGCCCCTGTGCCAGACCTTGGGTTCTGTGCTAAGTTTTCCAGGTCTCTGGAAAGACACTGGTGGTGTTTGCAGGAGGGTGTTGTACCTCCTGAGCTCATTTTCTCCCAGCTTTGGTTTGACTCAATTAAGTAATTTTCTCAAAGTTTTTCATTTCCTCGCTCAGTGTGAGGTGCTGAGGTCAAGCACACACAGCTGTGAGGGGACATTTTTCCTTTTCCACAATCCAAATCCAAGCTAAACACTCCACTCTGACTGTTTAAACTTTGATTGCATCGATAAGGAACTCTTGGCCACGTTTCCCTTTCACCCAAAAGGGGATTTTGAGCTTTCCTGTGCATCTCCACTGCTCTGGTGGCAGGAAGGGCTGGGGATGAGCCAGGAGCTGGCTGGGAACAGTATAGGAGAGAGGCTTTCCTGGGTTAGCTTACTTTTTACTTACTAAAAGCATTAGAGCTCATACTAAAACTTACTAACTTCTACTAAAGTGTGAGTGGCTTAATATACTTCAATCCATCCAAAGGCTTTAATTCAATCCCTGCACTCTGATTTCTCTCTGAAGAATTCAGAGAGACCCCTGAGTCGCTGACTCCAACGCCCTGCGAGCAAGACAGGCTGGGATGAGGGAAGATGGGAAAAGAGACGAGGGACAGAAGGGATGTGAAGATGACCTTAGGGCTTGTCCTCGTGGCGGGATGGAGGAGGAGGTCTCCAAAGCCCACATCTCATCACCCTGGCCTCCAGCCACCCTGGAGCAGCCCCCACCTCCCCCGGGCTCCTGGGGCAGGGGCCGGGGCGCTCCCCACCCTTGGCTGGCTCCGAGAGGTGGAGAATCCAAAACAAGGCGGCTGAGGCACGGGAACGTCATCGCCCTTGGCAGGAGCTGAGCTGTGAGCGCTCTGTGTCCCTGCTGCCAGCACCCAGGGACACCAGGGCACTGCCCAAGGTCACACGTGCTGCACTGGCTGCTCACAAAGGGATTCAGTCCCTTCCAGCTGGGAGAAACTGCTGCACTCCCAGCTCTGAGTTTTGGTCTCGGGGCATCTCTGCTACCTGCAGGTGTTGCACCATGGTCCCCAAGATTTGGAGAGATTCCCATTCCCAGTCCCCTCTGCCTGGGCTGCAGCTCATTGCTCCATCTGGGGTGGCTGAGATGCTGTGGTGGAACAGGGATGGCACCCAGGACAGACCCAGGTGACAAACCCTGAGGGGGAGGCCTGGAACAGCAGAGCTTGTTTTTGCTTTTTGCTCCAGAAATGTGTCATCTCTTGGACAGACGAGCAAGTCTGAGCTTCTCCACTTCACACAGCTCTGGAAAATCCTTTTTCCTGGCCCCGAGCCCCCTGTGTCTGTCTGGAGAATGCTCCAGAACAGAGCTGACTCAGCTGCTCTTCTTGAGTTTCCACAAGGGATGGGGCAGTGGGGATCCCCCAAAAGTGCAGAACCCTGAGGAACAGCCTCATCTCCATTGGTGTCCATGGGCAAGGCACCCAAACCTGGCACCTCCATCCCAAGGCACCTCCCTGGCAGCGACCAACATCAGCATCTGACCTGGACACGGTGACAAGCACAGAGGGGTTATGGTGGCAGCACCCACCTCCAACACATCATAGCCCCAAAATTTCTCTTCCTCACCCCAAACATCACCATTTGTTGCCCCAACATTTCTGTTCCTCACCCCAAAACCCTCAAGTGCCTCATGCTGGGGCCGCTGAAACCTGGCTGGCTGTGGCAGGTGGGGACAGTGGCCTGGGTGCCTCAGAACTGGGAGCTGAGCTCCTGTTTTGCCACTGCTCCAACACAGACCAGCTTCCTGGCAGGCAGCAGCCACATACATGGCTCATCCTTTCCCAAATTTGGCCACTCTTCCGCCCCGGATCACAGCCTGGGACGGGCGCCAGTGTGTATTCCATCAGTGAGGGGTGGTTTCAATTTTCTCCTTGGAGGACTTCTGGGTTCTGCAGGAGGGTGAATGAACCCTTCACCCAGCTCCCAGAGTGACCCATCCCTGCTATCTGCAGGGATTGCTGGGCAAGGCTTTGTTTTCCATGCATGGTTTCCATCAGCCCGCGCTGCTGTCGCTGTCTTGGATAAGGGCTCAGATAAGATGCCCAAGCCTTGATCCTTGTTCCTGTGAGGCAATGCCCATGTGCCAGGAACCAGCTCTTTCCTTCACTCCATCCCATGGGGAACTTGGATGGGGTGGGCAGGTCACCTGGTTCCATTTGGAACATCAGCTCCCTCTGCAAGGTTGGTGTCTCCATCCTTTGGGAGCTGCCGTGGCTCAGGACAAAGCTGCAGGAGCTGCCCACAACCAGTGATGGGCTCTGGTGCCTGCTGGGGGTGGGAGAGGGAAAAAAAGTGGGGCTGATGGGATCCATCTGGCAGGAAGCAGGATTATCCCTGTAAACACCTCTTACGCACTCGGAGCCTGCACTGGTGTCATTGTGGCTTTTCAGGACTAAACAAACCCAAATTCTCAGAGGTTACAGTGTCACAGCCGCAGATGTTTTAATTCCTGACTTTGGGGAACCCTTGTTAACCCCAGGGGGCTGCACTGGGGTGAGGGGTTCTTCTTCCTAGGAGCCTCCTGCTCCCACATGGAAGCGAGCAGGGACCTGGAAAAGCCTCCAGCGCAGGGAAGGGCGGCGCTGGCCGCGCCCTCCCCGCAGGGCGGCCGGTGCCCAGCACTGCCCTCTTCCCTTCCCGCTCACCTCCCAGGTCAGCCGCAGGAAACGCGAGGGGAGAGAGAGCTGGCTGCTGCCCAGGGGCAGGGATACGGGGCAGGCGGGATGAAGGCAGAGGTACCACCCATCCCACACCTCTGCCCTGCCCCAGAGGGCTGTCCTCTCCCTGGGCACCGCTCCGAGCAGGCAGGCTGCTCCAGCAGCAGGGATGGGGCTCCTAGCTGGGAGGAATCAGCACTTCACCTTCCCTTCCCAGCTGGAGGCTCCCACTCCAGAACCACAAACTCTTCTCCCGGCACCAGCCCCTTCTCCCTTCTTCCTCCACTGCCCAGCCCTGGAGCAGAAAGGTTCAGAGAGATAAACACATGAAAAAACAAGATTTTTCTCCGGAAAAACCCAAGTTTACACAGTGCTTTCACAGAAGTTTCCCTGGAAAAATGGCTGTTTGGCAACACTTTCACCCACGTCCCAGGGTTGGGAGCTGCCTTCAGTGTGACTGCCACTGGGAGCAAAGCCCTCCTTCCAAAACCCCCACACCAAGAGCTGAAACTCCTTGGAGCAGCCCCACAACTTCACCATCCAGTCTGGGATGGGGAATGTGCCTCTAGGTGCAGCCAGCCCATGCTGTGGAGGGACAGGAGACACAGACAAGGCAGCAGGGCATGATGGAAACGTGGATCTGAGCCCTGTATTCCCTCCATCATCAATCTCCTATGGAATCCTCCTTCCATCTGCTCCTTCCCCTCCCCTGGGATGGGAGGGATCCAAAGGGTGGGAACACAGCACTGATGGAGGTGATGACATCTAAAAGCCAACCTGTGGTTGGCCCTGAAGGAACACACACAGCCCCTGGAGGTGCTGAAAACCATTCCCTTCAGGAATAAACCAGGACCCCATTTCAGCCAGGCCTTCCCAAAGCAGCATGGACTTCTCAGAGTGCATTCTAAGGACAAGTGCTTTCCTAGAATTGAACAACATGCCTTCATCTGAACCCTCACAATCCTCACCCTTCCAAGGAAATTTGTGTTTATTTGTTCCAGTATGGGAATGGTGTTGCTTAGAAAGGACTGGAAATTCAAGCTGTGCATGACAGAATTCTCAGCCTGAAGGTTCAGTCAGCATCCTTGTTTGGTGCCAGACCACAATGTGAACACCTAAACCTTGTGGGAAGCATTTCTATGAATAAAGGAGTCCACGTGTGCCATGACTTGTTCCCACCAGCTCCATGTCACTGGAGAAGGGGACAGAGGACGTCATAGACACAGAGCACCATCTGCATTCCCAGTTATTGGAGGAAAAATATTCCATGATCCTAAAAAAAGCACATTGTGAGTGGGTCAGAACCAAAACCACTGGGAACGTTTGGAGCAAGCACTGCTGCTGTTGCTGGACAAAAGTATGGGAGCCCTGGAAGCTTTGTGTGGAGGTGGGAAAGGCATTGGATGCTAGGTCTGAACACACCCTGCAGCAGCGGGGAAAGGGTGGAAGGAAGCAGGGATGCTTGGTTGGAATTTGGGGGTTTTTTTCCTGTTTTTCTCCTTGCTGGTGTGCAAGCCGGGGCTCTGCAGCCATTGTTGTGTTCTCTAAGAGTCTGGCCCCACAATGCAATAAAAACAAACCACAGGAAGGAAAGGAATTAGCAGGGAAAGGAAAAGCAGCAGTGGGAACCAGGACTCAGGCCCAAAATAAACCTTCTGGCTGCTGCTGGGGGTGCAGGTAGGAGAGGTTACACCTTCCCCTGGGGGAGAACCTGGAGCTTTGGGGTGAAACACTGGCTTTTTGAATTTATTGCTGCAGGTGAGCAGGGTTGCAAGGGGCTGGAATAACAGGAAACAGCCCCATGCACAGGGATATGGGAAGGAATGTCTTTGAAATCTGAGGTTTCCCAGAAACTTGAACTAAGAGGGAGCAAGGGCAGCACCTGGAAAAGACAGGGGATCATGGGCAGAGGAAGCAGCCTCGGCTGGGGTTACCACTTCATCCTTATGAAGAGAAGCACAGACCAAGGGTTTGGAATTGCAGGTTTGTCTCAGCAGCTCCCCAAACCCCTGCTGTGCTCTGCCAAGGCAAATGTACACAGGATCCAACAGGAAATCTTCCCGGGGCTGCTGCTTCCCCTGCGTCACTCCCACTGGAGCTGCAGGGGTGGGTGGGACTGGCTGGAGCAAGGGCAGCATGGACACAGGGGCTGTGCCTTCCTCGAGCTGCTTCCAGCTCCCAAGGAAGGAAAAGGGAATAAAGCAAAAACAAAACCACCTTGAGGCTGCATCTGCTGCTCCCCAGCAAACACTTCCCAGAGCCCATCCACTTCCCAAACTGGGAATGGAGTATGGAGAGGCTGGAAGGATCCCACTTTACAGCCCCCAAGATCCCTGAAGGAACTGGAAGGAGCGTTGGGCTCTTCTCCCAGGGGACAAGAAGAAATGGTCTTAAGTTGCTCCAGGGGAAGTTCAGGTTGGATATGACAGAAAATTCCTTCCCTCAAAGGGTGGTCAAGCCCTGGCACAGCTGCCCAGGGCAGTGGTGGAGTCCCCATCCTTGGAGGGGTTTAACAGATGTGTGGATGTGGCACTGGGGACATGGGGTAGTGGTGGCCTTGGCAGTGCTGGGGGAACAGTTGGACTTGACCTCAGAGAGCTTTTCCAGCCTCACTGATTCCATGATTTCTGTTGCTGCCTGGCACAGGGAAGCCCAGGTCTGTCCCAGAAACACATCACCAGGGAGGTTTTGCCATTCCAACTCCAACAAACACTTTATTCCCATCAGCCTCACCCGTCCTCACGGAGGACAGAGCGCAGGAGGGGAGGGAGCTTTTCCAGACTGGTTCCATGTGGGGGCAATGAGGGACAACCAAGGCCATGAGGAGCCATTCCCAAATTCCACCATGACCAAGGAGTCTTTGCTAAGCTGGTGCAACTTCAAATTTCAAACCAAGTGTTGACTTTTGGGACTTGGTAGTTAAGAGAGAGCCCACAAGGGCCTTGAGAGACTCTTTTCCCAACCAACTGTGGGGCCTAACACAGCCCAGAGCACTCCCAAGGACCAGTATTCCTGCCCTAAAACCAAACTCTGGACTCAGAGGGAAAGGTGAGGAAGGGCCCCAAAACAACAGGAATTTGGAAGAAATTTACACAAAGGACGTAAAAAGCAGGAGCAGCTATGAAAATATGTTGAGATGGCCAAGAAAAGTCACATCAAAATATATTTAAAAACCAGAAATTCCAATCTGTGTGGAATTTAAAACTCTTTTCCCCCCACCTATGTTTTCCTGCTCAAGGAATCTCTGTTGTTCCAGGACGTGGAACATGATAGGCAGCACCAGTTGTGTCCTGAAAAAGTATTTCCCCAAACTCTGAGCACTTCCATAATTTACAAACCAAAGATGAGCTAAACCTCAATCATTGCCCCCCTCCCTCTTCCCCCTTCTACAGTGGGCAGGAGAAAAGACAGCAAACAAATCTGACTTTGCATTTCCAGGGAAGTCCAATTTTTCCACACATCAATATCCCTGCAATCCATTGTAGACCTTCTGCACTGATCCTTGCTTCAACAGCTGCTTGAGACCTGCAAGGGAAGGGAGAGTGTCACACACAGAGCACAGCAAAGAGGTCAGGATGACTTTTCCAACACTTCTTCCCTGTTCCTGAAATCCCATACACTAAACATTCCAAGGAGCTGGCAGTTCAGGAATCTGTATTCTTATTTTTGGTATGAAATTCTTAGCAAACAGGCTAAAAGAGTGAGTCAGCCCTTAAATCCATAATAACTCATCTCCTGGGCTCGACATGACAGGGAAGGGCTGGCAGGTCTCCACTGCTGCTTAAAGGGCAAGTCCACATGGAGCAGAGGAAGCAGAGTGGCAAGGGTGGATGTGTCTCCAGAGATTAGAGAGGGAGTCCCCTCTGATTAACTCAGCCTGGTCACTCACTGCCCTGGAGTCCCTCAGGACACAGCTCAGAGCAGCCTCAAAAACCACTGAGCCAAAACCAGGACCCATAACAGAGGGAAAATCCCAACACTGTGGGTGATCTTCAAGTAACTAAAAGAAGGACACTGAGGGCTGGAGCATGTCCAGGGAAGGAAATGGAGCTGGGGAAGGGGTTGCTGAGCTGGGGGGGCTCAGCCTGGGGAAAAGGAGGCTCAGGGGGGACCTTCTGGCTTTGCACAACTCCTTGACAGGAAGGGACAGCCAGGTGAGGTCGGACTCTGCTCAGGGGAACAAGGGATAGGATGAGAGGAAATGGCCTCAAGTTGCTCCAGGGGAGGTTTAGATTGACTATCAGTAATGAAACCAACCAATTTACTTGTACAGAAAAAAATTCCAACCTTTCAGGCATGCAAATCCTTCAGGAAATCCTGCTAAAAAACAGTTTGTCTCCCTGCAACCCTTGTCCTGCTTGTCTATCCTTAAACCTCATTCTACTGTCCTTGAAAATCAGTGATGGGATGCATAAGGGTCACAGTAGCCATGTTAAAATACTGGAAAACTCTCCTGGAAGTATTAACTGGAAGTAAGATGTCTCTCTGCCAGGCAAGAACTTCTCATGTTCCTTCCCTGACAGAACTCTTTTCAGGAACACTAGGACAAAGTGAACCCCTGTCCAGAAGCTGCTTATTATTAGGAACAGGTCATTCTCCAAAGCAAATTCACTTCCTCCTTTGCATCCAGAGGAGGCTCTAAGTCACTTCCTGGCTGGTAGGTGAGAGGATGTGGCTCCTGAATGTCTGGTTCTTAGAAAGGATGGCTGTAGATGGAGAAAGGTATGCTCCAGGAACCCTGAAAAAACTGGGATTAGCACTATTCCACACCTAATTTCCCAGCAGCTCCCACACCTCTGGCAGCAGCCTGCTGGCCTGAAGAACACCCTCAATAGTGCACAGGATATTTCAACACATACCCGATGTTTAATCAGGGATTTTAACCAGGAATCCTAACAATTGGTGCTACTGCACTTCAGGCACATTTTACTGGAGCCTGAAGTCAGTTTTTCCTTTGAAATGTTGCTGATACCAACAAGAAGTGACAAGTTACAGCACAGAGGGAGAGGCAGCTCTGATCAGCAGTGATCAAGTCCCACTGCAGGAAAGAAGGGATATTATTTCTGCAACTCCAAAGCTTGGGGAGGTGCTCTCAGAGCCACAGTATCTTCTGACAGCCCCAGGAGCTGGATATGTGGTCAGGAGATAAGAAATGAGGACCACTGCCAAGAATAAGGAAAGAAGGGATGTTTTGAATTCTGAAGCCTACAGCTTTCCATTGAATGTGTACACTGAACTGCTGCCACACACAGGGATAGACCTATTCCCTCATAAAACTCCTGAAATCACGGATGTTTGGAGACACCCAGCACACAGAAAGGCATCTGACTGCCCACCCAGTCACCTTCCCCTGGGAAATGGGGAATTGCTTTAGGAGGGGCAGAAACACCCAGGGCCCTGTTCCTGAACACACCCTTGCAGTGTCATCATCTCTCTGTTCCTGGATATCCATAGAGGTGTGTGAGCAATTCTGTCAAAAACATGGAGGCTTCTGTCACTGCTCCTTGCCCAGTGTCCTCTAAACTGCCAAGAGCAACAGCTGGAAAACCTCACATCTGTTCCAGAGCTGCTATTGCCTGATGAAGCTTCTGGAAGGGCAGCAGAGCCTGGACTAAGACTTCATGGTGATGTGGTCATCGTGCCCTGCACAACACTCTTGGAACAAGAGGGAAAGCACAGGGATAAAACCATGAACCAGGATCACTCTAAGCCCAGCTCAGAAGTACAGACCTCCCAGCCCAAACAGCTGCAGGAAGAGCCTTGGGACATCTGGAACTGCAGCCACCAACTGGACTGCACAGGGCAGCTGGCACAGTGTGGGCAAGGCAGCAGATAAAATAAAATCCACCCACGGCTTGGCTTCCCACTATAAACTTGAGGAGTCCAGGAAATCCACTAAAAGAAGTGAATCCACTTCAGAAGAAGCCCTGGAAGAAGTTCTGGGGATGGGGATTTCCTCAAGAGCTGCACTAGTACATGCCAGGAATATCTTTGTCCTGTGGCAGAGGATGAGGCCCTTGATTCCTACTCTGACATGGATCAGCAGAACCACAGAGGCTGCTAGAGCAAAGAATTCTCTCCTAGGAGTAGAGGATTTAAGGATTTACCCTCCTGGCAATTTTAGGATTCCTACATGGTTCATCAGGTTTCCATTTGAGCACTGAAGCTGAGCAGAAGATTTGTCCTAGAGGGAGTAGGGTGGAAGGAGCTGTGGGGAGGAACAAGCCCTCTCCTGATGCAGTGTGACATTCCTTACCCTTGGCAGCAGAGGGAAAAATACTCCAAGAAAGTAGCAGCAGGGGATCACCCTTTGTGATCCCATTCCAGCCAAGGCAAAGCAGACAGAGGCTGTGGGGTCAGACTGATGAGCAGCTCCAAAACAAAGCACCTGCAAACTTGCCAAGAGCTGCATTCCAGCAGCAGCACATCCCAACCTCAGCCACAACCACAGCAGCTCCCTTGCTTCCAAGGGAAGTGGGAGTTAATCACAGGCCACCAGCCAAGTGTGCTAAGTTGGACAAGGGGCACAGGGACAGGACAGCCCCTCCTGAGTGCTGCAGCCCCTGTGCAGCTGGGCCAGGCTCAGCTCCAGGGCTCTGGACACGCACCTTCCCTCTGCTCGGCCGTCAGCTGCTCCTTGGGGAACTCCACATCAAAGGTGATTATCAGGGAGCCTTTGATGTTGTTGTTATCAAAGTTTGGAAGACCTTCTCCCTTCTTCCACAGCTTGGCGCCGGGTTTTGTGGTTTTATCCCGCACAATGTGAACCTGGCCAGAAAAGGAATTTGAGAACATTGGTAGTGGTACAGGAGCAGGATCCCAGGGTCACTGAGGTTGGGAAAGACTTCTAAGATCTTTGAATCCAAGCCATGACTGATTCTGACCTTTTCAACCAGAACAGAGCACTGAGGGCCACATACGGATGTTCCTTGGACACCTCAAGGGATGGGGACTCCACCCTGGGCAGTCCATGTTCTGGGTGTGCATCCCAATACTCCAACACTCTTTCCAACCCACTGGAAAGCTCCAAGTGGCATTGATTCCTTGCCAAAACCAGTGATATCCTGATGTTCCAGGCAGTTTTACTGGACACATGCCAGAACTAACACCAGGCACTGCTGGGACAGCAGAAGTGAGGCACACACTGTGCACCCCTCAGAGACAGCCCATTTTGGCTCCATGGGAATTGGCCTGGAGGGGTCCAACAGAGGGAATACTGGAGATAACCAGACCCTGAGCAAGCCAACCCTCAGCACAGAGCTGCAGCTGACTTTGGGATGCACACATCACCCTGGGGCTCACCTTGTGCCCATCCAAGTGGGCAATATCCATCTCAAAGCCTGTCAGTGCCTCGACCAGCGAGATTGTCACATTTGTGTACAAGTCATCTCCTCTCCTTTCAAACACTGGGTGCCTGTGGAAATAAGAGCCATTGAACTTTACTCCTTCCTCAGAGGGGAAACAGGTCCTTGAGCTTCTGTCCTTCTATTTGGGAGCTCGGAGAAATCATAAATAGGAGGGGGAAGTGAGAAATTAATCAAATTTAGCCTCTTTTTCCTGTGCAAGATACGCACTGATAAGTGTCTTTTCTATTTCTAGGGCACTGAGTGGTGAGGTGTGGCAAGAACTCCTGACTCACACAGCAATTTTCTTAGTAGTGCATTTCCTTACAATAGTCAGATTGTGTGCTAGGAAAAAGGAGATATCTACTCTGAATCACACATGGTGAATTCAAGCCAAAAAAAATAAGATATTTTGATAATTCCACTTTTAACAGCATCAAGTCCAGCTTGTCCAGCACCATGAGGGCTGTGCTGAATGCCGGGCCTGCACCTGCCCTGCTGAAGGGCAAGCTCCACCTGGCCAAGCAAGAGCCTAACCTAAGAGTTAAGAGCCTAACTTAAGAGTTAAGAGCCTAACTTAAGTGACTTACTTAAGAACTTTTATTCGGAAGCGCAGATCTCCTGGCTCCCCATCCACGTGGGGCTCACCTGTGGGGGAGAAAGAAAAGCTTTGCTTAAAGGAAATAGTTAGGAATGAGTGGAGAGATAAGCAGGATATTACAGACTTGCAGCTCACAAGTCAAAGGAAAAAAAAAAAGCAACTAATTGATCTGTAGATGAGCAAAATTCTACTTAAACATATCCTGAAGAGCTTAGGGCTTTCTGAGAGTTGCCTCAGCAAGGTCACACCTCTGCTTTTCTGAAAGACCTGTCTGCATGTTAATGATGTCCTTTAGTCACTGAAGGGAAGAGGGGAACTAGGAAGACTTCCAACCACATGGGTTTTGTGCATGTCCCCACTCCCAGCTAAGGGAGTGGAACTGTGTTATCCAGATTTAGGGACATGCTCCTGGATTCCAGCACATGGACACAGCATTTCCAACCACATGAGGGGCTTGGGCACTGTCAGTGCCAGGAAGGATTGGAGAGGAGCAGCTCAGAGCTGAGCACACACTCACCTTCCCCAATGAAGGGATACTCCATGCCATCCCTCACTCCTGGCTCTATCTCCACTTCCAGCGTCCGCTCCTCATTCACCAGCCTGAAAATGGGAAGATCAACCCAGCACTCAGTTTTCAACTTTATTTATTTATTCCAACTTCACCTCAACTTTTAATTTGTGTCACTGAGGTAAGGAGAACAGCCCCACAAGCTCTCACATGCTCTCCCTTGTTGTCACATCTTAACCTAGAGGGTCAGAGCTGCCTTTTTGGTGAGCTGAGACTCAGGGAGTAGAGAAGGTGAAGTTGAAAGCTCCCAAATACACAGTCAGCACCAGGGTGTGTGACTACAGCCTGGCATTCCATATCCAGCTGTTCCCAGCTGTGTGCTTCCTGTTCAGATTTAGCTGTGTGACTGTGCAAGGAATAAAAGGCTGGAAAGGAAACTGGGGAGCTCTACATCCAACAGATGTAAGAATCAAAAGTGTCTCCCTGGACATGAGAACCTCGTGCTAAGCCTTCCCAAAGTCCCCAGCTCTTCCTGGGAATACAGGCGTGTTCCCCCACCTAGTGGTGGGTTTTGGAATAAACATCCCTATATTCCTCCATAAAATCACAAAGTTTATCATTCTGTGGAGCAGGAAAGATCACCAAACTCACTTGACATTGGGACATTCATCACAAACGACTTCCTGAGTCATCTGGAAGCGCCCAGGCCCCAGCTGGGTGGTTCTCATCTCCTGCCTGCAGTTGCATTTCCGTTTGCCAGGTGCCTGTCTTGCCACTGGCTTGTTCCTGACAACCTGCAGGGAAGAGGAAGAGGTTGATGCCAGCATCCCTGGGTCTCCACAAGGCTCTGGATTTCTCTGAACAAAGAATGGTTTGGGCTGGAAGGGACTTTAAAGATCACAGTAGTGCTACCACAGTAACTCCAAACGTGGCCTCAGCAAAACACTGACAAGTTTTCACCTTGTGATCACACATTAAACACCAGAAAAGCTCTCTCTGATGTCACTGTTGCCATTCTCTTTCCTTTTCCACACTTCTCCACACAGGAAAGGTAACACTAGGATGGAGAACCCCACACTTTAGTTATGACACCTCCTTGTCCCACACAATAGGGAAATTATCTGGACTACCCCCAACAGCCACAACATAAAATCAGCAATGGAAAGCCAACATGGAGGGATGTCAGCACCAGAGATGGAGCTTGTTTAAAAGAAGATAATAATTTTCCACGTACTCTTCTCAGTTATATAACCTGGAAACTTGCAGTGACATGTTTGGCCACAGAAGGAAATTGAAAAATTCTCAATGTGGGTTTGCAAGAATTGCAAAGTGAATTTGAAGCTTATGAACAGCCCCTCAAATATCCCTGAATTCTACAGAGGGACAATTTACATCTCTTTTAACTGGGCTGCTGCACTAATCAAGCTAAGCTGGTGTCTGACAGCCAACAAATCAGTATTATTACACTTTATGGAGACATTTCCAGATGCAAGAGGTGAATAAATGTGTGGTTTCTTCAGTAAACTACAGGAAATAGTACCCCAACATCCTCCACTGCCACTCCACAGAAAAGGAGCATCTATTTCAGCTCTAATTCTTGGGAGAAGATATTCTGAGCTCTGGTAACCTGGGAACAGCTGGAAACACTGAAGACAATAAACTTACTTCTACAAAGTTTCCTGAATACACCTCCTCCAGTGTGACCTCCAGGTCCACGATGATGTCACTTCCTCGGGGAATATTCCTGTCTTGCTGGCGTGGGTTTCCTCCAAACATGAATCCAAAGTCCCCAAAGAAGCTGGAGTTAAGCACATTGATTAGGTCAGGAAGGAATTCTGGGCAAATGCTTCTACTCCACTAAAAACCAGCTTCCTCCCAGTTCTAAAGCTCCAGAGTAAACCCAGGAACCTGCTGCAGAAAACAGCTAAAGCCTTCAAACAAAGCAGCAACTTGGGAAGAGTTTTCTGCACTAAAGAAAAAACCCAAAATTTGGAGCAGAACACTCAAAATCTGACCTGTCCACACTGCACTGCTGCTCAGCTGTGCAAACTCTGAGTAGCACTGCAAGTCAGTGCTAGCAGGTTGGTTTTCAGTAGCTTGAGGACAAGAGGGATGAGAAAAACTTCCTAGGAATTCTGCATATTGTCCCTCAGAACAGAGCAGAGCAGCAGTGCAAGTCCTCACCCAGGATTACAGCAGCTGAGCAACTTCTGGAATTACTTCAGGACATTTATCCAAAGGGGCAGAAAATGAGGTTCTGTCCAAACAATGTGCAAATGCCTTTGGTTTTTAATGCTCCAAATTTTACAGGTGCTGTGCAAACAACCACAGCATTGCTTTGCAGAAAGAAAAGTGTCCCCAAAGTGATGTGTGACAACAGGTTAAACCCCAGTCACACATAGATAACCTGAGAAAGTTTCCACGTTTGAAGCAGGTGCTGCACCTGAAAAATCACCCACAGTGCCCAGAGGTGCCCATGTGGGAAGCCTCTACTGGTCCCTGCTTGCAGCAAGGAGTGGGGCACACCAAAACTGGAGATTGCATGTGGGACACCTACTGTAAATGTATTTCTTCAAATTCTCAACTCGCACATCAGTGACTCTGGGCCAGGTAAAAACCCCATCAAAGGAGAGCTTGAGCATCACAGAATGAGAGCAGGAGCTGTAGGACAGCCCAAAGGGGTTAAACCTCCTTACTGGGAGAAGATGTCCCCGTGGGAGCTCTGGTGCCCATCCTTCAGGCCCTCCTCTCCATAGGCATCGTACTGCTTCCTCTTCTCCTCATCTGACAGCACCTGGAAAAGGCAGGGATGTGGGAAAAGCTTTCACCTGGAGCTGAGGGGAGGGTGTTGGACAAGGTTCTGAGGGCCCCCAGCACTTCTCACTGGGGACACAGGAGCCCTGCTTGCAGTGCTGGCTAGGAAAGTGAAGCCCATAACGAGTACATTTCATTCATTAAAAAGCAGGAGGAACCTGGAAAATGTAAACATTGAGTTTATCTTAAATATTAACAAAGAATCAGAAGGAATAACTCAAATCCTACAAAGTAGGATATGCTGAGACAAATAATCACGTAACACCATCCCTGTGTCTCAGCCATGACTTTTAAGACTTCTAAGCATTGATTTTATTTCATAAGTTTTGATCTTCACTCTTTCCTGCCTCAGAGACCCAGAAGTCTCTGGTCCCATCTAGTCTTCCTTGCCCCTCCTCCCCCACTGATCATATTTGGAAAGGCCAGAGTTGGCAGGTTGGCTTTCAGAAGGCTGTACAGGAGTGGAAACAGATGGAGAAGCAACTCAACAGGTGGAGAAGCAGCTTAAAGATGAAAACCAGCTGAATTTGGGGTGTTTGGAGAAGCTGTGGCTGCCCCATCCCTGGAAGGGTCCAAGGCCAGGGTGGACAGGGCTTGGAGCAGCATGGGATAGTGCAAAGTGTCCCTCCCCAGGGCAGGGGGTGGGACTGGATAGGCTTTAAAGTCCCTCCCAACTCAAACCATCCTGAGATTCTGTGGAATCATAACCACTGATAAATAAAAACAGGGAAAAAAATCAGTGGTGACTTCACTATTATCACCCAGCAGGTAAGGATTCAGCTCTCCCTTTGCCACTTGAGATTCCCATGGCAACTCCTCCCAAATCCATCCTGAGACTCATGACTCTTCTACAAAGAGTCTCAGCTCCCTCTCCTGGGATCAGCCTCCTTTCCTAGTTCAAACAGCTGAATTCAGACATGCAGCTCCAGGCTGGAATCACTGAGCCCGTGAAAATGAAGAGACTGAGCAGGTTCATTAACCTACTTTCTCCTCAATTTTTTGGGAAAGCTTTGCCATTATCAGTTACTCAGACCATGAACAGCAGTGCTGTTAACAGAGGCATTATGGTGAAGAAAATTCTGGTTATAAGGGACAGCAATTCTGGTTCCATTTTGCCCAAAACAACCAAATCAACTCACTGTATCCCACAGCTAATTCAGCAGAAGGATTTCCAAGCTGTCCTGGCTAAATACAGACCTTGCAGGAAGGGCATCAAAAGCTTCCTCCAAATGTCACACATATTAATACTGGATTTCTGATTTGAATTTACAAACATTTTTTCACTCAGCTTTTAAATAGAAAGAATAATCTCAACTGCTGGCAAACACTGAAATCAACTGGAACTCGAGGAAGAGGCAGAGAAATCCTTTGCCAGAAGAGTGCCAACAAGATCCCAGAGGCAGCACCAAACTCACAGCTCCACATGCATCAATCCTGAGGTGCTGCAAATGATGGATTACTTTTATCCACAAAAAATTCTTTATATTCATTTTCCCTGTGATAATTAAGCCAGTTTATTGAAGTCTGAACTAAAAATGGGTCCCAGTTCTGAGACAAAACTAAAGTGAACAGTTTTCTTTCTCAGCACAGCATGAATAAATGCTAGCTGGTTCTTTCACTTCCTCATTTGAGGAATATTTGCATACCTGAAGAGCACCAGGGATGGAAGCAACTACAAACCCCTTTCCCTGCAGCTGGATTTCTCCCAAAGGACCTCAACCCCCCACCCAAAGAGCAAGTCACTGCTAGGAATTTTTGCTAATGGAATTTTTCAGCACCATCTCCTCTGGGTCTCTCTGCTGCACAGAGCAGATGGAATCCAGCAGTGACAGAAGGAGGACAAAAAGGACAGAAAACATGGAGCAAACAGCCTGCATCCCATCACTATGTATGTACAGCCAGGAAAAGCAGGCTTTGGCTTCAGACCTTTGGGCAATACAATAATCTATATTTGATTTATTTAATGCACTGTGCTATTAGTGTGAGGGATCATTTGCATGCCACAACATCATCATTGAATAATAGGAATCCTGTGATCCTAACAAATATTTTTCTCACTTAATATCCTCTAAACTCAAGGCCAGCACCTTTCACTTCCCATCAGCTCAGACTAATCCCAGCCAGGCCCTACACACACTTGGAGCTGCTGCACCTCCACTTCTCCCTTGAGGAACTGGGAAGAAATTCCAAAGAACTTTAAGCTGGTGCCTTGGCTTCCTCCTGGCTGAGAGAGCTGAGGTGTTGGATTATCCTCTGGCAGGAGCAGCTCTCCAAGCAACCTGGATCTTTGTTTTTCATTTAGGAGAGTATCTGAAATTGGATGTATTAACAGGGGCAGGATGGAATTTGGTGTAGTAATAGGGGGAGGATGGAAATCGAGGAGAAGGGGAAAGAAGGAATTTGATGTGGAAGGTGTCCCTGCCTGCAGCAAAGGGATGGAATGAGATCATCTTTAAGTCCCTTCCAACCTAAACCATCCTGGGATTCTGTGACAACAAAAGGTGTAGGATGGAATTCAAGATATAACAGGGGGAAGATGGAATTTCACGTGGTAACAGGGGAAGGGCTGATTCCAGCTGCAGCCTTTACATCTCCTACAAACCTCCTTTCCCATCCCCTGAACGCCACAGGATGAATCCTCACGAGCCTCAATGGCCAAACTCCAGCCTGTTTTCCTACGAGCCCCATCCACCCTTCCCAGCCCATTCCTGGCTCCCGGCCTCACCTCGTAGGCAGCGCCCAGGTCCTGGAACTTCTCCTGCGCCCGGGGGTCGTCGGGGTTCCTGTCGGGATGGAGCTGCAGCGCCAGTTTGCGATAGGCCTTCTTGATGTCCTTGATGGAGGCGCCGCGGGACACCCCCAGGATCTTGTAGAAGTCTCTCCTGCCGTGAGGGGAGAGAGAAGGTGAGGGAAGAGGGACGGGAACGGGGATGGGATGGGAGGGAGACGGGAAGGGAAAGGGGCGAGATGAGGGGAAACATAAGAAAGGAAAGCGATGAGGGGAAGGGAGCGGGGTCCCTCCGGCCGCGGCCGCCGACCCTGAGCGGGGGGAAGGCCCGGTGCTGAGGCGGAACCCCCCCGGCCCCCGGCGCACTCACCCCGCGGCGGCCTCCCCGCAAAGGCACAGCAGCAGGAGGCAGAGGCGGCCGATCCAGGCGGGGGCCATGGCGGGCCCGGCCCTGCCCTGCCGGCTGAGGGGGAGCGGCGGCAGCGGCGCGTCCAGGCAGCTCCGCAGCGCCGCGGCCCCGGCGGCCGCCGCCAGCCAATGGCAGAGCGGGGTGTTTCCCGCCAGCCAATCCCAGCGCGCCGCCCTGCGCCGCCAGCCAATGGGCTGCTCACACTTCACCGCCGCCGGCCAATCGCCTGGCGGAGCGTCGCCGCCGAGCGCGCCGGCCCCGCCCCGCCAGCCCTGCAGGGTGACTTCCTGCACAACAGCCAATCGGCGAGCGCAGCTCTTTTTCCCGCCCCCGCGCTGGCGGTGGCAGCCAATGGGCGGCGGCTCCCGCCGGGAGGGAAGGGCCGTCTCTATGGTGCCCGCGGCGGAACCCGGAAGTGGCGGCGGCCATGGCGGCGGGGCCGGTGCGGCTGTGGGTGCGCACGGAGCCGTTCCTGGTGGGAGCGCTCCCGGCCCCGCCGCCCGCCCGCCTCACCCCGCACTACCTCCGCAAGACGGCCGCCTACGCCCGCGCGCGGGCGGAGCAGGGCTGCTTCCCGCGGCTGCGCTGGCCCTGCTGGCGGCACATCGCCTGCGGGAAGCTGCAGCTGAGCCGCGATATCGCCTGGCTCTACTTCGAGCTCTTCCGCGGCCTCCTCGGGCCCGCCCCGCCGCTCCGCCTGCGCTGGGCCGAGGCTGCGGCGGCCTGCGCCAGCGCCGAGGAGCTGGAGCGGGAGCGGAGCAAGGCAAGAGCCCGGGCGGGGGAGCCCCGAGCCCGCCCCGAGGGCCCGGCCTGACTCTCTGTCTCTCCCTGCTTGCAGCTCTCCGTGGACACTCTGCAGTTCCTGCTCTTCTTGTACGTGCAGCAGCTCCACAATGTTTCCCTGCGGCGCTCCCTGCTCGGGGACGAGTGGCCCAGCCCCAGGACCAAGTCTCCCAGCCTGCCTGGCAAAGCGGCCGGCGGCAATAAGGTACTCGTGCTCGCGGGGTTCTCCGCCTGCAGGAGCTTCCTCACCCTGCAGAGCTGCCCTGAGGGGGGTTGGGAAGGGGCTGGTTTGTTCCTGGGAGGGTTTCACCTCTAGCAAAGCGTGAGCAAGGGTCCAGCTGAAGAATTCCTGTTCCATAGTAAACGAAGTGAAGCTGTTGTGATCTCTACAGTTCATAAAAAGTTTTTTTTGTTTTCTATAAGACTTTACTGGAGTCCAAAGCCAACTGAATATTCCCTAAGAGTCTTGGCAAGTCTCTTTTTAAGAGGCAACAGCCTTTTTGCTTTATTAGTCAAGCAGGAAGCTCTCCTCATGCTCATGGTGCCTTTCCCATGGTCCAGTGTGGAATTTTGGATCCCAGGGCGTTCCTTGGCATCACCTTCTCTTTCTGAGAGGGAAGTTGGTTGTTCAGCTGTAGATCAACCACGTGGAAATGCTGTTTCCTTTTAAAACACTGCCAGGTATTTAGGAAGGAGCGAGTTGGATGTGTCTTGTGGGCAGCTCTGTGTGGGAGAATGGATTATAATTTACAACCCTATGTAAAGCTATGCAAACCTCTGGAATTGTGTTCCAGACGTGCTGCTGTGAGCAGGATGAGCTGGTGAAATGTAACTTGGGGCAAGCTGGAATCATTAAAAATAGGAGCTGGGTAACTTTATCCTGAAACATTGAACAGAAGTGGTGAGGACAAAGTGTAATCACAGCCATGTGTTCCTTCAGCAAAACTCAGCTTTGTGAAGCTCTGCCAGAATTCCATTCTCCTGCTTTTTTTGGGCTGGAGCACTTTAGAATTTGGAGTAAGGATTCTTTCAGAGGGTTTGGTTTATTTGTGCACTGGCTGTGGAGAAATAATCCTCTGCTTTTTATCCTGGAAGGCAACAGGGAATCAGGCTGCAGGGATTTTCCAACGGAGCAGCTCCAAGACCTTGAGTGTCAGCTATTGATTTGTTTCCTCCCTTTAAATGCCAGCAGCAGCAGTGGGCTGGATTTGTGTAGGACTGTAGAGAGCTGGTGCTGCTCTCTAGAAGGAAAGATTTGGTACTTGAGTTGGAATGAAATTTTTGAGTTTTTTGGGGGGGAGGTGTATTTCCTGTGGGAGAGCAGAGCAGCAGGTGTGAGCAGGACTGTGGTTTTCATTCTTCTAGAAGGGTTCTAAGCAGGGATTTGTACATCTGATGTTCATGGAGCTTGGAGAACTCACCTCTTTGCATCTTTTCCTACTCCTCCAGAACTGGAATGACCAGGAGCACCTTGCCTTTGTTCAGAGCCACCTCTTGGATATGTTGGAGCTGCTGTTGGAACCAGAGCAGCTCTCAGCCTCTTCCCATTCCAGCTGCAGCAGCCTGGTGTCCTTTGAAGCCGTGTGTGCTCTCAGCTTCCTGCTGGAGGGCACTGTCAGCAATTCTGGGACTGTGCAGCCCCTCCACGAGCTGGCCCTCAGGCAGCCCTGCCATGGCCACAATGGCTATTCCAAGGTGACCAGAGCCTTCTCCCTGCCCAAGCTGGAGAGCTGGCTGCGCTCCTCCCTCACCCCCAATCCCTTGGGAATGGCTGTCTGCCTCAAAGCTGGGAAGAAGCTGGCGTGGGCACAGCAAGGTGGGAAAAACTGCTGGGAAGTTGTTCTTAGGAAGGTAGAAATATGGGGGAAATGGGGGAACATTGGGGGGGAAATGGAAGAAATGGAAGGCAGAAATATGGGGGAACATTGAGGGGAAGTGGAAGAAATGGAAGGCAGAAATATGAGGAAATGGGGGAACAGTTGGGGGAAATGGAAGAAATGGAAGGCAGAAATATGGGGGAACATTGTGGGGAAATGGAAGAAATGGAAGGCAGAAATATGGAGGAAATGGGAATATGTGAGCAAAATAGAAATACATAGAAATTTACAGAAATGTGCTAAGTAGGAGTGTGGAAAAATAGAAGCAGAAGCATACAGAAATGTAGAAAGTGGAAGTACAAAAGCATAGAGAAATGAGTGAAAAATACAGAAATAAATTTAGAAATGCAGAAAAATAAATATAAATAGTAGAAATAAAATTTAGGGAAAAAAAAACAAACCCAGAAATGGGAACTTGGCTTCTGTTGCTGACCAGGGATCTGGCAGTGGGGTGGGGCTTGGTCTAGGTTTTCTTGTCCCCAGTCCAGCCCCTCTCTTCAGGGACATGGCAGTGGAACAAAGGCACTTTTCCCTCTTAGGATAAGGAATTTAACTCAGTATTTTGTTTCTCTGACTGCAAGATCCCAAGAAGGGCAGTGGGTTAGGAAGGATGGGGATGGGCTTAAGGATTGTGTCCTAGAGCATTTCCTTTTTAAAACACACAATCCCTGCTTAAAACTTGCCCTCAGGATCTTCCTGCTAAGCTGAGTCCTGTGTTCAGGAACAGGCTTGTGGAACCTGAGATTCTTTGCTTGGGGCTGGCTGGAGCTTATGGGAGGCTCTGACTGCTCCTAAGTAAGCTTGAAGTGGTTTTGATCCTTCAGTGTCTCTCAGTTTCTGAAATTTCTGGTGCCTTGTGCTGCTGACCTGCCCAGGAGGCATCAAGGGTGGTGTGACTGGTGTGGGAAATACCATCCCTTAAACTTTGGAGCTGATTATTTTCCTGAGGGATTGCTGGACCCAGAACTTTTGTGGGCTTTGTTTTGCAGTGGAAGGAACAACCAGGAGAGCCAAGATTGCCTGCAGTGCCCGGGTGGTGCCAGAGGTGTCTCCCATGGTGATCATGAGCCAGGTGTACAGGCAGACCCTGGCCAAGAGCTCAGACACCCTGGTGGGGGCTCACATCAGAATCCATCGCTGCAACGAGTCCTTCATTTACCTCCTGTCCCCTCTGCGGTGAGTCTGGCTTCTGCTGGGCCACAGCTGGGCTCCTGGCTGACCACGAGTGTTCTGGGGGCCAGGAGGCCAGTGGGATCCTGGGGGGCATTAGGAGCAGCATTCCCAGTAGGTCAGGGATTGATCTTGCCCCTCTGCTCAGCCCTGTGAGGCTGTGTTCAGGTCTGGGTTCCACAGGAGGGACAAGGAGCTCCTGAGAGGGCCCAGTGGGCAGTACAGAGATGAAGAAAGGACTGGAGCATCTCCCTGACAAGGAAAGGCTGAGGGAGCTGGGGCTGGTTAGTCTGGAGACGACCAGACTGGGAGGGGATCCCATTGATCCATAGAGATCTCCAGGGGGTGCCAGAAGGTGGTGCCAGTGACAGGCTAAGGAGCAATGGCCATAAGCTAAAACACAACAAGTTTTACCTCAACATGAAGAAGAGCTTCCTTCCATTGAGGGTGGCAGAGCACTGCAGAACTACCCAGGGAGAACATGGAGAAATTCCAAACCCACCTGGACATGTTCCTGTGTCACCTGCTGCAGGTGACCTTGCCTTGGATTAGATAGAGGTTCCTTCCTGCTGCAATTATGTTGAGACAGACTGGACTGACACCATCATCAGTCCTTAATTAAAAGCTTTTTATGCTTTCTTTCTGTGGGCTTCTCTCAGGGAACTCCACACAGCACTGACACCTTTCCTCATTAGCTGCTTCACACAGCACTGACTCCTTTTCTTACAGGCAGCTCTACACAGCCCTGACTCCTTCTCTTCTCTCTGCACAACTGGCTAACCCCAAGCTGTCCCTTACCTGGCTGCCTGATCCTGTCTGTCCCTCACACTGCATCTTTTAACCTTATCGCTTGCAGGACTGCACGTCCCTTCCTCCTCACAGCACAGCCAGCAGACTCAAACTGCAGCAGACTCTGGGTCTCAAGCTCCAAATGCATCTACAACTTGTTACCTAGCCCACTCTTTTATAACACCCATCCCCACTGGGCAGGCAAGGCTGTCCCCACTCCTCAGCAATCAGTACAGCTGTAATTCATTGAGGAAAATTGCCTTCTGTACTATCCTTACAAACCATGTTCCCACACCTTCCAGCCCTAATGCTTCTGTATTTCTTTGGCAGATCTGTGACTATTGAGAAGTGCAGGAACAGCACCTTTGTCCTGGGCCCTGTGGAGATGTCAGTCCACGTGCAGAGCTGTGACAACATCAAGGTCATCGTGGTTTGCCATCGCTTGTCCCTTTCGTCCACCAGCGGCTGCACTTTCCACACGCTCACACCCACGCAGCCCCTCATCCTCTCAGGGAACCAGGCAGTCAGCTTTGCCCCTTTCCACACCCATTATCCCATGCTGGAGGACCACATGGCTCAGGTGGGCTTGGCCACTCTGCCAAACTACTGGGACAGCCCCATGCTGGTGTGCAGGGACAGCGGTGACATGAGCGTCTTCCGGCTCCTGCCCCCCTCAGACTTCTACACCTTTGTGATTCCCTTCAAGATGGAAGGAGACACCACAGAGACCCCAGGGGGGCTCCCCCAGGAGTACCAGGAGGTGCTGAGCCAGCGGGAGCAGAAGGTGCAGGTGTGGCAGCGCATGGTGAAGGAGGCAGGGCTGAGCAGGTGAGTGCCCCTCAGGAAGGGCACGTGGACAGAGGGTTCTTGGAGGGGGTTCCACAGAAATCCTTGATGGATGGGTTGGGTTTTGTGAGCCATGTCTTGCAGGCCAGTCCTAGAGCATTAGTAATTAGCAATTCTGGGATTCTGCTTGGTAAGGTGGGAAGAGTAATGCTCACAGGCATAGCTCAGCGTTGTAGAATCCCAAAATGCTTTGGGTTGGAAGGGACCTTAAAGCTCATACTGTTCCACTCCCTGCTGTGGAGCACCTTCCACTGTCCCAGACTGCTCCAGGTCCTGTCCAATCTGGCCTTGAACAGTTCAGGGATGGGGCAGCTTCTCTGGGTAACAGTGCCAGGCCTAACCACCCTCACAGGGAAGAATTTCTTCTCGATATCCCATCTATCCCTGCCCTCTGGCAGTGAGAAGCCATTCCCCCTTGTCTGTCCCTCCATCCCTTGTCCATAGTCCCTCTCCAGCTCTCCTGGAGCTCCTTTGGGCCCTGGAAAGGGCGCTGAGGTCTCCCTGAAGCCTTCTCCAGGTGAGCAGTCCCAGCTCTCCCAGCCTGGCTCCAGAGCAGAGGGGCTCCAGCCCCTGGAACACCTCTGTGGCCTCCTCTGGATTCCAACAGTGGTACAGTCTTGTACCTTGTACCTTATTGTACAAGGATACTTTATGCTGAGTATCCCAGAGCTGAAGGCAGCTCTGCAGGTGGGGCCTCACCAAGTGGAGTGAAAGGAGACAATCCCCTCCCTTGCTCCTGCTGCTCCTGAGGAGGTGCTTGCTCATGGTTGCATGGTTGTGAGACTCCAGGAAAAGCATTCCCAGGTAGTGCCGAGGTGAGGGATCCACCCTGGCAGTGGATTGGGCCAGGGCTGGGTGTGTACCATAAGCTGCCTGGGGTCTCTTTTAGCCCAGCCTTCACCTTGGGATTGAAGCTGTAAATGGCTGTCCCAGCCCTTCCTGAGGTGAGCTGGGACTGTGCACGTGGATCATTGCAGCAGTCACCTGGTGGGCATAGCTTTTAAATTCCTCTGGAGCAGATCACATGGAATCAATCCTCTGCCCAGCTTCCTTGGCAAGCACAAAATGGGGATAAAACCCCATTTCAAACATCTCTTGTTCTCCCAGGGCTGCTGCTTCCCACCACAGTTTTGGGAAGGTGTTTGGTCAGCACCTTCCTGTGAAAGAATTGTGAGGAAATAGGGATGATGTGCTTAGATTTGCCATCGTCTGCTGCAGTCACAGGAGGCAAGAGCTCGCTGCTTATTCCATAAAAGGGGGAGATCTCTGGCAAGTTTAGAAGCTTGTTGAAAAGAAACTAGGCAGCTGACAGTGGAAAATGTCTGTTGTCTCCTGCAGGCAGGGAAACAAGGAGGTAGACAAGTAGGAAGCTTAGAGCAAACAGGATATCAGGCTTGTAGAAAGAAAAAAGCTGCTGTGCTCAAGCAGGGAGGTGAAAGAGAGTGTTAGAAATAAGAAGACATCTTTCAAGAAGTTGAAGTTGTCTGATTGAGGAAAGTGGGGCAAAAAAAAGAATGTAAATCCTGCCAGGCTGAAAGTAAAACCACCGTAAGACAGGACCAAGGAGACAGCTTGAGGAACAACTTGCAAAAGCATAAAATCCTGTTTATTCATTTTCTGAGCGTATCAGACAGAAAGTCTTTCAGGGTCAGTAGCAGATCAAGGTAGAGAAAAAGCTCTTGGAGAAGATAAATCCACAAGGGAAGAAAGAAGAGGCTGCCTTTGTGTTCAGTGGGGAGGAATTTGGGTTAGTTTGTGTCCCAGAACGCTGCTTTTTGGGGAGTGGCTCAAATGGAAGGGAACATACAGACAGCAGCCTTAACTTGAAAAAAGGTTGTGGATACATGGAGTGTGTCTGAGGGTGAGTGGAACAAAACTGAATAGAATGGCCTGAACTGGAAGGGACCTTAAAAACCCAACCAGATTCCAGTCCCTGCCATGGGCAGGGACACCTTCCACTGTCCCAGGCTGCTCCAAGCCCTGTCCAGCCTGGCCTTGGACAATTCCAGGGATCCAGGGGCAGCCACAGCTTCTCTGGGCAACCTGTGCCAGGGTCTCAGCACCCTCACAGGGAACAATTCCTTCCTAATATCCCATCTGACCCTGCCCTCTGGCAGTTTGAAGCCATTCCCCCTTGTGCTGTCACTGCAGGCTCTTGGAAAGAGTTTCTCTCCATGTTTTTTTGTAGCTTCTTCAGGCACTGGAGGGCCACAATGATTTCACCCCAAAGCTTCTCTTCTCCAGGCTGAACAATTCCAAATCTCCCAGCCTTTCCTTAGAGGAGGGGTGCTCTATCCCTGTGGTCTCCCCTGGAGCTGGTTTCCTGCTTTTCCCAGTACAGAATGGGGTCAGCACATCAAATTAGGAATGGGTTCAAAGCAAACCCACATAAAATCTCCAGAATACTGAAAAATGTTCATGTTTCATTGGTGTTCAGAAATGAATTGTGTAAACTCCTTGAAAATGTCCATCAGGAGCTATTTCAACACTTGTGCCACCTTTAGCTTAAGAAATTCCAGATGTGAGCTGATCCCAGAGGCTTGGGATGCTGTTCTGGAGATGCTTTTGGGCATCTGACCAGAGCCAGTTAGCCTGAGCTGAGTGGCCCACCCTGCTGGGCTTGCCAAAAACACCCCAAAAGTTCATAATGAACAACAAGAATGATGTGAGGTGTGTTTATAGGTGCATTTTTTGCCCTGATCTCCATCCTCTCTGGTGCTGTCAGAACAGAATTTCATGTCTTTAGTGTTTAAGCACTGGTTGCTAATCTTGGTTTTCTCCCTTTTCAGACAGTTTTTCAGCTTTCCCTGAGGGGAAACTGGAGGCAGGCCTGCAGCAGGGTGGTTATGGTGGTGTGACTTCTCCAACTCCTCCAGGTTCTGCCTTTGGGGTTCATTATTATCACATTCACTTGGTTAAAGCTTTTTCTGGTTGTCTCTGCGAGGTTCAGGAACCAAGACTGGCTCTTCCCGATACATCTAGAGGCTTGTTTGGATAGTACTGTAAATAAATGTGATTTTTCCATATTTCCCTGCTGGTGTTTCTGTTTCAGGCATCAGAGGAAACAGTTCCAGGCAGTGGTAGAAAACAAATTCTATGAGTGGCTGGTTCAGACAGGGAACCGGCAGCAGCTGGACAGCCTGGTCCCTCCTGCCACGGGCTCCAAGCAGGCAGCAGGATGACATTCCTGGGCAGGACAACACTCCTGGGCAGCAGAAGCAAAGGGAGGTGAGTAAAAAGCCTCCTTCTCTTCCTTCTTCTCTCCCCTCAAGAATTGTCCCATGTTTGTGTGCACAGCCAAGGCAGAGGTAGGAAAAGCAGGAGTCTGTTGAGTGAATGTTCTCACAAGAGCTTGGCACTTGGCTTTAGTTCTTACTTGGCTGTCAAAACCCATTTTCAGCTGAAATCTGTGTCCTCAGCACTGCCTTGTTGTCAAGTTTGATTTGTTGGAGGCATCTGTAAGGCAGATGTGCATATTGCACATAATGTCATATAAAACTGATTGGAAAAACTGCTCTTTCAAAGAAGCTCTGTATTGATGTCTTCCCATCTCACTTTTTTGCTAAAGAGAGTTGAGTGAGACTTTGGGTTGTTCTTTCAATGAGACTTTGGGTAGTTCTTACAATGAGACTTTGGATAATTCCCACTCTTCCCAAGCAGAAGGGGTTTAGGAGCTGGAAACCTGCACTTTTGTGTTCTGCCATGGCATGTTTAAAACCATTAGAAAATAGTTTTATTTTTGATTTAGCCTTTGAACTCCTTTTTCTTTGCTGGTATTAGAAATAAAATTGTCTCATTTTATTTTGTTCCAGAGCTCTGGGAGCAGGCAGTGATGCACTCAGCCCAGTTCTCATGAAGACTTTGTGGCCATCCCAGCTGCACCCACTGGATCCAACACCCAGCCCTGGTGTGGATTGGACTGCCCAGCTCCTGTAGGATTCCTGCCTTCCCAGGAATGTGCTGCAGCCATTCTGCTGGTGTCTGAGGGGTGCCTGGCACTGGGGGAAGATGAAGTGTGCCTTGTTGCAGAGCTGTCACCAGTTAGTGCCCAGCACACCAGGTTCCCTGGGACAAAGCTGGATGCAGGCTCTGGGCATCACCTGCATCCTCATGGTACAAGCAAGTGGTGCTGTTTTTATAAATGTGAAGAAGAAATGTTTAATTTTTTTATTAATTAAATCCAACAGGGCTTTTTTACATGAAGATAGCACTTTTTGAAGATTAATTTTTGTATATAGTTGCATTGTTTTGACAAATGTCAATAAACCAGATTTGTTGGATAAACCTGGTACATGTCTTGGGGAAGGGGTTTTACCTGAACAGTTGGTCTTGGAGGGACACAGCATCTTTTATCTTAATGAAATGTGAACCTGTCAGAGAGAGAAGCTGCTAATTTTTGAGAAGAATGGGGCAAAAAAAAATGTAAGTCCTGCCAAGCTGAAAGTAAAACTCCTGTAAACTTCAGCCATGGAGCTGAAGGTTTTGAAGGCTGCCCTGGCATGAGGTTTGGGTACAAGCCCTATTCCTATCTCTCATAATTTTCATAAAGATTATCAGCTTGAATAAGCTCCATTCTTATGTGCTGGTGGGGAGTGTTTTGGGGACATGTGCTCATAGCTGAGCACCTAAATAAGCTTGGAAAATAGGCAAAGGCATTGCATGGATGAGTGGAGGCAGCAGCTGGTGGTGCCTAGGGAAGAGCCATCCAAGCTGAGAGTGAGGGGAAGGCACCATGCTCTGGAGGCTGCACAGCCTCAGAATTCCTGTGAAGATACCCCTTGGCTCCTGGGCAGGCAGGTGAGGTGAGTTTGTTATATTTATTCTATTTATGTAAGATGAGTTTATTGTATTTAACCAACCTCAAAAGGGATGTGCAAAGTGACCACAGCTTTGAGCTGTGAACCTGCTGATAGAACCCAGCTTGTGCTTGGACTCTGATCTTCAGGAATTAAAAACTAAATCAATCCAAGTGGCCTCAGTGAGAGCAACAGCTCTGGGTGATTCAAGGCTCCTAAAATGGGAAGAGGAGCAGCTGCTGAGTGTGTGTGCCCCGGGCTCTCCCATCTGCCTGCATTTACAGAGCTGCTGTTGCGAGAGTGCTTGTCCTGACAGATTTGAAAGAGGGGCTGCGTGTTTCGGGCGCTGCTGTGCCAAATTCGTGTCCCTTTGTCTCACTAAGCCTTTGGGCTGGGGCACTGAATAGCTGCAGAGGTGGTTTTTCATAATGCACTGGCGGGGGGGTGGCTGTGGAAGCCAGTGATCCTCGGCCTCCCTGCTCCGAGGGCGGGAGTGTGGCCGAAGGGAAAACTCCTCTGCTCCTACCTCAGGTGCTGGGCTGAGAGTTGGGAGTTGGATTTGTGACACTTGCAGAGACAGCCAGAAATCTGAGCATCGTTTGATGTGTGAAATCACTCACTTTGTTGGGAGTGGGGTGGTGGCCACACATCCTTTCCCTCTCTCTCAGGAGGTGTTTGGAGCAGTGTAGTTGCAGCTGAAGGTGTCCCAGGAAAATCTGCAGCCTCTTTGCTGCACAGATGTTTCCATGGAGAGTTTTCAATGCAGATCTGGTCTTTGCAAGCCTCTGGTGTCTGCTCTGAGCACTTGTTTATCGTTCCTTAACTGCATCCTTCACTGCACTGGGACATGCCCTGATGAATATCATGTGCCCTCCTTACAAATGGGGTGGGTCTCTAAGAGCCAAGGAGGATTCCTTCTTGTTTAACAAGCTTGGAAGGGAGGGAGCAGCCAAATTACCACCCGTCCTCCTGGACTTGGCAGGGGGGCTGCGTGTTTTGAGTGCATTTGGCAGAGTTTTGGTGTTCTGACTCAGCAAATGGTAACAAAGGGAGGATGGCGAAGCCTTCCTTTATTCCATAATCCTGTTTGCTTTTCTGGAAATCGGCTATAGCCTCAGAATCACTGACTCAATTTTTGGATCCCATTCTCATGACAAAGCGGCTGTCTGGTTTAAAACAAGCCCGTTATAAAAAGGGCACCTCGGATCCTGGCTGTTTGTAACAGCTGCTGACGTTCCTCCGGCACAGGGGAGCTTGGCTGGAACGGAAAATGTCCAGAGCTGGAACCAAGGTAAGTTTATTTGCAGTGTATTCATGATTTTGGCTAAAAGTGCACAATTTCACAGGGATGAATTGTGGGGAAACTTTGTTTTCTTTGTTCTGCTGACAGCTTCCCCCTCTGTCGGGGTGTGGGATGGGGGATATGCTTGAAATCCCTCCTCACGTGGAGGGAAGCTGGAGCTGAGCCCTCCCAAGGATTTTCCCAGCTTTTGGCTGGTTCCTCTAGGTGTGGCTCTGCCAGAGGATGGAGTCAAGCACAGTGCCTGGTGAGGAGGCATTTTGAAATGTTCTAAATCTAAATGAGCAGGGTCTGATGCCTTGTACATCAGGGTGGAGGGAGCTGTGCCAGCCGGGAATGGCTGTGCTTGCAGAGTGGAGTCTCGTGGAGGGCTCCCTTGGAGCTTTGGGACAGCCTGACTCCCAGCACCAGCAGAGCTGCCACATCCCTTTGCTGTGCTGAGACAGAAGGAGTCCTGGATGATGGCCATGGCACCGAAGGGAAAAGTGTTCCCTGAGGGATGCACAATGCCGGGATTCGGCAATCGGCTGGGATGAAAAATTGGAGAAGGAGGTAGGTTGGGAAGCCCAGCTTCAGCTAGAGTGCATCTCAGGTGGGATCCAGCTCCTCAGGCTTGGCTTTAGCAGAGCTGAGCTGTTTGATCCCACAGAGCTTGTACTGGGTCTGGGACTGGGCAGGGAGAAACAGCTGGGAAAGGAAAGGAGGGCGAGGACCCAGGCCAGTGTCCTTTACAGAATGTCAAACACTCTTAGGGGGCTGCAGGAAGAGCTTCATCTGGGTTTGGCTTTTGGGCTGGATTCCTTTCAGCCTGTGGAGGCTGTGAGACCCAGGGGCTTTGGAGGCACAGTGGGTTTGGAGGCACTGGGCAATGCCATGGCTCTTCCATGTCCTTCAGCTCTGTGGCTCTCAGGGGCTGGGCTGCTGCTCTGGGAAGCTGAAGAGGATGTGCTGGTGGCTCCCAGATCCCAGGGTGCAAACTTTCTGTATCTGAGCCTAAAAAAGGTGCTGAGGAATTACAACTGATCCACCCTTGAGTCTCCTGCCTGCTTGGAAAGCCTTGAGCACATTCTGCCTTTCCCCTGCCAAAAGCTGTGTCCCCTTGGAGTGTACCACAGGGAATTCATGGAATATGTGCTGCTGTGGGGCAGCAAGATGGCCAGGAGGAGTTATCTCCTATTTCTCTGCGCTGTGCTCTTGTTTAGCACATTCCAGGGAGAAGCAAAGGGCAATGTAGGGATTTAAACACAATTTCTCACAACCCTGGTGAGTGATCCACTCTGGAAAGGGATCACTGCTGGCAGAGGAGGCACTACTGGATATTTTTTATGAGTTTTCTTCTAGCTAAGGTAATGTTGAAAAGAAATATGTGATAACTCAGGTGAGGTGACTAAAGTGAGAGTTTTACATTCCTGCAAGAAAGATCTGCTCTGGCAAATGTGGTATGTGCCTGGTAACCCCCAAAAGGCAAGGTTTGGGCAGGGAGAGGTTAACAGGGGAGCGCTGGGAGCAGAGCTCCTGGAGGGTTTGGCTGAAGGAAGGTGATTTCCCTGCAAGTGAGAGGGGACAGAAACAAAGCTGCAAATCTAGACTTGGAATCTGTAATTATTTTATGGGTGAAAACATCAAGCTACTCTGTTGGTGCCCGAATCCATGCAGGAAAGCTGGGGAGAGAAGGTCTGAAACGAGCTGAGGGTGTGTCTGAAGGGCTGTGCTGGAGAATGGGTGGGCAGGATCCCTTAAATTCTGAGATTAAACCAAGAGCAGCACTTTGGTTGGACACAGTTCTATAAGAGCAGCCATATCCTTAACGTGCCTTTGGATTTCTTTGGCTTTGTGGTTTTGTAAGTACAAGGAAAATGCCCCCCTGGAAACATCAGGAGGCTTTGCTCTGTTTTGGTTGTGTAAGGCTGGGTGGAGAAGGAACTCTGAATCCCAGAGTGGTTTGGGTTGGAAAGGACATTAAAGCCCATCCAGTTCCAGCCCCTTCCATGGGCATGGACACCTTGCACTAGCCCAGGTTGCTCCAAGCCCCGTCCAACCTGGCCTTGAGCTCTTCCAGGTTCCCTCTGCCCACGAAGCAGATCCACAGTTTGAGAAGAGGGTGATGGTGCTGCATGACTGCCAAACTCAGCCAGCAGAGCTTTCAGTGCTGCCTTTGGGTCAGGCTGGCAGATTCTTTGGGTGATACCTTTAGGGACCATGATCCAGAAGCAGGATGTGTAAAAGGCAGCAGGTTGTGGCCAGGAAGACCTGGCCAGCATGGTTAACTGGCCAAGAGTGGGAAAACAGAAGCTGGGCATTTCAGTGCTCTCCTTTCACAGCCTTTATTCGCTGCTGGAAAGGTCAGAGTGATTCCCAGCTCTCCACTGAAGGTGGGAAGAGCTTGCTCAGGATGTTAGGAGACAGTTTGTTTTGTGTGCACCTTTCATGATGGCAGATCAGTCCTTGAAATTAAGAGGAAAATAACATTATCCTAATAAAAATGTTAAGTAACAGGCCACAAAATCAAGAGCAGGAATCCTCTGGCATGATCAGTCTGAATCCCCAGATCCCCTGGTCAGGCTGGTGGGACACACTGAGCAACCACCTCCAGGAAAACTCTGGCTAATTTAATTTTTAGCACAAAACAAATGATTAAAAATAAAAAATGAGTGAGTTGTCCTGGATTTGGGTTGAAATACTGACAATGAATTATTTTTTGAGAGCAGGGAGGTTACATTGATACCAGTAGTCAAAGCACTGTAGGTGAAGTATAACAGATGGGGATGCATCTTAATAGTCAAACTATGGGGAAAAAAATGGGAAAAATGGATTTTGGAACACTGCATGTTGGGTGTGGCCAGAAGGATTCTCTCTGGCCCATGTAGTGTCGTGAGCAAGCAAGAGATGTGATGGTATGGCAATCCTCTTGGAGAAGAGCAATGTTTGATGAGTAGTTGTTACCTGGGAGGATCTAAAAATGGGTCTGGTCTAGGGCTTGGCAATATTTCCACAAAGGGATTTTTGAGGAAAGCTGGATCTCCTCTCCAGGGCTGCCTGTGTGGGTGATACCTCTGGTGGGAGGAATGGGATTCACTCATCAGCTCCCAAGATCATTTCAAGCCAGGTTGTGATCAAGGATAACGTGCTTTGGGACCAGCAGGCTGGCTATAGAGCAGCTCTTGGGAAAGAAATGTGGGGAAATGATGGATTGTGAATTTGTCAGAGGTTTTGTGGACTTGCAGCAACTAAAGCAGAACAAGCCAGCTGCAAATATAATCTTTGGATAGCCATAAAAGTGCTACCCACCATGCACATGGAATTCTCCCTTGGTTTCTCCTGGCATGGGCAACGCTTGTGGGATGTCCAGCTTTTGGCAGTGAGTTTTGAGAAAGGAAGTTTTGGGTTGTTCAAGTGGGAATAAGGATGGGCTGGAAGACATGACCTGGGAGGAAAGAGACTTCTCCACTCCCTTATCAGTAAAGATCTTGCTGCAAACACTTGGTGAGTCAATATAAAGGAAATCATGGAATCATTAAGGCTGGAAAAGCCCTCTAAAGGCATCAAATCCAGCTGCTAACCCAGTGCTGCCAGACCCACCCTGTCCCCAGAAACCTGCTTTGTGCATTCCACTGACTTCTCGCAGCTCTCCGGCCATAATTTAGTAACTGCTGATCCAGAGAAGGTGAGAGGGAATTGTTTTGATAGTGTTTTGCTGGAAAAAGGACTGGGACTTCTCTGTGGGAGTGTTGGGCTGGACTGGGACAGAACAAAGGTCTGGGAAGGGCAGAACATTGGTGGCAGCTGGAGGCACTGTGGCCAGACAGGTGAATTAGTGTGACTGACTGCAGTTGGTCCTTGATGATTCCTGGTATCTCGAGGGCTCTGCTTCCAGCTATTTCCTGCAGTGATGTGGCTGGAATATGATGTGCTGGATGAGCAACCTCCCCACTCTCCCCCCTCTCTGCTCATTTCAGGTCACCTTCTATGAAGACAAGAACTTCCTGGGCCGTTACTACGAGTGCGACAGCGACTGCCCCGATTTCCACACCTACCTGAGCCGCTGCAACTCCATCCGCGTGGATGGGGGCACCTGGGTGGCCTACGAGAGGCCCAACTATGCTGGGAACATGTATGTGCTGACCCACGGGGAGTATCCTGACTACCACCACTGGATGGGCCTCAACGACCGCCTGGGCTCCTGCAAGTACATCCAGATCGTAGGTGTCACCCCGTGCCAGGGGATGCTGTCATTTACAGCCAGCCTGGGAGGCTGGAGCATGGTGCCCATCGTCCTGGGGAGCCACAGAGGGGGTGGCTGCAGGGGGTTTGCTCTGGGGGCAGCAAGGTGTGTGGTGTGGGGACAAGGTGAATCTCTCCCACTCTGGATGGCAGTGGGGAAAGGCAGATCCCTTGGAGGGTGGGTGAGTTTCCATAGGAACAGCAGCGTGGTTTTTATCACCATGTTCCTTTAGGGATTTCAGTGCCCAGGTAGGTTCCTTCAAAGTTTGCCCCTTGCCTTTTCCCTGGTGTGTAACCAACTGATCCAACAGGCCTGTAACAGTGGAATGTAGGTTTTGCAGGGACATTTGGAATGAGGGGCAGTTTCCTCTCTAGCAAGCCAGGACTCCCTTCTGATACAGGGAACAGAATCTGTGTCACCAAACCCCTCTGGGCATGGAGAGACCAAGCCCTGGAGTGCCCAGAAATGGGAGGGATGCCTGGAGCCCTCCTTGGAGCAGCCTGGTGCCTCCTGGTATTAGGAGAGCACAGGAAGTGTGCTCATCCCCTCCTGACTGATGATGGGGAGAAAGAAACAGATGGAATGATCCCTTCAGGAAGCCTATGGGGAGGAACATCCTTTAAAACTGGGATTGTGGATGAAGTGTGGATTGGTGCTGCTGCTGCTGCTGAGGTTTTGCCACTAGTGGGGCAGACACAGGTGATCCACGGGTTTGCTGGCTTGGAGCACAGCTGTGAATTCCCACTGCATGGAGCAGATGCCCCAAAAAAACTGAGAACGGGTTTTGCATTTCTGGGAATCTAACACCTCTCTGAGCCTGTTTGAGCTGGGTCTAAATCCCTTTTCATGGAGCAAGGAGAGTTTCCAGCCCGTTCAGATCACTGATCTGGCTTAAGACATGGAGCAAGATGTAAGAGCAGCACAGTTTTCTCCACCAGGATGAAATGTGGGAGCCTTATCCTGCACATCCACCTGGTATCTCCACAGCAGCATGGATTCAGCAGCTCATTGAAGTCCTCTGAGCCCAGAGCAGAGGGGACTGGAGGGGGCCTGGCTCTCTGATGCTCACATGGAGCGATCCTGGTGCTGCTGACCCGTCCTTATCCCTGCCTTCCTCCCCACAGTGGGGTGTGAGCTGGAGCTGCTCTGCACGTGATGCTCTGTTCAATCTACCCCAGCTGCTTCCCCCTGTGCTTTTGGAGGCTGATGTGAGATTGCAGCCCTGTCCTGGTGCTAACTCTGCCCCTGTGTCAGAGCTGGGATATATCAGGGCTCCATCCGATGCTCTGGCTGCCACTGAAGTCACCAGAGAAGCTGTGGCTGCCCCATCCCTGGCAGTGTCCACGGCTGGGTTAGATGGGGCTTGGAGGAACCTGTGGGAGGTAGAACTGAATGATCTTTAAATCCCTTCCAACCCAAACCATTCCATGACCCTATGATTTTTATTTTTTTTTTTTCCAGCCAAGTGGAGGCCGAGGCCACATCCAGGTGTTCGAGAAGGGAGATTTTGGCGGGCAGATGTTCGAAGCCACCGAAGACTGCCCCTCCATCATGGAGGAGTGGCACATGCGTGAGGTGCACGCCTGCAGGGTGCTGGAGGGCGTCTGGGTGTTCTACGAGCACCCCAACTACCGGGGCCGGCAGTACGTGCTGCCCAAGGGGGAGTACCGCAAGCCCGTGGAGTGGGGCGCGGCCAGCCCCGCCGTCCAGTCCTTCCGCAGCATCTCCGAGTGACCAGCCCCGTGACAGGGCTGCCACACCCCCCCAATAAAGCAACTGACTCGCTCAGCTCCGCCTTGTCCTGCTCATTCCCGGGGTTTGCGTGCTGGGTGTTCCGCCTTAGGGGAGATGGGGTGGAGCGGGGCTTTCTGTGGGTGAAACATCCCCTGCCTCATTGTCAGCCCCTGTCCCCATCCCCATCCCCTCTGTCCCACTGCTCCTGTAGGAAAAAGCCATCCCGAGTGCTGGGGAGCCTGGCAGCCCAGTGTGGCAGGTGCGAGTGAGGGATCCAGCTGCTTAAACTGGGGCTGGGCACCGCTGGAAGCAGGAGAGCGGGCTGGGTGTGGGACAGAGGCAGGGAGTGCCTCTGGGAGGGGGCTGCTGGGTGATCCTGTCGGGAAAATTAATCCACAAACACCAGAGGTTTATGTCCAAAAAGGAGACAGAGGAGTCCTTTTTGCTTTATTCGAAAAAAGGGAGAGGCCATAGGCCATTCCCCTGGGATCTCTCAAAGTTTTGGAGGACGCAGCATCCTTTTATCCCAATTTCCCGGCCGCTTTTCCCTCTCTTTCCGCACTGGCTGAGGTACTCGAGCGGCACAGACTTCCCAGAACACCAGACACCTGAGATTCCCCTCTAATGTCTAACCCTCCCATTTAATTTTTAATTC